>CM057831.1:5130000-6330000 GCA_030068075.1 Paguma larvata | reverse complement strand
TTTCTTTTATTCTATTGTCCACAAGCTGAATTTTGCTGATTGCATGCCTTCAATTTGCCTTTGAGGTACAGACACGAAGGAGGTGTTCGTGCAAGTTAAATCTTGCCGTCCCGGTTCCCCCGCCCTCCCCCTCCTGTTTAGGAAAGGGCTCCTTTCTCCTTTGTGGAAAAGCAGCGTCCCCACCGTCCCCAGGGCCAGCCTGCTGTGGAGGGGTGGGGGGACGTGGGGAGAGGGCCTTCCCCAGCTGCCCGGCATCGTGATGGCGGGTGTAGGCTGCCATGTGGACTCACCCCATCTTTGTTTTCGCGAACCGGGATGTCTTTTCATAAAGCGAAGCAATTTTCTGCCAAAGAGCAAGGACTGTTTTTCCTTCTTCCAGAGCAATAAGGGGCAGGATTTGTCTCCCTCTTGGCTTTCGAGAGCGTGTTTTCTCAATTCTTTCCTGAAATTAAAGTAAAGGTCAAGGAGGCTGGTCTGAGACCTGCCCTCCCCGCTCTCGGGCTCCCGCTGGTGAGTCTGGCTAAGCGTGGACCTGCCCCCTGGGCTCTGTGACCCGGCCTTCAGGGCAAGTTCGACTTCCCAATTCTTGTCATCCTGGGGGGAAACTGCAAAGAGAGGAAGAGAGAAAGAAAGGGGGGGGGGGTAAAACAGTGCCAGCCTGCGGGCTCCCTTCTGAATTTAGATCGGAACCATTTCGAGAGGCTTCCCTCTCCCCACTGTGTCCCCCGCCTCGGGGAGGGGGCCCCGGGCCCCACGCCCTCTGCTGCTTCCCACCTGCCAATTTTCTTGGCGGCACGTGCGAGGCCCAGTGATCCGCCCCGGCCCTGGCGCGGCGTTGAGCCGCGAGGATTTTTAATCAAAAGGCAGGACACGCACGCACGCCGAGAACAGTACCGCCACCACCCCGCTTAGCATTACTGGAGTGTTCTCTCCCCACCCCCTCCCCACACTGAGTCACTCCCAGCTAACAGTTAATTAATTTGTGACACTTTGACAGTTGGTGAGGAGACATTTTTACGGAGCCTTCAAAATGCACAGAGATGGGGCTGTCAGGCGGAAGCCCTTCCCGCATTCCCTGGGTCCCTCCGGACCCTCGCCTGCCTCACCCTACCGTCGACCTCGGGGGCCCTGGGCCCCGCCCTGAGTGAGCCTGGGAGAGGTCTCAAAGGCCTAACGGCCTCCTCTCAGGGCACTCCACACGCCCAGCGACCCCTGGGCAGAGCTGGGGCACCCGGCCGCCTTGAGAGGCGGGGAGGACGCAGGGTGGATGTCGAGGGTGAGAGCACGAGGGGTGGGGAGGCCCCGGTCACGCTCAGCTCTGGTTTCTTTCTGCTTCTGGAGACGGTTCCCACGCGGGGGCCCCTTCCCACCGCTGAGGAGCCGTGTGTGTTGCAGCCTCTCCCCGGGACCCCCCTGCGGCCCCCGGCGTGAGCCGTGGGTCTCAGCGACAAGCAGGGAGCTCCCCACGGATCTTCGATGGCCCCTGGCTGGTGCTGTATGAGAAACGGCTCCTGCCACCTTGGCCTGCTGGGACTTCGCTCCCGCCGTGGGGTGCTGATCTAGACACTGCGAACCCCCACCCTGCCCCCCGGCCTCTGGGAGCCCACAAGTCATCCCCCCCAGCTCTGCGCATCCCTTCCCACGGAGCTCGCATTATCTCCCCCCCTCCCCACACGCCTACGCTCACCTTTACACACGTGCGTTCTCTTTTCCTTTCAGTGGCTTGTAACCCCGTGTGCCCCAGGGATGGCTTCCCTGGAGGACCCCCTGAATGGACCCCGGCCAGCTGGGCAACCGATGCCAGCTGCCACCACCACCCAGCCCCAAAGGGCCAGAGAGAGATCTCAGGGGCGGCTACTGGTACCCCTCGAGAAGGATGTAGGACCCTGGAAAGGACCCTGGGACTGGCTCCTTCCCCCTTGGGTGAGGCACCGGCTCCCGCGGCTGCCTCTCAAACATTCCCCCAGCGCCCGGCACGGCTGCCGCCACGCTGGAAAGTGAGAAGACCGGGAAGAGACAAGATAAGTGTGATCCTCACACGGGTGGTGCTCACAGACACTAAACAAATAATTAGATGAGCGACTTAATTATCCCGCGATGAGTGCCTCCGAGGAGCACGTGCGCCGTGAGCGTTGGACGCGAGAGGATGGCTCTGAGCTGGAGCCTCCGAGACGCTTCCCGGGAGAAGGGGTGGTCCTGCAGGGTGAGGAGGAGGAGGCAGGGTCGGCTGGGGCTCTGGCGTCGCGAGCCTCTGTGGGAGGACTGGGCCTGGTTAGGGGCTGGGACACTGAAACCGAGGAGTGGGGAGCGGGTGGTACCGATGTTGCTGGTAGCTTTGTGGCCTTGGTGACGGGAAGTTGAGTGAGTCCCCGAGGCCAGCTTCTCTTTGCTGTGAGGTCGGAGGCACCAGGCTGCCTGGCCAGGCTTAGCTCCAGGCGTCGTGGGAAGGCTTTGAGCAGGTGCCAGGGACACTGATGGTTCTTAGGACTTGCTCCCCCCGCCCCCCCCCGCCCCCACTCAGGCTCCTATGAGATGGTTCCAGACACAGCCAGAGAGCAAGAAGGAAGAGATTCCCCCAAGCTGTTGCACACTCTCTAAGGAGGTCTGGGCAATTTGCTCCACAGATGGACAGGTCTAAGCCCTGCTGCTGAGCGGCTGCTTGGCCCCGTGCATCGCTCCCTCGCTGTCCCTGCAGAGTTCCGGGTTGGACTAGGGAAGTTTACCAGATCTGGAGGGGGCGCAGAGTGGGTGATGTTGGTGTGTGGCCTGCCCTCCCTCCCAGGCCCCTGGAGGGCTGGTTTCCCAGATCACCTAGGTCCCTTTGTCCAACCTGGCCCCCCACCGCTGCCCTCAGGCTCTGGGCAGTGGGGGAGCCCAGGAGGGAACAGGTACCCGGCGCCATGTCTGAGCCCTAGGGATTTGTAGGTACAGGGCCTCTCCTGGGCCCGGGAGGGGAGGGTGCCCGTCCCCCACCACTGGGCAAAGGCAGTGGGTGTTTCTTCCCTGGAGAATGACTCCAGGCAGCTGAGCCAGATACAGCTCACCCTCAGGATCTGGGTCTGCCTGGAGGGGACAGCAGCCTTGCCTGGCCCTCGAGGGGAGGGCCAGGGCCCAGAAGGCTCTCCTTGGGGCTGCCTGGCCTAGGGCTCTGGGAATCCGAGGCCCTGGTTCCTCTGCCTCCTGCTGAGACGGCCCTCCTGGGCCCAGTAAGTGAGGGCATTGGTCAAAGACTCTTCTCATTTCCCTTTGGAGTAGGAAGGAGCTGCCGGAGGCCCAGGGGACGTGCGCACCCCCAAGTCTTGGCCTGGACCCTCCTGCGGAGGAGCAGGGAGTGGCTGGAACTGAGGACTGCATCTGGGGGAGGAGGAACCCCTTACCCACTTGCTCCCCATCCCCGCCCCCCAGTTCCAGTCGCTCAGGCAAGCTGCTTTTGAAATGCAAATGCAGGTACCCCCCTCCCCCCTCCTTTTTCATTGAAATGCTTCAAGTTTCAGAAAAGAGGGAAAATGATGTGTTTAAGACAGCAGTGTCTCACCCGCCATCGAGCCTGATAAGGATTGTTAAATTTTAATTAGACAATTTGACTCCTTCAAATGCCAAACTTTCCGGGGAGGCAGCACCGTGGGAACCAGGTTGCTGGAGTCGATTCTGCGCCGAGTTCTCAGGCCTCACCTCTGGGCCCTGCGGGCCCCCAGGTCTTGCTGGCGAAAGGACTCAATCTGGAGAGAGGACAGAACCCTCTCCTCTCTCCTCCCAGACCAGCCAACCTGCCTCCTGGGTCCCAGCTTCCCCCACCAGACTGGGGACGGAGGGTAGCTGTAAGCCTCCAAGCTTTTCCTCAGGCAGTAGGTCAGTTTGGGGGGTCAGCCTTCGACTGTGGAATTTTAAAGGAGTTTTCTTCTTCCGACATACTTGAGAGAAGCCGTTTGTGTTTGCAGGCCGTGGAGCCTACTGGGAGAGCCGCTCCCCTCCTCTCCACAGCCTCCACCCTCCCCTCCTCTGCTCCCCTGCCCCAGTGCAGCAGGGTGGGGGGGCGGTGAGTCCCTGGACCACGCGGCCAGCTCAGACAGCTGGCTAATTTTCAAATGAGGGCACAAACAGGAAATGGTTACATACGCAAAGCCCAAAGGGTAAGTGGCGGAGGCTCTGGAGGCTGGAAATGACCGCTCCACGGTCCTCTAGCCCTGATAACCCCGTATGCCTCCGTTGATTCCAGACATCTTGTTGGGAAGGCCTGCTGTAGAGGCTCTGCAGACAGCAACCCTCCCAGCAGGCTGATGTCAAGGAGAACTGACCCCCAGGGTGCGTGCATTGGGAAGATCTTCCAGGAGGCGTTGCCCTTCTGAGCTGAGGCAGGGCAATGGGGGCTGGTGACAGGTGTGAGTCAGGTGTAGCCTGAGGCTAGGCACCCCTATTTTATTTTATTTTATTTTATTTTATTTTTAATTTAATTTATTTTATTTTAATTTTGGGAGAGAGAGAGCATGAGTGGGGGAGAGGGGCATAGGGGGAAAGAGAGAGAGAGAGAGAGAGAAGAGAGAGAGAGAGAGAGAATCTTAAGCAGGCTCCACGTTGAGTGCAGAGCCAATGCATGGGCCTTGACCCTACAGCCGCAGGGTCAGGACCTGAGCTGAAATTAAGAGTTGGACCCATGGCAGGGGGGGCGGGACGCCTGGGTGGCTCAGTCAGTTAAGTGCCTGACTTTGGCTCAGGTCATGATCTCACAGTTCGTGGGTTTAAGCCCCGCATCAGGCTCTGTGCTGACAGCTCAGAGCCTGAAGCCTGCTTCAGATCGCGTGTCTCCCTCTCTCTCTGCCCCTCCCCTACTCGTGCTCTGTCTCTCTCTCTCTCTGAAAAATAAATGTGTTAAAAAATTATTTTAAAAAAAAGCGTTGCACATTCAACCGACTAAGCCACCCGAGCATCCCCATCTCCTTTTTAAAGAAAAAGAAGAAATTTGGCAGATCCAAATTTGCATCCTGGCGAATCCAAGGTGCCGACTGTTACGTGAGCTTGGCATTTCCCACCTCAGTGCAGAGCGGGCCCTGACCTCACCTGGCTTCCCCGGAGCCAGGACCGAGCCGGAATGCCTGGAGCTTCTTCTGCCCCCACAAGCAAAAGGTCTGACTTGGATGGAGAGAGGCTTGAGGGCCGGGCAAGGCAGGTGTCTGAGGCACCCTCTGGGGGCCTCTGGGGTGAGAAGGACCACAGCCTGGCCCTTCGTGCCTTCCTCTGGGACACCACTTAGAGCCCTGGGCAGAAGGAAAAGAGGAAGGGACGGGGGTGGAGCTGCGGCAGGGGCCACCTGGGGACCCTCAGGTTTCGGCGGGCGTTCCGAGAACGTGCCAGCAGAGAAACGCCGGTGGACCCTGTGTTTTAACCCTGCTGAGACACACCCCCCCACCGCCGCATACACACATTTTAGCGTCTCTGAAACCAGCATACATTTTGCAATCGACCTGTCTTGAGCTGTACTGGAGTTTGGTAACATTTTTTTCTTTCCCAGTGGAACATGAAACGGTGGTGCGTACATTCAGTTCCGTCGTAGAGCCTAGCAAATGTGGTGGTGGGATTACGGGCTGTGGCAGGTGCGCTGCGGGCCCTTCCGGGCCAGCCACTACCTCATCCCGGGGCTAGCCCAGATCTGTCCTGCGACCATGGCTCGGGAATACTTCGACTCTGTTTTCCTTTCCTCCCTCCCAGGGGTTGTTTGCTGCATCTTAGAACTCCTCTCCCCTCGTCTAGACCCCCACTTCCCGAGGTGGAGCCATAGGAGGCAGCACGGTGTAACAGCAGGAGCCCCGGGCAGCCCCTGACCCTAACAGGCTGCATTTGGACAGTATGGTTGCTTCACCCCCAGGAGCCGCAGGCTTGTTGTCTAAGTGTTTGTTTCTTTAGATTCTTCTGCTTGGCTTGATTTCTAAAGCTCTACATTCCTTGAGAGTTGACCTCTGCCGGCCATACCTGTCTCATCGTACTTAAACCTGACAACGGTAATTGCAAATCCCCGTTTTGCAGATGGGGAAACTGAGGCTCAGGAAAGCCACGTAATCTGGCCAAGACCTCGGAGCCAGTAAAGGTCGAGTTTGGATTTGAGCTTGGGTGTTTTGGTCCTTAGCCCTATCTTATACTAGTATCTCTCATGCTGGAGTGCCTTATCAGTAGGGCTGGATTCGCTGATGTCTGAATTCCTACTCTGCTTGGTGTCGCATGACAGTGAGCCAGACAGCTCCTGCTTGTGAGAGCTGGGGGTCCAGGCAGGAAGGGTGCTGAGGCCACAGTAGGGATGGAGCCGACTCTGGGGGTGGGAAGAAAATCCTGCACCAAGATACTAATAGGGTCTAGAGGCATCTAGGCATTTCCCAGGCTTTCCCATTCTTTCTGTAATGTAAATCTATTACATGTGTATCAGCAAAAACAATCAAGAACTATATGGAATAAATACTCAGAAAATTAAATGCATGAGGCCTTCCCAGCTGTAGGTGAAGGGACTCACTCCTGTCCTGCGGAGTAACCAGCACCCAGAGGAACGAGTGCTCACCTCCGACCCTGCCCTGACCGGAAATGCTCATGTTTGCCATCTTACTTGTTCTCATGATTTTAAGTCCTCAATGAAGTCTTCCCCCTCCAGGAAGCCCTCTGGGAGCACCCCAGCCGGGTCCATGTGCATATCCTCTGTGATTTCTGAGCATTCACTGCCGCGCCCAGCGGTAGAGTGGCCCCAGACCTCGTGCACGACCAACGTACCCACTAACCCAGCTGCTGGGCCTGCTGACAACGGACAGTTCGAGCCGGGTCCTCCCTCTTGGCAGATGCTCACTTGAAGAGAGAGGTGTCTCTCCAGGTCACGCCTTCTCCCTGGGAGAGCCCATGCCCCAAGACATTATGAGAGGGGACAGCTCTGCCGGTCCCTGAGGGGGTCACCTTTGCCTTTGATGTGACCGCAAGGCAGCCCAGCTTCTCCCCCGGCCCAGCCCGCCTCCTCCCTTCTCTGCAAGCCTCCATCCTGAGAACATTCCCCAGGAAATTCCCTGCACGCCAAGGTCCTCCTCGGCATCTTATTTCTGGGGATCCAACACGCAACTCCCATCATCCTCATAGGCTACCGTGGCGGCCTCTCTTGATAGCTCCATCTCAAGGGTGGAGGGCTTTCCTTCCCGGCCGGACTCACAGAGCCTTAGACTGAGTTCAGCACACAGCGTGCAACCTGCAGATCCCGGCAAACAAGAGTGCACTCTTTTATTTGTTTATATCACGGAGAAGATGAGGCACGACCAAGATGTGGCGTAATGCTTAAGATGCTTCCACTCCATTGGTGGGGGGGAATGGATTCCCAGAGAGGGTGTGTTCCAGAATAGAACTCAGGAACGGTGCTGCGGGACCCCCAGGGGAGGCGGTCCAGCAGAGAGCACTCGAGATGGGCTCCAGAGCGGGAAGATCCTGAGCAAGCCTTTCTCCGGGGGCCGTGTAGGGTCTGGGCAAGCAGCGGGAGGGGAAGGGATGTTTTCCAAAGACTTTTGTCATTTGTCGAGTGAGGATAGTAGATGCAAGCCTCGGAGGTTGTTCTGAGGACAAAGCTATCAAATAAAACGATCAAATCCTCTACAAGTGTATGCAGCCGCATCGCAGGAGGCTCAGGATTGTACAGAAACAGAAGTCTGGTTGGGTACAGAGAAGGGGTGGGGTGGGGTAGAGGGGGAGTCGCGGAGTGTCCGTCAGAGGCCCCTGGCCCAAGAGAGAGGGACCGGGGAAGTAAGAGGTGGGGCAGAGAGAAGCTTCGGGAGCCCTGGGGGAAGTGAGTGGGTCTCCTGTCTCCAGGACCCCGGAAGTGCTGGCGCGTTGCTCTGTGCCTGACACGCTCAACAGACTCCCAATCTGCTGCGAAAACGAGGGGCAGGCGTGGCCGCTGCTCCCGAGGGATCCGTGCGCACAGCTGTCCCGCGGTGTGCTCCAAGTGAGACGAGGGTTCCATGCCTCTGCAGAGGGCGGCGGCATCAGTATGACACAGGGTGTCAGCGCCTTCGAGTTGGAAGGTTTTTGCACGGGTGTCACTTCCCATCACCCGACATGGAGTTAGGCATTTTGCCTCCCCCAGAGACTCCAGGCCGGTGGCTCCTGGAGGGAAGGACATCACCCACACCCCTCTGCTGGGAGCCGGCGGAGCAAATGTGTCAGACAAGGCCGAGGGGGTAGAGGAGGGCAGACCCTACTCTGAAGTCCCTTCTGACCTGTTGCGGCTGGCGTGCCATCCTCCCTGATTCCGACACGGTACCACGCTCATCCCGAGCGGCATAAACTAGTGGATTTCAAGTCCCTTTGGGTGCTCGGTGCAGAGTGCCTTGAGATTCTGCTAAGCCCGATTCCATCGGGTAGAACAGGAACACTTTTGTTAGCGGGAGAGCCAGCTATATTGTGCGTGCATTATGTTCTAATCACAACCAAAACACAGGCTGTCAAGCCCGTCACTGCCTGACACACCTCACGTCTGCCTCTCAGGCTCTCTGCTTCCTGCTGTCGGTGAGCAGCGCCTCGGCCTCCCCGAGCCCGAGGCGGAAATGCCCCCTCCTCTACCCCTTCTCTCCCCTGCTGGCCGGGGCCCCCCTCCCCTCCCACATCTGTCCGGGGGGACGCCGTCTCACAGGTTAGCCCCAGATTCTGAATACCTGCCCTCTTCTCCTTCTTGCCACCTTCATCCAGACAACCGCCCTCTCTAATCCGAATGACAGCCACCGGCTGGCCTCCTCCAAGGCCCCGCGACGCTGCCACTTTTCTAAGACACCAGCCCTGTGGTCCTTCCTCTGCACCCAACCTCTCAGGGGCTCCCAATCCTACAAGACCCAATCTGTCCCATGACTGCCCCCCCCATTTCATTTTCCCCCACCTCATGCCCTACATTTTTAGCCAAACAGAACTGTTTGTTGTCTGACACTGTGTTGTGTTCTCTCTAGCTGCGTGTCTCCCAAACTCTGTTGCCTGGCTAGTTCCTCTTTTGGTTGCATCTCAGATGACGCCTCCTTCAGGAAGCCCTCAGGCTTTCAGGGCAGAAATGCAGAAACTCATCATCTCTTCCTTGGGTTCCTACAGCCTCCCAGCTGGTGTCCTGCCGCCTGCTCGGCCACGCACTTCCGCCCTCTGTACAGCGGTCGGAACCTCTGATCACGAGGTTCCCAGTGCCCTTAGGCTCATATCTAGCGTGACTTAAAAGGCTTTCTAGGGGCGCCTGGGTGGCTCAGTTGGTTAAGCGTCTGACTTCAACTCAGGTCATGATCTCCCGGCTCGTGGGTTCGAGTCCCACATGGGGCTCTGTGCTGACTGAGCCTGGAGCCTGCTTCGGATTCTTCGTCACCCTCTCTCTCTCTGCCCCTTCCCTGCTCACTCTCTGTCTCTTTCTCTCAAGATAAAAAGGAAAACATTTGGGAAAAAAAAACAAAAGGTGATCTAGGATCTTGCTGCGGTGGCTTCCCCAGCTCCACTCCTGGGCTCTGGCTGTCCCGAATGAATCCCTTCCAGCCCTCGACCGGATGCTGCTGTCTCCCAGGCATTTGCTTATGCTGTTTCTTGTCTCTAGAGCCTTCCCTGGGCTCGCAGCTCTTCACCTAATGACTTTGGGTTGTCTGTCAAATGTCACTTCCTCTGGAAAGTCTTCTTTCAATCCTTTGACTAGCTTGCGAGTCTCTCCCACATCCCATTGCCTAGTGCCTACTGCTTATAGATTTGAGTGCCTGACTCACGGGCTGTTGTTTCTTTTGAAATGTGAGCTGGGTAGGGGCGCCTGGGTGGCTCACTCGGTTAAGTGACTGACTTCAGCTCAGGTCATGATCTCACAGTTCGTGGGGTTCAAGCCCCACGTCGGGCTCTGTGCTGACAGCTCAGAGCCTGGAGCCTGCTTCGGATTCTGTCTCTCCCTCTCTCCCTGCCCCTCTCCCACTCACGCTCTCTCTCTCTCAAAAATAAACACCCTAAATTAAAAAAAATTAGGGGCACCTGGGTGGTTCAGTCAGCTGGGCATCCGACTTCGGTTCAGGTCGTGATCTTGCAGTTTGTGGGTTCGAGTCCCGTGTCAGGCTCTGTGCTGACAACTCAGAGCCTGGAACCTGCTTCAGTTTCTGTGTCTCCTTCTCTCTCTGCTGCTCCCTGATTCATGCTCTGACTCTCTCTCTCTCTCTCTCAAAAACAAATAAACATTAAAAATTTTTTAAAAATATTTAGTATGTTTCTAGCACTACATAGTACTACACAGAACAGTGCTCGATAAGGTTTTATAGAATCAAGAACGGATGGATGGGAACCCCCGTTCCTGCCCCTAGAAGCTGGAACTCCGCGCTAACTTGTCTCCAGGGGGCGGTGCCTGGGATGTGCTTACTAAGCGTTTGTTGAATAAATAGATGAATGAACGATCAGGTTTTTTCAAGCTCATTTATTTTCTTACACTTTTTAAAAAAATTACACTTGCGCGTTTGTTTCCCCATCTGGGAGAGCTTGCCAGCAGAATAGTGGCAGCTGGCCCCAATGTTTTAAGACAATCGTTAAGATACAGAACCGAAAATCCCGAGGCTGGAGAATTCTCCCGGCTGCCAGGGGTTGGCTTTAGCCGCGGAGCTTTCCGCGGGAGGCAGCGCACGTCGCGTCGGGAGGTCCTCCCGCTCACTCCCCGTGTCCGTTTCTCCTGGCCAGAGCCCGGCCACCCAGTGGCCCCGTTGCCCCGATGGACCCGCTGAACCTGTCCTGGTACGAGGATGACCTGGAGAGCCGGAACTGGAGCCGGCCCTTCAACGGGTCTGAAGGAAGGAGCGGCAAGCCTCACTACAACTACTACGCCATGCTGCTCACTCTGCTCATCTTCGTCATCGTCTTCGGCAACGTGCTGGTGTGCATGGCCGTGTCCCGCGAGAAGGCGCTGCAGACCACCACCAACTACCTGATCGTCAGCCTCGCCGTGGCCGACCTCCTGGTGGCCACGCTGGTCATGCCCTGGGTCGTCTACCTGGAGGTAGGTCTGCAGTCCCCTCCGCGGCAGGTTCCTCCCGGTGCCTTCTCGCTGGCCTGGCCTCTTCTCCCGCTCTGGGCTCGGTGTGCCTCCCTATGAAATGGGCTTAAGGTCTCTTTCACAATACCAGCCGGAGAGTGCTTACTGAGGGCCACGCCTTGCAGGCGAGTCCTCTGTCCACGGCGTTTTCCCGTGTGGCCCTCAGACCAGCCCCGCGAGGTCACCCTACTGCTACCACCGTTTCACAGGTGGTGAGCCAGGTGATCGGAGAAATTCGGGGTCTTCTCCGGCATCATCATGCAGCTGGCAGGTCCCAGCTGGAACTCAGCTCGGCCCCCGGGTTGGTTGGTTAGATCATGCTGGAAAAGGGAGTCATTGAGAAGGATCCTCGAGGAAGGGCGATGTTCATGCTTCTGGATCCGAAGCTTCCCGTTCTTCCTTCCTACTTCTAAAGTGGGGGGCTGCTGCTCTGTGGGCTCCTCAGCCCTCCCTTCTTCCCCAGGTTGGTCTAGCGCCGATGTCTGGGACCTCCAGGCGGGGGCTGCTGGGGGCTGTGCTGCAGCCCCTTGGCTCTGGAAGGACAGATGGTCACCCGGGGCTCGGCCCAGGACAGAGCCCAGCTCCGCACCTCCGAACAGAGAGGAGGCAGCCCCTGCCGTGGTCCAGGCAGCGCGCCAGGCGTTTCGCAGACACAGACTCAGCAAACAGCCATGCTAATCCTGGGAGTTGATACAGTTCTTCTCAGTTTACAGAGGAGGACACAGAAGCTTTGAGAAGCTGTCTGTCTTCAGATCGCACAGCAAGGGGAGAAACTGGGGAGCCACTTCCAGGCGGATGCTTCTCAGAGCCGACAGGCGGACGTGGGAGGGTCCGGGGGCTCGGGTCTGGAGCTCGGGTCCTGGAGCCCGCCCCTTTCCCAGCCTAGGACTCTGGGGTGGAGTCTGGGAACTGACCAGCCATTCAGGAAAGAGCCAACAACGCTAAGGTCACTGAGATCACTAGGCAGTGACCTTCCTGTCCTGGACGGGGGCAGGGGGACACACCTGTGCCGTGGAGGCAAGTCCCTGGCTGGGAGGGGATGACCTTCCACTTTTGAAGGAAAACATGACATTTTGTAGACGTGAGCAGAGGAGACATCCAGGAGAAGGAGCTGAGGTGGGAAGAGGGCACCCCTCCTGGTCTCCGCGCCCGGGGGCTCCCTGTGTTTCCTCGCAGTGCTCAGGTCATCACGCCCTGGTTTTCTGTAGCACGGCCCCAACAGGGTGCAACGTTCAAAATGAATGTTGAGGAAGAACCCCGAAGGAAGCAAACAAAATAACATGAACTCTGCAGGTGCCACCGGCCGGGCGTCCGCTTCCTCCACAACTCACATGTCTGTGAGTCTGTCCGGGCCCGTCCTGTCTGAGGGCCTCTCCCTGAGGAACCTTCTCAATCCTAAGGCCTATTCCCTTCCTGCTCCCTCTCAAAGGAGGGGCCGAGGCCTCAGACCATCAGGGGAGAATGAGGGGGGAGAGGCGGAGCAACCAGCCTCTCTGCGCCTCCCTCTCCTTACCCATATAAAGGAGACAATAACAGTATCTACCTCGTGGCATTGCTTGCAGATCTAATGAGTTAGTTAATATATGCAAGGGGCTCAGAATGGTACCGCGCGCCGGAATGAGCAGGATGCAGAAGTCAGCGTGCAGTGGTGACGAACATGAACGTGATGGTGGTAGACACCCAGCACCTGTCCTCAGAGAGAGGGCCCTCCCCAAGCCCAGGCAGCGAGGAGCCCTCTGGCCATAGTGAGGCGTGCTATGCCCGCAGCTCCGTGCCAGGCTTCCGGACTTCCGGTTCTACAACCCCTCCCCAGACACTGCAGGATGGAGCACAGCACCCAGGCTGTGCGGGGGGCTTCTGAGAACCCGTAAGTCCTGTGAACAGGTATTTTCAACATAACCAGTTCACCGGTACTTTAAGGGGGAAGCTCGGTGGTTTGGGGGGCAGGGTGGAGAACTGTGTCGCAGAGGGTAGTGCTCTAACTTTCCCACAATTTCCCTTTAAAACAAGAGCTGGACAGTGAGCTCGGCTTACGGGACGTTGGCTCAGACATTTATTGCCCTTAGAGACTGTCCCGAGGGAAGTCTCAGCCTATCCCCACATCCTGTCAGAGTTCTTGCAACCCGTATACTCTACGCTTTCTAAGAGATGCTCTCGTTTTCCAGAATTTTCCACCCTGTTCCCTTCCCAGCGATAGCAGTGCCTCCCTCCGATAGCCTGGCGTGTCAGCAGGTGTCTCGCGTGGACTGGACGCGCTTTATTTATTTATTAGCCGATGGAAAACACGCTGGTTTTGCAGCCAGAGAACCAGGTTCAATCCTCAACGCTGCCGCTTTCCATCTGGAGAGAAGGTCCTGGCAGAAGAGAGCCGGGGGTCACTTGTCTGCATGTGCCGTTTTGGCCGCACCACCCTTTGAGGGGACGGTTTAAGGCGTGCATTTTCCAGACGGGCAGATGAGACTGAGGAGTGAACAGACCAGGGTTCCATGTATTTACGCATGTGGAGTGGCCTGAGCGCACCTGCGCCCTGCTCTATCCCCGGGGCATTGCCCGCCATCAGTGACAAACCCCCAGGACCACCTCGGTGTGATGGACGCAGATGTGGGAACACGACGGGGGGTATGTGGGGACAAGGAAGTCTTGCAGGAAGAAGTGATGCTTTCGTAAGATTATCCAGAGGAGGGAGCAAGGCTTTTGCATTCCGGGCGGAGGAAAAAAGTATGCAAAGCAGGGCAGGTGGGGGAGGGTAGCTGGCTGAAGGTTTCAGGGGGCAGTGGCTGTATCATTAGCCTCAGGGGTTTGCTGTCACTGTCGTTAGACATGAGGATGAAGTGTTCCGGACGGTGTCTGACACAGAGTAAGTGCTTGGTACGGGCCGGTTCTTATTAGGAGCGAGCCCAGCTAGCTCGAGGCCCCCCCTGCAGGGCTCGGCTTCTTGTGAACAATGAAGCCAAGAAATGGTGCCCAAAGGTGCGGAGAAAATAGCCCTGGAGCTGTGCTGGCGAACCCTCCCCTGCTGCTAAATCACCAGGTGATCGTGGCCAAGTCCGCTCTCCTCGCGGACCCCGTGTTTGTCCCCCCTCGCAGCTGTCATCTCTCCTCTCCTGCTTTCTGTGCGTGTAGTGATCTTTGCATAATTATCTCCTCTTTTGACAAGCTGGAGGGTCCTTCCCAAGACAGTTTAGAGAGGGCAGGGGAGGTGCCCCCGGAGGAACTTGCTTCCGTCCCAGGGCTGTGTGCAGCTCACTTGCTGGGGGAGCCCTCTGAGCTGCGGTCCCCGCCCCAGGAGGGGGTATAGCAGCCCTGTCTTGTGCGAGCAGGAGATGCCCACATGCCCGCAGCCGGAGAACGTGGCCGCCCGCATTTCCTCTCGCATCTTTGAGTCAGCCGCCCCCAGGACTGTGGAGGGAAGCCCTCCCTTGGGGGGGGGGGTTGAGAGCTCCCTAAAGGCAAGGAATAGGGCAATACCGTTGACCACAGTACCCCAGAGCCTAGGACAGAGTCTGGCCTATAGTCAATTGCTCATAAGTGTCTCTGTGAAAGACAGAAGGCAGGGGAGAGGGAAGGAGGGAGGGGAAGAGGGCCCTGTAGCTCACCCCTAGATCCGCAGGGACTTAGAAGCAGCTCTGAAGTGCATGTCTGGGGGGACCTCAGGGGGAGGGGGGACCAGGTGGGTCTGGGACCCTCCCAGCAGCGCCCTACACACAGACGCTACTTATGTAGCTCCCCACCTGCCATGCCGACCTGACCTGCCAACCTGGGGAGCCCTGTGCTGCGATGTGGGCTCGCGTGAGCCCAGAGAAGGTGGCTTCCTGCCTCCTGGGACCAGCTGCTGTTTCTTCACGTCCAACCACAGCGGCTATAGTTCTCATCACTGAGCTTAAGTGCCAGCATTTGGTTTCACAGCTGGGAGCAGAAAACAGGGGCCGCACTGAGAAGGAGTGTGTCCTCATTAGCCCCACGACTGACAGCGCGGGGACAGCAGGGTGCAAACTGCCCTGCCCCGGGCCCTGGGAGGGGCTGTCCTGCTTCTTTTTCTCCTGTCGGTAGAGCCCCAGGCTGTGTCTCTGTCCGGACTCTGTGCTCAGGGGCGGGGTGCTCCAAACTTCAAAGTTGCCTGGGCCAGCCACTGCGTGAGTGCGCATGCCCGTGTAAACGGGGGGAGAGGCAGGAGGGTGTGGGTAAGCATGGGCTTATGGGAAAGTGAGCGAGTGAGTGTGCGTGTGTGAGCGTGAGTGTGTAAGGGGGTGAGGGGTGCCGGGCCAGGCCTCCTCAGTTCCATCATACAAGGATAAATGGGGACAGCTCCCCCTTCCCGCCCCCTTCTGGCGTTCCCAGAGCTCAAGCCCAGGTTTTCCTTCCCACACTCTCCAGGCTTGACAAGGCGCAGAGCTGTCTTCTCTGTCTCAGAGCCATGGTCCTCACCGTTGTCCTTAACGGACACTCGCTGGGCCCCACACCATGCGGGTCCCGAAGGAGCTGCCCGGCTCCCCCAGAAACCTGGGATTGGGGCAGGATCAGAAGCTGAGCTGAAAGGCCTCGGGCGAGTCACTGCCCATTTCTGAGGCTCAGTTTCCCCGTTGGTTGACTGGGGTTGCAAGTGGACCACACAGATGTTTTAGAGACGAAGGCTCTAAGTTGAGGCACTAGGTGTAAGTTAGTCATCTTTCTTCCAGCCCGGCTCTTGGCACAAAACGGCCCTATGTGTCTAGCAGGGGAGGGAACCGGGGACAAGTGCCTCAGACCCTCGGGGGCACGACTCCCCCTTGCTGCCCCACGTCTCCCCTGGGCCCCAGCCAGAGACCCACAAGGGCCCCACAGCTGCCCTCTGGGTTCGTGGCCCGATCTGCCCCCGGAGAGCCGAGCTGTGGGGCCTCAGCTCATCGTCCCTCTTCCGTCCACCCACTACGGTGCTTTGTCCCCAGGTGGTGGGCGAGTGGAAATTCAGCAGGATTCACTGTGACGTCTTTGTCACTCTGGACGTCATGATGTGCACAGCGAGCATCCTGAACCTGTGTGCCATCAGCATCGACAGGTGAGCCCAGCCAGGGTGGGAGGGGGGACCCAGGCCATGGACCTCTCGGGCGTCGGAGGCAGGCTGGGTGCCTGTGAGTCCTTGTGCGTGTACGCGCACGTGTGTGCACACGCATACACGCACCGGCGTACGGGCGTATAGGTGCACGTGGGTCTGGCTGGGAGAGTCTGGACCACCTCATGGGGGGCAATCTGACAGATGGGGAGGCTGCCAAGGATCCCCAGACAGTGACAGGTAAAGGGGAGAAAGCGCCCGATGCTGACGGCAGCCCCAGGTCTATCCCGTCCTACTCAAGTGACCTGGGGCAGAGTAGGCACGTTCTCAGAACTCTACCCTGTCCAGAAATCAAGGAGGGTGACCGCTTCCAGGTGGGGCCACAGTGTCTGGCTGTGCCTTTCCCGCCCAGCACAGGGCAGGCGCGTGTGCTCACTTTGCCGAACCATGCCCTCGGAGCCTTTCGCTGAACTGCGCACGCAGGCCACGAGGGCCCCCCTGGCAGGATTCTTGGGAGATGACGTGAGATACTACGTGAGATGAGAAGTGCTGGGTCGAGGAGTCGAGTGATTGTAAGCAGTTGCCACCATTGTTACTTTCTGCCGAATGGGGCTGAACTCTTGCTCGGAGGGGTCCGGCTCCCAATCTGTCGACGGACACTTTCACCTCTGGGAGCCCAGCGTGGGTGCAGTTTCAGAGATGCAAAGATCCAGACCCTGGCCCCTCAAAAACCTTAAAATCCAAGTAGGGAGACTGGAGTAATTGGATATGACCCAGGATTACATGGTGGCCGGTCAGTCACTGAAGCGTCACCCACTACCCTTGCTGTCGGGGCTGGGGCAGGAGAAAGGAGTGATGTAGGCGAGACAGGCAGGCTTCAGGGAGGTGACGACCGGCACTCCCCAAAGTGCAGGGTGTGTGCCTGCTGCGGAACGAGGGGTCCCTGGGCCTGGGCCCCCCAGACTGAGGGTCCCCTGCCCCATGACCTTGCAGGTACACAGCCGTGGCCATGCCCATGCTCTACAACACCCGCTACAGCTCCAAGCGCCGAGTCACTGTCATGATCGCCATCGTGTGGGTCCTGTCCTTCACCATCTCCTGCCCGCTGCTCTTTGGCCTCAACAACACCGGTGAGTCCAGCCTCTGTCTGCCTGGGGCTCTGCTGCCCCCCTTCCCTGCCTGGGACCCCGAGGGAGCCAGGCCCCCCCGCACAGACTTCGGCTGAGGCCAGGCTGGGTCTCCTCGGCCGAGCCCGACTCTGTTGTCCCCGGATGGGCCAGAGAGGAGCAGTAGCTCGAGGCACGATGGGGTTGGGTGAGGAGTGGGGGAAATGCCTCAGGAGGATGTCTGGCCATTTGCAACTGTGTTCATTCACTTGAAGCAGGCCCGACAGCCTCACCAATTGTACGTGTTTGCATGCGTGTGTGCACGCATGTGCACACATGGGAGGTGTGTACGGGGTGCCATCCCTGCCCCGCGGTGATGCTATTTGTGGTGATGAGGCTGCAGCCCAAGCTGGCCAAGCCCAGAGAGACCTGGGTCCCCTGGAGTAGGAGAGGTAGAAACAAGCAGAGGCTAGGCCACCGCGCCTGTCTCTGACGCAGAGGAAGGAGGTGTCGGCCTGCCTGCCTGCCGGCGTGGGCATAGAGCTTTCTCTTTGGGAATTCCAAGAAGTGAAGGATAGGGCTTGATCTGAGCGTATGTTCAGATCCATCCGGAAAGGCCCTGAGAGGGAGGGCAGACCTCTGCTAGACCCGGAGGGGAGCTTGGAAACACATCGGAACACAGGCGACTTGACCAAACAGGACCAAGTCGCTTTGTCCCTAAAATTGAAAGGTATCCGGAGGGGTCAAAGATAAAGGTTTACTCTTTAACCATAATTTTCTTCCGTTATTTTTTACAAGCACGCTGCCTCCCCTCGGGCGTTCCCGGACAATAAAACTAACAATGAAATGAGGAGGGAATGTTCCCGGGAAAACCCGGAGGCCGTCCGTGAGAGCCTAGCTTTGCGCTCACGGCTGTGACTTGAAGTCTCCGGTTTACGGTACACATTCGTGTACAGCCGGCATTTCTCGGCTGCCTTGGACACCCAGGCGTGTTCTCCGTGCCCCTGGCGCTCGGGCCGGCGGAGGAGGGAAAGGTCTCTCGGGGCGCTGTGGCCCCGCGGGCCGCTGACGCCCCCTCCGGGCTCTCCTCCCCGCCCCCCTCCCCCCAGACCAGAACGAGTGCGTCATCGCCAACCCCGCGTTCGTGGTGTACTCCTCCATCGTCTCCTTCTACGTGCCCTTCATCGTCACCCTGCTGGTCTACATCAAGATCTACGTGGTGCTCCGCAGGCGCCGCAAGCGCGTCAACACCAAGCGCAGCAGCCGGGCTTTCAGGGCCAACCTGAAGACCCCGCTCAAGGTCCCCGGCTCCCCCTCCCCTGCACCGCCCACACCGCACCATCACGGGGGCTCGCCCGTGCGCAGGCGCGGGCCGGGACAGCGCAGCGGGGTGGGGTCTAGGCTACAGGGGGCTCCACGGACCTGGGCAGGGCACAGTCCGAAGGTTCGGGGCTCCGGGGAGTGGCGGAATCTCCAGGAGCCGGGTGGAGGTGGGGCGGGCGGCGGACTCCATCTGGAAGAAGAGTTTGCTTGGAGGTCTTTGTCTGAACGCACCCTCTCCTCTCCCTCCTTTCCCATCACCACCCTTCCTCCCTGCGGCCCCTCTGTCTGCCTTGCCTCCCTCTGCGCTTCCCTCCCTCCCCTTTACCTTCCGTGCTCCTCGCGCTCCCCTCTGTGCGCACCTCCTCCTTCCTCGGCTCTTTCCTCCTCCCCTCCTCCGCCTTGCTTCCATTCCCTCCCCCTTACGCCTTGTGAATTCCCCCCTCTGCGCCGCCCGCCCGGTATGGGAAGACAGTATGTGGGCCTGGAAGAACCAGAGTCTTGGGGTTAGACACGCCAGGTTCAAGGCCTGGCACTGCCGCCTTTTTTTGCTGAGTGACCTTGGGCAAATTGCTTAACTTCTCTGAGCCTCGGTTTCCTCATCTGTTATGTGGGAAGCATAATGCCAGCCTCTCAGCGTGGTCTTGAGGATTCAGTGTGAGTGGGTTGTGAATATGCCTGGCGCGTGCCAGACCCGCAGCAGGTACCCCATGAAAGTCACGGCCCGTCTGCCCCTCGTCCTGCCCGCCTCCTCTCCTCACAGGGCCGGCCTCCGCTCTTGCCTCCCCAGGCCCCCACCCTCCTCCTCTGCCCTTCTCTGAGCCCCCGAGCCCAGCCTGACCACCCCACGTTGGGTGTCCGTGCCCAGCCGCCTGCCTGTCATGACCAGTGTACTGGCTCGCTCCACAGGGCACCTGCACTCACCCCGAGGACATGAAACTCTGCACCGTTATCATCAAGTCCAATGGGAGTTTCCCAGTGAACAGGAGGAGAGTGGTAAGTGCTCAGGTCAGGGACCCAGAGCCAGGGCCTCCCGCCGCTAGGGCAACCCAGCTGCCGTGATTCTCAGAAACCTCCCGAGCAGAGCGCCTCCCAGCCTCCCCTGCGCTGCCCCTGAGGCCAGACTCACCGCGCACACCTCCCGAGCAGGCGTGCAGCGAGACGGCTCCGCTCTGCAAGGCACAGATAGGCCCCCCTAGCGCCAGAAAATGGTTGGGAGAGAGGACTTGGCCGCTAATAACATAATACAAGTAAGAAGAAAGGCTATTACCCTTCATTGGACACCCACCGTGTTCCCACTGTCTCATCAAATCCTCACAGCGACCTGAGAGGTGAGTCTTCTGGAGCTTATTGAGTTTAATTTCACAGAAGAGGAAACGGAGGTTCAGAGAGGGTAGGTAACTCGCCCAAGGCGAAACAGTGAGATAGTGCACTTTTGAGCCCCAACCCGTGTGACTCCAAAGTCCACGCCTCTGCTGTTCTTCCCGCTCGCATGTGCTTCCCCACTACAGGCAGGTTCTGGGGCTGGAGGCTGGGCGTGCAGGGGGTAAGTCGGGGGCGGAGCAGCGCAGCCTTGGGGCTGGCGGGGCAGGGAGGCCCATAAGTAGGGCCCAGGGATGCCCAACCACAGCAGACCCCACGCCCTGCCCAGAGGAAGGGGTAGCAGGGTCCAAGCGGCAGGAGCGGCACCCCCGGCTAGGCCAGGGAACGCACCCAGGGCCCCACACGAGGTTCAGGTCAGGTGTCCGCAGGAAGCAGGGCGCCCACTGTTCACTCGCACGGCAAGCAGGACTCCGGGACGTCGTTTATGAGATGGGAGCCAAACGGGGACTCGGGACTGGGCCCGGGGCAGCCCCAGAGTTCTACCACACGGGTGCACAGCGAGGCTGCGTTTCAGAAGTCCAGGCTGACACTCCAGGGTGTGGGGGAACCTGGGAGGCTGTGAGTGGATCCCCACCGGGGCCTCCAGGTCAGCTTGGCAGAAAGGATTGGGGGGGGGGGGGAGGCGGGGTTAGCCCTTTGGCACCTGGATCAGTCTCTGAGGAGAATGTGGTGGGGTGTCTCAGCCTGGTGGCCCCTTGATTCAGCCCGGCAGGAAGAACAGGGGCGCCCTCTATGCAGACAGGACATGAGCTTCTGCAGGCAGGCCCTGAATGTCAAACCAGTAATGTATTCCCAGCAGCCAGCTCGGTACCCGGCGCTCGCTCGTGCTCACTAAGTGGTGCTGAGTTAATAAGAGAGAAGGGCTGGGGTGATCAGCCCCCACGGATGGTTGTGGGGTTCTCGAGGCTGCATAAGGATTGCTCTGGGACCAGGGCTGGGGACGACCCCACAGGCAGGGACCGCCGTGGGTCCTGGTCCTGGCCCAGACCGTCCCGGCCCCCCAGTGATTATCCTCCTTGTCTCTTCAGCAGAGTGACCCCGAGATGTTTGCAGGAGTCTCTAAAGGAGGATAGGGCAGGGCCGGGGGGGCGGCCGGGTGAGGCCACGCGGCTAATGCCTGAGAGCCGGCCTGGCTTTAGCCCGAGTTCTCCGCCTCTGTGCAGGAGGCTGCCCGCCGAGCCCAGGAACTAGAGATGGAGATGCTGTCCAGCACCAGCCCCCCCGAGAGGACCCGGTACAGTCCCATTCCACCCAGCCACCACCAGCTGACCCTCCCCGACCCGTCCCACCACGGCCTCCACAGCACGGCCGACAGCCCCGCCAAACCAGAGAAGAATGGGCATGCCAAAGACCACCCCAAGATTGCCAAGATCTTTGAGATCCAGTCCATGCCCAATGGCAAAACCCGGACCTCTCTCAAGACCATGAGCCGCAGGAAGCTCTCCCAGCAGAAGGAGAAGAAAGCCACCCAGATGCTCGCCATTGTTCTCGGTGAGTCAGGCTGGCCGACGGCCGCAGCCAGGCTCTGTCCCACCGTCGCCGAGGATGCGACCCATCAGCGTGGGTTCGCCCACCGGGATGGGTCCTGTCACCTGCCGTCCCCTTCCTAACCATGGCTGGCGGGCCATGGGACCAGCACCTTCTCAGGTGCGGGCCACTCCCATTGACGTACCCCATTAGGCAGATTCTGTAATTATACCCGTTTTACACATGGGAGAGCTGAGGTCTGGAGTGGGTATATAACGAGCCCAAGGAAGACCTACGATTTAAACTCAGGGAGTCTGACTTCAGAGTCTGGAGCTTGACCAGTCTACCATAGTGACCCCCAGAGCATCGTGATCCCGGGCCAGTCACCATCTCTCTCTGGAGTCCCCTCTGCAGGAGACTGCCTCTCGGGGCCGTCGTGGTGGCCAGACGGTACACAAAGCTGAAAGCATTTTGTAAAGGGCAAAGCAGTGCACACAGCGTTATCTGTATGGTTTGGGTGGTGTGGCTACTGTTGAGGAATTGGAATTTCAGTTCATTTCAGCTCAACCAAGACCCTGTGGGACCCGAGCTGTGAATCAGGAAAGGGGGCTGGAGGGGGGAACTGCCCTGAATGAGGGCATGGCCCTGTCAGCCAGGTAAGGCTTTCAAATAAAAGTCTCCTAGAAAACCCCAGATGACAAGTCAAGACACAAGGCTGGATGTGGCTGGTTGGGAACGGGAGGGGCCAATGTGACTGTGCCTTCCCTGCAGCACCTAGGGGAGCACGGGGCCCCCTTCTGCACCCACCATCCCCTCTGACCTCCAACCAGCCCTGTGGCGTGAGTGGGACGGGTGTCACTCCCCTGCTTTTATGAATACATGCACAGGGTCACCACAGGGTAAGGGGCAGAGCCTTGATCGTGCGGCTGGGGGTGACAGAGGAGGGTTGGAGCTGTGCCCTCTGCTCCAGTCCCTGGGGTCTCTGCAGTCCTGGGGACTCCCAGGGTGCTTGTGGGGTATTCCGGACTCATGACACCACCACGCTGAGAGGCTCACCGGAGCAGGAGGTCCTGAGCCAGACGGACAAAGCAGGTGGGCGGGAGGTCGGTCTAGGTCAGAGCCTCCCAAACCAGAAATTAGGAAGAGGTACCCCCCAGGGGCTGCGGAAGGCATAGCGAGAGCCTGGCCACTGGGGGGGCGGACCTCAGTCTGCCGGAATCCCGCAGGTCTTGGCTTCGTCCCTCATGAGCGGGGTGGCCTTGTGAACATCACAGAGGCTCCGTTCCCCGTCTACTCCACCGGGGTGCCAGGAGCTGAAGCGAGATGGGTATCTAACGGTCCCTTTGGTCCCTTGGCCGAAGTGGTGAATCCCCACCCTGCGGTGACCACACGTCTGCTTCCGGCTGCTGAGTCCGACGTGGTTCTCAGAGGCGACCAGGAAGTCGAGCCCCTAGCTCCACCTGTACTGACTCGTGTCAGAACGTTAGCCTCGTGGGTCTGTTTTCAAGCCCCTAGCCTCCCCCGTGGGCTCGGTCTCATTACACCCATTTGACAGGGGAGGAAAATGAGGCCGAGGGAAGGAAAGCGACCTTCACGGCAGACAGGGGTCAGAGAGGCTCTAGAACCTGAGGCCGGGGTCTGCCCGCGTGGGGGCCCCCGCGGCCCGGCCTCTCCGCGCCTGACCGCCGCCCTCCCCCCCCAGGCGTGTTCATCATCTGCTGGCTGCCCTTCTTCATCACCCACATCCTGAATATACACTGTGACTGCAACATCCCGCCCGTCCTGTACAGCGCCTTCACGTGGCTGGGCTACGTCAACAGCGCCGTCAACCCCATCATCTACACGACCTTCAACATCGAGTTCCGCAAGGCCTTCCTGAAGATCCTGCGCTGCTGACCCGCTCCCGCCTCCCCGCCCAGGCCCCACCGGGTCCCCGGGCCTGGGAGCCGCGGATGGGGTGGCGCGGGGCGGACTCTCTGTGTCCCCTGCAGGCCCTGCAGTGCTAGCTTGACGCCACGCCCCTCCGAAGTCGCACACCCTCCGCTCCGCCCGGGGTCGCACTCGGGAGGCGCGCACGGTGCCGGCCCGAGGGCTGGACTCCCGGTTCGGGGGCGGCTCCCAGAGCCCCCCTCCTGCCTCTAGGCCCTCTCCCCTTGGCACCAAAGACGCAGCCGCCTTCTCTGACTCTTCCCTGGGGTCCTGGGGTCGCCAGGGCCAGAGGCAGGGCTCAGAGGGGTTTGTGTGGGGTTGGGCCTGGCCTTCGCAGGCCTGTGTGGAGCGGGTCGTGGGGAGGGACGGACAGTTCGCCCCCACGAGGCCCCTGCCCGGGAAGCCAGAGCTCTTGCCGAGGCCCCGGGCGACTTCGGTCCTGGGAGACCCATGTAAATACCAGACCACAGGGTGAGCCCAGAGAAGCCCAAGCCAAAAATCTCTCACTCCCTCTCCTGCCCGCCGGGGAGCCTCTGTTTCCACAGCGGTGGGCCCCACCCCGCCTCCAGCACCCCACGTGATTTCCACAGCTGCCGAGGGCAGGAACCCTGGGCTCGAAGGGCCCCAGGAAGGTCTGCGGGGAGAGGAAGGTCCCCCAAGCCCGCTCCGCTGCCTCCTGACAGACTCGGTGCATCCCTTCTACAGCAACTGCCGGGCCAGCCTGCGAGCAGGCAGGGAAGGCGGCTTGCAGCAGCATCCGGGGCCTGGGGTGGGGTGTTGGAGGTTCTCTGGGGTGCCGCCTCCCGCCACACTCCGCTGCAAAACCACTCTCCTCTGCCTTTTGCCTCTCCTTTCCCCTGCCCCCTCCCCCTCCCACCGTCTCCACCTTAGAGGAGCCTGTGGGGAAGGGGCTGCCGAATTCCACTTGGCCTGGGCTGACCCTGCCCTGAGGCAGGAGGGAGGCTGCAGCTTGGGTCGGGGGGGGCCCTGGGCCCCAGACTCTGTAACATCACTACACATGCTCCAAACTAATAAAACTTTGACAAGAGTCATATGCGAGGCCCCTCGGGTGGAAGGGACCCAGTACCAAACTTCATCTGTGCTGGGGTCAGGGGGGGGGGGAGCCTTCCGCAGCCCCCTCCCAGAAACGGGTGACCCTGACCACAGCCCCCAGGGTGGACGCCGTGGGGGGGTGGAAAGGAGCCGCTCTAGATGGACCAGGGAGAGGATGTGTGTGCTCGTGTTTTCCCCTTGGCCCGTCCTCTCAAGCCGAGGAGACCGGCATGCTCTGAGCTCCGCTACTGGCCGGCCCTGAGCCTTGCCTGTCAACCGAGATGGGATGGGAGAACGTTCCCATCGGGATCCCACAGCACACCCGGGGCTCCCCTGATTGCTCCGGTAGGAAGGCCACGTTGTCTCCACTTCCCACCTCCTCCTCTCCAGGGCCCGGCGCCTCTAAGGGACCTCAGCTCTCTGGCCGGCCACGGCAGAGAAGGCTCCGTGGAAAGGGCACCCTTGGAGGGGCCGGCTGGGTCCGTGTCTGTGTCAGCCCCTTGCCCCAACTGCTGGCTTGTGTCAGGGCCCCCTTCCTCTGCAGCAGGTTGGGGGGGCCGGGAGGCCCTGCACGACGTGGCCTAGGTGGTCCTCCCTCCTCTCGGCCTCCGGACCAGTCGCAGTTCTGAAAACAGAAGTTTGGCTTTAAGAAGTGAAATATAAATCAACCTGGTAAAGGAGGAATATTCTTACTACGGCGAGAATAACAGCGATGCTGACAAACAAGGTGCTGGCACCCACGGGCTCAGGCTCCGGGGAGCTGTCAGGGCATAATTTGCATGCTAAATACAATATTTTTAGCACCAAACTTTGGAGCACTTAACTTGCCCTGAACATTTAATTATGGACTTTGATCTTCTCCCTGAACCTGCTAAGCCCCAGGAGAGGTTCCTGTCCCCAGGAGCACCCAGGTCCCAGAAGCTGGGCAAAATGGGACCCGAGTCCAGTTCAGAGGGTGTCAGTAACCCAGTGACCACCTCCTGGGAGAGGTGTCAGACCCTCAGTGGGGTGAGAGACCCCAGAGACTTCTCTGCTGTGGATGCGCGCGTGCACACACACACACACACACCCGCGCACTCAGCCCTGGACGGAAGCTGAAAAGCTCATCTCATCATTAGAAACCTTATAAGGTCACACAGGTTTCTCAGCTGTGGGATTTGGAAGAGATGACAGAGAGAGGAGAGAGTAAAAGAAAGGATGGAAGGAGGGAGGGAGAGAGGAAGGAAGGAGGGAGGCAGGAAGGAAAGGAGCAAAGGAGGAAGGAAGGGAGGGAGGGAGGGAGGGAGGCAGGGAGAGAGGTCAGCAAGCAGCTAGAGAGAGAGGGAGCCAGGCTCCCAGCAGTCTGGGAAGGGAGCTGATGGGCGGAGAGGGCAAGAGGGCAGGCAGAGGGCGGGAGGCGGGGCAGGGGAAAGTTGCCCACAGCTGTCACGAAGCTTCAAGTCTTTCTTCCAGACAGCAGATTGACAGCTGGAGTGGGCAGGGGGAGGGCCGGCTCCACCCCCTCCCCCCTCAACTCTTCGGGGACAGAGGAATGGGCGTGGGGACCCAGAGAACTGCGGGCGCGTGGTGGAAGGGGGCGGCCCCGGCGCTGCTTCTCTCCCTGGAGGCCCCGCTGCCGCTGCGAGGCTCTGAATTCTCTCCTCTGCCTTCCCTGGGCTCCTGTCTCTGGGTCTGCCTTTCTCCAAAGCATGACTTTCAACCAAGGTGTCATTTATTTGCTTTTGCGGCAGGTGAAGTCTGACCCCACCCCCCAGCACTGGGTCAGGGGCAGGTGGCACTTGGCATAGATGTCCTCTCAGATGTCCCCGTGTGACTGCAAGTCTTCACACCTTCAGGCCCTCTCCCCTTACTCTTCCCCTACGGGTTCCTAAGGAGTCCCCGGTGGCCCCCTGCTGGGGAGATGTCCTGGGAACTGGGGAGGCCAGTCGTGCAAGAGAAACTGCGTTGCGTCCATCCATCCACCCAGCCGGTGACTTCCTCCGTGGATCTTTCTCGAGCAACCATGGTGCTCCAGGCCCTGAGCCAGGTGCTAGGAGCACAACAGGAAAAAGGGGGCTGGGATCCCCGTACTTGTCCCACAAGCGTGAGTCTGAGGCCCACAGTCACACGACAGCTGTTCAAGCTTCGCGTCGCCCATGACAGAGCCCTGGCGGGGTGTGGAGACACAGGTCCCGTAGATGATGATGACGTGGGGCACGGCAGTCCTGCTGAGGGCAGGACACGGAGCACTGCCTGCAGGGCGGGGCGGGAGGCCCTGGAAATGAGTGACTGCCTCTCCTGCTTCCCCGGTGGGTTCGGAACAGGGGTAGTCGGTCGTCTACAATCAGGGACAGTGACGACCTGCCTGCCTTGGGGACGGTGTGTCCAGCTCCCCGGGATCCCTCCCCACAGCATCCCTGTCCCAGGGACTGCCTGGCCGAGCCCTGTGCCCCGCTGCCTCCCTGCCCTCTGGGCCCCAGGACCCAGGCTGTGTCCCGTGGCCATCAGCGCCCAGCCTATGCAGGGGCCATGCGGGCCTTGCCCCGCGTGTGATCCCGTCCTCCTCGGAACCCCCGGCACCCACCTGTGGGATCCCATTAGGTCGCCTCTCTTACGGGGGCCTGGTTGTCTAGAAGGCAGACTGGCCTTTGAATCCAGGGTTCCAAATCTCCCTCTTACACCGTCCATTCTGTTTCCTGACCAGCCCGGAGCAAAGCTGGCGGAGGCTAGTGTGGCGGGAAGATTTTTTAAAAGGTGGGGGGAGAGGGAAGGAAAAAGCATCTGGGCCCTAGTCTTTCAGAGGTTGCCCTCGGGTGCCTGTGAACAACCTGGTAGCCGTTTGGGCTGCAGAGCTAACGAGAGGGGGAGGGGGTGTGCAGGGCAGGGGAATAGTTTTTATTTTTATTTCTTTCTTTCTTAAAATCTTTATTTTTTTAATGTTTATTTATTTTGAGGAGGGGAGAGAATCCCAAGCAGGCTCCACGCTCAGCCCAGAACCCTAAGCAGGGCTCAATCTTATGACCCTGAGATCATGACCTGAGCTGAAATCAAGAGTCAGACGCTTAACCCCTTAACTGACTGAGCCACCCAGGCGCCCCAGGGGAGTAGCTTTTAGAGGGGCTGCAGGTCAGAGTCTGGTCACGCAGTGTCCTCTCCTGCCAACCCGGTGCCCCTGGCCCTGGTTCTGGGAGTCCAGGGGAGGGGGAAGCTGGCGGGGACAGAGCAGACCGTCTCTGGAAGGGGTGCCTTCCGCCCTGGCTTTGGGGATTTATGCGGTGCAGGGAGAAGAGGGTACCCGGTAAGAACAGCTTCTCGCCCCCTCTCCCACCCCAGCTCTACTACTTTGACTCTTGGTTGGAGCTACGGCAGCTCAGGATCCACAGGAAGTGCCACACGGCCACTGCGCTTGCTTGTGGCTTTCTCCCCTCCACCCCTGACTTCTTTCCTGAGACCCAGAGCCTCCCTGCTGCCTCGGGTGCAGTGTGAGTCAGATGCTGCAGGTGAATGAGGGATGGAGGTCAGGCGAGGAGGGAGGTGGTACCACTCTGGGGGCGGGGAGGGGCGAGGGACTTTGCAGGAGCAAAGCTTCGGCGGGCACCCCTCCCAGATTTTCCTGAGCAGGCCTGACAATAAACACTGTCCTCCTGGCCCCATGAGAGCGCAGTCTTCCCCGCCACAGTGTCCCTTTCCCCACCCTATGCGCGGCTGAAGGGTCTTTGGAATGCACAGTTCATTGTGATTTTAGTCTTCTGCTCAGAAAGGGACAGGAGCTCCCAGCCGCCCCAAGGTCCAAGCTCCGGAATCAGGGTGGGCGTCGGGGTCCCCCACCCCATCGGCTCTTGGGCTGTCTGCACCCGCAGCCCGTTTGCTCGTTCACGTTCCCCAGGCCCTGGTGTCCCGGGCTCCTTCCACTTTCTCCAGGCACTGTCCTGTCTTTCCTGTGTCCTTCTACATACATGTCTTCCAGAAAGCCCTTCCTGATGGACCCACTCGGCTCAGTAACTGACTGGATGAGGGACAGGGCCAGATTATAGACTGTGTCGTCCACTAGGCACAGGTGGGGCTGCTTGAGTTTACTAAAATCAAACCGTTGGTCCCTCGGCTGCCCTGGCCACATTTCGAGCACTCGGTAGCACAGGGCCCAGGAACTATCCCGCTGACTGGTTGCAGATAGAGGTTTCCAGTCTCCCGGGACACGCTATTGGAAAGCACTGGTCTAGAAGGACTCCCAGGTTAAAAGTTTGGGCACCTTTAACTAACAGGGGGGAGAGAGTGATGAATGGACTCGTGGAAGGGAGGAAACCTCCAGTTTGGGACTTTAAGGGGTCTGTAGGACCTCCAAGAAGAGACGCCCACCAGGGAACTAGGGAGTTCCTATCCTTGGCCACCCCCCAAACTCCCCTAAACAGGGTTTGAAATCCAACTGGAGACCTTCTCCTTGGGAATTCCAAGGGCCTCACTAAAATCCAATTCTAAACATCCCACGGAAACCTCTAGAAGGCAGCTGTGTGGTAGAGGGACGCGCTGTAGACACTATATGATGTGTCCGGCTTGGGGTGACTTGCAAAGCAAGCAGGCAGCGTGAGGGCTGTTGGCCGGAGCCGGCCTGAACCTGCTACCTCCGTTCTCTCCTGGAGGAAGGGAGTAGACCAAGCAGGGCACTGAGAATCTCTGCCTGGACCCCGGGACCATCAAGTTGGTGAGATGAAATGACTCGCAGGGATAGTCCTGACCGCATGTCCACGGAGTCCCCGCCATTACAGGACAGCAGGTGCAAAGGTGTCCCTTATCTGTTCTAACTCCTTTCATCAACGTCTTTCAAGTTCTTTCCAAGAGGAGAGCCCAGACACTGCTGTCCCCCTGTGCTTCACTCCTGGCCACTCCCAGGGACTGATCTGAGCTGGCCTAGCTTTGAACAGGTAGCCCCGCCCCCCCTTCTCCGGCTATTGCAGAATACTAGCGTGGGAGCCAGACACAGACCTCGGTGCACAAGGAAGGCAAACAGCATAGAGCCCTCTCCCCTTCCCCCTTCCTGCTCTGGCATGTTCTGGGAAAGACAGAACTCCCAGGGGGCATTTTCAGCTACAAGTCTGGCCTAAGGCTCAGCCTCAGGAAGAACAAGGAGAATGGACCAGGTGGCTGAGCAGGGAGTAGGAAGATCAAACAGTCTGCTGAGCGATGCCTAAGGTGGTCCTCAAGCCCCCACTCCTCCAACTAGCCCAGAGAAGCCCGCCACCCCGTCACCAGGGGGCGGCCACCAGGGGGCTGCCGGCGGGTTACTGCGCTCATGGTGGTGCTAAGGGGAGGGCACGGGGAGAAATGAGACGCCCCCTCGTGGTGGTTCTCAGCCCTGGTTGTTCTCCAGTTTAACCCAGGAGATTCTTGTTGAACCGGTCAAGCGTAGGGCCAGTGTTTAAATAGCACCTTCCGCCCCCACACAGCTCACCCAGGAGGTTCTAATGAGTAGGCGTGTTTATAGCTACCGTTCTCGGCCACATCCCAGCTCCGGGCTATCCCAGGGCTCTCCGCGGTGGCCGTAGGCTGTGACCTGACAGGGTGAAGCATCGAGGGCCCAGGAGGTGGGCGCCACAGCCCAGAGACAACGCTGCCAGCATGTACGTGGGGTAAGAGGCCTCCTCTGCTCTGCCTCTCACCCTACACCGACAGGAGGCTGCGGACTGGGCGCCCCGCACTACCCGCAGAGGTGAGCCTGCCCAGGGGCTGGGGGCTGGAGCTGGCCAGTGCTTGGGGCAGAAGATGCCTTTTCTCTGGCAATTCCAAAACGTCCTTATATCACAATGGGAGGGACCGATGCAGCAGTGCAGAGAGGGGGAGAGGAGCCGGATAGGACTTTGGGGCCCCCACTTTTCCTTGCTCAAATCCCCCCACCTCCCTGAGGTCGGCCATTCCCGGCAGAGCCAGAGAGAAAGCAGAGGCTGGGCCCGGTCAACACAGGGGTAGTGTGAGCAGCCCTAGCTCTGCCCCGACCTGCCCCGCAACCCGTGGGACAGGCCAGGCCAGGCCATGGGCGGCCAGGGTGTGGTTACAGGGGACAGCTGTCTGACCCTCTACCCCTGGGAGGGAAGTCCGGGCCCCGATAACCCACCCCTCAGCATCCTCACCTCCTCCACACTTCTGGCCCCTGCCTCCTCCGGCTGGGTCAACTTCTACACACACCGCACCCCGCACTCACACTACTGTCCCCACGGCTCAGCCCGTCTCCGAAGGGGAGACTCCCATCCACAGCTTCATGGACTGCAGGGTCTGAAACCCGGCCGTGTAACTAGACAGGGCGAAGGGGAGGCAGAGGAGGCCAGGGACCCACAGAGGCTCACTCACGGGCAGCTGGGGCTGTCCTTCCTCATCCCTGAGACCTCGTGGGAGACCCAGGCGCCGCCACCAGGGCCACCAGGAAGGTGCGGTCTGTGTGGCAACAGGGGGCTGGCTGGGGCTTTAAAGGGTAGGCAGAAATTTCCTCCCAACTTTTAGCTCCAGCTCCTTTGGAAAAGCACGTGCCCGGCTGTCCCGGCCTTGCTGGAGATAGGGGCCAAGTACAGATACTGGCCAGGAGGCAGTACCTCCCTCTTCTCTGTGTGTACCCTTGCCGTCAGAGAGAGCTCCCAGGGGCCCAAGTGGCGAAAGGTGGCGGGAGTCTGGGCAAGGAAGAGGGAATTCACTTGGGGCACTTGAGACCAGGTTAGGGAGGAGGAAGAGGAGGCCGGGGCCCCACCCCCTGCTAGGACCTCAGTGCACCCCCTTTCCCTCAGTGGGGGGGCAGCCTCCTGTGTCCTCTCAAGGTCACAGGGGCAGGTGGCAAGGACAGGGACGGGGCTGTGCCAGAAGCCCAGCTTCACCTCCACCAACCCCTCTTCCTCAAGGGCGAGGAGGCCCGGGGTTGTCTACATTTCTGCCTGCGCTCCGGGCTCGGCACCGCCCAGAACGGCCAGGGAGGGCTCCTTGCCCTCCAGGAAGGCAGCGGCGTTCTGCTTTTGGTGCCGGAGGGCCAGCTGCAGGGGCGTGCAGCCCCCGCCGTCCTGGACGTCCAGCCGGGCGCCGGCTTTGACCAGCACTTTGAGGATGACCGTGTTGCCCTTGAGGGCGGCCAGGTGGGCGGGAGTCCAGCCCACCTTGTTGCGGGCGTGGACGTCGGCGCGGTGCTCCAGGAGGTCGATGACGCTCAGGAAGGCGCCCCGCTGGACGGCCAGGTGCAGGGGCGTCCAGCCCGACTGCTCGGCGGCGTTGGGATCAGCCCCTCGCTGCAGCAGGGCTGACACCACCGCCTCCTCCCCGTGGCGGGCGGCCAGGTGCAGGGGCGTCCACGCCATGCCCCCGGGGGCCCCCAGGTCTGCGTGGCTCTCAGCCAGCAGGCGGATGACCTCCAGGTGGCCCTTGTAGGCTGCGAGGTGGAGGGGTGTCCAGCCCTGCCGAGTGGGCAGCTGGAGGCTGGCCCCGTACCGGAGCAGCATCCGGCAGATGAGGTACTTCCCCCTGGTGGCCGCCACGTGCAGCGGGCTGTGGCCGCTCCGGTCCAGGGCATTGGGGGCCGCCCCGCTCCTCAGCAGGTGCTGGATGGCTCTGACTTTGCCTCGCTCCACGGCCAGGTGCAGCGGCGTCCTCAGGTTTCTCTGCCGAGCATCCAGCTCGGCCCCCTGGCCCGCCAGCAGCTTGACCAGGCCCACGTGGCCGAAGTAGGCGGCCACGTGGAGAGGGGTCTTGCCCTCGGCCTCGCGCCGGTTGGGGTCGGCCTGCCGGGAGACCAGCAGCCGCGCCACGTTCTCGAAGTCGTTCTGCGCCGCCAGGTGGAGCGGGGTCCAGCCCTCGTGCTCCTGGGCGTCCACGCGGGCCCCGTGGTCCAGGAGCAGGCGGGCGGTGCGGTCGTCTCCGTTCTGGGCCGCGAAGTGCAGCGGGGCCCAGCCGTCTTCGTCGGCCAGGTTGGCGTCGGCCCCGTGCTCCAGGAGCAGGGCGCAGAGGTCGGGCTGCTGGTCCTGGGCGGCGATGAGGAGGGGCGTGTAGCCGCAGGCCGTCTGGCAGTCCACGTCCACCTCGTCGTGGGCCAGCAGCAGCCTCACCTGCTCCAGGCTGCCCTGTACCACCAGGAAGTGCAGGGGAGTGACTCTGTTCTCGTAGGCGCACGGCTCCTCTCCGCTTGGGACGGGGTCCTCGCCGTCCGAGAGCGGCAGGGCCCGCTTCAGGTAGTGCCCCGAGTCTGCCGGGAGGAAGAGGGGTTTGAGAAACGGACCTCCGGACAGGCCGGAGGTCATCTCATCCAGCCCCCTGCCTCTTGGGGGTGTCACCCAGGCACAGAGACTCCAGGAAGGAAGGCGGTCGTTCCTGCTCTCGCGAGACCCCACGCGGGCCCCCGGATCCCGGAGAACAGACTCAGGCCACCCTTCCTGTGAGGACGGGGCAGAGAGAGTCCTGGGCACAAACCCCGGGCCCGCCCTTAGCACCGTCTGACTTCCGCCGCTTCCCCGCCGCCTCGGGCCTCCACATCCCCACCCGTACAGGGGACACAGACTGCCATTGCAGGGACACTGTGGGTGGGTAGGAACCTTCAGAGGAGGGCTTGGCACAGAGCAAGTCAGTGCAAGCTGAAAACAGGCTCTGTGACCCGAACTCCTCCTGCAGCCACTCAGGCTTCCTCCCCCTCTAGCCAGAGTCTATCGGGATGAAAAGCATTCATTTTGGAGGCGCCGGGGTGGCGCAGTCGGTTAAGCATCCGACTCCTGATGTCCGCTCAGGTCACGATTTGCCGGTTCAAGGGATTGAGCCCCGAGTGGGCCTGCGCGCTGACAGGGCAGAGCCTGCTTGGAATTCTCTCTCCCTCTCTCTCTACCCCTCTCCTGCTTACTCTGCCTCTCTCTCCCTCTCTATCTCCCTATTTCTCTCGCTCTCAAAATAAATAAGCTTTAAGGAAAGCAATAATTTCCAAAACAAACAAATAACAGTAACAAAACTCCCCCCGCCCCGCCCCCAACCCCGGGGCTCTGGTCTAAGCCGTGTATGTGGCCCACGCATCGGGGTTTCATGCCCCAGCTCGTTTTAGCACGCAGCCAGGGTTGAAAACCAATGTTTAGTGTCCCCAGCCGGCACAGGAGGAGTCTGGCCTCGTAAGAACACAGACCTGAAGGGCCAAATAGCCTGGCCCCTGGGGGCATGTGTGTTTCTGGGACATACGGAGCCGGGTGCTAGGGAGGGGGGTGCACCAACTCCGGATTTGTGACAGTGGGGGTGGAGTGTGGGGGGCGAGGGGATGGGGACAGGGTGTGAATTCTCTGGGTCCGGCTGGGGCCCTCTGGACTCACCGCTGTCTGTTCGCTCCCGGCTGACCTCTTCGCTGACCTGGGGGAGGGAATGGGAAGACAGGGGTGCAGATGAGAGCGGGGCGGTTCTGGTCTCTCCCCTCCCCCACTCCTCCTCTCTCTCTGGCCCGCTCCAGCCCCTGTGGGGACTCGCATCCTAGAAAGCACCCCCTCTGCCCTTCCTGTCAATAGCTGTGTCTGGAGGAATGTGCTCAGCAGGGGAGACCTTGCCCGAAAGAGGTGGTCCGAGGCCTTGACTTCCCCCTGGGCCACACGGAGTGCAGGGTGGCCGGCCCTGTGGTTCAGCCAGGAGCCCCCTGCTAGCCCCTGGCTGGTCCCCATGGTGGGGAAGGGACAGGAGAACACGGTGAGGACACTGCGGCCCGCGATGCGCAAGCCGGCAGGCGGGGCTCTGATTCATCCACACACGCGGGGGGCCGTGCGTCCTTCTCGGGGGCTCGCAGCTCCAGTCACCCCCGTGCAAATGAGAAAAAGCTGTCCCCAGGTGGGCTGCCTGGCGTGGCCGGCAGCGTGGGCTGCGTCTCGGTCCCCACTGGCCCCCAGGCACGCAGCGGGGACCTGCCGGAGGCCCGCCCAGCCCGCCGCACTCACCGCCCCGGGCCGGTGCAGAGGCAGCCTGCAGGACACCTTCCGGGCCAGGGCCTCGGGCTCGGGGTCTGCCACGGGGCTCTGGAGCAGGAGCAGCAGCATGTCCGTCTCCACTGTGATATCTGCTCCATGAAGGAGAGAGACCGAAGCCGCCGCAGGCTGGCCAGCAGTCCCTCCTCGCTTTTAGATCCCCTAACATCCCAGTACCCCCCCCCCATCATTCCTGGACTCAGGCGCCAGGAGGCAGGAAAGCTGGGTCCTGGTAGAGGCTTGGCGGGGACACAGTTACCGACCCTCGGAGGGTTGGTCCTCTTCCGTAAAACGAGGGGGCAGGACTCGGTGATGCCTAAGGTGCTCACAGTTACACACGCGTGTGTGCACAGTCGCTAAAGGGGCAGGTCTCCTCTCCGTCCATCTGGGCCCGTGATCTCAGGGTCTGGAACCCTTTACGGTCTGGAAGGACCGGGCTACCCGGGGAACTCAGAAGCAGCGCGGCGAGGCGCAGACTCCTCCAGCTTGGGTCTTCTACTCTCCCTCCGCGGGGGTGCGCGGTCACCCCGAGACTCGGCGCCGCCATCCTCAGCCGCCCCCACCCGGGCCCTCCTCCCTCCCAGCGCCGTGATCCAGACTGTGCGCCCCGCGCAGCCTTCAGGCGGGGCCCAGGCTCCAACCGTCTCCCCTCCCGCCCCCTCGAACCTCGGCCCCGGCCCCCTCACGCTCCAGCCCTGCCCAGTCCACCGAGCAGGTCGGTCCGGGCCGGGCTAGGCCAGCACCTGGAAAACCGGGCCTCTTCTGGGGGTCCTGATCCCAACAGCGCCTCATCAGGTTCACCATCTGCAGGGCCTCGCCCGGCCAGGTGTCAGAGACAGACCGCAGGGAGGGCCGCATGCCGGCGGCCACTCGGACGACGACGGTCACCATGGGGAAGCCTGAAGGAGGAAGCCCGGGCTGTGTGCAGGCCGGGAGGTGGGGGGGGGGGCGTGGGGGGGAAGGGCTCCGGGGTCCCCGCAGCGTAGCGCGCACAGCAAGGGCCACATAAATGCTCTGGGGGTAAACAGGTTGCAGGCCGGCTTGAGGTTCCAATTTGAGCCCCTGGCTCTCTGGTCCAGCTGCGGCCACCTCCCGGGCCAGGACGGGGCATGACCCCACACGGCAGGCCTCTGCTGCCCAGAGGCCTAGTCACAGGCTTTGCCTTTTGATTCTGTGAGCTCGCCTGGGTTTCCTGACAGCCTATGAGCCTGGCACTAGGTGGCAGGGGTGGGGTCAGGAGAGGCAGGAAAGAATACTTCGGAAGCAGAGGAATTAGAGCCAGAAGCGTGGTATGGGCTGTTACGTGAGCTCCGGAAAGTAGGGGAGAAGGTAGGAGGGTTCGAACAGGAATCTGTAAAGAGAACGTGGCTCCCCAGCCCCAAGCTGCCCCCCACCCTCCCCTGCGAGCCCTCGGCCTCTCCCAGCCCCTTCCAGGACCCCACCTGAGGGTGCCGGCACCCCCTGCTACCTGAATACGGCTTCTTCTGAGTGAGGAGCTCCCAGATGACAATCCCGAAGCTGCAGATGGGGCACAGTGCTCCCTGAGTGACTTCCTCAGACACCCCCAGTCACCGGGCGCGGCAGGCCCCGCAGGCTCCGAGGCAGAGCCTCTCCGGCCAGAAAGCCCCTCCCTCCTTCCGTCCCCTTGCCACGTCATACCCTTGGGACTGGGGGGGGGACGGGTGAGGCAGGGTGGCGACAAGCAGGTCCCCGCCCCCCAGAGCGAGCCCAGCCCCCTCTCACCTGTACACATCGTACTTGGGCCCTGGGGCCTTGTGGCTTTCCAAGAACATTTCGGGGGGGACGTAGCTGAGGGTGCCCCGCAGAGCTGACCGCTCGACGTACTCCATCCGGGTCGACTGTTCCAGCCACTTGGACAGGCCGAAGTCCGAAATCTGGGGGGAAGCCACAGTCTTGCCTCCGGGAAACTGCCCGATCTCTCTCCCTGCTGCGGCCTACCGTTTCCAGGACGGGGGAGACGCTGAGGGCCAGGGCGCCTCTCCCACGTAGGACCTGGACGGCCTCGCACCAGTTACTTACGTTCTCGGAGCCTCGGTTCCTCATCTGTGAGCCAGAGACAGCACGGCGCCTAACTGACAGTGCTCTGACGAGCAGGACACGGAGAAACATGCTAAAAGCACTTAGAACGGTGTCTGGCACACAGCAAGGACTTAGTAGGTGTGGCCGTGATCCGGACGGACTGGGGAGGAAGCTGCCGTCTTCCGTAAGCCCCCGTCTGTCCACTCCCAAGGGCCCGGAAGTATAGACATCACGTGTCCATGTCCCCTGCCCTGCTTCTATCCACTGGTTCATTCGTATGCTGACCGACCGTTCACTGAGGACTGACCAGCCCGCGTTCCGAGGGTCAGGCAGCAGGTAAGAAAGCCGAGCCCCCCTTGCCTGTTACTCGTCTAAGTCCTCGCTCCAACAAGGAGGGATAGCCACTAATGTGACGGTGTCACAAATGAGTACATGCTTCCCGTTGGGGCTAGCGCTATGAAGAGACAGAAGTACCGTGAGGGTATACAGTAACAGGGGCCTGTACGTCAGGGAAAAACTCTCTGAGGAGGTAATGTTGAAGCAGAAAGCTGAAAGATGAGCACAGCTTGCTCAATAAAGAAGGGAGGAGGGGAACCCTGGTTCTGGCAATAGGGACAGAATGTGCAAAGGTCCTGGGGCAGAAGAGGGTGGCACATTTCAGGAACCAAAGGCCATCATAACGTTTCTTAGGAATCATCTCATTTGCACACATCCCCACCCGAAGCAAAGAATGGGAGGGATAGGGACTATTCTACCCACAGTAGGAACAGAAGACTGAGGTCCGAAGAGGGCTACCGCAGGCCCCCCGATACCCAGCTCCACGCACCAAACTCCACTGCTCATCCCCCTTTGTTTTCGGTGTGATCCCTGCCTTTGGCATTCGTCCATGAAGGGAGCCACTTAAATCCCCGGGCAGGCCAGTCAAGCAGGTGGACGCTCTTGCTCAGCCGCGGGAGACCCTGGGGTGCAAGGGGGGCCGAGAGGTAGACTGAGGCCTTTACCTTGACGTGCATGTTGCTGTCTAGGAGGATGTTGCCTGGTTTGAGGTCCAGGTGGAGCAGAGGGGGCTTCATGCCGTGGAGAAAGTTCACGGCCAGGCCGGTCTCGTGGATGATGCGGAACTTGAGCTGCCAGGAGAGGCTGTGCGTGGGCAGCATCTTCTCCAGGGAGCCGTTGGCCATGAACTCCATCACGATGCCCAGCGGCTGCCTGCACACCCCGTAGACGGACACGATATGCTGAAACCTGATCTTCTCCATTTTGGCTGCTTCTTCAATGAGGCAGTCCACGTCGCGGCTGCGGACATGCGGGGCGTGAGGGATGGAAGGAGACCACCCATCAGTTCCAACGGCAGCGAGCGGGGCGACAGACGAGGCTTAGCGCTGGGCTCTAGAGACCCAGAGATGCCTCGGGAGCTTGCAAGGGAGTGCAGGAGCACGGTGAGTTCTAGAAGGGTGCCTAACAAGAGGCACAGAGTGGGGTCCGGCCGGGCGGCAGCGGCAGCACTGGAAGCGAAGGGGTTTGCAAGCTTGGGAGCAAGCCCATTCTACAGAGGCGGCCACTCGAAGCCGGCCGGTCACTCTGCCACTTGTCTATATGTTTGTCTCCCCCAGCAGATCGCAAACCCCTGGGGGACCAGCATCATGCCCCATGCTTCCGTTTCAAAATATCACTTATTGCCATGTTGATTATGCAAGTAACACATATCCTCGAAGGAAATCAAAGGAATACATACAGAGAGCTAGGGCGAAGGAAATGAAATCATCAGTAATCCAAGCTTGCAGAGCTGGCCTCCGTGAATATTTTCATGTATCCATGGTCAAGGTATGCCTCTCTTTTTCTCCCTCCCTTTTTCTCCCTCCCTTTTTCTCCCTCCCTTTGGCTCCTTCCTACCCGCTCCCCCCTCCGCCTCTCCATCACACCCCTAGCGCTGCTTTGTGATTTAATTTTCCAGTTAGCATAGCGCAGGGCGTCCTGTCCTCGCACTGCCATCCTCCTGGAGCAGGGTCTGCGCGGGCTTCGTGGACGAACTGCCACTATTCCCCTAGACCCCCCCATAAGCACACTGTCGCGCATGGCACAATGCATCTTTGTTGAACTGGAGTCAAGACCTAAGGGAAGGCCTTACGAAATAAGCCTTGGCCGGACCCTCTCGCTGCTCTTACCCACACAACGGTAAATATGCAAATTGCTGGAGATGGTTTGGGGACGGCAGGGGTGAGGATTAGGGAGAAAGGACATTTTTAAAAGCCCCGTATTTGCAAAGCCGCGTGGGCACCACAGGCGGAGGCTGCTGGGACTGTGCGGCCAGGGCAGCCCGGGAGGCCAGCCAGAGACTGCCGACCTCCAGAGAAAGCACCTGCTCTGCCCTGCGTCCTGGCAGGTGGCGGGTCCAGGTTTCCACCGCCACTCCCCTCCCCCCACCCAGTTCTCGCCTCCCTGCACCTCTGCCTCACTTCCTCTCTGTCTCCGCTTGTCCTTCTGAGTTCTCAGGAACGGAGATGCTGGTCATGGAAAGGAAAAAGCGAGGGACCTGGGGTCTCACCGCTCTGATTTCAAACCCCAGCTTTACCGCTTGTTCTCCGCATGACCCTGAGCCAGTAAACTCCCAGGGCCTCGTTTTCTTAACTACGCAATGGGGACAACAGCTCGCACAATTGCCCGACAGCCGGACACACAGTCCACGTGCACCGTTCTGCCCTTCATCCCCCCGCAGCCCCTTTCACTGGGCGTCTGGTCTCGATACTTCTTCCTTTTCGAAGCGGGACTTGAACTCACGACCTTGAGATCCAGACCTGAACTGAGATCGAGAGCTGCACGTTTAACCGGCTGAGCCACCCAGGCGCCCCTGGTCTTGATGCTTCTCCGGACAGCTATTGCCAGGTGTCCAAGGCCCCCCGCGGTGCTACAGCCTAGGCAGAGTTTTCGCGTCGCCGCCAGCCAGGTCGCTCCCTCTTTATCTCGAAGTAGTCACGTCCCTCGGCCCTGTGCCAGCATTCCCCAAGAGCCCGCCCCCGCCTCCTGTCCGGTCCCTGCCAGCCCTTACCTTCTCCCTCTGCACTCTCTCTCCCAACCTCGGCATCTCCCGTGGGACGGGACGCAGGGTGGCTGAAGCAGAACGTGGGTCCTCCCCTGCCCCCTACCCCTCCCTCTGCCTTCCTCTCAGTGAACGGGGTCTCCATCCTCCCATCCTCAAAGATCCGAGGTCCTCCTCGACCCCTCTTCCTCTCCTTCCCACGACCAGCCCCTCGGCACGTCCCATCCGATCTACCCTCAAAACAGAGCAATATTCTAACTACTTCTCACCCTGGGGCCTCGCGGCCCAAGCCTCCGAATTGGCCTCCCTGCTTCTCTCTTCCCCTCCATCATATATTCTTAACCCAGCAGCCCGAGCGATACCTGTTTTTAAAAAATGTTTTGTAATGTTTTATTTATTCTTGAGAGAGAGAGAGAGACGGAGCATGAGCAGGGGAGGGGCAGAGAGAGGGAGACACAGAATCCGAAGCAGGCTCTGGGCTCCGAGCTGTCAGCACAGAGCTGGACCCGGGGCTCGAACTCGCAGACCGTGAGATCATGACCTGAGCCGAAGTCGGCTGCCTAAACGATTGAACCCCCCAAGCGCCCCTAGAGTGGTACTTGTAAAATGTCAGTCCGAGCAGGTCACCCCTCTGCTCAGGACCCTCTGTTGGCTTTCTTCTCATCGACGGTAAAGCCACAGTTCTCACAATGGTCTAGGAAGCTTCGCATGATCTTGCCCCGGGCACAGCTTGCGGACTCTCCCCACCCCTGTTTCTGCCATCAGGGCCTCTCGCTCCTCCTCCTCCAGGTCAAGCCTGTTCCCACCTCAGGCCCTTTGCACTTCCTGTTACCTCTGCTCTAAGACAGCCACGGGGCTCGCTACTTCTTGGCCTCGAATCTCTACTCAAATGGTACCGAATGAGTAAGGATTTCAAGTCTATATTAAATAGCCATCCACGGGGCGCCTGGGTGGCTCAGCCAGTTAAGCGACGGACTCCTGGTTTCGGCTCAGGTCATGATCTCACGATTTACGAGTTCAGGCCCCATGACCGGCTCTGCACTGGCGTGAGCCTCTTTGAGGTTCTCTCTCTCCCTCTCTCTCCGCCCCTCCCCTGCTTGCACTCGCTCTCCCTCCTAAAATAAATAAACGTAAATAGAAATTAATTTATTAATAGCAATCCTACCCCAACTCTGGGAATCTTCATGCCTCCACCTCCCCACAGAGCCCACAAATAAGTATTTCTAGATCACATGTTTTCTTGGAAGATTAGATTATTCAACTCTCTTTAGGTATCTTAATCAAGAAAATGTCAGGTGGTTAGAAGTGCTAGAGATAAAAATTATCTGTTTCTTACTTATGTACTTTCCGTCTTCCCCTTGTTGCCTTTCTTCCTTAGTTTATAACCTCCATGAGGGCAGGGACTGTGTTTTGCTTGCTTAGCGCTTAGAGAGAATGAGCGTCACTCACGCCCCGGCTTCGGCTACGCCCTACCGTCATAAACGACTCCCACATTTTCATACTGTTCGCTCAGCTCTCCACTCTGACGCCTCCTCGACAATTCTTTTCGGCTGCTCAAAGGCACCTGAAACTCAACCTGTACAAAAGCCGACTCACGAATTTCTTCTCCAAACCTGGGCCTCGTTTCCTGTTCCCTTTATTAATTGTCAAGCCCAGCATTCAATGGACACCAGCTGTGTGCCAGGCTCTGGGGACAGAGCGGTGAGCAGACACAGACTCAGCCAGACACCACATCAGCCTTGGCGTTCCTCTTCCCCGACCTGCCCCCCATACCCAACCCTGCACCGAGTCAGGTGGGCGTTTGCCTCCTAAGTACTGCATAATCCACACCCGTCTTCCCCTCTGTCACGACGCACCAGGCTAGACTCCAGTCATCTCTGATGGTGACAAGTCCTTACTGGACCCGCATCCACCCTACCCTTCCAACCCATCCTCCATCCTGCAAATGTGACCGGCTCCTTTCTGTCACATCACCCCCCAACCTGGCCACAAACCCTTCAGTGACTTTCCCCTGCTCCCCCTCTCTCAACTCCAGCCACGACAGCCTTTCCCCACCCCTTCACTTACTCTGCCCCTCCTGCCACCGGCCCTTTGCACATTCTGCTGCTTCTTCCTGGAAACGTTTTTCCTCTTCAGCTACTTAACTCACACTCATCCTTGGCTCTTCCGTTCAACTGTAATTTCCTCAGGGAAGCCTTTTCTGGTCCCAGTCAGACTCTATTTAAAAGCTCTTGCGGGACAATAAATCTTCGTTGCTTTTCTCCCAACAGCACATCTACGTCTCCCTGTGGTGTTTTCTGATTAATGTCTCTGTCCCCCCGCCCCCCAGGCTGTACTCCAGGAGAACAGGGCACTGTCTTTCGCACTCATCCTTGTATCTCGGGGCCTAGCTCCATGCCTGACCCCTCGCAGGCGAACAAGAAGTGCTTGTGAAGGGAAGGCAGGAATGAAGAGGCGTCAAGAGTAGGCAGCGACTCCACAACCATCTCCCGGGCCTTGCTCCACACTCAGCGGGCGTGAATCGTCATTAAATGCCTTAACCCTTCCCCCTTCCCCCGCCCCGCAGAGAGGTTCCCGGAACTTGGAAAGGGAAAGTTATTGTCAATGCCTAACAGTGCGGTCTCGTCCACGTCATCTCTTTCCTTTTGTCCTTCACTTCGAGGCCCGCAAACGATGTGGACACGCCCTAGAAAAATCTGACTGTACTCGCCAGCCGGCCAGGGGGTGTCGAAGGAGGAAGAGGGCCAAGCTGTGAGCTGTCTCGCCGCACCGGCCTTCATGCAGCAGGTGGAAGCCCGGGACTTGGAGAAGCGGCTGGCTTGAGTGTGTGCAGCCGGAGGCTTTGTCTTGGGGGCTGGCGTGGTGACCGCAGAGAACACCGCGTCCAAATACGGTGCCCCTCGGAGGCTTCCTCCCCGCCCCCCACCCGGGCCTTCTAACCGACGCCCCGGGAGCCTCGTGAGGACCACGGGATTCTCAGACTCAGACTTCACATCCTAAGTGTCCCTTTCATGGATGCAGAGGCGGCCAGCATACAGTCATTCCAAGAGAATGTGGTGGGCAGGACACTGGAATGGGTGGAAACAGCGAGAAACACGTAGGAAGGAGAAAAGGGAGGCATGCCCAGGCATGGCCACGGTGCACAGGATGAGTGAGGAGGAGCCAGAAACGAAAGCAAGGTCAGAGGCTGCCGCATTCCTGACTTGACTTGCCGACAAGCGACAAGCAGCCTGGACAGGCTCCTGTCCCCACGCCTCCCTCACCTGCACTGGCCCGGCAGAGGCCACACCTACGGCCCTGGGAAGGGAGGGCGTGCAATTCCATGGGTCACTGAGCGTCCATCCATCCCTGGGCCAAGTGCCACAGACAGACTGTCAGCAGGCCCCGCCCTGAGAATTCGGGGGTGGACCCAAGCGTGGCATTGGGCCATCCAGAGCTGTCATCACCACCCTGGCACCCAGGAGGAAGGAGGGAGGCCGACCAGTTTGGGAGGTCAGATGGGACAAAGGTGTCTTTGGAGGGTAGTTGTCTCACCTTTGACCTCTGTGGATTCCACAGATGGGTTTGGTGGTCCCGGAGCGTTGCACGTATGGAAACAAAGTGCTGTGCCCGGGTGGCTCAGGCCACCGGGCAGAGTTTAGAAACGCCCGGGGCACAAGTCTCAGCCCCAAGCCCCGCCACCCCTCCGTGGGGAGCCCCCTGGGACTCAGTCTTCCCCCCCCTACCCCCCCGCTTAAAGGGGAGGGCCAGCGCCCGCAGGTACCTGGGGGCCTCCGGCTGGAGGCAGGGGCAACACTTGATGGCGAACTCGGTCCTCCAGCGCCTGTGCCGCACCCGGAACACCTCGCCGAAGCCGCCGCGGGCCACCCGGCGCCAGTCGCCCTCGAAGTCGTCGCGGGTGAAGACGGCGAGGCTGCCCAGCCGCGGCTCCGCGCCCCCGGCCATGGGGTCTGCGGCCGCCAGGGGGGCCCCCAGGGCCGCGCGCTCTCCGCACCCGGGAGGCTGGGCGCCCGGTTCCCCGCCGCCGCTCGGCCCGGCCCGGGGGTGGCGACCGACGGGGAGGCGACGGCGCAGGAGGGGCCGGGCCTGCCCTGCGAGGGCGGGGACACCCAAACCCCAGCCCCGAGGCCCCAGGTGGTGGTGCGGCCCGGCCTGGGAAGAGGGAACCCCCCTCAACCCCTCCCCGCCTCAGGTCCATCGCTCAGGCTCGGCCTGGCGTTTGGACCCTAGCTCCCCCTTCTGGCCGGGGGGCGGGGGAGGAGGCGCCCGGAGAGGAAGGTGTCCAGGAAGCCAGAGAGGCGGGTCCCTCTTGATGTCTACCTGGCGCGAGGTGGCAGGTGATTTATTTGCTCCTGCTCACACAGGCCAAGGATTTATGAAGGGTTGACGAGTGTGCCAGGGGTCTCTGCGGATGGGCGTGGGGGCCTGGAACCCACCCCTCCACAGCAAGAATGGAGGAAAAAAGTCATAGCGGGGATTTTCTGGCCTGAATCTTTCGGCTTGCCTGGCTTCATGCTGCCTTTTTTGTTGGGGTTTTTGTCTTGTCTGTTGGTCAACCAGTCACCGTGTGCTAAATGTCACCGAAGAGGGGTCGGGAGGGTGGGTGTCTGTCTGCAGGGAGCTCCCCTTCCTGGCGCTGTTCTCTGCCCGCCCTTCAGAGGGATCGGCACTGATTTAGGGTTGACGGGGTGGGGGGGGGTGGACACGCTGGCCCAGCTACTGCAGTGGCTCGTTGCCGGGGGCCAGGGGGGAGGCTCAGGAAACAGCTGGATCATGACCCCGGCCCCATCCCTGAGGTGGGACGAGCTCAGAGCAGAATCAGGGCTCAGTGCAGAGACTGGGGAGAGGAGAGGAGAAAACGCAGATGCAGAGGCAAACCCGGCTGCTGGGAGGGTGGGGAGCTGTCCCCGGAGGCAAAGTTACCTTGGTTCGTGTTTAGGGGACACGAGTGAAGAGGCGGGACAGCTTCCCAGGACTGAGCCTGGTGGTTCCTCTGCATCCTCTGTCCGTGGAGTTGTCCCCTCAGCTGAGAGACCCACGGAGCAGGGAACGCTATAAGGGCTTGGGCAGGCAGGCAGGCGCTGCTGGGGGAAGTGTCATGGGACGACACAGGGCAGGTCACTTCCATTGCGGCCGGACCCCAGGGAAGCCCCGAGTCACCATCCTCAAGTTCAAGGAGCCCGCCTATCATAGGAGGAAATGCCTTACCTGTGGCCCGAACCTGCGGAGCCTCTTGCCACGACCCCTACGAGACTCCCAGGGAGTAGTGGGGGTGTGATGGGTGAATGGAGACTCCGGGGCAGCTGAAGAGCTTGCTCTTTCCCTAACGGTTTCTGGAACTGCTCTTTTCATAACCGGTTGAGTTCTGGCAAGCGGGATAAGGACTGAAGATGGGCCCAGGGACAGCTGTCAAAGGGACCAATGACAGCCACTGCTGAGCGCTAACTTTGTCGCGTCCTGTCCGTACTTCACAGCCGTGATCTTGTTGGAACCCACATAACCCACAAGGGCGTGAGAGCAACGTCTTCCTGCTTACAGCTGAAGAAACTACGCTTGAAGACAGTAAGTAGCCAATGGCCTTGTAGCTGCTAAGCGGCAGTGGAGATTCAGAGCCAGGTCTGTTAGGAAAAGCACTGGGCACAGGAGGAGCAGGTGGGTAGCCTTCTAAGAATACAGGGGGACTTAGGGGAACAGAATTTCGTCCCTGAAAGAGTGTCCGTGTGATGGCATCTGCATCCACAGCAGGACATGGACCCCAAAGGCGCTGTCACAGGAAGGCTTGTGACGTGCTTTGGCGGGAGCGGGGCAGGGCACACCCGAACTGACCGCCTCTTGGGCAGCTCTGCCTGCCCCTGGCAAGACTCAGACCCTCCCAATGGGAAGCTCGGAGGGCGACGGAGGACGGTGTTGTCGGGGAGGTCAGGAGACGTGCCGGGTGGGTGAGAACGGAGATCGGGAGGGCGGGCAGCCCGCTGGCCTTGAGAAAGGTTGACGCAGCCCCACGTTGCTGCCCTTCAACACCATCTGCTGAGGCCGCTGGAGGAAGTGCCGGGGTCAGATGGCCTGAATCAGTCGAGGAAATTCCCCTTGACCCAGGGAGAGCTGGAAACCGGAAGCGGCCAGTGGGCATCTGCAGAGAACGCGGAAGCATCACGCCTGTAGGAGGAGACACTTGGGGCTCGAGGCCGGCTGCCAGGATCCCAAATCCAACTCCTCTGTGAGTGTCTTTCCAGGGGCGGGGGCAGAGGGCCATGCAGGACCAGGTACGCCCATCGTGTGCACCCGTTGAAACAGCAAAGCTGCGGGTTCAGGCAACCCTGAGACTTCTGAAGAATCTGGCAAAATAAACATATGCACCTACTCATAGCAACCGGAGTCACTAGACCGGCTTGCGTTGCTCCCTTTATCTCGCTCACGTGGGCCGGGACAAAAGCCCAACACAGAGAAGTTATAAGGGGAGGTGACTTTCCTGAGATAAGGGTCATAGAAGCAAAGAACTTCTAGATCCTTCATTAAGTGAGTTGATGCTTAGGGATTTGGGAAGGAGCAAAGGAGATCTGGAAGTTGCTTGTTTCTTTCCAGAGGTCTGAGTGCAGAAGTCCCCGGGGGGGCCGGTCTGGCTGGGAAGTCTGCAACCAGCGGTAGAGAGGGAGCACTCCACGACCAGCGGGTAGAGGGGGAGCACTCCACCTCAGCTGCCTGCTCCTACCGTGAATGGGAATGAACGAGATGGGTATAGTCCCACCATGACCTGAACCCACCGGAAGGAGCAAGAAGTACATTCTAGCCACAAGAATTTTGCCCCTGGATGCTGAGTCCTTTCTATTGCCCTCTATCAATGTATTTAATTTTAGCAGATGGCGGACAGAAAGTCTCTGGACTTGGAGTTATTATATGAAGAGTGTGTGTGTGTCTGTGGGCGTGCGCGTGTGCGCGTGTGGCTTCCGCCTGCCCCCCGCCCCCCATCGCCGCCGCCGACCAGTGAGCTGATCGAGCAGTTCTGCAATTCTCTGGAAGATGCTGAAATCCAACATGAGCCTTTCCCCAAACCGGAATGACAAGCTCTTTGCATACAGGGGAGTTCCCCGGTCTGTCCCCTACTCCACCCTGCAAACATGTCACAGGACACCTGGACAGGTTCTGGCAGGCTCCGAACCCTGCGAGCCTGTGTATTGAGGTGAGGGCCGGGCGGGTCAAGGTGAAGGAATGTGTGTTGGAAGCTGGAACACCTGCCCGGAAAGCAAGGCTGTCCCAGAAAGGAAGGGTAGAATCCAGCAGTGGGAGCAGGGGTTAAATGCAAGAACACAGGAGTCAATTAAACCTGTGTTCAAAACCTGGCTTTTTCCCCACCGCTTACCGGCCGCTGGGCTGTGGTCAACCTTACCGACTCTCCGTGGGTTTCTCCATCTGTAAAATAGGACGATAATATAATACCTACTTCAAAAGGTTGCGATAAGGATTAACCTTTAAAAACACACCTAAGTGAACACCCGTAGGCAGAAAACAAAAACAAAAACAAACCCAAAAAACAAAACAGAAAACAACCAAACCCACCCCCAACTCCCAAACCTCACACATTATCCAAAAATTAACTCAAAGTGAATCGTGAACTTAAGCGTAAAATATAAAGCTATAACATTTTCAGAAAAAAAAAATAGATGAAAATCTTCTGGACCTAGGGCTAGGCAAAGAGTTCTTAGGCTGAACGCCAAAAGCACAGTCCACCAAGGACATGTCGATAAGTTGAATTTACTCCAAATTAAACACTTTCACTCTGTGAAAGATCCTGCGAAGAGGATGAAAATTCAAGGTACGGATGGAGAGAAAATATTTGCCAACCAGACATTCGACCAAATGGTAGTTTTCTAGAATGCGTAAAGAACCAACCCCCCTCCCCCGGCCAACTCAACAGAAATAAAATGACAAGCTATAGAGTTAAAAATGAAGGAAAGACCTGAGCAGACATTTCACTGAAGAGGATACACAGGTGGCCAATACGTGTGTGGAAAGATGTTAGCATTAAGGAAATGCCAACTGAAACCACCATGGGATATCACTGCGCTCCTATGAGATCGACTAATTTATTTCTTATTAGAGAAAGAGAGAGAGAGGGAGAGAGAGAGACACCCTGCGATCATACCCTGAGCTGATTGAAGAGTTGGGCACTCAACCGACTAAGCCACCCAGGAGCCCCAATTTTTTTGAAAAGTGGCACCACCGAATGCTGGTGAGGATACAGAGAAACTGGGCCGTTCATATTTTGGAGGCGGGAATGTAAGATGGTACAGGCACTTGAGAAAACAGTTTGGCATTGTCTTGTAAAACCAAACATGCGATTTAGCCTACAACCTAGCAATGGCATTCTTGGGCGTCCATCCCAGAAGAACGAAAACGTTTTCCCACGAAAACCATAACATGAATATTTATAGCAACTTGAACCTGGAATCAGCCTGGATGTTCACAGCAGGTGAATGTCAAGCTGTGGTGGATGTATCACCACCGTGGAGTGGGGAGGCTAGAAGGGAGCAGGACCACCCAACGTCAATTATGGGAAGAATCGTGGACTACAGACCCAAAAAGGAGGACCATCAATAGGAAAGAATCGTCCCTTACAGGTCCCAGCAGGGAACACTGCATCTCCTAAAAGAAAGGGACCCTCCCTGCAGCTCAGCCAATGAGAGGCCGCCATAATCCCGGCTTACTTTCGTCCGGGGGATTTTCATTCAAAACAACCCTTCCCAACTTCTTCCTTCTTCTCCATAAACTAGTGTTTCCCAGCTTCGTTTGTTGGACTTGCCTATGGCTTTGCAGGTCTTGAGTTGTAATTCTCTGCTACACTCAATTCGACCTGTGTTTTGCTGGTGAAATCACTGACTTTTATTTTGAAGATTAATGGTCTACCATGGGACACAGCTCAGCCATCAAAGGATGCAGTTCTCCATCCACATAACTGCTTAGATGAATCTCCCCAGAAAAAAGCCAGTCTCAAAGGTTACATATTGTATGAGTCCATTTGTATCGCAGTCTTGGAAGGACGAGTCTGTAGAACTAAAGGACAGATTAGTGGTGGTCAGAGGTGGAGCGTGGAATGGTTGTGGCCATCCAGGGCGGCACACAGAAGCCTTTGAGGGTTCTGTTCTAGAGCTTGCCAGTGGTGATGGCCGCATGAATTGACACAGGGGATAAAGGTGCCTAGAACGAAACACACACACTAGTGAGTGCCTGTAAAACCGGAGAAATGAGAATAAGATTCACAGACGGCATCACTGTCAACTTCCCAGTTGTGATAGTACGCCGTGGTTGCAGAAGGTGTTACTACTGGGGGAACCTGGGACTCGGGGATGGGGATCTCAATGCACTGTGTTACAATTGCCTGCTTATCTATAACTATTGCAAAATAAAAAGATTTTTTAAAAATTTTAAGTTTATTTATTTATTTTGAAAGAGAGCCAGTGGGGTAGGGGCAGAGAGAGAATCCCAAGCAGGCTGTGCACTGCCAGCACAGAGCCCACTGTGGGGCTCGAACCCACCAACAGTGAGACCATGACTTGAGCCGAAGTCAAGAGCTGGACACTTAACCGACTGAGCCACCCAGGCGCCCCCAAATAAAAAGTTTTTAAAATGCATGAAAGACCTCTTCCTTCCCTCCATTGTCTCTTCCTCCTCCTAATTCTCCTTCTCCTTTTTCTCCTGCTTCTTCCCCACTGCCTTTCCCCTCCTTCCCCTTCCTTCCTCCATCTTTCTTCTCCTCCTCCTTTCCTCCCCCTCCTTCTCCTTGTTCTTTATTTCCAGGCAATGTTATATTCTCAGAAGCAAAATCTTTCTGAAACAGGAGAAAGGGACTAATCCAACATTTACTATGGAAAGCCTGGAGAATGCCTGGCCCCCACGGACAAGTGGACATGTAGAAACCCTAAGGAGAGAGAGAAAAAGCCACTGTGTTTCCATGTCTGTGGCAGGAGAGGGTTGTGGGAGGAAGCCGACCAGTTCTCTCTCAGACTTGTGGACCAAGAAGTTGTTGTGAAGGGAGAGGGGACAAACTCGACAGTTTACTCCCTTTAGTGAGGACCCAAGAGGGAAACTACGCCCCCAGGCATCCAGCTTGGCAATCCTCAGCGCCCTCTTGTTTATCTGAGGACAGTCCAGGGCGGGCATGAGCCAGAGGGCTGGGCTGGGAGCAGGGCCTCCCGCCCACAGCTTTCTTAGGGCACACACAGGGAATCCCAGCACGCTCCCCAGTTGTGTAGGAAAAGGAAAGGCCAAAGACCGAACTGATTTCATATTCCTTGTATTTTTGTTTGTTTCTTTTCTCTATTTTCCCTACTATTTAGTAAAGTGCTTCCTTCCTTTTTTTTTTTCTTTTTCCTTTTTCTTTTTGTCTAGGGATGGGGAACTGTCAGGCTACTTCGGGCACACCGAAAGGAACCAAGAAAAGAGTTTGTTCACCATCTGCTTTAGGTGGTTGTGAGGAACACAACCTTTAAAAGCGTAAAACAAAAAATCCCAACTCAAGTAGACTGGCAGAATGTGAGCTCCTGGATGGGAGCTGCAGTCTGTCTCGTTTCCTGCTGTCTCCTCAGTGCTGGGCATGTAGCTGGGAGCTCATGAAATAGCTGAGGGATGGATAGGTGGATGGATGGGTGGATGGATGGGTGGATGGATGGATGGATGGATGGATGGTGGATTGATGGATAGACGGATGGACTGATAGATGGATGAGTAGATGGATGGATAGATAGATGAATAGATAGATGGATGGATGGATGGATGCATGGATAGATGGATGAATAGATAGATTGATGGATGGACAGATAGACGGATGGATGGATGGATAGATGGACAGATGGACAAATTGAATGAATGAATGAATGAAGGTGAAACTCAGGCTGACTTTTGGCAGTTCCTCCCACCTCTCTCCAGGGTCTTCTCTAGTCCCGGTGAGCCCCTCCATCCCTTAGAGTTTCCCCATCTGCCCACAGCCTGTGGCCAGGCTGCTAAGAGCTGTAGGCAGTGAAACTTCTGGAATTGAGTGTCTGTGACCGTCCATGGACTCCTTTTTCCTGGGGGGGAAATCCCTCAGAGACTCCCATCCCCACTGCCTTCCTCCATCAGACCCTTGGGATCACTTAGTATGCTTTGTGCGTGTTTTTATAAATACATTGTTTGCTTTTTTCTGGCAAAAGGCTTTTCTGATGAATGAGAAGAAATCGATGGTGAGGCTTTAAGGACCAAAACAGTGATAAGACTTGTCATTTGCTGAGTCTTCGCTTTGTGCTCGCTCCATCCACAGTGATCAGCCTGCTTACCTCCTCTGATCAATCCCCTGAGGTAAGTGCTATTATTATTCCCAGTTTTACAGGTGTGGAGGAGCTATGTACCTTAGGGTCGTGCAGTAGGTAATTAGATGCCCCAGAACTTGAATCTGGCTTGCCCCTTGCCAAGGCAAATGCTCTTAACACTGTAACAGCGCCTGAAGAGCTTTGATGAAATCAAACACGGACCTCAGACTTAAGGCTCGTCCAGGCGCGAAGGTGCAGTCATGGCCCTGAGGTCTGGTTTGAGCAACAGGGACCTCCTGGAGATAAATCCGCAGTGAGTGTTCAGCGATACCCCCATCCTCCATCAACCCTTCAGGCTGGTGCGAGCGGGGGTGGGCTGATCCCGAAGACAGAGCTTGGACTAATATCTTACTGTCAGGACTCTGCCCGACGCTAAAAGATATCTTTGGTAGCTATGTCTGTAGAAAGGTCTGCATTAACTCAATCAATTTCAGCGTCTGGAGAAACTTAGGGATTATTTAGTCACAGAGGAAATGAATCTTTGTCTCTGCCTTTTTTTGGCTGGAAAGAAAGCAACGTGTCCCCAGGACGGTCAAAAGGCTTTTCCACCAGTAAGAGGGACTCTGCACACGCTGGTAAATTTGCATTGGAAATTTGGAAACGCAGAGCAGAGGGCGTCACAGATGGAGTCTCTGCTGAGAAAGGGGAGCCCTTTAGATTTCTTCCAGCTCTGAGGTATCCTGTCTTTCCAGGGGTGTCCCAGAAGAGAAGGAGTGATGGGTGGTTCTGGGAGCACTCGGGCAGGAGCAGCTTGGAGCGGAGGGGAGTTATCAATGACGAGGACTGAAGTATCACCCCCTTTCCAGGTGTCCAGTGGCACTGGGGTGGACTGCAAGGGCTGCCTTTTCACAGAAACAAAGATGACACTGAATGACGTGGGAGTAGGTGACCAAAGGAGTTTGAGTCTTCTTTGCCTTCAAACACAAGCGTAAAAGACCTATGCGGCCTTGTGAAGGAGAGCGTAGTCTGGAAGCCGAGAAGCGACAAGGGCCTCGCGGTGCCGTCTTAGGGCAGCCCAGCCCTGGGGCAGGAGGGAATCGGCACACGTTTTCCTGCCCTTGGTGCAGACTGAGTTTCCTTCATTTCTTACCATCTTCTCTCCCCACTCAACCCAAGCCCATCCCCTCCATGTCTTCCTTCCATCTTAGGAAGGGGACAGCTCAGATAGCACCCCTTCCGGAGAGGAGCCTCTGACCCCCGTAGCCCTTGCTGGGCTAAAGGAACTAACTCTGTATTGCACACATCGCACTTGGCCCAACGGCACATGATTATCTGTGTGTCCACCCCCTTTCTCCTGACCCGACCCCCCCTTGAGAGAAGAAACCATGTCTGTCTTCTGTGTGTGCCCAGCACTAACCCCAGCGCCTGGCACAGAGTGGGCACCTAACAAATGGAAGCTGGTGTTCACTGTGGTATTTGAGCCCAAACAATTACCACGGGTGGGAGGTGGAGGCAGGCACGGAGTTTAAAGCGGGAGTGGGTGAACATAACCAGACTTCACCCCAAACCGGCCCTGCTGCGAGTCTCTTACTGCCTTCCCCTGCTAACTTTTATCGTCCAAACAAGTGTTTACTGAGCACCTATTGTGTGTTGGCACTTTTCTAGGCACTGGGTCACATTAGTGATCAGAACGAACAGAAACCATGGAGTTCACATTTTGGCGGGCAGAGAGGTGGTGTGCAAGCAGTAAACAGTACATCCTGATGAATAAATGATAGGGGAGGTTAGAATGGTACATGTCTATTAAGATCTTAAATTGTGGAAAGCAAGGAGCTGGGGGAAATAGGGCAGGACCATTCAACATTTAAACATATACTTGCCGGGTCAGTAGAACTTAGGCAGGATACAAGGGACAAGGGGACAGATAAGGGCTCCTTTGGTAATAGCGACAGCTCAAACTGGAAAACCACGATAGCCCTGGGCACACAGGATCTAGGGGCTCAAACAGGGATCTCAGGGCTCTTAACTCTTGGTTCTGCTTTCCTCTGTGGACTCTGTTCTCTGAGCAGCCCGGCTCAAGGATGATAATAAAATCACTGGCACACCCCGAGCCTCATCTCGTACTATCCAAGCAACGTCAGTGAAAAAAAAGAGCTTCTCCGTTTCCTTTGCTCAGCTCAGGCTGAGCTCTGATTGGCACTCCTCAGATCACATGACCATCTCTGAACCAATTGCTATGAAGAGAGGGACGTACTATGCTGTGATTGGCAGGTCCTGGATTCTGTGTTGGTATCTGGAGCCCCAGTTAGACTCCACTGCACTTGAAGCCTGTGGTTAAGCATGGCCGAGGAATGGTCCCGCGGGGGGAAAATCGAGGAGTCATTACCGAACAGAGGGAATGGGTACTGGACAAGCAAATACCAACTGTCCAGTCTACAGAGAGATGGCAAAGCAGAGGCTGGGACCCAGAGAGGTCAGCTATCAGTCCAGGGTAGTATACCAGGCTAGGGCAAAGCTGGTTTCCCAGTGCCTTCACAAAGAAGCAACGGGGGCTCACTTTTCCTCACCCCCGGCGGCTGAACAGTGACATTTCCCCACCACCCCTGCGGATAATGACTTTCTTTTCTCAGTGACCCTGGTAATAGCACAGAGCCCAGCTATTTGAAAAGTCCTCATTTCAAAAATGCCATTTCTGCTTCAATTCCTGACCTGAATTTCATGATTCTACTTGTTCCGAGAAGCCAAAAAAAAAAAAAAAAAAAGAGAGAGAGAGAGACATATTTCTGTATTGCTTTTTTAATGTTCCAGGGGCTCAGCTGCGTGGTCCAAACAGCATCCTAAAGTGACAGCACTTTAAGGGAGGAGCACGTCGCCAGCAAACATCCAGGCAAAGATGAGAACAGGCCTCCCTCTAGTTCTCAGACGTCATTCACCGGTGCTCAGGGTGTGGGCCCAGGGGTGGGGTAGTGGCTGTCAGCCCCTTCTGCTGATTGTGTAAATTGGGTACACCAAATTTCTCTTGTTTCCAGAATGCCCTGGGGCGGGGGGGCGGCGTGCAGTCACAGTAACAGCTGAGTCAGGCAGAAACACCGACCTGGAAATACAGACCACACAGGAGAGGGTCGCCTTCTTCACACATGACCCCTCCTTTATAAACTACTGTAATACTGATCACAGACCGAGAGAAGTCTGAAGACTTCCAGACGCTTCCCTTTGCTTGAAGGACACCAGGCACCCTGTCATATCCTGACTTTACAGTGATAATCCCCGTAATCCAAGGGCTGGGGTTTTGAGAACCTCTGTCCTCAACAGATGTTTCTCTAATTCCTGATGGCAGGAGCAGGGATCAAGGGCCAAGACCACATTAGCACCAAGAGGAGGTCTCTGCTGTGTTTCATTTTTTCCCCCCGCCCTGATAATGCTCTGGTATCATTAAAAGTAGAAATGGTGAGGAGATACTGTTCACTCAACGGCATCTTATACTGTCACAGAGCTCGGCACATAGTAGGTGCTCGACAAATATTTATTGAATGAATCAGGAGGTTTTCAGGGTCAAGTTGCCATTTAAATGACCTTGGCTGAGAAGCCACTTGGTGGAACGCCACACTCTGAGGTCCCCACCGTTGAGGATCCCTCGGTCCATCTGGAAATCCAAGCAGGGTCACAGAGAAGGCGCCCTGGCCTCCGCACGCCGCCACCCTGCGCCTCCGGGAGTGTGCCACGCCAGATGGGCTGGGGGGTAATCCTCTACACTGGGGAGACTTAAGCTGTTATCTAACTGACCGCCGATGGCTTAGCAGGGCTTTCAGATAAAACCTTAAAGAGGTTAGGGTTTCACTTTCCCCTTCACACTCAGGGAGCGAGCGAGTAGTGGCCACTTCCCTGTGCTGCAGCGTAGGCCAGAAAATCAATGAGAGGACAGACAGGGCTGGGCAGTGGGGAGCGAGGTTCACGGGAAAGGCTGGATTTGGTCCCGCCTCAGCCATGATGTCCTCGGGAAATTCCGGACAAAACATCGAGTCTCTGAGTTTCTCTTTCCTTGGCCTCGAGAAAGTAATAATGGAAACTCGAGAGGGGCTTTGTTTACGTGAAGTGAGAGTGGAGGCATGAAAGCCTTTTTTTATTATTAAATTTTTAAAAATTTACAACCAAGTTAGCATACAGTGCAATAATGATTTCAAGAGTAGATTCCTTAACGCCCCTTACCCATTTAGCCCATCCCCTCTCCCACAGGCCCTCCTGTAACCCTCTGTTTGTTCTCCTTACTTAAGAGTCTCTTATGTTTTTGTCCCCCTCCCTGTTTTTATATTATTTTTGCTTCCCTTCCCTTATGTTCATCTGCTTTGTATCTTAAAGTCCTCATATGAGCGAAGTCATATGATATTTGTCTTTCTCTGACTAATTTCGCTTAGCGTAATACCCTAGTTCCATCCATGTAATTGCAAATGGCAAGATTTCGTTCTTTTTGATTGCCAAGTAATAGTCCACTGTATATATATACACCACGTCTTCTTTATCCATTCATCCATCGATGGACATTTGGGTTCTTTCCATACTTGGCTATTATTGATAGTGCTGCTATAAATTTGGGGCGCATGTGTCCCTTTGAAACAGCACACCTGTATCCCTTGGATAAATACCTAGTAGTCCAATTGCCGGATCATAGGGTAGTTCTATTTTTCATTTTTGAGGAACCTCCATACTGTGTTCAAAAGTGGCTGCACCAGTTTGCATTCCCACGAGCAGTGCAAAAGGGATCTTCTTTCTCCACATCCTCGCCAGTATGTTTTGTTGCCTGAGTTATTAATGTTAGCCATTCTGACTGGTGTGGGGTGGTGTCTCAGTGTGGTTTTGATTTGTGTTTCCCTGATAATGAGTGACGCCGAGCATCGTTTCATGTGTCTGTTGGCCCTCTGGATGTCTTCTTTGGAGAAGTGTCCGTTCATGTCTTTGGCCCATTTCTTCACAGGATTATTTGTTTTTTGGGTGTTGAGTTTGATAAGTTCTTTACAGATTTTGGATACTAACCCTCTATCTGATATGTCATTTGCGAATATCTTCTCCCATTCCGTCGGTTGCCTTTCGTTTTGCCGATTGTTTCCTTTGCTGTGCAGGATATTTTGATGAGGTCCCAATAGTTCATTTTTGCTTTTGTATCCCTTGCCCCTGGAGATGTGTTGAGTAAGAAGTTGCTGCGGCCAACATCAAAGAGGTTCTTGCCTGCTTTCTCCTCGAGGATTTCGATGGCTTTCTGTCTTACATTTAGGTCTTTCATCCATTTTGAGTTATTTTTGTGTATGGTTTAAGAAAGTGGTCCAGGTTCAAATTTCTGCATGTCGCTGTCCAGTTTTCCCAGCACCACTTGCTGAAGAGACTGTCTTTATTCCATTGGATATTCTTTCCTGCCTTGTCAAAGACGAGTTGGCCATACATTTGTGGGTCCATTTCTGGGTTCTCTATTCTGTTCCATTGATCTGAGTGTCTGTTCTTGTGCCAGCACCATAATGTCTTGATGATTACAGCTAAGTGACACAGCTTGATGTTCGGAATTGTGATGCCTCCTGCTTTGGTTTTCTTTTTCAGGATGGCTTTGGATATTTGGGGTCTTTTCTGATTCCATACAAATTTTAGGACTGTTTGTTCTAGCTCTGTGAAGAATGCTAGTGCTATTTTGATAGGGATTGCATTGAATATGTAGATTGCTTTGGGTAGTATTGACATTTTGACAATATTTGTTCTTCCTATCCAGGAGCATGGAATATTTTTCGTTTTTTTTGTGTGTGTCTTCTTCAATTTCTTTCATAAGCTTTCTATAGTTTGCAGTATATAGATTGTTCACTTCTTTGGTTAGATTTATTCCTAGGTATTTTATGGTTTTAGGTGCAATTGTAAATGGGATCAGTTCATTGATTTCTCTTTCTGTTGCTTCCTTGTTGGTGTGTAGGAATGTAACCAATTTCTGTGCATTGATTTTATATCCTGCCACTTTGCTGAATTCATGGATCAGTTCTAGCAGTTTTTTGGTGGAATCCTTTGGGTTTTCCATGTAGAGTATCATATCATCTGTGAAGAGTGCAAGTTTGACCTCCTCCTTGCCAATATGGATGCCTGCGTGTTGTCTGATTACTGAGGCTAAGACCTCAAATACTATGTTGAATAACAGTGGCGAGCGTGGACACCACTGTCTTGTTCCTGACCTTAGGGGGAAAGCTCTCAGGTTTTCCCCATTGAGGATGATATTAACGTTGGGTCTTTCATGTACGTCTCTTATGATCTCGAAGTATGATCCTTTTATCCCTACTTTCTTGAGAATTTTTATCAAGATAGGATGCTATATTTTGTCAAATACTTTCTCTGTATTTATTGAGAGTATCAAGTGGTTCTTGTCCATTCTTTTATTGATGTGATGAATCACATTGATTATTTTGCAGATATTGAACCAGCCCTGCATCCCAGGTATAAATCCCACTTGGTCGTGGCGAATGATTTTTTTTACGTATTGTTGAATCTGGTGGGCTAATATCTTGTTGAGGATTTTTGCATCCATGTTCATCAGGGAGATTGGTCTATAGTTCTCTTTTTTAGTGGGGTCTTTGTCTGGTTTTGGAATCAAGGTAATGCTGGCTTCATAGAAAGAGTTTGGAAGTTTTCCTTCCATTTCTATTTTTTTGGAACAGTTTCATGAAAATAAGTGTTAACTCTTCCTTAAATGTTTGGTAGAATTCTCCTGGAAAGCCATCCGACTGTGGACTCTTGTTTTTTGGGGAGATTTTTGATGACTAATTCAATTTCTTTACGGTTATAGGTCTGATCAAATTTTCTACTTCTTCCTGTTTCAGTTTTGGTATTTTATATGTTTCTAGGAATTTTTCCATTTCTTCCAGATTGCCAATTTTATTGACATATAATTGCTCATAATATTCTCTTATTATCGTTTTTATTTCTGCTGTGTTGATTGTGATCTCTCCTCTTTCGTTCTTGATTTTATTTATTTGGATTCTTTCCTTTTTCTTTTTGATTGAACTGGCCAGTAGTTTATCAATTTTATTAATTCTTTCAAAGAACCAGCTTCTGGTTTCATTGATGTGTTCTGGGTTTTTTTTTTTTTTTTTTTTTGTTTCAATGGCATTGATTTCTGCTCTAATCTTTATTACTTTCTAACTTCTGCTGGTTTTGGGTTTTATTTGCTCTTCTTTTTCCAGCTCTTTGAGGTGTAAAGTTAGGTTGTGTATCTGAGCTCTTTCTTCCTTCTTTAGGAGACCTGGATTGCTATACTTCCCTCTTATGACTACCTTTGCTGCATCCCAGAGGTTTTGGGCTGTGGTGTTATCATTTTTATTGACTTACATGTATATTTTAATTTCCTCCTTAACTTCTTGGTTAGCCCATTCGTTCTTTAGGAGGATGTTCTTTAGTCTCCAAGTATTTGTAAGCTTTTCAATTTTTTTTCTTGTGGTTGATTTTGAGTTTCAGAGCGTTGTGATCTGAAAATATGCATGGTATGATCTCAATCTTTTTGTACTTGTTGAGGGCTGATTTGTGTCCCAGTACGTGGTCTATTCTGGAGAACGTCCATGTGCACTGGAGAAGAATGTATATTGCTACTGCTTTAGGATGAAATATTCTAAATATATCTGTTAAGTCCATCTGGTCCAGTGTGTCATTCAAAGCCATTGTTTTCTTGACGATTTTCTGTTTAGATGATCTGTCCATTGCTATAAGTGGGGTGTCGAAGTCCCCTACTACTATGATATTATTATCCATGAGTTTCTTTATGTTCGTAATTAATTGATTCATATATTTGGGTTCTCCCACATTTGGATCATAACTGTTTAAAATTGTTAGGTCTTTTTGGTGGATAGACCCCTTAATTATGATACAATGCCCTCTTCATCTCTTGTTCCAGTTTTTATTTTAAAGTCTAGATTGTCTGATATAAGTATGGCTACTCTGGCTTCTATTGGTGACCATTAGCATAATAGATGGTTCTCCATCCTCTTACTTTCAATCTGAAGGTGTCTTTAGGTCTAAAGTGGGTCTCTTGTAAACAGCATATAGATGGATCTTGTTTTCTTATCCATTCTGTTACCTTATGTCTTTTGATTGGAGCATTTAGTCCATTGACGTTTAGAGTGAGTACTGAAAGGTAAGAGTTTATTGTCATTATGTTCCTTGTAGAGTTGGAGCTTCTGGTGGTGTTCTCTGGTCCTTTCTAGTCTTTGTTGCTTTTGCTCTCCCTCCCACCCCGTCTTTTCTCCTTGTAGACAATTGCCCTTAAAATTTCTTGCAGGGCTGGTTTAGTGGTCATGAACTCCTTTAATTTTTGTTTGTCTGGGAAACTTTTTCTCTCTCCTTCTATTTTGAATGACAGCCTTGCTGGATACAGAATTCTTGGCTGCATATTTTTCATTTCAGCACATTGAATATATCCTGCCACTCCTTTCTGGTCTGCCAAGTTTCTGTGGATAAGTCTGTGCAAACCTAATTTATCTTCCTTTGTAGGTTAAGGACTTTTTCCCCCTTGCTGCTTTTATGATTCTTTCCTTGCTGAGTATTTTGTGAATTTGACTATGATATGCCTTATTGATGGTCGGTTTGTGTTAACTCTTGTGGGAGTCCTCTGTGCTTCCTATATTTTGATGTCTTCATCTTTCCCCAGGTTAGGAAAGTTTCTGCTATGATTTGATCACATAACGCTTCTACCCCTTTTTCTTCTCTTCATCTTCTGGGACCCCTATGATTCTGCTGTCATTCCTTTTTAATGAGGCGTCGATTTCTCTTATTCTTAAATCATGTTATTTTGCTTTACTCTCCCTCTTTTTTTCTGCTTCATTATTCTCCATAAATTTGTCCTCTATATTACTGATTCTCGTCTCTGCCTCATCCATCCTTGCCGCCGTGGCCTCCATTGGAGATTGCAGCTCAGTTATAGCAGTTTTTATTTCACCCTGACTAGCTTTTACTCTTTTATCTCCCTAAAGAGCGATTCTAATCTATTTTCAACCCCAGCTAGTATTCTTTTCATCGTGATTCTAAAGCTGGTTCAGACTTCTTGCTTGTATCTGTGTTAGTTAAGTCCCTGGCTGTCAGTTCTTCTGCTCTTTCTTTTGGGGTGAATTCCTTCGTTTCATCATTTTGAAGGAAGAAAAGGAATTAATATGGTAAAAAAATTTAGAATGAAAAAATTGAAACCAACACACGCGCGCACACACACACACACACAAAATCAAATAAATGATGCTAGATCCCGGGTGTGTTTTGGTCTGGTTATTGAAAGAAGCTTGATTGGTTGGAGAAAAAAGGGGAAAAAATTAAAATTTAAAAATTAAAAAACAACACAGACATAGACATACACAAAAATTAAGTAAATGATGCTAGATCCTAGATGTTTTTTGGTTTGGTTATTGAAAGGATCTTGATTGTTTAGAGAAAAAAGAAAAAGAAGAAGAAGGAGAAGGTGAAAAGGAAAAAAGAAAACATTTGAAAATTTAAGAAAATGAATGCAATGTAATATATTAATGGAGAGGAGCTTGACTGATTAGAGAAAAAAGAGAAAAAATTACAATTAAAAAATTAAAAACACCACACACAAAATAAAATAAATTATGGAAGTGTTGTAGAATTTGAAAAATTTACAGAAAAGTGAAACATTTAGTAGAAAAAGGAAAAAATGAAATGTTGGTAGTATAATAGAATTTGAAAAATTTGCAAGAAAAGTGAAAATTTTAGTAGAAAAAAAGGAAAATATTAATAAACATTGAAAATAAAAAAATTAAAAAAATAAATTTTTTCTCTTTCTGAATTCAAGGAAAAGAAACGAAAAAGACAGGGAAAAAAGAGGGGGCAGGAAGGAAAAAAAAAGAAAATTGAATAGTTAGACCAGTGAATAGTCTAAAATAAGACTGATATCACATCATTTTCCCATGGAGGTCAAACTAGGAAGCACTTTATAGTCCGTGAACTAAGCGGGTGAGGGTGGTAGGGAGAGATGGTGGTGTTCTTAAAGAGCGGGTTTGGCCCAGTTGGGAGGGGCTTAGCGTAACAGCTCTGTTCTCCACTAGATGGCGCTCCTTGGCTTACTGCGGTGGATCATTGTGGCGCCTATATGTGTGTGTGCGCATGCGTGGGCGGGGTCAAAATGGCGTCACCCAGTCACCTGGCTCTGCACCCGCATTCTGCGTCCTCCCTGACCAGGAATCGTGCACCAGTCTTTCATCTCCGGTTTCCATCACTCCCCGCTTTTACTCTGTCTGTGACCTCACCGTCGGGTGGCCTGGAGGCACCTCCCTCCTGAGTTTTATCTGAGGTGCGGCTGTGTTTCCCGACCCCTCACGTCTGAGGACTGTGGCTTTGACCCGCTCAGATACCCTGGGTGAGGGTCCCACCGGGCAATGGCCGGGTGCCGGCAGCACCCAGAAAAGCTCGTGGGGCCTTGCTGTGGTCGATGTCCAGAGACTTGCGGCGGGGTGCAAGCCCGCGCCAGACAAAGTTCACACTTCCGTGTAGCTGCAGCGTCTCCAGGATTGTGGAGCATCCCGCGCGGCCCCAGGACCTCCCGGACCCGCTCTTCTCCCGGGAATTCGCCCTTCCCGCCGGAGCGCCGGTAGGTGTTTGAGCTGCGGAGTTTCGGACTCTGCGCTCCCCCTGTTTATAGAGTCTTCATGGAATTGAAACCCTCTCCTTTCTCCCGTTTGAGTTCAGTCCCTGCAGCTGTTTCCACTTTTCCACTTTCTCTCCAGCTGATTTTGCGGAGGGCGCTTTTCCCGAACTCTCTCCCCATCTCCGTCCTTTTTTCTCCGCGCGAAGACAGCTCCCTGCCTTCCGCGGCTCCTCTCTCCCCCAGGGCGCCTCTCCGCGCCACGCACCTGCTGAGTTCCGTGGTTCAGGTTGTGCGGATTGTTGTGTTAATCCTGAAATCGGTTTTCCAGGTGTAGGCTGGTTTCGTGTTGATCTGGCTGCATTTCATGTCCTCGAGACGAAAAACATTTCCATGTTGTTCCCCCGTCTCGGCTGTGAAACAGGTTGCTGTTGAAAAAGACCACCAGACGCCAGTAGAAGCGAGGCAAGGTTTTATTTTATGGCCGGGCCAAACCTGACCTCTTGATCTTGAGACAGTGCAGAGAATGGCCCCGAACAAAGGCAGCAGTGTGCTTTTATGGGTCTCAGCAAGGCAGGGTGCATCATCAATTAGTTAACCAGTTACAATTTACAACATCCCTTGGTAGCCAATTACATAGACGTTACCTTTGGCGGGGGCCTATTGCCTCAAGGTTCTTGGTCCTAAGGGAGCTTTGAAATGACCAATTATAGTTAGACACTCCAGATACCGCGGGACAGCAGTTCCGTGACTTCTGGCACGTTGGCCTTGCTTTGATCCGCTCAAAACAGTAGGGTGAGAGAGCTCACTGCAATCTACGTTAACTAGTTAGCAAGCAGGCGAAGTTACAGGAGCGAGTCGGGCACTTGACACCTTCTGGTAACTCTAACAGGGAACTGCGTAGGCTTTTATTTCAGAGTTTTAGCGGTTACCAGACAGTTAGCCAGAACAGTGAATGGGGAGACACATTTGCAAAGCTGTTTACAGAAGCTAAAACCGCCGGTTAATGGTTTTCCATCCTTGACTCCGGTTTGTTAACCTGCAGCAGGCTGCTCCCCAAAAGCCCTTTGACGGAGTTAAAAGTACTGCCCTGCGCGGGGGCTGCTGTCATGCCGCAGGAGTAGTCGGGGCCAGACCTCGAGCAAGGCTGTGGCCTAGATTTGCTCAGAGAAAGTTGACAGGGGACCGTCATATTCCACATCCTGTGGCTGCTGTGAGGGAGAATCCCGGTAGCGGTCACCTTCTCTCTGAATAGCCGGGGACCCAGGGGCCTGGGAGTCAGACCCAGTAATGCCTGCGTGGAGAAGGAAGCCGTTGTCGCTCTGGTGACTCACCCCCATCCCTTGAGGACGGCGCCAAGCAGAAAGTCAAGGCTTGCCCTCCTTAGAGCAAGGTTAATAAACACCTTGCCGCGTATACCTACTTGTCTGTGTGTCCACAAAGCTTCTCACAGAAGGAATCTCCCAGGTCCTGCAACTAGACTTTATTCATTTTTTAAAATGTTTATTTATTTTTGAGAGAGAGAGAGAGAGAGCACGAGCAGAAGAGGGACAGAGAGAGACGAAGAATCCAGAGCAGGCTCCAGGCTCTGAGCTGTCAGCACAGAGCCCCACGTGGGGCTTGAACCCACGAACAGTGAGATCATGACCTGAGCCGAAGTCGGATGCTTAACCGACTGAGCCGCCCAGGCGCCCCTAGACTTTAAATTCTAGTTCTAGAGGAAAAATTACAAAGATGCAGAAAATAATTTCACAGGAATGAAGTACAGGAAAACCTCAGATTGCAGATACTTGTTCTGCGAGTGTTCCCCAAGACGAGCAAACATTTCTAATAAATTCTAACGTGATAAACGAGCGACGTCTTGCAATACGAGCTGCACGTGACGCCGAACGTCACACGATCACAACGGAGCCAGTGGTTCTGGAAGTCTGCTTTGATATACGAAGGCTTTAGATTACAAGCATGTTTCCAGAACGAATTACACTGCCAACCAAAGTTTTCCTGTGTTTAAAAGTGTGGCACAGCCGTGAAAGACTGAGAGAGAAAGGCTAGCTCGTGGGCCGGAGAGGGCCTCACGTAGAGTAGGGGGTTGCCTGGCTGGGGGGACCCCGTGCAGCTTGCGGGCCGGCTACTTGACTCCTAAGTGTTCTCTTCGGTAAAGGGAGGGTCATTAGAGTACTCACCTCATTAGGCAGGATCTGAAACCTAGTAAGTACTTAACAAAAGGTACCTGCCGTGTTTCTGACATTGGGGCTTTGAAGATGGGTAGGATTTAAAGAGAGGGAAAGAGAAGGTGTTTAAGTGAGGGCTGGCAGGAGCAAGAGGATGGAAATGAGCAGAGTGTACGCAGACAAATGTTGGGGAGCCTGCCCACGGGGGCAGAGCACGTGCGGGGGGAGCCACCTTTCAACGAGCGAGCCCTTGGCTTCATGAGGGGCCGAGGTCCACTGAGAACCACAAGATCAGCCAGAATATGATCCCCAAACCAGGCTGGCTTTAAGGCTCAGAGCCTGGAGTCTGCTTCAGATTCTGTGTCTCCTGCTCTCTCTGCCCCTCCCCTGCTAGCACTCCGTCTCTTTCTCTCTCTCAAAAACAAATAAACATTAAAAAAATTACACCTAAAACTTATGAATCGTAGCTTTTACTTACATGCAGTGTTAGGAGTGCATATAAATCTTACAGTAGTTCAAGTAAGAGGATAGGAGTGCTTTATCAGCAAAACTTCAGAAAATTTAGAAAGTGCTAAAAAAAAAAGTGCTATGTTCTTACCATTCCCACTCGCATACACACACCCCCTCATAGCCCACCCCCACACACACACCCCAGCAGAGGAGTTTGCCCTTGGTCCTGTAGGCAGTTTCGGGAAGATGCGGTAGGGGAGTACATCACAATCCAAGAGGGTTATTTGGGCCGCAGTGTGCAGGGGGCTCAGAAGACAGAGCGGGGGCCAAGGGCCTCAGCAAGGAGGCTATTGCAGCATGCCTGTTCATTTCTGAGCCCCGGTCCCCCAGAAACTGAGGTTGCGGTGCAGGGTTACCATCGCCGCTGATCTCAGTCCGTCGGACTCTCCCCTGCCTGCCTCTAGGCCCCACCCTCACTCCCTCCGCCGGCCTCACCAGCAGGCCGGCCACGCCACACCGCAGCAAGGCTTCTCTGTCTTCCTGGTGGTGATACCCACACTTCTGACCCTGATAAGAATCCTCATACCTAAGAACTCTGGAAAGGAGCACTTAGGGATGGCCAGGCAGGGGCGTCCACGGAAGCAGCCGACTCAGCGTAAGGATCCCCTGGTCGCCACTATTTCCTGAGGGCTTACTGATGACAGCCTTCCAGAAATCGTTCCTCTGAATCCTTGCTTCAAACGCACCTGCCCCGTCTATGAACAAGGCAATTGAGGGGCTCAGCGACACGCCGGGCCCTGAACCCAGGCATCTAGACATCCAGACCCAGCATGGGCACTCTGGCCCCGCGCAGCACTGCTTCCCCGCCTCTCCCGTGAGCCCCTGCCCTTCTCTGCACCCTGGGCCCAGAGGTTCCCCCCCACAGAGAACAACTCAGCCTCCTGCAGTCTTGATTTCCTTATTTGTAAATGACGGGCTGTGGGACAGACACTTTTGAGCAGTGAATTGTATTTAGCCAGTGAAATCAGATGGATTCCAGTAAAGCAGACACTGGACTAGATGGTCCCTGAGTTATTTTCCGCTTGAACATTCTAGAAACCTTTGTCTTCATCACTCATTCAGTGTTTGTCACGATCTTGAGTGCCTTTGATCCGGCCTGAGTCTCCACTGCATGTGAAGTAACCCATTTGTATGTGGAAACTCGTGTCTCTGCAGCAGAAGAGAGGCGGCCTGCATGTGCGTGCGTGCGCGCGCATGCGCAGACCTGGGGCTCGGGGGGCGGGAGAGGAGGGCTCTAAATGAGCAGACGGAGCGGCTGAAGATGGAAAGCACAAGTGGAGAGACAGACCTGTGGCAGGGCCGCGGCGGTCGGCTGCACGGATGTGGCACCTCCGGCGTGTGCCCACGCTCACACGGAGCAGCTCCTGTCAGCCCCACGCGGGACCGGGCTGACCCGAGGCTGGCGCGGCTGGGAGCGGACGGGCAGTCACTGCGGTGGCTGCTCTGCTGGCACCCGAGGGCCCCTCCCTACCCCTGCCAGGGCTGACATGGAACAGCCAGAGAAATCTGATCGTGGCCCCAGGGCAAAATCAGACGAGAGCAAAATGCCTTTCAGGAGAACCAGTTTTCATTTTGTCATTAAAAAACAAAAAGTATTAAAGTTTATTTATTTTTGAGAGACAGAGCATGAGCAGGGGAGGGGGCAGAGAGAGAGGGAGAGAGAATCCCCAGCAGTCTCCCTGCTGTCAGCACAGAGCCTGATGCAGTCTTGGTCCCATGAACTGTGAGATCGTGAGATCGTGTACCTAAGCCAAACTCAGATGTGGACACTTGAGGACTGAGCCACCCAAGTGCTCCCATTTTGCCATTTTAAAATTGGGATCAAATGAGAAGTCTCATCGAGCAGGCTTGGGATCACCGCAGATGCCAGGCCACAGCAGGAGCCGCGGGAGCTGGTTGTTGGAGGTGATGGTTACTCCCTTTCCAGGACCCTCACGAAGGGGGCGGGGGCGCTGTCTGCAGCCTCTGGCAGTATCTTGATGAATGAGCACAGTCCTTGGCATCAAGAGGCTTTCCTGACAGTAAGCTGAGGACAAATACAGGGAGCCCCTGGAAGGCAAGCCCGGGTCAGGGCTCCCAGCCCACTGCACCCGGGCGCTGCGGGTGTACAAGCAGCCTGGCCCCCTGACCCCCTGCGGGCCCTGGTCCCATGTTCCTGGCAGTCAGCACTGTCACACTACCAGGGAGCCCTGCTCCGGGCCCCACTCTGGCCGCCAGACCTCGAGGCCTCGGAGGTGTTAGAAGCCAGGTCCACAGCTGGCTCTAGGGGAGCCCTCATGTTTGCCATCGGGCACGGCAGAGAGGGAGAGGCAAACGTAACTCGCCTCCGTGGAGATGGGCTGCCTAGGAGAGGAGCAGATTTTGGTGAGGGTGGGAGGAGGCAGATAATGAGCTTCTGGTAATTTCTAGCCTAAAAACAGTCACCTAAATAGTCACCATCGAGTAAAAGCCTTCTATTTTCCAGTCACCTATGCCAGGCACTTCACGGCGTTATATTCAAACCCAGGGACACTGTAAGCAGGGACTGTTTCTCCCATTTTACGGAGAGTAAACTGAGGCTTGGAGAATCCAGAAGCCTTTCCCCCCAAGCTATGTTTAGTAAGTGAGGAATGTTTGCATCCGGAAGGAGTTGAAACCCCGGCTGGAGTGAAATTCTGACGCCCCTGCTCACCAGCCATGTGATTCTCAGTAAGAAGTACTTACTGTCTTTATGTCTTCGTTTCTTTACCCTCTCGTCGAGATGACGCCTACCTCACAGGGTGTCCGCGGGGCTTCTGCGGGGCAGGATCTTTAGGCACCTGCAACATTGCCTTGCATAGAGCAAATGCTCAGTACGAATTCTCTCTGTGGCAAATTCTGTCTGTAGGCCTGCAGGTCACTGGCCTACGAGGACCAAGAGTCTCTCTTATGGCAAGGCGCCTATGTGGCTCAGTCGGTTGAGCGTCTGACTTCGGTTTAGGTCATGATCTCATGGTTTGTGGGTTCGAGCCTTGCGCCAGGCTCTGTGCCTGGGGGCTGCTTTGGATTCTGTGTCTCCCTCTCCTGTTCGTGCTCTCTCTGGCTCTCAAAAATTAAATTAGAAAAAAATGAACGAGTCTCTTGTATGGGGAAGAGGAGTGAACCATACATGTGTTCTTCTCCTCCAGTGACTCCCTACTCTGGAGGCATTTAGAAAATAGGATGGAAGCCGTCTGGTTCTCCAAGCTAGGCCGTTCTTGTTAACGGATCCTCAGGAAAGTGCTGACAGAGGCGTGTCCGGCCCCTTCCTGCTATTTCCTCCCAACAGTTAACCTCAGTCCTGCCTTGCCTGTCTCTAGGATCACAGGCCGTCACACTGTCTAGGACCGCTGTTTGCCATCTGTTACCTGACAGTCCTGTCATGGCCTCAGGGTGGTCCTTATGTTCCATATTGGTCACAGTCACATTCTCTTTAGGCTAGACCATCCCGACTCCTGTGCCTGTGGAACCGGTGGTCGGCTTTCCCCGAATAAGCCGTGGCCCAGAGAGTGGGAGGGACGGTGCGAGCCGTCCTGTCCGGGCCTCCAGGGAGCCCGGCATGGTGACGTGTGCGGGGGGAGACGAGGTGAGGGAGGGCCGGCCCGCCCTGGAGATGAACAGGGCGTGGAAAGCATCTCTCTCCACCCTCGAGAGGAAGGAGCTCCTCCGGGGCTGGCGAGACCGTTCTCTGGAGTGGGGAAGAGGACCGCCCTCGGTGGGCACTCCGAAGCAGAGAGAATAGTGTAATTCGACACTCCCCACTCTCTGGGGAAGAGATTACGAGTATAGTAGCCATTTTCAGGAGCCAGGGAGGAGTGCAGCCAGAGGGGGAGCAGGGGCCCGACCTCGGAATCCGGGAGGAGCCTGCTGGCTGTGCGTGCAGGCAGCCTTTCCCGTTTCCAAAGCGCCACTGCTGGCTCTCTGAACACAGTGCGTTTGGCGGCCTCTCGTTCTCTTCTCTCTGCCGTTCAGTCAGCGTAGACTCCCTTTGCAGTTCAGTAGCCTCTCGAGGTATGTTTGTCTGCCAGATGGGACTGCGCGGGCAGGTCCTGGCCTCTCTGCTGCGGCCTGTCACGTGGCCCCGGGGACGGTGCCGTGGTCCCATCGCAGTGCTCCAGCGAGTGAACTCTGGCCCAGGTAGTGCTCTGATCCCAGCGCGAGGGTCTCAGGGCTACTGATTTCTTTTTGGCCCCTCAAACTGCCAATTCTCTATCTTGGTTTTAGGAGCAGAGTTCTTAATTCATCCTAAGGGCTACCTCACTTGCAAAGAATCATTTCTGGGGGTGCGTTGAATAAAAACTCCGAAGAGGGGGAAGATTTCCTTTCCTTCTCGCCCTGAAAATGTCCAGCTCTGATTCCTTAAGGGTCATGGGCTTAACTTTGGCTTGGGGCCCTCAGATTTAATCCAGCCGATGCCACAGTCATTCCCCTCAATCTCAGGATCCAGCCTGGGAACCTATTTGTGTAGCACTTTGTAATTCCCAAAGTGCCTTTAGCTCTAAAACTTCATTTAGGCTTGACGGCAACATAGGTGATAGGTTGGACAGCCATTATTCTAGCATTTCCAGAAGAGCAAAGCTCAGAGAGGTTAAGCGACTTGCCCAGAGTCACGCAGCTATCAGGAAGTGGGATAGGACTGTAAGTTTTGGGAATTCTGGTCTGAGCCTCTTGGCGTTCAGTATACCGTGAGCGGCCTGCTGTCTATGCTGAGATGGTCTCCTGACTGTGCTGAGAAGCGAAAGAGTAGTATCACTCAGTGGACTCTTGACTTAGGGACTTGGGGGTCCAGAGGTGGCCACTGCTAGGGCGCAGTGCGTTTGGGGGATGGGACGAGAGTGCAGGGTGGGCTCAGGGAATAAATACGTCGATGCGTATGCGAGTTCAGGGCAGAACAGATGCCCTTGCTTTGGCACTTCAAGCAGAAAACCATCTGACACACGGAATAGGATGCTTAGAACATCCTCAGATGGGCCGGAGTAAGGCACCAGGCGGCACCTCCTGGAACGATTCCCGGGATCGTAGAGAACCCCCTGCCCGGGGAGCCCCCACCTACCCCTCAACCCACTGAATTCAAGAGCACATGGCACGGCGGCCGGCCAGGCCTGAGGAAGGTGTCACTGCCGCTGCCACCGTCCCTGGGCACTCTGGAGCCGGAACTCAGACACTGAGAGCCCGCTGCGGAAAACCTTGATGTTTCTGCATGTTACCAGCAGAAACAGCCAAAGGGCAGGAAGAATCTAGTTGCTGTGTTGAGTCTCGTTCACTTCAGGTGAACTTCAGGCATGGAGAGCGCAGGATTAAAGGAAAGACAAAGGACTCAGTGTGTCTTGAGTGCCCTGCCACAGCAAAGGCAGGCCTTTTATTTCAACAGCAAACAGTGTCATCTTGAGGCAGGACAGTGATAGTCCTCTTTCTTGCTGTCTGCAAAGCTAGTGACCTTGAAGCAAAGACAGACAGCCTCAGAGAAGTAAATACAGTCCTTCAGTGTTTAAGCGTAATGATCATTGCATGGCTGCAGGGTTCATGTTTTGGGATGACCACAAATTAAAGAATATAGACAAACAGGAAGCCTCGGGCCGTTGCAGAGAGAGCAGGGTGCTGTTCTGCAGTCCCGACATCCTCGTGTTCGGTGTGCATCGGGGGTCATGTGGCCGTCAGCCACCTCCTTGTCTCTATGTGGTCTCTTCCATTTCCCCCTTTTCTGTTTTAACTGAAACATCAGAGTAAATACAGCCTTACGATGATCACTTATTCCTTTGATTTTCTTCGTTCTTCTCCAGACTAAAAACAAGCATGGTACACAGATGATTATTACAATTATTAAAACAAGAGTGTGACCTCCAATGTATTTTAGTTGTTTGAATGGATTCATATTATCAGTACTTTCAGCAAGACTAGATACAGTATTTATTCCAGAGATTTCCTTTCATTGATTCTGAGAATTAGCCTGTATTTGAGCTTGTAAGTCTGCAATAGACATGGTAGCATTTTTAGTCCTGAGTAAATGTTGTCTAATTGAGTTCCAAGAAAAATGAGTTTCATTCCATAATACAGAAGTAACACAGAATTGAGTAATATTCCAGTCACATCTTAAAGTCAATTTTTCCAAATTTTCAACATGATCACCTAGCATAATTATTACAGATTCTAAATCAGCTACTTCAGTGTTCAGCATGCTATCAATTTTCTTTTGTTGATTCCATAGTTTTTCTGAATTAGCATGCCATTGTTGAACGAAATGAGTAGTTTGTACAGACTGTTGTAAGGCTAGGCCAGCTACAGTAGCAGGTGCTGTCACAGCTATAATTCCCATAAGCAAAGCAATAATTAGTCCAACCCCATTCACCTATAGCGTTTCAAAAGGCTTTCTAGGATCCAGGCAGAAGAAGAATCACTCCATTTCATATTTAGTTGAACCGGCATCCAGACCCCTGCTCAAGCTCCCAAAATGTAAATGCTTTGAGTTGAGAAATTTAGAAAGATAGTATGATTTAGGCAAGTATATAAAGAACAATTATAATATTACGAGGTAAAATTAGATTCATGCCATGCGGGAAAACCTACTAGTAATACATATGGAAGGCGGACGCAGTTAGTAACATAATGAGATTCATTTTTGGTAAATATTAAAAGAGAATTATTATTGGTACTATTTTTTTTGTAAGCGTCTTTCCAGGCCCCCACAGCTTGTAACGCTGTAGGCAATTTCCATAATTGATCTTGTATAGACTCCCCCCCCCCGGGAATAAAAGGAGCGGGCATGGATATTCCTCCAGCATGCCACACAATGTCACCACCTGGCTCATAGGTATAGATAGTGGAGTTTTAGCGATGCCATTTTAGAGTCAGAGAGGCTCTTTTACTTCTAGCCTCTCCTTTAGCGCTCCAATCATAGACCGAAGGTGAAGAATTAGCGAGTTGCCATAACTCTGGGCCCTTGCATTGTACCCATTGGACCCATTCAGGTAATTTCTCTACAATAGGGACAGTACAAGGAGGAAGAGGACTTCCTGATACTTTTGTTTGGGAAACTTTTCTTCCCTTAAATGCCATTCCTGTGAGTAGATAAAAGCTTTTGCTAGTTTCGTTCTCATTATGGACAAGGGATAACCAAGCCCTATGCTGAGGCTTTAAACAGCGTTTGTCTGGACCTATACAAATGGGAAGGTCCTCACTACCAACCTGACAGATAAGGTGGTTCTTTCTTCTGGTTTTATAGTTCTTCTTACATCATAGGGTCCCGGGATCCAATTGGAATCATTAACATAAATTGGGATAGTGACATCTGCCCAGGTAACTAAACGATTAAGAGGAGGGTGGGGAATATATGCCCAGTAGGTAAACTTTTCTGCCATACAGATCTGAACCGTAGTCAAAGCCATCATCGCAGGGAATAAGGTTTCTGTCTTAGGAGCTTGTCCTTGCGCATGAATCATCCGTTCCCCTTCATTTGCAAGTTTTTTTAGTTGGCCCCAGGTGGGTACTTTACTGCCATTAATTGTAGGCAGTGGACTTCTTGAATAATTGGGCCTATAGTAAGACATCGCCATTTCTTCTTCTGGCAACACAATATCAAATCTGGGTTTCTTACTCATGTCACAGTTTTATCAGGTGATCTGGAATCCACAAAGTTTCTTGATTTTCTGTGAAAATATGAGCATAACCTCTCCCCCATTTTATTATTTTTCCTTCCTTCCAAGTATTTGACGTTACATCTTTATACCATATAGGTTGTTTGAAGGGTGTTGTCTTTAAGTTGATACCCAGTGTCTTTGGGCTGCTGTTGTATTATTTTCATTTAAATTTTAAACCTTTAAGGTAAAAAGGGAATTGAGAAGTCTCTCTTTTGGTGATACAGTAATTCCCCCTTTTTGTTTTATTAGTAGTTCTTTAAGAGTTCTATTAGCACATTGAATAACTGCTTGTCTTTGAGGATTATAAGGGATACCAGTAACATGGTTGATATTCCAGAGTTTAAAGAATTGTAATTTGTCAGAAACATAGGCAGGGCATTGTCGGTTTTAATTTGTGTAGGTATATCCATAACATCAAAAGTCTCTTTTATATGAAACATGACTGCATCAGCTTTTTCTTTTTGTAACGCAGTGGCCCATTGAAAACCAGAGTAAGTATCAGTTGTATGATGAACAGATTGGAATTTACCAAACGCAGAGACATGAGTAACGTCCATTAGCCAAATTTCATTAGGGCCGTCCCCTCGGGGATTAGTCCCAGATGGAAGAGGGGAGGTACGTATTTGTTGACATGTGGAACACTGTCTTACAATTTGTTTAGCTTGTTCTTTAGTCAAAGGGAAGTGAGCTTGAAGGGCTCTCCAATTAGCAGGAGTCTCAGCATGAAAGGGAGTTGCATCAGCAAAAAGGGCAGAAAGGTGAGAATCTGTGTGATTGTTTGCAGCGGCCACAGGTCCGGGAGATTAGAGTGAGCACGAGTGTGCGTAATAAAAAGGTGGTTGCGATTGTGAGAATATACTGAAGTTCGGTAAATAATTGAAACAAGTCAGTATGATCATCATATAAGGTGACAGAATAGAAACTTTGAGTGATCAGACAAGCATATTGGGAATCAGTGACTATATTAAGGGGCATATCATGATCAGTAAGGGCCATAACTATGGTAGCAAGTTCAGCCATTTGTACTGAACAATAAGGAGTTTGAAATATTTTTGATTGTTGGCCATCTGAATAACCGGCTATTCCCAATTTATTAGCATCGGTGTAAAGCGTAACGGCCGTTTCTGTAGGAGAGGAACGAATAACTGAATTATAAATGAATTGAGTCCTTTTTTAAACTGCAATTTTTTGCTCTTAGGAAAGGAGTTGATATTTTCCTATATAAAAGCTAAATGCAGGGGCACCTGGGTGGCTCAGTCAGTTAAGTGTCTGACTTTGGCTCAGGTCATGATCTCGCGGTCTGTGAGTTTGAGCCCTGCCTCGGGCTCTGTGCTGACAGCTCAAAGCCTGAAGCCTGCTTCAGATTCTGTGTCTCCCTCTCTCTCTGACCCTCCCCCACTCACACTTTGTCTCTCCTGCTCTCAAAAATAAATAAAAACATAAAAAAAAATTTTTAAAGCTAAATGCAATTTGCCAATCTATATTATTTTCCAATAATAATTCTTGTTGATAATTTCGTTAAAGTGACTATAATTTCGTGAGGATCTTGCATGAAGATATGTTGACATCTTCGACGTTTGTTAAGGACGATGGATGCAATTTTATCTACATATATAAGTGATTTTTTTGTTTCTTTATTAGGGAGAAACAACCATTCAATAATATAGTCTTCCTTTTGCATTATAATGCCAGTAGGAGAATGGTCACAAGGAAGTACGACAAGCAAACTAGGAAGTTTAGGATTATAGCCGTCTAAGGCCGATCGCTCTAGACATTGTTCTGTGAGAGCCAATTCTTTTTCCTCCTCCTGTGTTAGAGTTCGAGGGCTATGCAGACTGGGATCGCCTTGTAAGGCTTGAAAAAGGTGTTGTAATGCATAAGTAGGAATTCCCGAGGAAGGGTGTAGCCAATTAATATCCCCTAATAATTTTTGAAAATCATTTAAGGTTTTTAAAGAATCTCTTCTTACTTTTATTTTTTGTGACACTATATGAGTTCTTTAAAGAACCAACCCGAGATACTGGGCTGGAGCGGATCTTTGTACTTTTTCTTCTGCAATTATGAGGCCAAAAAGAGGGAAAATATGAGATGCTTCAGTAAATGAAGTGTTAAGTTCGGATTGATCTTTACTAGCAAATAAAATATCATCCATATAATGTATAATCAAATGGCAAGGAAATTTAGTCCTCAGAGGATGGAGGGCTCTGGCAACAAATTCTTGACACATAGTTGGACTCTTTAACATTCCTTGAGGCAAAATCTTCCATTGATATCTCAAGGTAGGTTGGGTATTATTTAAGGTAGGGAGGGTAAAAGCACATTTTTCTCTATCTTGAATTTGTAAAGGAATGGTGAAAAAACAGTCTTTTAAGTCAACTTTGATAAGAGGCCATCCCCTAGGAATAGCACTTGGTTGAGGGAGTCCAGGTTGTAGTGGACCCATGGGTTGATTGCCTCATTAATTCTACGCAAGTCATTGAGCATTCTCCAGTTTCCTGATTTGTTTTTACAACAAAAACAGGTCAATTCCAGGGGCTCACTGATGGTTCTATATGACCTAAGTATAGTTGTTCCTGTACTAAGGCTTTGAGCGCTTCTAACTTTTCTTTGGTTAAAGGCCACTGCTCCACCCATATGGGCTCTGTAGACCGCCATTGTAGGGGAAGCGCATATTGAACAGTGGCCCTTGTTATAAATTTGGAAACATTGATTCATCAGAATATTCACGAGGTCTTGGGTTTTTTCTATATTTCGAAACAGGATTGTTTGACTTTTAGCATTTTCGTCTAAGGAGGGAATATGCAATAAAGCTCCTCATTGTTATAATAAATCTCTTCCCCGTAAATTCAAAGCTGTATCAGCTCTACAGGGATGGATGTGACCTTGTTGTGTTTCGGGCCCCTCACATATTAACTCTGTGCTTTGTGTGTTTAATCTTATTTAGGGATCCTATTCCTGTAAATTGGATTGGAATGTCCATCGAGGGCCGTTGAGAAGTAGTAATAATCGAAACAGCAGCCCTTGTGTCTGAACGTCTTTTAAAGGGAGTTCCTTTTATTTTTATTTGAATCATAGGGCGAGATTCTTCTAGATATGTTTGCCAAAATACCCTTTTTCCTGTACTGCCAAATTCTCCTGTTCTTTTTTTTTAATCTACTGTTTTACCTTTGAAGTATGGTAATAACAAAAGCTGGGCTATTCTTGTTCCTGCTTCTACTGTAATTGTAATAGCAACAGAAATCATTACTTTGATCTCCCCCTCATAATCTTCATCAGTAAGGTCAGGCATAACTTGTCAGCCTTCGGCAGTCATGCTGCTGCTTCTAATAACAGTCTGGCAGTGCCAGTTGGAATAGGCCCATAGATATTAGTATCGACTGTGTATACACCGTAACCTAGCTGGAATGTTATAGTCTATATCTGATGCGGCACTTCCCCTAGTTGCATGACAGAGGTCTCGGACTTGTCTTCGGCGGGTTGTGAAGAGGTCACTGGGTATTGCCAGCTCCTTTGTTTGTCATCGGGTCCCAAGCTGGGCCTGACTTCCCGCTTCCCGAGAGAATATAGCCTTCCCAATCATATCGTGATCGGCATTCAGTGGACCAGTGATATCCTTTCCTGCATCTGGGACATAAGCCTGGTGATTTGGGTATATTAATGTCTTTCTGTGATTTAGATCCTTTACCTTTCTGGCGATCCCTTTTTAAATGGCCTAATTTTCCACAATTAAAGCATTAAGTATGAGAATTTTGTAGGCCTCCTTTAATGGCTGCTGCTAAAAGATTGGCCTTATAAGACTCAGATCCTGTGTCTGTGCAAGCTTTACCATAATCGTTAAGAGGGGCTCCTTGTGCTCTTACAAGTCTCAAAGCTTTCTGGCATTCTGAATTTGCATTTTCAAAGGCTCGGGTTTGCAGTAATCTTGTACATCAGTAACCGCTCTCTGTATCACAGATCGAAGCCGCGGTAAGAAGTCAGTGTAGGGTTCTTTGAAGATTGTACAATTTTGGTATAAGAATTCTCAGACTGTCCGGGGCTGGCTACTTTGTCCCAGGCATTCAAACAACAGGTTCTGACTTGTAAGATCATCAGTATCCTGTAATTGTCTCTCTAATTGCAGCCAGTTTCCAGAACCTGTCAGTCGATCGGCTGAGATTGGATTTGGTGACTGTCCGGTTGATTGTTTCTAGCCGTTGTTAAGGCCTCATCTTGCCACCAAGTCGTAAATTATAACTAGGCTCCAGGCTCCAGGACTGTATGAGCTAAAGCGTCCCAGTCATGAGGAACTAGTCGCTGACCGAAGATGTTCCTTGAAGGATTCCCCTTAGAAAAGTAGAATGCATGCCCTAAGTTGCTATAGACTGTTTTGTTTTAAATCCTTTACCGTTTTAAAAGGAATAGGAACGTGCATATAGGTTGCTCCCCATCTGGAAAATTTGGGTTTACTCCAGGACCAAAAGGTTCAATATGAACGGGAGAACACGTCAGTGAGGGAGCGTCTCTCCAGGGGCAGCGAGTGTGGTCAGTTCAGAACGACCTTGAAAAGAAGAGGGAAAGGGAGCCGAAGGTTCAAGAGAATTTATAGGAGAGGTTTTATTTACCTTTTGTAATAATTCCTCTTTGTTATCTATGCTTATATCCATTTGTCTTATAGTTCGTAGTTCCTTATAATGATTTTTTGTGATTACGATGAGCTCCTCTGTTTCCGAGGAACTTAAGGAATTGTTTACTGTATGTGCTGAAGGCTCTCCAAATTTAGTATTCAGTTTCATCTTTGGAACGATTAGGGAGTGGTCGGGCATACAGCTTTTCTTCTGATTCAGAGACAGGGTCCTTACATAGTTTGGCCACATCCCCTTTTAATTGTGTTACAACCTGTCGCGCCGAATCTTCGCTCTCAGATTGAAGGGCTGTAGTGCCGTGGCTATCAAAGAACATAGGGACCAGACAGCCACAGGGATGTTTTCCCCTTGCTGGGGAGCACGGCGGCGTGAAGACTGTTCCTTTTTAGGTTTAGTAAGGTTCGTCCATCTGGATGAAACCGGTAACAATGTTTTTCATAAGCTTAAACAAATGTTCATAGGTGGAGGAAGGAACCTGCACTCCTGACCCTTTGAGGAGATTTTTAAGTGATTGACTATACCGAGTCTCCGCGGATTGGGAATTCCCCACCTTACTCTGTCCCAGTCCCTGAAAGTTTTCGCTTACCTACGAGCGACGAGAATGCCTTTCGGTTCCGTGCCCTTTGCCAACTCTGCAGTAATGCCAACACCTCGTCCCTGCTCGGGTGCCAGTTGTTGTTCCTCGTTCACTTCAGGTTGGGGCTCGGAGAGCGCAGGATTAAAGGAAAGACAGAGGACTCGGTGTGTCTTGAGTGCCCTGCCACAGCAGAGGCAGGCCTTTTATTTCAACAGCAAACAGTGTAATGTGTAGGCAGGACATAGTCCTCTTTTTTGCTATCTGCAAAGCTAGTGACCTTTAAGCAAAGATAGACAGCCTCAAAGAGGTAAATACAGTCCTACAGTGTTTAAGCGTAATGATCATTGCATGGCTGCAGGGTTCATGTTTTGGGATGACCACAAATTCAAGAATATAGACAAACGGGAAGCTTCGGGCCGTTGCAGAGAGAGTAGGGTGCTGTTCTGCAGTCCCGACATCCTCGTGTTCGGGGTGCGTCGGGGGTCATGTGGCCGTCAGCCACCTCCTTGTCTCTACGTGGTCTCCTCCATTCCTGTCTAGAAACATTGCTTACAAGGGGATCTGGGAAATATGCTTTTTTGTTTGCTGATGTCCAGCCCGTGGGACTGAAGGAAAGTGTGGCGGATGCCGAGCGGTTTCCAGCACTGTGGCCGGCCTGATGGACACTCTCCTGTGACCAGTGCGAACCAGAAGGCAAGCATCTGAACACAATGCTAAGCTCTAGAGTGGCCATTAAACAGTCTTTATTAGCACGGGACCCGCCCAGAGCACACAGTCCTGTGTTGCTGAAAATGTGCACAGACGCCATGTGTCTTAAGAATCAGCCACGTACTTCATGGTGGAGTTGAGAATCTCTATCCCGTGCAGCTCTCTCAGCCGAGTGACAAATCTGCCGTAATCAGAAGACAAAGTTCAGGACATGAGAGTGCCATGGTGCCTGGAGCCACCCCCTCTCAGGTAGAAGCTGGCAGTCGAAGCAGGTAAGGTGCTCAGGGGGGTGCATGAAACACAGTGAGTGCTGTCAGCACTGGGTGATCCCACGGGCTCCCCAGGGCATTGCCCCTTAGCACTTATCCTAGCTAGTGTGCCTTGTTTCCTGTAAAAGAAAGATTTTCTCCCTGCCTTCCATGTGAACACTCAGAACTTGAAAGGGCCTCAGAAGCCATCCCAGCCGACCCTCTCATTCTCCGAGGAGGAATCAGAGGACTTAGTCTGAAGAGGAGCCAGCGCTGCTCCCTGTCCCTGGAAGGCACCCCCCACCCTGTGCCGGGACTGTTGCCGGAGCAACAGAACAGAAGCCTGGCGACAAGAGAAGCCATGCCCACAGGTAAAGCCAAGATCTCCTGCCTGGGGTTGTCTTAAACGTGCCATTCTTGCTTCACTTGCCCCAGCACGGGAATGCTGCCCTCGCTGGGCATTCTCCCACAAGCTCGGGCAAACAAGTGAAGGAGGAGGGATGCGTGGACAGCGGGGATGGAATGGAGGGAAGATGATGGCACTGAGAGCACGGAACAGATGCCCGTCAGAGAAGTGTTGTCCCCCTCTCCGAATGGAGCCCCAGGTCCCTCAGGGAAGTGACTTTTGGGCCTAACACCTGTCTGCACAGGATGCACCAGGGCTCCCCACGGAGTTCTGGGTGGCACAGAGGCCCAGCCACCACACGGCCCCCGCCTGGCACCTCTGCTGGCCCCACGCCTTCTGGGACGTGACCACCACAGCCCACCCTGGCCAGGAGCGGCCGAGTACCTGGGCTCGGCTGTGCACAGCTTCCCCAGGGCGATCCCCGCGTTCAGCTGTACAGCTGTCTTCTGTGCGTCGCCACCCGCGTGCCTCAGCAACACCAGCACGATGTCCGTCTTCAGCAGGGAGGACGCGGCGTGGGGCACCTCCATGCAGTTCCCCAGGCAGAGGGCGGCGTTGGCCACCACGATCTCATCCTCGGAGCCCAGCAGCTTCATCAGAATGCCGAACTCTAGGGAGGGGGAGAGAACCAGCAGCTGGCCCTCTGGATCCCCAACAGCAAGGGACACGAGGAGCACCGCTCACTGGGTAAGCATTTGCTGAGCCCTGCGGACTTCCCAGTCTCCTGGATGCATCTCAGGTGCCCAGGGCAGTGCCCAGCATGACACAGTTGTCGTGTGACCCAATGCCATGTGTCAGGTCTGTCTTCCCTAAAGTCTCCGTTCTAGGCCCCTGCACCCCACCTGAGGGCCCCGAGTAGGGGGCCCCGGGGCTGCACCCCGTGGCTGCAGGGCAAGGAGCAGGATGTAGAAGAAGGGCTCCTGCCCCACGCCAGAGGACGTGTGAGGGAGAGCTCTAGCCAGCTGCTGCTCAGGGAGTGCCCGCGGCACACGACCGCGGCCACGCTGGGTTACTAGACTAATGACGCCCCGACGCTGCCGCCATCCTGCTCACTAGACGTGCAGGTGGTTCCCTCCGAGAAAGGAGAGAGCTCTCGTTAGATCGGCCGAAGCAGAATACTGTAGAAACCTTTTCGGGGGCACCTGGGTGGCTTGGTTGGTTAAGTGTTTGACTTGGGCTCAGGTCATGATCTGAGCCTGTGGGTTCGAGCCCCACGTCAGGCTCTGTGCTGAGCCTGCTTCAGATTCTGGGTCTCCCTCTCTCTCTCAAAAACAAATAAATGTTAAGTTGATAAAAAAAAGAAAGAAACCATTTCGGATTACTAGGAGTGAGGTGGGGGCTCCTGGCCTCGACCCTGTTATCTTTGAGCCGCTTCACGGCAGGGTCTCGCTCCAGCATGTGCGTGCTCCCTGTGTGTAGCTGAGGGCTGATTAGATGCTTCCAGAATGGGGTGAATCAGATCATCTTAGTAAACAGTGTGGCAGTCTAGGGAGAAGTTAAGGGAGCTCTGCCACGCCTCGCCCCTGCTCCCTGGGCAGCGGTGAGGCGTGACTCCCTCTCCTCGGGGACATGGGCTCTTGCCTCAGGACACTCACTCACTTGGATCCAGTCTTATCACTTCTTCTCGTGCTTCGTGATGGCTGTGAGTGCAGACAGCTAGTGTCTTCACGGCGTATCGTGACGCGGTCGGGCCTCCCGTCTGGGTTTCAGAATGAAACGAGAAACATAGTCACTCCTCTGATTGTTCTTGGCCACAAACCAGGGAGCAGCTGTGCCTGTGTGAGCAGCTTCCTAAACTGCTAAAACAAAGTTCCTCTGAGAATGGTGTATGCTTCCTGGTGAGCAGGCCCTGTCCCTGCCAGGCTGGTGTCATTCCCGTCCCCAGCAGCACAGCCCGACAGGAATGCGGGCCTGTCATGTGCGCCTGGGTAACTGCCTGGGGAAGGCTTTATGAGTGAGTGGCTGAGGACGCGTGACGCTGGTGACTGGCAGATCTACCAAAAAGGGAGGAAGAAGAACCCCCCCCCACCGTGTCACCTCGCCACTGGAGAATGAGGAGTGACTTGCTAAGGCTGTCAGGCCTGCATGGAGAACATCACAAATCTAGATCATTTTAAGAGTTGACAACTGTCAACTCATAACCCTCGAAATCACCCAGTGCAGGATCTTCAAGCGGCACACATGCATGTATCCGTGCACAATGCACACGATCAAGCTCTGGCAAGTGTGCAAGACTTGCATGGGGCGAGGGACAGTATCCACCCAGCAGCCTAAACGCTGACCCAAGGTCCCACCCCTCAGTGCTGTGGCCCCCGACACAGCGTGCCTCCTGGCCCTGCCTAGCTTGGGGTTGCAGGAGGAGGCCTCCCGTGGGGTCCTCGCACTCACGCGGGTGGGTGGCGCTCACCGGCGTGTCCGGCAGGAACCGCAGATGGCGGCCTACTTACTCACCTGGTGCTCGTGGTGAGTCTACCTAGCTGCCGCACTGACTCGCTGAGACCACGGGAGCAGCGTTCTGTTGCAGACTAACGCTGTACCCCTCCCCGCCTTGTAAGTGGAGCTCCAGCCAACATTCTCCAGACAGCCCGAGAAAGCACGGCCACCAAAACTCAAGCAAAACAAGGGGCCCGTGGGACCTTGCAGAAAGCCACTCCGACCATCTTTCTCGGGGACGGAGGCTGTACGTTTTTAAGTGAGGCTCGAGTGGCCAGCAGTTGTTACGGATGCTTCTAACGAACTTACGGATTTGTTCAGCAATCTTACGGTGACGTTCAGAGCACTGTCTGGGTGACAGGGAGAAGGAATCCTCATTCAAGAAGTTTCCTTAATTCTGGTCCCCAAGTAACCGTGCTGCTCCTGGAAACGCAAGCAGCGGGAACCCCGTAGGTCGCCCTACCTTCAGGAACTTGATCATCATCTTCACCACTCCTGCCCTCAGGGCCTCGTCGATAATCTTCCGAGAGAAAGACAGGGTGCGGCTGAGGACGCCTGCGGCTCTCTGGGCAAAGCGGAAAGTACAGATCATTAAACGTTCTGTTCAGAAATGCTGATGACCTTTAAAAGTCAGCAAGTAGTTTAGCGAGGCGGAAACAATCGTTAGCGTGGAGGGCAAAACACGCACCTTGGTTTTACAAACACGCAGCGGCAGTGAGCAGCGTTCACCGTCCGGGTGCGGGGCGGGTGCGTCACGGGCCGGAAACAGGGCCCATGCCGCGCAGGGGCCCCGGTCATTTCAGCTCTACGGGACCCGCGGGGGAGCTCTGGCACACCCTGCGGCGCTGCGGGCCTAGCGGGGTCTTTACGAGACGGCAGACTGGATCCTCGGGGTCCCTCTCTTCGCTTGTCCTTCATCTTGCCCGAAGGTCTGACTGCCTCCTCTGCCTTCTGGCACGCGCCATTTACGATTTTCTCCTTCTACTTTGCTTTTTACTAAAGAGCTAGCTGTTACGGTCTCAAAGAACATTATCTTGAATCTTTCAAAGGACGCAAATGATCGTTACTCACTTTTTCTTTCGTTTCCTGTATCATCTCTATTTCTTTTGGGTTGGTGTTTTTCTCTGTGCTTGGCTTCCCTGAAATGTCCTGTGGCCCTTAGCTGTCAGTGATGGGCACATTTATGAAAAAGCAATAAAAATATGTTTGGGCGTGCTATGTTTATGGGGAGTCTGTCGACTGACAGGTGGAGAGGTAGCATTCCCAAATACTAGAAAGCAAACCATTTTTCTCTGATCTTTCAATGCCTTTAGAGAAAGGAAGCTTAGTTTTCTACCCGAGGGACAGACACGTGGCTGCCACATGTGGTCCCCCGTCTCCCACTTGCCGCCTCTGGGGCACCGGTTTTCTGGAGTCTCCATCCTCTCCAGGGTCCTACAAGGCAAATCTGTGTTCCCCTGTATCTGCCCTCTGCACTGAGGTTCCTTTTGTAGCTGTTCTTCATCTACCAGAAATGGGTTAAAATTATTAAAAAACCAACTGGTGACCTGTTGCCTGTTCGTTTTGTCAATATGGGTTTCTATTTTTTTTCCTTCCCTAATGCTTTCAGTCTGATTTTAATGAGGTTTCCCTACGGAGAAGGGATAAATATGGGTATTACCATATTATCAGTCTTGTTTCCCTCATCTGCTCCCTACAGGTGCTAGATTGTCACTGTTGACGCTACAGATCTCTTGTTAGGCCCCAGACGGAGGGGAGAGCCCGCTACCCAGGGGCCAGATGGCCCTGGTGAGGCGGCTGCTCTGTTCAGCAGGCGGGTGTGTCAGCAGCTGACAGGCACAGTCAGAGAGTCCTGGGCACAGCTGGCAGGAGAGTCCATGAAGGGGTAGCTCGCCAGCTCTGGTCTAGACCATTCTGAAAAACCCAAGCAGCTGACAACAGTGGTGCTCGCCACTTTTGGGGTGATGGATCTATGGATCTATTTTTTGAGGATCTGATGAGAGGCATGATGCGTCACCCATGAAAATGCACACGCCCTCAAAACTGTCTATATAATTTCAGGGGGTTCCAGGGATCCTGGAGACCTACCATGCACCCCTGGTCCACATGAAGACACTCGGCCCTACCCTGTCTGACTTCGGGGAGGTTGCAGGCCCACTAGTCCCACACGGGGTTTGTCGTATCTGCTCAGAAAGTTTACGGCGATCCTGGACCCGGTCCCCAGTCTGTGCCCCTAGGAGGACCGGTCTGGTTTCCCACACCTGCTGGATGTGCCCCAGGTGTTACTCTGAGCACCAGGGCCCTGACCTAATAGGTGGAAAGGTTGGGGTGATTACTCCTGTGAGTAAACGACACATCCTAGGATGACGGCAAACATCATGTTGATGTCCCCGATGCTCTGTGTTAACCACGGGTCCTTCTCAGTTTCTTGTCTGAATGTCGCAAACAGAAATAAGAAAGCCACCCCAGCAGGCATGTCCTAGGGGCTAAAACCATTATGCATAAACAGCCTCAGGATCACAGGCTTCAAAATACGCGTCTGGCTTTCTTGACTACGGAAAGAGCGGTTCTAAACGCCACCTCGTGGCCTGTCCAGTTTGCACCAGGATATCCTGGAATCGGGCAAGTCACATGAATCTCACTGTAGAAGCTGTTAAGTTGCAAACCATACAGAAAAGAGATTCTCGACTTGGATCTGTGGAACTCTCGGGGGTCCACAGATGGGCACGGGGGCAGTGGGTCACCGACCCCCCTGGAACAGCAAAGGAAGCCATGTCAGAATCTCCCTGGAGATACTTACTGTCAGGATCCCTCCATCCTGGCTGTTGAGTAGCAGCACGCACCTTCTGCTCACCTCCACGGCCCAAACCTGCCGCCACAGGGAGGGAGGAGGTGGTTTGGATGGCGGGTTAATCTGATTCCCCCATGGAGCTCCTTCTGAGCCAACAGCACTGGCCTCTCCCCTTCCAGCCTGGCCACGCTCTGTCCCTCCTCCATCGCTCCTGCCTCTCCCCACGGCTGTTCCGTCTCCCTAACTACAGGGCAAGGCCGTGAGGGCACGGACCATATTTTACCCGACTTCGGAAAGGCAGAACCTAGCACCATGCTCAGCACATCCTGGACACTCTGTCCACCTTCTGGACGAACACCTGACTCCTCCGTCCCTCAGAGGAGCAAAGTGACACAGCGTCTGTCCCGCTCCCCCATTCCTGCCGCCAGGGTGTGAGTCCCCTGTTTCTACTCTGTGAAAGTGAGAGCAGTCCTAGCAACGGCACGGGCTTGGGCTCCCGACAGGGAGGAAAGACGGGCGTACCTCATAGATGAAGGGGGACTGAAGACACAAGTTCATCACGAGTCCCAGGAGCGTGTACAGGACCTCTCTGAACTGGTCCACAGCCTCCTCACACCTGGCCTTGGGAAACAAAGCAAAGGAATCAATGACGTCTCTGCCCTGCAGCTTTTCACGGCCATCTCATCCCCTTGGCAATGATCTGAGCGTTATTCATGCTCCCCCAACTGTCAGTGTCGTGCCCCTAGGTGATGCTGGAAGATCAGAGACCAGCTCTGTGAGTTAGTATTCGTGGAGGTGACTTGCTAGGAGTCTCTGGTGCCTGAGCCCTGAGACTCTGGCTCGGCCGGGTCCTGTGTTTAAACTGGAGAGTGAGCTGCGGACGTGGGTGGTCAAACCAAGTCCACCGGAAAATCCTCCAAACCTCTCCAGGGTGGATGAGGCGTGACCTGGAGGGCTCTCTAAGGCCAGCCATCCATAAAATCTATGGTGATAGAAAGGGCAAGCCACTGGCTCCAGTACCCTCAGGAAGAATTTTTGGAAAAGCCAGACAATCAAGAAATCAGGGAAAGGACTAAATGCTGAAGAGAAAAGTCACAGTACCATGAGGCCCAGACAGGCATCCCTGAACTCTTCGGAGGCAGACATGTGTCTTCGGACGGCAGCCTCAGCACTGAGGTTTCCCACGAGGGCGATGCACTGGCAAAGAGCTGACGTGTTGGTTATCATGGGATCTCTCCTCTAGGAGCGAGCCAAGAGAAAGGAAGTCTGCGGAGAGCAGGCAACGATGCCAGAGCAGTCTCTGGGGGTCCCTCACTCAGCAAAACGCCTGGGAAGCAGGCCGTGGAATGTCACCCAGGGCCACCAATGGGGCCACCTGGCACCGGGATGGAGGCACACAGGGGGTGGACCCCAAAGCGCCCTAGCCTGGGATGCGGAGGCCTGGGGCTTCATCTCAGTGACTCCACCGACCCGCTGGGAAGGCTTGGGCCTGTCTCGTCCCTTCTCAGGGCTTCCGTTTCCACGTGTGTGGAACACGGGCATGTGGGCATGCTCTCAGGTCCCCTGAGACTTCTACGGCTCTCCTGGAACAGGGTCCAGTCAGAGCTTGCGGTCGTAGGAGGACCCCGCCTTGCTATGGCCTGCTTCATCAGCTCAGATCACCACTTGCCCTCCTGGTGGGCATGACTGAGGGACATGGCTGCCCTCGGTACTTAATGACGGGCCTTGGGGACAGAAGGGGACTGACCGGAGCTGACTCCCTCTCTCTGCCTCCACCTACGACACAGTCCACACTCATCTTTTTCTCCCTCGCATTTGAGCCTCATTCTTATGCCCTCCCCACCTGTCCCACATGCACTTGTTTTAATAACTGAGAATTGTGTCATTTCGAGCCGTGAAGAAATGATTAATCAATCCGAGAGACGACAGGAGTTCTGGAGGGTAAACTGTGTTTAAACGGCTCTGCTCACCAGAACTCCTGTGAGTGCTGGGAGCACATCTGGAACGTTGGCCTGGAACCAGACTTGGAATCTGCGGAGAAAACATCCCCACGATTTAGTTCTACACTGCACAAACTGTAACAGAATACCGCGACTTGGGCAGTGGAGCAGACTGTCACAGGCTCGGGCCCGTGAGATTCACAGGGTGCATGGGTGATTTATTCTGAACCAAAAAAAAAGTCACTGGGTATGTAACATGGATTTAATTTTTCTAAGTCTGGAGACTGGTCTTTCAGGTTAAACAGCAGATCTCAGATGGCAACTCTTTTAATGCGGAAGTTGCTGGAATCCCTCGATTTCTGCCAAGCTCCCTCACCATCAGCCCTGCCCTCCCCTGGCTCTGTGTGCGGTGTGCCGTGCCAACAGGAAACACAGAGCAAGCGTGTATACTGCACAGGGGCGAGGAGATGCACACACATCTGCACTACTAGAGCGGCTATGACTCGTTCCCAGACCGTGCCACGGCCTGTCTACAGGCACAGACATCTCCTTCTCATCATATGACCATGTCTAAGCAAGACAGCCTCAAGTCTGTGAGACTTAAAAAACAAACCAGAGATGTACATAAAAAAACCCTCAAGAATTAAAAAGATCGAAGACCTCTGCCGTCTTCCCCAGCAGCTAAGTGGAGCGGGGGTGGGGGGGTGGGGGGGTGGTTACCAACAATGCCACTGAGAACCCAAGAGAAGGCTACTTTCTATTGGGCATTCCCTCACTCCTTCCACACACATTTCCTGGGCCGTTCCTACTGGGCACCGATGAAGGAGAAGGACCTTTTCTGACTGATTTGTAACCTCTGAGAGGTACTGTTTTAAATCTCTTACTGCTTCCAGACCCATCAAGGACAGGGTCCCCTGCAGGCAGCGGGGACTGGAAGGGCCAGCCACAGCCCCCTGCTTGGAAGGCAGCGGCCCTCCTACTCAGTGAATCTTGTGATGCTCAGTTGGCCAAACCTCGCTGCATACTGTGTATTTTTAAAGATCAGACAGTTTAACGAAGGTTGAAGAGAAAATGTCCGTTTCTGAAAAATAAAAATTACCTTTCTTCCAGAACCAAGTCTGTGAGCAGTCCCATAGCTGAGTTGGCCTTCTTATCTGAGAAATCAAGAAACGACACCAGGGCTTCCAGCAATCTGCAAAAATCCAGAACCACCTCAGAGGGGGCTGTTTTCTAGCCGACAGCCTCCCCACCGAGGAGACCTTGCAAAGAGATCAGGAGAGTCTGCGTCTGGGTCACAGAGCTGAATGAGTGGCCTCACCACGTCCTCCTATAGGGATGCCTCTGCCACTTAATGCGAATTCCCAGCGGGTTGAACTATCATGTCACCTGGGAAGGAATCTCTTGGCACTTCGGACATGTGACTCCGGCTCAGCCAAGTTCAATCACCGTAGTGACATCTAGGTGGCATGCTTACTAATCTGCTGATGACTCAGATGGGAGGGAGGGCCCGCTCACGAGGTGGGGGATGGAGTAAGGATTCCACAAGGTTTTGATGGGCTGCTGAATATGTCAGATGACACTGAATACGGTTAAATTCAAAGCCCTCCATTTAGAGCTGGAAATTCTATATAAGCAATAGAACTGGAGAGCTGGTTCAGACCTAGTTCCTAAGAGAAACATTCAAGGGCTTTCAGCCGGCTGCAATCCTAGTAAGAGCAAACAGTCTGGTATAGCTGCCAAAAAAAGCTAACGCGACTGCAGCGGCCCTGACGGCCTGGCTGGCACCGCTAGCAGCCATCCGTCTGTGCAGCCAACCGCGGGCCGGCCTGGCTGGCACCGCTAGCAGCCATCCGTCTGTGCAGCCACCCGCGCTAAGCACCTACAGTGTGCTCAGTGCTCCCTTAGTACCGGGCACCGGGTCCCTGACAGTAACACGCGTGTTAGGTGGAATGTTAGAAACAGACGCGTGTAAAGTGGGCACACGTCTCCCTGGCGTGAGGTGGGGAGGACGGAGATAAAGGCTTCAGAGAGCAGAGGACACTGCAGCCGTCACCCAAAAGTACAGCGTTCACTCATGTTTGTTCATTTAAGTGATAGCACTTACTGAGGTCTATGTGCCAGGCAGTGTGGTGGGTTCTGGGGCCACAACAGTGACACAAGACAACGTCTCAGTTCCATGTCAGGCACACGAGGACAGAGCGGAGCACAAGACATTCACAAGGATGGTGAGGCACGACTGGCAGGGGTACGCGTGGGGACGCCAGCAGGTGCTCACAGCTACTGCTCAGGGCGCGAGGACAGGCCGGCGGGCAGCGAGGGGTCATTTTGGAGTTTTAAGTAGGCAAGTAACAGAACAGATGTGCATCGTAGGCAAACCCCTTTGGCGGAACGGTGGAGGCTGGACCGGAGCCTGTAGCATGGGAGATGGACTTCGACGGGGGGGGGGGGGGGGGGGGGGAGAACTGGAATGGTCCAGGCAGGAAAGAGGAGGGATTCGCTGAGGCAGGGGCAGGGTGAGACACACAACTGGGAAGAGAGAGGCCGCCAGGAAGGCCGAAGAGGGGTGCTCACAGAGGAGAGGAGAGCGGTAAGGAAGGATACCCAGAAGCGGAAGAGGGAGAGGTGACAGTACACCGTCTTCCCACCCAGTGGGGCCCTCAGGAGTCGGGCCTAACTGACTGGGTGGATGGAAGTGCCACCTGTGAAGACAAGGAATTCAGGCAGAGGGTCTGCTGAGAAGAGCCGCTTGCACTTAAGCTCGTGGTGCCTGTGGTGCTGAGATGGAAGACGGCCGGCAGCAGAGGAGGCTCTTCTAACACTCGAGGGAGGGACCTGAACGTGCTAAGGCCACGAATGGGAAGAGAGCCAGGAGAAGGATCCCTGATTTGCAAGGGTGACAGCACAAGGAGAGCATGCCAAGGAAATCAGGCGGAGGCGGAAGGCCACGAGGGGCGTGTCCTGTCAGTCGCATGGCAGAGTTTCACGCAGAGTGCAGCACTGGGCCCACAGGACCCAGGGCCACAGGGCAGCCAACAAGAGAGGCAAGAGAGGGACCATCGGACTGGGGACTGAGGGTTTAGGAGTGGGCTCCAGCCACCCACATCTATGCTGCTGGATTATTCGGCAGCTCTTTCTAGGAAGGGTCTGGAGGTCAAATCATCTGAAGAATGGTCAAGGAAATGAGGATGCCTAACTTAGAAAAGATGGGCGTCTTTAGATGCCACAAGCACCGGAAAGGGAAGCCTTGATGTGTTCCAGAAGCCTCCCCGTGAGGAGCGTGGAACGGGGCGGGCAGTCCGCATCCAGCGTCAGGAGAGAGCTTCCCATCAGGCAGAACGTGCCCGGGACAGGAAGGGCTGCCCCGGGGGTGAGAGCTGCATCCTCCAATTGGCCGAGCAAAGTCTCCGGTCTACTAGCCGTCATGGCGCCCGTCCTAGTCAAACGGAGACAAATATGGAGATGGTGCTGGGATCTTCCCTGGAGGGCATCCTGCACAGGCCATCAGGGGGTGGCCCACAGGGCATAGAGGCCCTGGGTGGGGCTGGACTGGACTGTTTCTGCGGTCCCGGAGAGCTCCAAGCTTCTGCAAACCCTGTCCTTAGAAGAACGTTCTAGTATTCTTGCTATCAGAAATCATGGATTTTAGAGTTAGTTCAGAGTCTTTCTTCACCTGTTTAAATCTGTTTTCTTCAGTCTTAAGCATGGAAGTAATGACCCCGAAACGCACAGAAGTGGAGCCGGCAGGCTCAGCTCAGCTCCGTGTTTGTCTGGGGAGATGTGAACAACGAGGCTTCCTCTCCACGAGACAAACACACATCCTAACTGGCGTCGTTACCCAGAGAGGACGGGGCGGCCCTTTCTCCTCCCTCCTGTCTCCTTTTTGGATGGCAGATTTTCTGCTCTGCTGACCGCTGTCCCTGTGGGGGACCCCGGGCCAGAAAATGCTCTAGTGAAGCAGCGAATGCACATTCACCTCGGTTTAGGACTGAGCTCTGAGCACAGAGCCCAACACGGGGTTCAGACTCATGAACTATGAGATCATGACCTGAGCCAAAGTCGGGCGCTTAACCGAGCCACCCAGGTGCCCCTCCAGTTCCTTTCTTTACTGTGACAGACGCGGTTTGCTGGCTCATCTCACAGACACCCTGCTATCCCCTTCTATCCTACCTGACTCTCCTGGAACCACGGCCCCTCAGGGGTGGCATGGGACACAATCCCAGCTGCTGTGAACCTGTCGTAAAAGGGATGGGATACTTGGAGCTGCAGCAGCCTCAAGGGACCGTGAAGGCGAGGGTCAAGAGAAGGGCAGAGGCCTTGACCCGGGTATCTTTAAGCCACTGAACCGGTGTTGCCATCTTTAGTCTTTCTGTTACGTCAGGTAAACGAGACCGGCTCCTCCTGCTCAAGTGCTCTGTAAAATGCCGCAGAAGACCCAGTAACTGGCCTACGTGGGTCACTTCTGTGGAGCCTCCTCGTGCGTCTGTGACACAGAGGAGACACCAGAGCTCGTCCAGGTTAAGCAGCGTTCCTGGGCCACATGAGTAGCAGACAAGCAGAGGCTTTGGGGTCATGTCTGCTGAACTGAAAACCCCAGCGCTTTCCACAAAGGGATCCTGGCCCCTCGCACAGTTCCCGTCAGAGCACGTTTGTCCCTCCAGCTTCTCATACGCGGAAGAGCGTTTGAAGAGGAACGTGGTACGTGTGCCTGTGAGGGTCGTGGGGCCTGTGTGCCTCCCTGTCCTGCGCCCAGTCTTCCGCCTCCATCTCAGAGACCACGGTCCCTCTCTTCCTGGTTTCATCTGAGACGGACGTTAATGAGGACAGCGGGCAGACGGTAAGAAGCAGAGGTGTCTCTGACAGTCTGGGGACTAGGCGGGACCGTGTGAGATGTTCAGAAACGCCATTCTCCAAAACCCTGGAAAAACCCAAATTACAGCTCAAGCAACTCAAAGACAGCTGGGGGAGGGGGAGCTTATGACAACTCGGCTACAGTTACTCAGAGAGACCAAAACCGAATGACTGAGGAAATGACTGCAGTCATCTGAAGTGTGCAGTGTGCTTTTGAGGATTTAACTCGAACGACCCATCTGCTTGTGCAGGCTGAGCGTCAGGGGGCTGCCTTTGCGTCTGAGCCACAGGGGCCACCCCTGGGCTGAGATGGGGAGGGGCTCGGGAACCACCCGCCCTGAGCACAGCGGGCCTCCTCCCCATGCAGGGCCGGGCGCCGGAGGTCTCAGCTTGGTCCGGGATCAGAGAGCAGGGCTGGCCTGTGGAGCCGGGGACCCGGCGGGGTGAGAGCCCCTGCTTATCTGCAGCAGCTCCCCCTGCCCCATCCGTGAAATGGGGTGACCACACTGATTGTGCCGACCTCCCAGGCTGAGAAGAGGTAAGGTGAGGTGACGATAGGGAAAAGACTCGGAAGCCAGCTGCTGTGTTTAGATGGTGCACGGTGCATGCAACACACATAAACCACTGCTCCTGCTTCTCCAGGGGTGCACCACCCAGCACTGCCAACGTGCAGCCCTTCTGAGAGAGAAAATGGGAGTTTCCCATGGAAAAACTCCTAATATTTTGACTGAAAAGCACTGGACAGAATCACTGCGGTTCAGTCAATTTTTTTTATCAAGCCTAAGGGAGAGGCACCTGCTGTTTCTAGGGCCGGACGCCCTGGACAGATCTCTGCGAGAGAGTATTCGAGAGCTGTTTGATATACTTGTACCCCACCTGGCTCCAGAAGGGCTTGAGGAACATGCAAAGTCAGAGCGTTACCGCGAACAGGACTGGAAGGAGAAAGGGACAGGCAGAAAGAGGGTAGGCGGAGCACTGAGGCTGGAGGGGCAGCCGCATGTGACCTGTTTGAAGCTGGACGCCCAGTCCAGATGGAGGGGCTGTGACATCTGCAAGACGGACACGGGGCAGACAGGCACAGCCGCCCACGGGTACCAGTCCAGAGCGTCCCATGGCGGAGGTGTGGGAAGGGGGACGGGCAAGTCTCAACGTGGCAGGTGACAGAGTGAGAAGCCGCAGGGAAGACCCCCACCAGCGGAGCCCTACCTTGTCAGGTTGAGGTGGCTGATGACGAGGCTCCGTCCGTGGTCCGTCTGGGCGAGCTGCAGCAGCAGGGCCAGGCTCTGCTGCCGGAGGCCTCGAGCCCGGGCGGCCAGCAGGGCAGGCAGCAGGCTGCCCACGTCGGGGCGCAGCAGCAGCACGCGCTGGTTCTCCTCTGCAAGGCAGGGGACGGGCGCCTCAGGCACACGACAGTGGTCAAACCCGTCATCTGCCACCGTCCCAGCGGGCAAACCAGCCCTTCTGCCCTCGTTGGAGAGGCAGAGTCATTAAGTGTGAGAGCCTGAGCTCCGGGGCCAGGCCGCCAGGTCCCAGACCGCTGTGTCATCCCCTCCTGCCCTCCTCAGCTTCCTCATCAGATAAATGGGGGAAGACAGCCAACACGGCCGAGGTGTTGGGAGGGTTCGGTGGGCCAGTACGTGATCGTGCTCGGAACAGGGGCTGGCACACGTTCGGTCGAAGGCGCCTTGGTGTGAGGGATTCAAGATGTGAGGAGAAGGGACCGGAATTAGCTTCCCTGTGGCTAGCTTTAGACAGTTTTCATATGGTGGCCAGAGCAACCACCAGGTTCTTTCTAGAAAACTGGGATATCACGTGAGGACATTTATTAATAGAGACGTAAGCGACTTCCAGGGTGCTGGCACAGATCTGCCCCCTTTCGCCCCGTTCATTTGCTAGCCGGGTGCATGAGTTTGTTTGAGAGGAAGCAGAGGGGCAGGCTGGAGCGGAGACTTCGCCCCAAAAGAGAGCAGAGTTTGTGCAGTTTATGTATTTTTTCTCATACCAGAAAAGCAGCTCATTGGAAACCATCCAAAAGCTGAAAATGCGGGTCCCCTCATCTTGGGACCCCTCTGGGTGAGCTCAGTCCTTAAAGGAGCTATCCTCCCCTCTCCTGTGAACAAAGGCAAAGACATGGCCCATCCTAACTGGAAGTGGCTTCTCTCTCCCACTCAACAGTCTATCCTGTATCCTCCTGTGTCCTTAACTTTGTAAGCATCCCCTCGTCCTTTCTAAAGACCTCTTTGTATTTACTGAGTTGGGTACACCAAGATTTCACGAATCTGATAGAGCGTTTATACACCACAGGCTGTGTCTGACAGTATGTTTTCTGATGTTAAAGAAAAATGGGACCCCCCCCACCCCCGGCAAGGTTCAAAGAAACCCAAGTAGGTGCGGGCTGAGGAAATCAGGGCTGCAGGGAGGGGGGGCTGTGTCCGGCTCGCCCTGAGTAAACGCACGGCCACCAAGCCCTGCCTCTCTCACCCTCCTGTGGGGGGTCATGCGAGGTCACTGCCCACCCCCTGGTATCAGTAATGGTATCAGTCTGAGCACAGTTCCCTTCAGGAAAGAGTCCCCCCTGATTCTCTAGTCTTCTGCCACTTCCAATGACTCCCTAACGCTACTGCATCAAGGGGAGAAAATCCTATTATCCCACGTTCGGCCTGGGAGGGTCTGCGAATCGCTGGCTCCCCACAGGAGCCCTGTGAAAAGGAGCCCCGGGCTTCGCTATTCCCATTTTCAGTGTTTTCTCTCAAAGGTCGGACCTTTCCCTATGGAAACATAACTTTTTTAACATGAGGGAAATACTTAAAAAAATTTTTTTATGTTCGCTACATTGCAAAGGGGTAAATAAAAGTAAATAAATGTTAATATGGGAAATAAAAGCCCTGCCACATTTTACTGTCTCATTATCACTCGAATCAGTGTCAGAAGATGTTAGCAGGGACAACCGTAAATCTTGGGAGGCTGAAATGGGTACTGTGGTCAGCAAAAGGGAACAACAGTTTTAGGTGGACAGGAAAGGGACATCTCGGTCCCCTGCACTGCCAACGCAGGAGCCGAGGCTGTCGGTCTGCAAGGGGCAGAGGTGATAAGACCAGTCCCTATGCTGACAGTGACTGTGTCCACCATCAGGGCAGCTGGAAGGGTGGCAGAGACAGAACGCTAATGCAGGCCTTGCCTCCGATGGACCCGCTTTTTCCCGGGGAGGCTGGACCTCAGCTCCGTTGGGCCTGGCCCGCAGGGGAAACGGTCACGCCCAGCACGGTGCTCCCGAGTCAACAGCGCACTGACGCCGATTAACAGTGACCGCCCTGGCTTACCGTTCCCAGCGCACACTGCTTGCCAGAGTCTGAGGACGGACACACAGACTGTCTCTTCCACTGCATCTTTCTCTGCCGTGGAGAAGCACCTAGAGCAGACGAAGGATAGCAATATTAAAACTGGAAAGCAGTCTTGGTCTTTGTAGTTGGTTTTCTTTCACCTCCAGACTCCTCAGATGTGGGTTTAAGAAAGTCATGTTATAGCCCGGAGCCACAGGTCACCAGGCCCAGTGGGCAGAGAGCTCCAGGACAGTTACGCAGCCCGAGGAGTCGGGGCTGCACGGAGGGAGGCTGGTGAGCCACGGTCACGGGCGATGGCCGCACGGTGACCGATGACCTGTGGCAGGTCACTGAGGGTTCATGGGCCTCACTCATGCAAACGTGTGCCGGTCACTCCAGCCCACATTGGTGTCCTCCTAAGCCTGGGGAACTGCACCCAAACTACTGAAATAGGAAATAAAACAAAAATAAAATTTAGCAAACCACCTCCTTCCATATGGGTCTTTTTTCAGATAAAATTACAAATGGAATCAGCCAGGACCCAGCCGATCCCACGTCTTGAGGCGATCAGCATATTCCAAGAGAGGAAAAGAAACAGCGATCTTGCAAACACCGGTGGGAAACCAGAAAAAGATGGTCACTTCTGGGGCTCTGCGGCGCCTCGAGGAACCCGCAGGTTTTGCTGACCTGTTGTCTCTCTGCGGTTGTTACTTGTGCTGTAACTCGAACTACCTGAGGCGCAAAGCCCGAGGGGTCCCCAACACTGACTGGAGGATCAGACCACCCGGTGAAGCCACTAGCTGTGCGAGCAAGGGTTTCAGGAGAAACTGGTTGTCCTTCCTCTGTTGCTGGCTGACTTTACAAACACCCCTACCTTCTTATGACCTCGTTCTCACTGAGGATACCGAATCCGTTGTGTGTTCTGAATAAAGTCTGTTCCGGGCCTGCAACAAATTCATAAAAATGGCATCAGAATCCTGCACTATCTGGCTGAGATCTAGCTAATCGTGAGACACCCAACATGGAATGCCAAGCCCACTAAATTAACGGTTTGGGCAGAAACAAACAGCTTTACTTTCTGAAACCTACAACTGTCATCAGCCACTTGTTGCCCCAGCAGAAGGGACATCCTTTCAGAGAAAGGGAGCTGAGCCTGTGGGCCTCATGGATATGTGACAGCTCGTCATTCTGTAACCTTTAGAGAGTCCGCGGGAGCTGCCTAGCCTCTGGGAGGAACTAGCGTATTCACCTGCTCTTGAATACTGATTTCAAGACTGTTTCTAGGTTCTAGAGAAGAACCTAAAATCTAAGAAACTACTGCAGGGGACATCTGAGCGTCCTCCATCATACACTGAAGGGAGGTCAGAGATCCCACCTCGTGGTACAAACAGCATCCTGTCACCGAGTGACCAAGTGGCGAAAGCCCCGATATCAGTGTTTACGAGAATCGGTAAAGGAGAACACACAGCTCTCGTCAGCAGGAGGGCTCATGTTTGCTCTGAAACTGTCCGCATGTCCTAAGCAGCCGTTAAATGTAACAGGGTGAACCTTAGAGTTTATCCTACAGAATCCTGTCTTCTGTTTCTGGACAGTTGGGGGGAGATTTGTGAGGGTGGTATACAGTGTTTGGGGGGTACACGTGGGATACGCAGCAGGTGTGTAGGTATGTGTATGGCGTGCAAGGGGGGGTATGTGTGGTGTGTGTGTACGTGACGTAGACAGACGTGGCGCATGCATGTGTTCTGTGTTGTATTGCGCGGGGGGTATTTACTGCACAAGTGCTGAGGTCACGCGTGCTCTGGGGGAGGACGGAGTGTATTTCCTGCACCCCCTGCTTAGTCCCCACATCACAGTAGATCTTGAATGACTGTGGAAGGAGGGGACACGGGGACTCTTTGCCTCAACAGGGCTGGCCTCTCAACTGCCCCTTTACGCCGCCTATATCCACGAGGCCGTACGCGTCTCTGGCTTACAGTCCTTGATCAGTTCAGTCAGGATCTCAACCCCTCCTGCGTAGAACAAGGGGGTCTGATCAGGCTTGGAGAGAGTGTCCAGGAGATTCTTGACGGTCACTGCCAAGTTCTTTCCCGAATCCAGCAACTTGTGGGCTTCCTTCTCTTGCAGATCTGCTTTCTCCCGGAGATTTACTTGACTGAGGTATTCTAGCAAACGAGAAGTAAAAGAAAAGAAAAGAAAGGAAACCAAACAAAACTCTAACAACCAACATCGCCACACAAAGAGCAGCTTTTCTGAGGGTGGGAGGTTGAGAGCATGAAGCACTGACATCATTCTTACGTGGCTGCAGGAAGGAAAGTTTCAGGAAGGGTGGACAGTCTATGCCCAGAATCCTAAACCATCTTGGGGATTCAAGGAAAACATTATGCCCTATCTAGAAGGTTTCTAAGGGGCAGTGGTTGCAGAAAGGAAGAAGGCAAAGGTCTGAGTGGGAGAACAGAGGGGAGACGAGCGGGCAGCCTGCTAACAGGGCGGGTGTGATGCGGCTTTGAGGCCGAGCGCAGAGAAGGGGTGGAAGGCACCTGAGGGCCAGAGCACAAAGCCAAAGTGGAACTCAAACAACGGGCACCAGCCGGAACCTCCTCACCTTTCACTTGGGTCTGCAGCTGGGGGTTTATTTCTAAGATCTTCTGATAACACTCTCTAGACTGGAAAAAAAGAAACAGGACCTTGAAGAGCAGCCAGGGGGTGAAGGTGATTATTAAGAAGGGCAATGGGTTCCGCAGGGCTTGGCTTCCTAATTTCCTCCCAGCCCCCCAGCTCCTGGCGTAGGAGGCAGGCATGGGGAACACAGCTTGTTTCTGACACTTTGTTTAGGCTTCTCTGGTTCTGTCGGGCAACAGGTATTATTTCAGAGTTTATTAAAAAAAAAAAAAAGGTTGTCAAATACAGCCTGTGATGGAAAAAGATCTAGTCTTAAATTCCCACGGATGGTGTCTGGTTGGGATAGGAGTTATCATAAGGTGATTGCAAAATTTAGATACGATATTTGCACTGGGAGAGAACAGGAGGCTACCTGTCAGGTAGGCCCACGAGGAGTAAGGAAATAAATGAAGCTAGACACTGCTGACAGAGACTTTGGGCAACAGGAAAAGAAAAGTACCTAATTAAATACACAGGGCTGCCAAGACAGCCGGGAAACGGTCCATTCACTGGCCACGTAAGGGTCTCGAGAAAACTTGAGAGTCAGGGGCTCTCGATGAAGAAACTGCTAGAAAGTTTCTGGAGAAAAGACGGATTCTAGTTCGTGGGGCATGTTACTGGGTTTAGGGCAGTCCTGTCCTCAGGGGTATCAAGAACGGCCCAGTCGCTGAGGAAAAAGCTCAGAAAAAAAAGGTTTTGAGACGTCTTGAAAGTTCAACCTCATATAGAGGATGAGGATTAAGAAATGACCTGAAGAAAAAGCATCGCATTAAAACAGAGACGCTCGCTTGGCCAACATGGCGGTTGAGCAGGGGGACCAGGTCTTCCCCGTGTCTCTCAATCAAAGAAGGACTGAAGCCAAAGGATTCTCAACCCCAAGAGTCTGGGAGGAAAGCCGCTGGAGGCTACAAAGAAGAAAATGCGAAATCCAGGAGGCACCTAAACAAGTGTGTGAGTGCAGACTGGGGGAGATAAAACGGGCCGCGGAGGGACGGAGGGGAGGGAGCCCCTTCTGCAGAAGGACAAAGGGAAGAGAAAGAGCAGCTGGGGAGGCGTAGAACTGTATCCGGACAAGAGAAAAACCTCTGACGGGACGGGACGGAGAGGGAGCCTACCACCCGGTGCTAGCGGCAGAACTCTCTCAGGACTGGGGCCGCGGCGGCCCAGACTGCACAATGGGAGGTGGGGAGTCACCTCCGGGTCGGTGTTACGCCAGGGACGCAATCTACACAAGGGATACCAGGCCTACCGCTTGGAGTGAGTTTAAAAACTCACATCGGCCTCACGCTTGCCCACCCAGCACTTCGGGAGCAGGGCCACCCTGCTGCACGCAGCCCGGCCCGCCACAGCCGCCGGGCCTTCGTCCGCTGCAGGGAGCCCCGCAGCGATGTGGACCAGGGGGCCAACACGGCGGGGGAGTAGGGGGACCCAGTGCTCTCCTGTGTCTTTCAAACTAAGAAGGACTGAATCCGAGGGACTCTCAATCCCAGAGATCTGCAGGAAGAGGAGTCGAGGCTACGGGGAAGAGAACCCGAAGTCCAGAAAATCCTGGGAAACAGACTGAGTGCAACCTGAGAGAAAGAAAGCAAGTCGCCGAGATGCGGACTGCGGGGAACAGGCCCCTTCTGCAGAAAAGCAAGGGGAAAAGAAAGAGCAGTGGGGAAAGTAGCTCCGACCCGGGTGGAGAGGGAGCTTATCATCCAGTCTCTAACTGCAAGACTTTTGGAGAGAAGGTATGTTGCTCACGGCGGAGTTCCCTTCACTCCGGAGCCAGCGACACTGACCCAGCCTGTGACATGGAGAGGCGCTGAGCCATCACTGGATCGGTGCTGAGTCAGGGACACAAATTACATAGGCAAAACCGGGCGTGCAAGGGGCAAGTGACCACCCAGCAGATGGCACTGCGCCCGCTACTGGGACAGAGTTGAGGATGGAAACAGAGCAGTGATCTGAGACTCCGGTCCGCGAAGATGGGGCTGGGGCGGCGCCATTGTGGTCGTGCATTCCCACAAAGCCAAACCCTAGGACTCCGCCCACCCGGCGGTGGAGGCGGGCCCTGCCTACACCAGGCCACGCCCCTCATCATACGGGAGACGCCCTTCTGCAGGAGTGGTAGCCGCAGAGACACGAATACTGCGGCATTGCCTGGATTAATCCCAGGTCAATTCTTCGGTTTTAGATATTCTCCCTCTTCTCCTTCCTATTTCTCCCCACCTCTAAACCTGTCACCTGGGGGTTTGGCTTGCTTAAACAGACATTTAACCCACTCTCTCAATGCATGTTCTACACCTCCCTCTTTAATTTCCTATCACTCTCTATGGAACAGTCAGACCACATAGTGCATCTGGGCAACATCTAACTTCATTTCTCTTTCCTCGCGTCCTTCCTAATACTGATTTCTCTCTTGCTGGATCAAGTCTTCTAATCTCTCTGCCTGGTCAAAGTTCAATTTTGTCTTCTCCCCGTACCTGTCACTACTCTATGTATGCTCTGCCATCAGCAGAGCGCACACCCTATCATTAACGTGTAGCTGGTACGTCAGGTTGCATGCCTCCAGAGTGTCGTTCGTTAATCTTTTTTATGTTGTGATTTGTCTGTATTATAGGTTGGTACGGTTGTGAATTTGTGTTTCCTGTTTGTCGGTCTGACCCTTTTCCTTTCCAGGGAGACCTAGGAAATAAACCAATACACACCTGGCCAAAATGACGAAACGGAAGAACTCCCCTCAAAAGAATGTACAGGAAATAGTGACAGCACAAGAAATGATGAAAGCAGACATGAGCAGCTTAAAAGAACAAGAATATAGAATGATACACATAAAAATACTCACTAGGCTTGAAAAAAACATAGAAGAAATCAAGGGGACCCTCGAGGCAGAGACCAAAGTCCTAAAAAATGGTGAGGTGCGCCGAAATCGGGTGCACCCAAATTTGTAAAGCAACTAATTACAAACATAAGCAGTCTTATTGATAAAAATGTGCTAATTGCAGGGGACCTTAATACCCCACTGACAGCGCTGGATAGATCCACTAAACAGAGAATCACCATAGAAATAATGGCCCTGAAAGACACATTGGAACAGACGGGCCTGACGGACATCTTCAGGGCCCTTCATCCAGAAGCAAAGGAATTTACATTATTCTCAAATGCACACGGTACATTCTGCAAGACAGACCATATTTTGGGGCACAAAGAAGCGCTGAATAAATATTTTAAAAAATGGAGATCATACCATGCACACTTTCAGACCGCAATGCTTTGAAACTTGAAATCAACCAGAGGAAAAAGTCTGGAAAACCTCCAAAAACATGGAGGCTAAAGAACAACCTACTAAAGAATGAATGGGTCAACCAAGCCATCAGAGAAGACATTAAAAAATACATAGAAACAAATGAAAATGAAAATACAACAATCCAAACGCTTTGGGATGCAGCAAAGACAGTCCTGAGAGGAAAATATATTGCAATCCAGGCCCACCTCAAGAAACAAGAAAAGTCACTAACACAAATTCTAACAGCATGCCTAAAGGAACTAGAAGGAGAACAGCACTCTGCTCCAAACCCAGTGGAGAGAGAGAAATAATAAAAATCAGGGCAGAAATTAATCATATGGAAACAGAAAAGGTCGTGGAGCAGATCAATGAAACCAAGAGCTGGTTCTTTGAAAAAACAAACAAAACTGATAAACCTCTAGCCAAGCTTCTCAAAAAGAAAAGACAGAGAACCCACATCAATAAAATCGTGAATGAAAATGGAGTGATTACAACCAATCCCTCAGAAATAAAAGCAATTATCAGTGAATACTATGAAAAATTATATTCCGTCAAATTGGACAACCTGGGAGAAATAGACAAATTCCTAAACAGCCACACGCTACCGAAACTCAAACGGGAAGAAATAGAAGACTTGAACAGACCCATAACTAGTGAAGAAATTCAATCAGTTATCAATAATCTCCCAGCAAATAAAAGTCCAGGATCAGATGGCTTCCCTGGGGAATTTTACCCAACATTTAAAACAAGTTAATACCTATCCTCCTCAAGCTGTTCCAAAAAACTGAAATGGAAAGAAAACTCCCAGATTCATTCTATGAAGCCAGCATCACTTTAGTTCCCAAACCAGATAGAGACCCAGCAAAAAAAGAAGACTACGGGCCAATATCCTTGATGAATATGGATGCAAAAATTCTTAACAAGATATTAGCAAATCAATTTCAACAGCATATGAAAAGAATTATTCACCATGATCAAGAAGGATTCATCCCTGGGTTGCAGGGCTGGTTCAATATTCTCAAATCAATCAACGTGATACATCACATTAACAGAAGAAAAGATAAGAACCATATGATCAATAGATGCAGAGAGAGCATTTGACAAAATACAGCATCCTTTCTAATAAAAACCCGAGAGAAGGTCAGGATAGAAGGAACATACTTAGGTATCATAAAAGCCGTTTAAGAAAAGCCCACAGCTAATATCCTCAATGGGGAAAAACTGAGAGCCTTCCCCCTGAGATCAGGAAGATGACAGGGGTGTCCACTCTCACCACTGCTATTTAACATAGTGGTGAAGGTCCTAGCATCAGCAATCAGACAAGAAAGCAAAATAAAAGGCACTGGTATAGGCAAGGATGAAGTCAAACTTTCACTTTTCGCAGATGACATGGTACTTTACATGGAAAACCCGAGAGAATCAACCCAGAGCCTGCTAGAACTAACCCATGATTTCGGCAAAGTTGCAGGGTACTAAATCAATGTACAAAAATCGGTTGCATTCCTATACACCAACAATGAAGCAGCAGAAAGAGAAATAAAGACGTGAATCCCATTCACAATTGCACCAAAAACTATAAAATACCTAGGAATAAACCTAACCAAAGATGTAAAAGATCTCTACGCTGAAAACTATAAAAAACTTATGAAGGAAATTGAGGAAGACACAAGGAAATGGAAAAGCATCCCATGCTCATGGATCAGAAGCATAAATATTGTTAAAATGTCAATACTACCCAAAGCAATCTACACATTCAATGCAATCCCAATCAAAATTGCACCAGCATTCTTCTCAAAGCTAGAGCAAACAATCCTAAAATTTGTATGGAACCACAAAAGACCCCGAATAGCCAAACTAATACTGAAGCATAAAACCAAAACGGGAGGCATCACAATCCCAGATTTTAACCTCTACTACAAAGCGGTAGTCATCAAGACAGCATGGTATTGGCATAAGAACAGACACATAGACCAATGGAACAGAATAGAGAACCCAGAAATGGACCCACAAGCATATAGCCAAGTAATCTTTGACAAAGCAGGAAAAGAGTATCCAGTGGGAAAAAGACAGCCTCTTTAACAAATGGTGCTGGGAAACTGGACAGCAACATGCAGAAGAATGAAACTAGACCATTCCCTTACACCACTCACGAAAATAAACTCTAAATGGATGGAGGACCTGAATGTGAGACAGGAAACCATCAAAACCCTAGAGGAGAAAGCAGGAAAAAAACTCTTTGACCTAAGCCGCACCAATTTCTTACTCGACACATCTCCAAAGGCGAGGGAATTAAAAGCAAAAATGAACTATTGGGACCTCATTAAGATAAAAATTTCTACACCACAAAGGAAACAACAAATAAAACTAATAGACAACCGATGGAATGGGAAAGGATAATTGCAAATGACATATCGGATAGAGGACTAATATCTAAAATCTATAAAGAACTTACCAAACTCCACACCTGAAAAACGAATAATCCAGTGAAGAAATGGGCAGAAGATATGAATAGACAGTTCTCCAAAGATGACATCCAGATGGCCAACAGACACATGAAACGATGTTCAATGTCACTCATCATCAGGGAAATACAAATCAAAACCACACTGAGATACCACCTCACACCGGTCAGAGCAGCTAAAGTGAATAAATCAGGAAACTACAGATGCTGGCGAGGGTGTGGAAAAACAGGCACTCTCTTGCACTGTTGGTGGGAATGCCAACTGGTATAGCTGCTCTGGAAAATGGTGTGGAGGTTCCTCAAAAAAATGTAAATAGAACTACCCTATGACCCAGCAATAGCACTGCTGGGAATTTACCTAAGAGATAGAGGAGTGCTGATGCATAGGGGCACGTGTACCCCAATGTTCATAGCAGCACTTTCGACAATAGCCAAATCATGGAAGGAGGCTAAGTGTCCATCAACTGACGAGTGGATAAAGAAGACGTGGTGTATATATACAATGGAGTTCTGCTTGGCAATGAGCAAGAATGAAATCTGGCCATGCATAGCAACATGGATGGAACTGGAGGGTATCATGCTGAGTGAAATAAGTCAGTCAGAGAAAGATAAATACCGTATATTTCCATGCATAGGTGGATTTTGAGAGACTTAGCAGAAAACCATGGAGGAGGCGAACAGGGGAAAGAAAAGAAAACGTAAGAGACTCTTAAATACGGAGAACAAACTGAGGGTTGAGGGGGGTGTGGGAGAGGGGAGAGTGGGTGACAGGCACTGAGCAGGGCACTTGTTGGGATGAGCACTGGGTATTGTATGGAAACCAATTTGACAATAAATTGTAAATAAATAAATAAATAAATAAAGTGGATTTTTCTCCTTGAGGATTTAAAAAAATAAAAAATAAATAAATTCAACACAGAATAGTGTCACAGGACAGAAGTATACACATGAAACATGGTAACTGCTATAGACTGAGTGCTTGTGTCTTCCCAAAATTCTTATGTTGAAACTGAATCCCCAATGTGATGAACTTGGAGGTGGGGCCTTTGGGAGGTGATTCGGTCATTGGGGTGGAGCCCTCATGAATGACATTTGTGCCCTTATCAGAAAGACCCCAGAGACCTCTCTCAACCCTTCTGGCTGTCTGTGAAGTAGGAAGGAGACCTCACCAGACACCAAATCTGCTGGTGATCTTAGACTCTCTTGTCTCCAGAACTGTGAGAACTGAATGTTTGTTGTTTAAGCTTCCTGGTCCCTGGTAGCTCCTACACAGCGGCCCAAAAGGACTGGGACAGTGAACCTGCACCCACCTTCTTCCTAACGCTAGATCTACTCTACTGGCAACTGCTCTTGGCTTCAGTGTCAGTATATATCCGGAATGCCATCATCTCTCACCATCTCCCTCCACACCAACCTGGTTCAAGCCATCATTGCATCTCACCTGGAAAGCTTGCTGCAGTGGCCTTCTAACTAGTTCTCTGTTCTTTTCTGACTAGGCCAAGATCTATTCTCAATGCAAAGTGATCCCTTAAAGCACGAGTCACATCACTTCACTCCTTCCCTCAAAACCCTCCGATGGCTCCCAACTCCCTCAGGGCAAAAGCCAGAGTCCTTCCAAAAGCCTGGAAGGCTGTAGGGAATTAGTCCCCTACCATACCCCCATCACCTGCCTGACCTCATCTCCTATCACTCTTCCCTAGCTATCTCTCTAACTGGACCTCTACTCCATTATGAATCCACATGCTTGCTCACTTCACTCCCTCCCTTCCTTCAGAGGCCTTCCCTGACCAGTATATAAGCCCAATCTCACCTTCGCTGCTTCCTGATTTCACTTTCTCAGTAACACTCATCGCTATCCAACATACTACATGTGTCTACTTATTTGGGTCCTGTCTCTCGGCCCCGCCTATTCCAAGAATGTAAGTTCCACTTGGTCAAGGAGTTTGTCTTATTCACTACTATATTCCTATTGTCTAGGACAATACTAGAAACATAAAAAACATGTATACATATTTGCTAAGTGAATTAATTAACTGTATGAATAAATGAGTGAATAAAATTTGGTGGAGAAGGGAGAGTTAACACATTCTTTTTCCACTTTTCTATTATTTGACCTTACTAGAATAAGCCTGTATTACTTTTAAAATTAAAATCCAACAAAGCAAACAATTTTTAAAATGTACAACAGAAGTCAATTTCTTTTTTAAAAAACATAGTATCTTCTAAGTCAAAAGACATCCCACATTCATGGATTGGAAAACTTAACATTGTTAAGATGGCAATACTCCCCAAACTGATCTACAGATTCACTGTAATCTCCATCAAAATTCCATCTGCTTTCTCTGCAGAAACTGACAAGCTGATCCTAGTATTTGTATAGCAATTCAAGGGACCTAGAGTAACGAAAGCAATCTTCAAAAGGCAGAGCAGGGGCGCCTGGGTGGCTCAGTTGGTTGAGCATCCGACTTCGGCTCAGGTCACAGTCTCGTGGTCTGTGAGTTCGAGCCCCGTGTCGGGCTCTGTGCTGATAGCTCAGAGCCTGGAGCCTGCTTCAGATTCTGTGTCTCCCTCTCTGTCTGCCCCTCACCCACTCATGCTCTGTCTCTCTCTGTCTCAAGAATAAACAAATAAAAAAAATTAAAAAAAAAAAGGCAGAGCAAAGTTAGGAGACCCCCATTTCCAACTTCAAAGTTTACTAAAGCTATAGGAATTAGGACACTATGGTATAAGGATAAGAACAGACATATGGATCAATGAAATAAGATGGAGAGGTCAGAAATCAGCCCATTCATTTATCAACTGATTTTAGACGAGGGCGCCCAAGTCATTCAGTGGGAGACAAAATGGTCATTTTAGCAAACGGTGCAGGGATAACTGGATATCCGCATGCAAAAGAATGAAATTCGATCCCTTCCTTACACCATACATAAAAATGAACTCAAAGAGGATCAGAGCTAAAGCCGTGAAACAGAAGAAAACACAGAAGTAAATCTTGGAGCAGGCAATGGTTTCTTATATATGATACCAAAAGTATAAGCAATCAAAGGAAAAAATAAATAATTTAGACTTCATCAAAATTAAAAAAATTTTTGTGCTACAACGGACACAATCAAGATAGTGAAAGGACAGTGCAGAGTGAAAGACAATGTCTGAAAAATCATCTGTCTGATAAGGAACTTGTATCCAGAATATATAAAGTACTGTTTACTTAATATAAAAATACAAATCACCTAATAAAAAAATGGGCAAAGGATCTGGAGACCTCTCTCCAAAGAAGATACACAAATGGCCAAGGAGCACATGAAAAGAGACTCAAAGTCACTAGCCATCAAGGAAATGCAGATCAAAGTAACAACGAGTGACACTTTACTCCCACTGGGATGGCCATAACCAAAAAGAGATAAGAAGTCTCGCCGGGATGTGGAGAAGTGGAAGCCATGCCTGCTGGGGGGCATGGAAAATGGTGCACCCACTTAGGAAAGCACTTTGGCACTTCCTCCAAAGGTTAAACACAGAGTTATGTAACTGAGCAGTTCCACTCCTGCATAGAATGCGCTCGAAGAGGACCAGACACACGCCCACACGAAAACTTGCACGTGGACGTTCATATAGTATCCTAAGTGGAAATAACCCAAATGCTCATCAACCAACCGATGAATGGATAAATAAAACGTAGCCAATCGATACAACGGAGTATCACTCAGTGCTAAAAGGAATGAAGTCTTGAGACACGACGACATGGACGCACCTTGAAAACATGACGCTGAGTGAACGAAAAGCCTCTCTCGTGTATAACTCTATTTATATGCAGAGTCTAGGCAAATGGATCGAGACAGAAGCAGGTGAGTGGCTGCGGCGGGTTGGGGTGGCGGGAAGGGGAGTGCTACTAGCAGCTTTGGGCTTTTGGGGAGGTGACGAAAATGTTCTAAAGCTGAGTGTGGTGACGGCTGCACATGTCTGTGATTACACGAAAACCCACTGAACTGTGTACCTTCCACAAACTGTTTGGTATGTGAATTGTATCTCAATAAAGCTGCTATTCGCAACACACAGTACCTTAGTCTGTCTGTATGTCCGCATGGTTACTTTTGAGTGAAGAGACTAGGAGTGAATTTTGTTTTCACCTGTTGGCTTCTATTTTTTCTCTCCACAGATGACCCTCTCGGGGCTGACAGGATACTGGCAAAAGATACTGCAGAAGGGACTCCCAGAGAGGGAGGGGATGCTACTCAACGTCCTTCCCCACTCCACACATCGTAAGATGTACCTTGGAAAACACTGTAAGAGGTGGCTTAGTCTCTAACCCGCTCGGAGGAACGTGGTCCTTCCCTGAGACAATCTGGAGCTTTGCTCCGGGACAACGAGCCACTTCCACTCCTCTAAGCACTTACCGCGCCGTAGTTCTTCAGGGCCAGGTGGGCCTTTCCCATGTGGAAATAGGCTTTTGTGCATTTTTCATCGCACTGCATAAAAGAGAATGGCTGATCAGACGTTTCAGAAGGTTTGAAGTCACTCGGCACTCCCCTCACCGCCTGACTCATCGAGTTCAGGCAAAACTGTGGTTCTCAGCACGGCTACCAGAGTTGACAGTGAAAACTTCTCTGTGCGTCTGTCGCCAGACTAATTGGTGCCTGCAAGGAGTCTGCATGTACAAGTAAGCTCTCCATCAAATTAATTAATGATACTTGCCAGTTTTCATTTCCAGGTAATGAGACTCAATCAGGACACAAACCAGAAACCCTTAGTTTAGGAGAGCTCTCGAGCTCGCCTAATGTTAGAATCGCCTGGGATGCTAATCACAATCTGGAAGGCCAGGCGGAACCCCATAACGGTTAGATCGCACTCCGGGGCAGGGTCCAGGCATCGGCAGCTGTCTGCAGCTCTCAGGTGCTGTCAACAGGCAGCCAAGCTTAAGGACCCCTGGTTTATGAGGAGGGAGAGACGCCTGCCCTGGGTGGGCAGCTGAGGTTCCGGTGACACCTCAGCGGGGCTGGCAATAAGCCACACCATGCATCCTGGGAAATTCCATTCTCATCACTGTCGATCAGGAGGGGCGCCCCCTTCGAAAGGCAGGGTCAGGAAGGGAACTGATGGGAGACCACGGCGTTTGCACAGGGGCCCGACGCCTGCCTGGCCTAATGATCACAACCCCAGAGGGACTGGTGGGGTGCAAAGGCGTCAACTGCAACTTCTAGCATCCAGGGAACCGGACGCTTTTCCGTGGGGGGAGGCCCTCCAAGGGTCGAGGTGTAACGGGTGAGGAGCCCAAGCTGAGGGGTCTAAGCAGTCCTGGGTGCGTCCCTGGCTGGCCTCCCGCCAGCAGCGGGTGACGTCTCTTTCTCCTCGTGTGCAAAGTGAAGACAGTGATGGTGTCTCGCTCACAGGGCGTCACGAGGAGGAAACGCACGCGGACGCTCAGCACGATGCCAGGTCGCCCCGTGTCAGCGGCGGCAGCGACAACAGCTGTTACGACAGCAGCTGTTGTCCGTTTCAGGGCAAAAGGGGAGCTTTGGAGAAAAGCTAGCGAGTCAGAGGACAGGTAACGCTGTCCTGTCTGGAGAGGCCTTTACAGATGCGTTTTCACGGACATCCCTTCCTGACGCACGGAGGGAATGGCAGTCGTGAACGATGGTGGATTCTCGTTCGGTCCTGACCGAGGCTCACGTGCGTTATCGCATATAATCCTCATAACGGCTCTATGAAGTCGATACAGTTATGATTCCCATTTTACAGATGAGGAAGCTGGGGGCTAGAGAGGTTCAAGGTCACACAGATACTAAGTGGAAGAGCTGGGATTTAAAATTTGGCCATCCAACTCCAGCACCAAAGGATTAAAAGGACACCAAATCGCCTTGAGAAGTGTGCCACAGCAGGTGAGGAGAGGGACCCCACTGCACAGAGGCCTGGCCTAGCACGGAGTGTGCGAAGGAGCGGTCTGAGCTGGGTCTCAGAGGGTGAGGAGGGGGAATGGGCTAAGCGAGGTCCGGAGGTGGGAGGGTGCAGGGGGCTTCCACCCAGGACAAGGGGCAGGAGCGGGGCAGGGGAGGGTCAGGCTGGAAGGGGTGAGTGGGCAGGGGCGGTGTGCAGCAGAGTCTGGAGTGGCCCGCAGAACTGACCGGAGGCAGGCAAGCGAGGAAACCAAGACGGTGACGCAGAATGAGGGGCTGCAGCTGTCCCTGTGGCCGAGGGGGAGAGTGCAGACACCAGAGCTAGGTCGCAGACAGAGGGCAACAAGGAGGAGGGTGTCGAGTCACGAGCTCAGGGTCCAGGTGCCTGGAAGACCGCACGTGTCATTAACAGAAGGGGGACGTCGGGGCTGGGAGTGGGGAAGGCTGGGGGTAAGATGAAGCGTTTGTTCTAGACCCATCATCTTTCCAGGGGTGCCAAGGCAATCACGGAGGCCTGCGCCCTGCGGCCCGCCGAGCGGACACGGGGAAGGAGGTCTGAGGGCCGGCTGGACCCAGGAGAGGAGACAAGAGCTTTGAGGGGGAAGCTGCAGAGAGAAGGCAGGGAGCCCGGGAGAGAAGCCTGGAGAACCCACGAAGGATGAGGCCGAGGGGCAGGGAAGGATGGTCAAGGGGAAAGACAGCACCAGCGCGGCAGCCCATGAAAGCCCACATTCACGCCCTCGGCTGGCAGGGTTACAGCAGTGGGCAAAACAAGCCCGGAGTCTGACCCGGTCCTCGCCACTGTGGGGCACAGAGAAGGGGCGTGGTCGTGACTCCGCCTGCCCGGCTGCTAATGGAAGTCCTCCTAACGGGCCCTTCCCCTCTGATCCTGTGTCAACATTCACCAGCATTTTCTCAAGTGAGCCCCAGATCCCCTTAAAAGGGGCCCTGTTTTGGGGTGCCTGGGTGGCTCAGTCGGTTGAGTGTCCTACTTTGGCTCAGGTCATGATCTCACAGTTCGTGGGTTCGAGTCCCCGTATCCGGCTCTGTACTGACAGCTCAGAGCCTGGAGCCTGCTTTGGATTCTGTGTCTCCGTCTCTCTGCCTCTCTCCTGCTCACACTGTGTCTCTGTCTCTCTCAGAAATAAAATAAACATTAAAAAAGATAAAAAAACAAAAGAGTCCAGTTTTCAGAGAACGATGGATTTTATCGTGCAGAAAGTGTTGGGCTGAGAAAGAAGTAACTCTGATGCTAACTGGTACCAGCTTCACTGCCTTATCTTCCCTGAGGAGGAAGAGGAGTCTCGAAATACCATCGCATGAGGTTGTCTCTACCAATTCAAAAGTGTCAAAACTCTTCAACGGGCATGAAAGTTACGAACACCATCCATACTGGGATGGCACTGACAAGCATTACTGAAATACTACTTCTAAAGCGTGAAACTTCTAACTCGCAGCTCTGACACAGACGACACCATCAGTTTTTGGAGCTCCTCATGCCTTCTCCCCCAGCCCGCCCAGTGTTTACACAGCCCCTCCGACTGGGCGCCACAGTGGGCATTCCACGAGACTGGCTGCTGAGTGCCAGAGTTCTTAACGGCAGCTCTGCTAGGCCCGCTTTGCCCTGGTCTCACCGTTAACTACACTGTGCTTCACCTAACACCTGGGAACCGGCCAGCGTGTTACCCTGAATCAGCATGATGATGGGGTGACTACCTCTCTGGTCCTTTTCAGGTCAGAACGGATACTCCTGGGAGCCCCACCGGGAGATCTCGTTTCTCCCAAGAAGGGAGCAAGATCCACACCCAGGGGACTGCAGGGTTCCAGGCCCAGCAGAGAAGCTGTACGGAGTAGCGGATTCAGACACTGGCGTACAGTGAGGCCAACGCCAGCTATGCGACCATAGCTTCACTCATCTCCAAGGCTTGGTTTCCTTGCCAGAAAAATACGGATGATGGCGGTATTGAACGGAAGAGAAGAGAAGGTTGTGAGGTTGTGAGGCTCATGGCCAGCACACAGCAAACGGGGGTTTTACACTAGATCTTGGCCAAAAGGTGGAGAAGCAGTAACTGGGAGCTTTAGCTGTTATTATCGGAATAACCGAGGGAAACATCCTTGCCTCTCTCTTCTCTTATGGAATGGGGGCAGAAAAGAATTCAGGGTCACATAAGGGGACAAGACAGGCTGGGGACCTAGGCTGATCCTAAGCTGTGAAGAACGTGAGATCACCAGCTCTGGGCGGCTCCTGTAACTTCAAGATGGGACAGGATTTGCCAATATGCCGGATCATCTCAGGGAAAAAGGGATCATGCACCTCACCTGTGAGTTCTGGAGGCTTCCTAGCGCTTTATAAACCATTATTCATCAAGGTGAGTTTCTAATTCACCCCAGGTTCTCTTACTTACCTTGTCAATAAACAATAAGGAAGGAGGTGTGGCCAATATGCTGCTGTCAAACACACCCTTGTTTTGGGCCATGCTCGCTACCCCGGGGGTGGGTGGGTGTGCGGAACCGGGTAATCTGGGCCAGAAGGTAAACCTGGCATGTTCTCCTGGCACTGGGGTTTTACTTGATTATAAATCATTGAAGATACTATGGTGATATTAAGACAAACAGATACACTTCATGGAGTGCAACAAAATTTGCAAGGAGTTTTTGTAATAAAACATGTATCCAGCAAGAAATGTCTTCCTCTCCCCGCCCAGACCCTGGGGGGCTCGCGTTCCCGCCGCAGCAGCCCTTCCGTGAGGAGAGAAACGGAGAGAAATGCAGGTTCCGATCCTTCAGTTAAAGCCCCTAGGACAGAGCGCCTCAGCTGGACGGGATGGAGCCTTATTTAAGTATTTAGTCATCTGAAATCATGTCCCTAAGAAGTGATCATGACATTCCCCCTTTAAAAACTCCTGTGCTATCTCCACCGACAGTCCTCCCCTCCCCGCCCCTCGCACGAGCGCTCGGGCAGATGTGGGAGGAAGTGCCCCTCGCAGCACCATGTGGCCTGCCTGCGCCCTGACCAGCGTCCGGGCCAAACAGCAGGAATCCTGTCTGCTGATCTCTCCTCCGCAAAGACGCCCAAATATCGGAGCTGGAGGAAAAGCCCAGACTGAGGAGGAAGAACGACACTGCGCAGACAAGTTCCCAGGGCTGGTTCTAGAAAGAGGCGGCGGCGTTACCACCACCACGTGAAGCGGAGCGCGTGCTAACACAGCGGTAGAGGATGAGCCGTTGCGATAGAAACCCCGAGAAACCACCACAGCGGCCTCTCTGGAGCACTTCCAGCGAGCTGGGTGCTCCATGTGCATTACCATGACCTTTCCAACATTCCGTTCATCCCATTTCATAGATGAGGAAACTGAGGCTCTGACTGTGGAGCTTACGGCCCACCATGAAACCCCCGGCCGCTCCCCTCCATTCCCTTCAGGACCAAGACGCCCGGCCTCGCAGGAAAAGGACCCATCTTCTTACCTTCAGAGCCCACTCGCAATCCACTAACGCCTTCTGGAAGTCCCCGAGTTTCATATAAGCCTGTAATGACACAAACGGCTGCTATCGACACACGATTCTGCAGCAAGCAGTCTTCAGTTGGCACAGAAAGAGCAGTCCGACGCAGAAGGGTGATGAGAGGGAACCAGTCCCTCCCCGTGTCAGCCGGGGCTCCAGCAGAAAGGAGGGCACGCACACACGAGGTGACTTTCACAGAGACACTACTTACAAGCTGAGGGCAAGGCTCAGGGAAACCAGCAGGACTATTACAGAGCCCAGGCCTAGCAACAGTGGACAGCCGTTACCGCCGCCGGGGGGAGGGGTCAGAAGGACGAGCCATGGACAGACGGGAGAGGACAGCTTTGTGGATGGCACTGCCTCGCGGGAGCTGAGGCCTTCAGTAGGGCTGCAGGTGGGAGAATAAATACCCGACTCTCATTTCCTCCCTCCTTCTGATCTCCTGGCTGAACTCATACAAGCTAGAAAGCTGGGAGGTCAGGGGGCCCGTCCCCAGAGGTCAGTCCCCCACGGAACAGAAGGCGGGGAGGAGGAGGAAGAGCTGGCTTCTAGAGTCTACCCCACGTGGTTCCAGAAGGAAACCAGAGGGCAGTTCTTCCAAGGGTTAGACACACAGTTACCGTATGATCCAGCTATCCCTGGGGGTACCTATACCCGAGGGGACTGCGAACACATGCACAGAAAAACTTGTGCACAAATGTTCACAGCAGCATTGTTCATAATAATACCCAAAAAGCAGAAACAACTCAAAGGTGCATCAACTGATGAATGGATGGCTGAAATGTGGTCCATCCGGACAGGGGAATATGATTTGGCAATAAAAATAAATGAAGCACCGATGCATATTACGACATGGATGAGCCTTGAAAACATGTTACATGAGAGAAGTCAGACACAAGGAAAAAGTGTGCATGGCTCCATTTATATGAAACGTCCAGAGTAGGCAGATGAATGGAGGCAGAAAGCCGATTCGTGGTTGCCTAGGGCTGCAGGAAGGGGTGCACAGGAGCGCTGGGGGTGCAGGAGAGCACTGGGGCAGGGGACAGGGTGCATGGGAGCATGGGGGTGGGGGAGCTACTTAAAGGATATGGGGTTTCTTTCTGCGATCATGAAAATGTTCTAAGATTGCTGACGGTGAGGGTTGCGCAGCTCCGCACAGACGCTAAAAACCATGGATTGTACACTTTAAATGGGTGAATTGCATGTTATGTCAATTACATCTCAATAAAGCTGTCACTAGAAAAGAGAGGAAGGAGAAGTTGTGCTTCTTTCCTCACAAGGGCAGCGAGAAGGAAGGGATGTGGGAAACGGGCTGACGCTCAGGAGCCGGACCATGCCTAGGGTCGATCGGTGCTGAACGCCCTGGGGGGCCTCTTCTGGGACCCACCCCCCACCTACAATTGGGGAAAGTCTCGAAAATCAACTATTGACCAATTGACCAAGAATCCTGGGATCCACTCCATCAAAACTGAATTCAGTTCATGTATAGTTTCCAAGAACTCACGGCCTAGAAACTAACGAAGGGCTGCTCGGCAGCAGCGCGATGGCTGCCATAGCCTCTGAATTAACTGCTGGACAGAACAGGTGCTCAGTAAGTTCTTATCACGTTGAACTAAACAGACTTGAAGCACTCTCCTCTTGGAAAGTTCCCCGGAAGCAGCAATGATCACTCTGGTGTAAAAAAGGAAAGCCAGGCACTTGGAGAACAAGTGGTTTCCCCAGGGTCCGATCCATCACCCAAACTAGAGACCATACATGTAGAGGTCTGCCCCTGATCAAAACCGTACCGGGCACTGTGACGTTCTTACTGAGAACTCGGAGCAGATACTTCCGTGGCCCAGCCAATTACGGGACCAGTGTTATAACTCATCCCACGCGAGGAGGGGGTGGGCAAGAGGCGGCTAATGAAGTTCCGCGGATCTGCTCGGCTAGAAAGGAAGCTGGCGAGCAGCGCTTTCATTAACTCAGGCTCTGTACTAATCGAAGATGATGGCTCTTTGAACTGCATGTTCCACAGAGTACCATCCTTTCCCCCAGGGCTTGGGGTTTCATTTGAGAGTCTGATGATGGGAGGAGGAAATGGGCATCCTTTTAGACAAAGGTGGCCACAGTTCCGTGACACTGTTGTTTGTTATTCAGGGGACATACAGACTCTGATAATGCACACACGGGCTTCCACAATTTCTCTACACAGCCTTTTCCTTTTCCTTTCTTTTCTTTCTTTAGGCTTGGATTCAAGACCCTATAAATTTCCTGTTCTCTTTTGCTTTTCCACGTCTTAAAAAGAACTACTTTCCCAAACGGCAGTTAAACTCCTGATGGATCTAAATTACGCCAGCAACCTACTGATCATAACGTGAGCTCCAGGAGACACACGGAGCGATGAAAGGGTGCGTTTTCTCTCTAGCAAGCAGCAACTCAACGCACAGGGTCCTTGTTAAGTGTTTTCTAACAGTGCATGCAAACAGGCGCGGCGGTTTAAAAATAGCCAAGGGTGATTCGGGGATTCCTGACACCCGGCGGCACACCCCGCATCTCTTGGTCTCCGAATAAGCTTTGTCTCCGGGAAAGCCGGGAGGAGTTACTTCCCCAAAGCTTCCCATCACACTGACTTATTTTTATCCACATTCATTCCTAATGTGACTCTCCAGAACTCGTCAACGTGCCGCCCAGACGTGAGTACAGGAAAAACGTAACTAATTTAGAGGGATCGGGGTAAGGACCATCTGAATTAGATGCAAGTCTGAATTCGTAACATTTTTAAAAGCAATTCAATTTTACTGCTTTCAAATAACTTCGAAGTAACAAGACTGCAAAAGCATCAGTAGGTAAATGTTTTGGAGACCAAATCTGGTGATAAGTAAAAAGGAACTGTAATTATTACGTTAACTGCTTGCATTTGAATACTTCTTCCAAAGCATCAACAGAAGCCTAATCCCCTTAGATGGACTTACTTACTGTGCCTCCAGTGTTGTGCAACTCAGCAAGAGTTTATTAAACATCTACTATAGAGCACTGAGAGGGGGGGAGGTATGTGGAAAAGTTTATAATCTTGTGAGGGAGGTGAAATGTCCACCGCTACATCAATCTCTGGCCCTTTTATTTACCAGTTCCCTCCCTCACATCAATGTTTCTCCGGAAATGGGGCTAGGCAAGTGACACCTCGACCTGGTGTGACTCACCCGAGCTGCTGAGGTGACAGCGTGCTGCTGAGGTGACGCGTGCCCGGGTGCTTGGACTTATTTCTCACAAAATCACTATGACTTCCCAGTTTGGCCTCCGAACGTCCTGTTTCTTGCTTTCGGCGTTCCTCTCAGCCCACCACAGCGGGGCGGTCCGGACCCCGAGTTACAGAGATCGGAGCCACGAGGGCTCCGCTGCGTCCTGCTCCTCTGGTCAAGGACACGGTGCCGAGCGCACCTCACGCGGGTCCTGCTGACATCCCCTGGCCAGCGGGTAACCACGCCCACAAGCCCGCCCCCTGCCCGGGCCTAACGGAAAGCTCGGCCACACAGGTTCAAGTGCTTTTCAAAGAGAGGCCACGGGGGATGTTCCTGTCTCAGCTGAGAGCTATCGGCCTCGTGCCTCGACTCCGTAGCAGGTCATCCCGTTTGGGTGACGGCTCCTACCTGCTGCGTCAGGAAACCGAGCTCACCTGATGTAAAACTGAGGTTTTAGGGAGCTCAGAACCTCAGAATTTCGGCGAAGTCGGGTCTGGGCCCATCGGCTAGCTATGCAGTTGATCCCAGTCTTAGAACGATCTTAATCACACGGGAGCTGACAGGGGAAGGAAGCGAGCCTGGGGAGTTCAGGCTCCCTGCCAGAGGGGCTGGCGCACCCAGGCGTGGCAGGACCCGACGCTCACAGGCCGTCCCGGTCACCGTGTGACCGTCAGTGCTGTGCGGGAGTGCACTCAGACCCCCGACAGGACAGGTCACCCTTCCGCCGCTTCGAGAGGGCAGCTGGAAACCGGTGAGCGCGCGGACACCGCGGAAGGCGGCCAACGCTCCGGAGAAGGCGGCCGCCCCGCACCCCGACCGGAGCCAGCTGCCAGACGCGGACGGCGACCGCTGGTCCCGTCCGGGCCCCGGATTCACGCGCTCGGGGGCTGCCGTCCCCTGAGGCGGCGCGGCGGACCCCGCTGGCTCACCCACCTGGGCCCGGTTGGTGTACAGCACCTTCCTGTCCTTCAGCTTCTCCAGACCGCCGCTGTAGCACAGGACGGCCGCTTCGTAGTCGCCTCTGGCAAACGCCTCGTTCCCTTTTTCTTTTAGGGCTGGGGGGATGAAAGTCACACAGGTGAGCTCTGCCCGCACCACCGGATCATCCTCCCTGACCTGATTCCCCTGGCTTCGGAACCCGGCTTTGACGGTCACAGTTTCCGTCGGCCCAGAGGAGCCCAGCCGCCTGTTTCTCGGCAGACATTTAGGGATTGGTCTCTTTACGGTTTTTTTTTTTTTCCCTTCCAAACCTATCCCCAAGTCTCCCAAGTAGCTTCTCTGAAAAATAACTGTTTCTGGGGCACGTGGGTGGCTCAGTCGGTTAAACGTCTGACTCTTGATTCCAGCTCAGGTCATGATCTCATGGTTTGTGAGTTCAAGTCCAGCGTCGGATCTACTCTGCACAGAGCATGCTGCTCTCTCTCTGCACCTCCCCTGTTCTCTCTCTCTCTCTCAAAATAAATAAACTTAAAAAAAAGTACTTAAGAAAAAATATGTTTCTGCCTCAAAACTCAGAACCTCTCCACACTTGCCAGAAAGGCCCAGGCTGACAGTCAGTGTGTCACCGAGAGGGCCGAGTAAGTCATGTCCCGGCCAGCACGGAGCTGGTCAATCCGCAGCACCCACCGCCGGGGCCTCTCTCCATCTCTCCTCCCCCTTCTCATATCTACGTATCCTTGTTTCATTTTCCTTCTTCACTTTTCCTCGGTGCCTCACGCCCGCCCTCCCTACTGACTGTTCGGGATGCCGGCCCGGTCCGTCCACGAGGCCATCCCTGTGCTTTAGAAGGAGGTCTGGCTGTGGAGCCCGATGGAGGGCTCTGCCCTGTGCCCTGCCCGCTGCGACAGGGCCAGGGAGCCCACGGCACTGGCCTCCGCCTGGCCAGGCCCTGCCGCCTCGAGCCCATTGTGAACCCCCCGCCGGGAATTTGCCGTCCTCAAATATCAGCAGACAGACTCGTGATCTTTCTGGCACAAATCATCCCAGCCCTCGAAGAGTGAAGACTGACAGTTACCATCTGCTAAGACTTTGTTCTCCTTTCTTCTCCTGGCACGTTCCTTGGCATCCAACTCCACAGATGCCAAGAAGGCTTCTGACAGCAGAGTAATTTCAAATATTAAAGAGAAAAATCCAAATACTATAATCAGTTCTTTAGCTCAAATTCAGAAGAAAGCTTCTTTAGAGCTGTAGGGCCACACGTCTCACGCATACATATGCAGGCACACACTCGTGTGCACGCGCACACACACACACAGATTCTGAAGCAACTAAAATGACATTTTCTTAATTTGACATTAAATGGTAATCTGCGTGATGTATTATTATACATGATGGCTATGTCTGTGCTTCGAATTTGAATTATGCCTTTTAAAAGAGTTTTTCTTTAAAGGTAGACTTTATTGTTCCATTTAGCATAATGAGCTTCTGAGCTGGGCCACAGAGAAGCTATCTGAATCCCTTCAGGAGCCAAGAATAAACTGGCTGATACAGAAAAACTGAATTCCGTTTGTAAGAGACTGTCCCGGAGAAATTACGGAGAAACCTCTGAGCGCTGTTTCCTCCGACCACAAGTCCGAGAACTGGCTCCTCGGTAGGTTTCTGGGCACGGGGTGTTTGTAAGCCCAGAGGCTATAATTTAAGGGTCTGGGAGCTACAATCGACAGACACTGATCCTGAATAAAGAATACACATTAGGAAGAGAGACGCTGTCCTTACCTGAGTTCATTTCATCTGTATTCCGTAGGCACGGCTTATCATAAGAAAACAAAGAAACAAATTTCAAAAACCACTCTCTGATTTATACAAATATCAAGCAAGAAGGCAGATCCATCACAAGTGGGGGCTAGGGTTGTTTCCTCCAACCATCAATACTGAAGGGCCCCAAAACCTGACGGCTCGCTTTAAATCAGTTCTGATGATGCGTACGGTTGTTACGGGGTGAGCAGGTCAAGGGACCCCCGGTGAGGCTGTATGAGTTAGAAACTGAGACAGGATATATTACCTTAACAGTACAGCTTAGCTGTGGTCACAGGCTCGGCAGGTAGAGAGGCCAAATTTTCATTAAAATAAACCCAATGTTTCAAGATAACAAAGAACAACAACAAAAAGCAGAGTTTATATTTCCTCGTGGAAAATAAATCTAGTGAGCCTTAAAAACAAAAGACTACTTCGGCCTCACTAGGCAGTTTGAGATTAAACTACCACTTCTCTGCTTCAGCGCACACCTCCTAGGATCGGCTTATCTAACTCCGTAATAGAGAAAGAAACCTCGGAAGGAGCTTGCGGAGCACTGATCGCGGTCCTGTTCAGGACGGTCCGGCATCCGTCCTCCTCTTGAGCCCCCTCTGAAAGCAGCAGTCTCTCTTCTGTCTCCAGGACAGCTCTCTGTTGTACCACCGGGTCATCAGAATTCATATCCTGAATTAAACTGGCTGCGGGAGAAATCACATGTGAGTCCTTCACGCGAGGGCTTCAAAAGGAAAGGCTCCGTTCACTAGGAGGGACGGGGTAGCACACGCGCGGGGCAGAACGCTGGTTTCTCCGGCCTTAGAGGCATAGGGTTGACGCACGGAACTGTGTAACGTTAAGGTTCACAGTGTGATGATTTGATCCACGCACCGGTGTGAAGCGATCCCACGGTTCGGTTGGTTAACACAGCCAGCTCCTTATGGAATTACAATTTTCGTGTGTGTGCTGGGAACACTGAAGATGGCCTCTCTCAGCAACTTGCAGGTATAAAATACAGTGACTAACTATAGACACCATGCTGTACACTAGATCCCTGAACTTACTGACTCTACAACTGGAAGTCTGTACCCTGTGACCAACATCTCCCCATTTCCCTCCAGTTTTATTGAGGGAGTAACTGACACATATCGCTATGCAAATTTTAGGCGTACTGCGTGATGGCTGGACTTATGTATGTTGTGAAATGATTAGAATAGGTTAACGTCCATCTTTTCTTATGGAGGGCATAAAAAAAAATTCTTTCCTTGTGAGGAGAACTCTTAGGATTTACTCTCCTGTTAACTTTCCTGTCTCTGCTACAGCGGTGTTAGCTGTCGTCGGTGTGTGGTACGTCACGACCCGGCACTGACTGATCTTACAACTGGATGTTTGTGCTTCCGACCCCCTTCCTCCAACTCCCCCTCCCCCACCTTCCATCTCTGGTAGCCACAAGTCTAATCTCTTTATGAGTTTTTTCTTCTTTCTTTTCTTTTTTTAGATTCCACATATAAGTGAGATGACAGAGTACATGTCTTCTCTGACTTATTTCACTTAGCGCTATGCTTTCAAGGGCCACCCATCTTGTCGCAAATGGTAAGATTTCCTCATTTTTTATGGCTGAATAATATTCCCCTATTTATGTATACCACAACCTCATTATCCTTTCATTCACGGAAGGACACTTAGGCTGTTTCCATGTAAGTGATGCTGCTACAAAGGGGTGCAGATACCCCTTTCCAGTTAGCGTTTTCTTTCCCCTTGAATATATTCGCTGAAGTGAAATTACTGGATCACATGGTATTTGTTTTTATTTTCTGAGGAACCTCCATACCGTTTTCCACAGTGGCTGTGCCAGTGTGCATTCCTACCAACTGTGTATGGGCTCCCTTTTCTCCACAACCTCGCCAACACCTGCTGTCTCTTGTCTTTTCGATCATGGCCACTCTGTAAGGCGTGCGGTGGTGTCTCAGTGTGGTTTTAATTTGCATGTCCCTAACGACTAGCGATGTCGAACATCTTTCCACGTGCCTGTTGGCTTTTCATATATTTCTTTGGAGAAACGTCTACTTGGGTCCTCTGCCCATTTTTTAATCAGGTAATCTGATGTGTTTTGTTTTTTGCTATTGAGTTGAGTTCTTTATATATTTTGGGTACTACTCCCTTATCAAATACATGGTTTGCAAAGACCTTTCCCCATTCCTTAGATGATCTTTCCCCATTTCTTAAAGAAGGTTCTGAATGGAAAGCAAACACTAGAGCAATTAGAACCAATGAAAAAAAATTAAGATCAGGATTGTGTTGCCTAGAAGACGCTGCAGGAGAATTTCACCGTGGCCTTCAAATTACAGTTTAAGCTCCTTATTTAATTCAATGACAATTTATGGAGAGCTTCTTACGAGTCAGGTATTATGTGGAATGCCCTCGATAATGACGATGAACGAAAAAGATGCTGACTGTTGAGGAGCTTCCCCTCTCGTGTGGGAGACGAACAGGTGCATGTGGGCAGCCCCGAGATCACAAAACAGCCCTTAAAGCCGGCCTTCCCGGGCTGTGCTTTACCGCCCGCTCAGCTGAGAGCCCGCGGTCCATCTCTAGGCCGCCTCCTGGCCACATGCCACCTCTGTTGCCCTCCCAGCCCACCTGCCGGACAAAACTCCCAACTCCAAATCCAACTCCCTGCTTCTCTGGGCCTTTGTTATGCATGTGACGTACTGACAGAGAAAGACAGACGGACACTGGGGAGAGCTGGTCCTGACTCACGGCCTGTCCATGATGCTCGGGGACCCTACTGCTAGCCCATAGGACTCTGACCCCGATTCCAACACGTGCTTTTCCCCACACCACCGGGCGATTCTGACACCCGCTGGGTGTCCTGCGATTCAGCTGAATTCTGACGTGACCTGCCTGGGACAGTGTGAGATCCCACAGCTCGGGGGCCCGGTCCTATAAGACTGCCCCCTCCCCACCTCCCACTTCGCATGTTAGCTGCAAGCCCAGATCGTCACCTGTGCTTCTGGCCGAACATCCATAGATGGGCGGGTCCCGTGGCCTCCTCCTCCTCTGGTCTGATTACCTGGCTAGAGCGTCTCACAGAACGTAGGGAACATTTTACTTACTAGAGTACCAGTCTGTCATAAAAGGATGTACCTCAGGAAGAGCCAGGAGGAAGGGGTTCCCGTATGGTGTGTGGGAGGGGGTGTGGAGCGTCCAGGCGCTCTGAGCGCACCCCTCTCCCACCAGCTCCCTGTGGTCACCAGCCTGGAAGCTCTCTGGCCCTGATCCTTCTGCGTTTTTACGGAGGCGTCGTTACATAGGCCTCATCGGTTAAAAATCATTGGCCCCCCGGTAGGTAATCAGTTCAACCCCCAGCCCCTCTCCCCTCCCAGAGGGTTAAACTTCAGCACCAGTTGGTTTCCCTGGCAACCAGCTCCCATCCTTTGCTTCCAAAAAGTCACTCATTACCATAAACTCTGGTGTGACTGAAAGGGGTTTGTCATGCATGTCAGGATGTCTTTGTCTGTCTTATCACTTAGGAGTGCCAGGGTACTTAGGAGTTCTGTGCCAGGCAGGGGGATGAGGAACAAACAGGTATTTCTTATTATTATAAGTCACAGAATCAGGGCGCCTGGCCGGCTCAGTCGGTTAAGAGGCTGACTTCGGCTCAGGTCATGATCTCACGGTTCATGAGTTTGAGCCTCCTGTCGGGCTCTGAGCTACCAGCTCAGAGTCCGGAGCCTGCTTCTGTGTCTCCTTTTCTCTCTGCCCCTCCCCCAACTCATTCCGTCTCTGTCTCGCTCTCAAAAAATGAATAAACACATTAAAAAAAAGTTAAAAAAAAAATGGGGCGCCTGGGTGGCTCAGTTGGTTAAGAGCCAACTTCAGCTCAGGTCATGATCTCACGGTTCGTGGATTCAAGCCCCGCGTCAGGCTCTGTGCTGACAGCTCAGAGCCTGCTTGGGATTCTGTGTCTCCCACTCTCTCTGTCCCTCCCCTGCTTGCGCGTGCCCTCTCTCTCTCTCTCTCTCTCTCTCAAAAATAAATAAACATAAAAAATTCTTTTAAATTATCAGCAGTAATTGCCATACGAGTCGCTCATTTCACTACTGGGCACTTACCTAAAGAAAACAGAAACACGAATTCGAAAAGCTACATGCAGCCCTGTGTTTGTTACAGCATGATTTACCACGGCCGGATACGGAATATAACTCAGCCACAAAAAAGAACGAAACCTTGCCATTTGCGATGTCCACGGTGGAGCTGGGGAGTGTGATGCCAAATGAAATAAGTCAGTCAAGAGAAAGACAAATACCACATGATTTCACTCACGTGGAATTTAAGAAACAAAATGAATGTACAAACAAAGAAAAAACAGAGACAAAAAAAAAAAAAACCAGACCCTCAGTATGGAGAACAGACTGGTGGCCGCCCTCTACCTCTCTGGCCACCCTGTCTGGTCTCCCCGGCTCCTGTTCCCCCTGTCTCGCCTGCCTTTGGAACTGTGGTCTTGCTCAAGGCTCCGCCCGAGCCTCCCCCTTTCTCTCTAGCCTCGCCCCAGGCACGCCTGTTCTCTCCCGCGGTTCTCAACACGGTCCACAGGCCGGTGCCCGCTGCCCTGGCATCCCGGCTCTGTTCTCTCCTGGGCTCACCCCCGCAAGGCCAGCCGCCCTCTGAACACCTGCACGGCGAGGTCTTACTCACCGATCTCGGGCCACCTGTCCTCCTTCCCCTGGGATTCTTCTCCCCCAGATGCCCTCTTCTTAGCAGGTGGCCGAACCACCCAGCCGGCAGGCGACCCAAACCTTTCGGGACTCATTTTATTTTTCATGTATTTCGAGAGAGAGAGAGAGAGAGAGACAGCGCGCGAGCGCACGAGGGAGGGGCAGAGAGACAGGGAGACAGAGAACCCCTAGCAGGCTCCGAGCTGGCAGCGCCGAGCCCGACGCAGGGCCTGAGGGAGCGAACTGTGAGTGAGATAGTGACCTGGGCGGAGATCGGGAGTCGGAGGCTCTGCTGACGGAGGGCTCACTCCTGAGTCTTCATTCTCCCTCTGCCTCACAGCCGTCCAACTCTAAAGGTCATCAAGTAAACGCTAAAGGTCTCGATCAGCGTCCTTGCGCCTAGTCCTTCTGCTCCAGCTCTGCGCCCAACCCGACCCCCCTTCCCTGGCGCTGGGACGGCCTCCCGATGGGTCTCCGGGCACCCGCGCTCCTACCCCCTCGCGTCCTCGTGTCTAAATCCGCGCCGGCATGTCTACATCCGCGCTGTGGCCGGCGCGGCTTCTCTCAGGTGCAGATCTGAATGCGCTCCTGGGCCGAGGCGACCCTCCGCAGGACCGCCGCGGCTCTCAGGGTACCAGCGAATTCCGCGCTGCGGCGTCCGAGGCCTGCCCTGACCCGGCCTTTCTTGCCCCATGTGGGGGCCTCGCCCCCGTGACCCCCTCTCTCCAGCCACGTGCAACTGTTTCTGCCTTCAGTTTCTTAGAAGCACCTCGTTCTTTCTTGACTCCGGGCTTTCCTACTTACATTCTCCCCGCTCAGAATATTCCCTCACCTTCTCCCCAGGGCCCGAGTCCTACCCACACTTCAGATTTCTGCTTAAATCCCGTGCTTTAGGGAAGCGTCATGAAAGTCCTGAATGGAAGTGTGCCCCCTTCCCCCCGCAAGTGACCGCACTGGGATTGAGGTTAAACGGGAGGGCGCTTGGGTGGCCCTGCTGGTTAAATGGTTAAATGTCCGACTCTTCGTTTTGGCTCAGGTCATGATCTCGTGGCTCCGTGGGTTAGAGCCCCGCATCCGGCAGGGTCTCTGCTGGCGGTGCGAAGCCTGCTTGGGATCCTCTCTCTCTCTCTCTCTCTGCCCCTCCCCACTCGCTCTGTCTCGGTCTCGCAAAATAAAGAAATAAACTTTAAAAGAAAAGGCTAAATGGGGCCACAGGATGGAGCACTGGACGGACGGGCCTGGCGTCCTCTCAAGAAGGGGAAGAGGCCCCGGGGAGGCAGGCGCACACGCAGAAAAACGGCCGCGTGAGGACGCAGCGAGGAGGCGGCGGTGTCCGAGCCAGGGCGAGCGGCCTCGGGAGAAACCAAACCTGCCGACACCTTCACCTTGGACTTGCGGCCTCCAGAATGGTGGGAAGTGAGCGCCTCCTGCTGAAGCCGCCCAGCAGGTGGCAGTCGGTCACAGTGGCCCGACCGGACTGGCACCACTTGCAAGCCGAGTGACAGTCTCTCGCACTCTGCAAATCTCAAATGTCCCTGTGTGTCAACATCGCGCTCCAGCTGACTTGTGTAGGATTTGTTCTCCCCACTGGGCCCTAGGCATCCCAAAGGAAGGGAAGTCTTGTTTATTGTTCCCGTGCGCTCTGGTGCCTGGCCACACTCGGCACAGAGCCGACAGCCCGGGGAAGGCGTGCATGGAGTCTGCGCAGGCGGCTCTATGAATGTAAACTAATTACAAATGAAATAAAATGAGAAATTCGCCTCCTGGGCGGCACCAGCCACATTTCCGAGGATGGACAACCACAGGCACTTACTGGCTGCCGCAGCGGACAACGCAGGCAGGAGGACACTGCCATCCCCACCGAAGGTTCTACGGGCAGTGCCGGTGGAAACGGGACCCGCACGAACTGCGAGCGTGAATGAAAGGGAGCCGGTACAGACAGACGGGGAGGGAGGCAGACGGAGCGTCAAAGGCAACACGCGGAGCGTGAACCGCCGGGGCACGTGTGGGGGAACCAGACGTGTGAGGCAGGGAGAGGCGAGAGGGAAGGCAAGGCTGTGGGAGGGCTTCTGTCCCCGACGAGAGCTGGAAGTTTATTGTGGCTGCGGAGAGAGCCCAAGCAGAGAAGTGTCTGGGTCAGATTTGCATTTTTAGATACATTACTCGGTGGGGAGTGTGGGCCTGGAGGCAGGCACGACAATCAGGGGGTTGCTGAAACAGTCTGGGGGAGAGAGCCGGAGCAGAGCCGGGCTGGGGAGGACGGAGCTGGAGAAGGAAGCTAAACCTGAGGGCTGACAGAGTGGGGGGGAGATGGCTGGAGTCCGATGTGACTGGTTCACTTCTGGACGGCTGTGCCACCGACGGAGACGAGAGTGAAGGGGACGGAGGGGGGAGCAGTGTTCTCTGGGAGGAGGAGGACAGAGCCACGAGCAACGGCAGTGTGGACGCATGAGGCCTGCGGTGTTGGTGGGGCACGGGGGCTATGACAGGGGGCCCAGAGCCCGAGCCTCGGCACAGAAGGCCGGGTGGCAGTGGAGACGTGGGGGTGGTGAGTAACCGGGTTGTTGGCAAAACCGTGTGCTTGGACCAGGACCCCCCGAAGAGAAAGCTGAGCGGCAGGCGGGCCGAGGCCACGACTCCGCAGAACGGCCCTTAGGGACGGGCAGACAAGAGGCCCGGGGATGTTATCTTTTCTCGAGGGACCCAAACTATTTTTAAAACCATTTGAACGCCGTGGACCCACCCGGCCTGCTGGAAGGGGCAATTCCAACCTATTTCTGTTTGATACGCAAGATTTGTTTGATAGCTGATTTGCTGGTTTCCATCGTCGAACGAGCTCCCTGCAGCTTGAAGATGGGAAGCGACTGCTTTGGAACCTCCTGACTGTGCTCGTGGGATGAGAGTGTGTCCTCTGGAGATCCCCCCTGTCTGAGCTGGGGAAGGGGTCTTCTTGTCTAGAGGCAGAGGGACGGGGGTAGGACCACCAGGGACGACTCATGCAGTCAGACGGACCTGGAGCGGGGGCCTCTTGACTTTGCTTCTGCAGCTCAAAACCAGATATGGCTCTCCCCGAAAACAAGAGGAGACCGATCACCGAGCTGCCCGAGTGATCTCGAAGGGAACGGCTAGGGCTCCTCTGACGTGAGTTCTCCGTGGAAGGGGACGGAATCCGGGGGAGAGCTGCCAGCCTCAATTCCAATCAGGACGTGAATGGCCTTTCTGACCCCAATGAACGGCCTCAAAATACTACCCCAGGTTCTAACGTGACTCACTTCTCAATACCCTTTCTCTTGAATTCCAATTACATTTGCTCTTAGAGTCATAAACCGATCAGGGAACCCAGGAACTAACTTAGAGTGATCAGCGCTCTTCAGTCGCCCCGCCTCGCTAACGCGGAACTTCCTTTGTTTAAGATCTACTGGTACTTACTGATTTCATCCACGTTTTTAAGAAATTTCTCCAAGTCCTTCTCGTGATCGCCAGCCATGGTCAACCAGAATCCCTGAGGGAGGTGGGAGAAGTGATGAAAATTAATAATAATAAAACACTCAACAGAATTTGTCAGGCTGAGTAGCCTTCTAAAAGGAAGAGCCAAGTGATTATTTTTAAGATGGAACTGTGTGCATACACGTCATGAATGACGACAGGGTGATCGATTTCACTCTGACTGCTGGGAAGGCCAAGGAAGGGATACTCATTATTTTTGTTGATGTTTCCAGAAAGCCGTTGGCCCTCCCTCCGATGGGAAAACCTGCTCTGCGAAACGTTCCTCCCGGGCGTTGCAACATCCACAGCTGGGATTCCGGGACCTGGCGCAAAGGAGGCCAGGAGGCCAGCGGCTGCCAAGGAATGACAGTCACGCCGGACTTGGATCATGACAGGCATGCCCAGCCAGAAGTTTGGACCTGCTGTGTGACTGGTAACCAGGGACAGGAGAATGTGCATTTAAATGGCCAAACTTGTTTAAAATATAAGCCTCTAGGGGTACCGGGGTGGCTCAGCCCATTAAGCAGCCAACTTCAACTCAGGTCGTGATCTTATGGTTCCTGAGTTCGAGCCCTGCATCAGGCTCTGCAGTGACAGCTCAGAGCCTGGAGCCTGCTTGGGATTCTGTATCCCTCTCTCTCTCTCCCTCCCCCATTCACACTCTATCTAAAAAAAACCCCAAAAACATAAAATAAGTAATAAAATACATAAATGCCCGTCTTGTTTCTGAGGAGAGAAGAGAAGCTAAAACTTGGCTGAAGAGCTGAGAACTCTCTCTCTGGCACTGTGCACCAGCACCTCTGTTCCTGTCCAGGTACTGTGGATTTAGTACTTCTCTCAGTCTTTTGTGAGTAAAAAGGCCTCACGTTGTACCCAGTCGTTCCAGAAGCTCAAACAAAGATCATAAAAGTCATCCAAAAAATGTGTTAAATAGAGTCTTCAGCCTTAGCGCCAGAGCGTCTGGGTCAGTACACCTGCCGTGGCGCCGGGGAATGGATACTTTTAAACACGCGCCGAGTGATTGCAATTTACGATTAGGTTTAGCAGTAGTGGGGTCCTGTAACGCACCAATTATTTTGGGAGTGACAGGACTTTCTGACACCCCACCAGTTATAAACTGTGTGACCTGAGATAAATTCACCAACCTCTGTGAGCCTAACTCATTCTATGGAAACGGTAATAGGAAGCGAGAGGGCTACCCTGGGGTTCGTAGAAAGCGCCAGGTACACAGTGGAGAATGCGAGGCACCCTTATCTATAAAACGGGGGAGGTGGGACGTGTGGCTTAACCAGAGGAGCGCTAGCGCTCCTTCCAGAATAGGCCTAGTGAAGAGACTTAACTTGCCCAAGGTTACCGGGGCAGAAGGAAGGCTCAGCACTTCGCCGGGCAGGTGCCACCAGGACCGGACCGGACCAGACGTGAACTCTCGGGAAAACGTAGCGCCCGGCGCTCACGCGGGAACCCAGCAACCAGCTCGCCTAGACGCCCCGCCCCGTCCGGAGGGCGGGGCCCACGGCACCGTTGCCCGGCAACCGCTCCACAGCGTCCACCGGCCCCAGTTCCCAAAGCCGAGGTCCCAGGCCGCGGCGGACACTGTCCCATCTGCTGGGGTCCACAACAGCGTCCCGTGCTCGGCGCTGCCGGCCACATAAGGACCACATCCCAAGGAAGACCCCGAGCCACCCCACCACACTGACCTGACACGCCCAGAGCCGGACAGGAAATGGCGGCTGTTGGTGGGCGGTGACAGATCAGGGGCGGGGGGCGTGGCTAGAGTCGGGGCCGTGGCTAGAGGGCGGGGGCGTGGCTAGGGTCCGGGAGCGGGTGGGGCCTCCAGCACTAGCGTTCTGGAGCCTTCGCGCTGCCAATTACTAGCCCAGCTGGGGGCCCTGGGTCTAGATTTGGTTCCCGGTAAGGGACTGGAAGCAGGTTTCTGAATCACGGCCAGGTGTTCGCTTCTTTTTCTTGTCAGGAGGGGGTATCTCTCCCGTCATCTTACTATCCCAGGCCTAAAAAGGGGACACTCTCCAGTCGTACTTGGGAGAGACCAGCTTGGGTGTGAATCTGGTTTTGCTTAGTGCTAAGTGTGAGACCTTGGGAGAGTTCTGTAATCCTCTGATCTTAAGTTTTCTCGTCTATAAACTGGAGAAATGGCACGTTCTCCGAAGATTTATGGTTAAAGTGCCAGGCATCTAGAAGGAGGGATAGGTGTTAGTTATTATTCAGGGAATCCTAGGATTGGGATTTGGAGCAGAATGAGACACCTTCATACTTTGAATAAATGCACCCAGTTTCAAAGAGATTCCAGTCTATTTTTTGAAACAAAACTTCAGTGTTATGTGCTGGGTTGAAGTGGGGAGAAAAGCTGGGAGAAAGTTCTATCTTGAGCTTGAGCTTAGAAGAGCTTAGAAACGCTTGGCATGCCTTGGCAAATTTGTGGGTGCGTTTCAGAAGCCCGTTTGCTGGCCGAGGAGCCCCTGGGGATAGAACTTAGCAGAAGGGGAGAGAGGTCTAGGCATGGCCAACTAGATCCAACACTGGTTGAGTACAGTCTGCTGACTGTCCTGCCAGAGGCCCAGGCCTGGTAGTCTGCATGTCTCAGCCCCGTGGAGAGCAGGGGGCTGTTTGACTGAAATCTCCAGAAGGTGTTGGTACACGTCAGTCCTGCTTGGGAACACCCCTAAGGGAGTAGCACACACAGGGGCCGGGGCCCTCTCTTGGCTGCAGCCTGGGTGCTGCTCCAGCAGCTTCCTTAGTACATCAGCTGCAGCAGGAGGCAGTGGGACCCGGGGGATCCAGCAGCGTAGTCACAGCAGCCATCCCCAGGGACTGAGCTGCCTCACGAGAAGTAGCAGAGTGGAGGTGTCTGGCCGAGCGGGGCTGCTATGAAAGCCGCACCTTGGACATTCTCAGAAAGACCTGGGTTACTTTACAGTGACCATGGAGCCTGTGGGGATGGATGGGGACAAGAAGCAGCGACAGGTCATCTCTATTCGCATCGGCCCCTTTTCCCCTCAGGCTTGTGAGTTCCTGAGCGCACACAGCCATATGGTCTCCAGCCTCAGGCTCCTTTTTGTCACTTGGAGGCTGACAGTCTTAATTCCAAGTCATTTCCCATTCCATTACTCTTCGCCACCCTCCTGTCCTGGACCCCACAGGACACTGCCCACAGCACAGCGTACCTCGCCACCCTTCATTCGCACACTCATGCGTCGACTGCGGGCGGTCTGCCGTGTGCCCGGTGCTGCGGAGAGTCCCCCAAGTGCCCTCGATAACTACTCATCATGTGCTCGGTGCTCGGGAGCTCTAGCCCCAGGCACCCCGGGTCCGAATCTCAGCTCTCGGCTTTGCAGCCTTTACGAAGACGCCCCGTCTGGGCGCCTTTCCTGAGCTGGGTGCTGGAAATCGTTTTCTCTTCTCTACTCTTACTATTACCAGGTGGGTGACCTCGACAAGTTACTTAATCTCTCAGTTTCCTCCTCTGAGAAAAGAATGAGGATGTTAAGTAGTACGGATCTTATAGGATTGCTGAGAGAGGCACGGGAGTCAGTACAGGAAGAGCGTCCACACAAAACATGGAGCCTTATCAAGACTCGGTAAACGTATTTAACTCTTATTACTACTCTTGGGATTAGTGTGCACGAGACCAGTGCTTCAGAACGTGGACTGTGCCCAAGAATTACCTGGGGATTTTGCTAAATTGCGGATTCAGATTCGGCAGGACTGGGGCGTGAGATTCTGCGGTGATGCCTCCTTGTGAAGTGTGGGCCACGCGGAGAAGCACATGAATCATGTTTTTTTTTTTTTTTTATGTTAGAAGTTATTTATAGTTTTTATAGTTAGAAGTTATTTTTTTTTCTCCTCGAAGTCATAGTTCCATTTTACACCCATACTCAATACTAGCCTAATACAGGATGCTCTTTTTAAAAATAGAATGTATTGTCAACTTAGCTAACATGCGGGCTATGCAGTGGCTCCTGGTTTCAGAGGTAGATTCCCGTGGTTTATCGCTTACATACAACACCCAGTGCTCATCCCAGCAAGTGCCCTCCTCAGTGCCCGTCACCCACTCCCCCCTCTCCCCCACCCCCTCATCAACCCTCAGTTTGTTCTCTGTGTTTAAGAATCTCTTACGGTTTGCCTCCTTCTCTGTTTGAAACAATTTTTTCCCCTTCCCCTCCCCCATGGTCTTCTGTTAAGTTTCTCAAGTTCCACATATGAGTGAGAACATATGGCATCTGTCCTTCTCTGACGGACTTATTTCCCTCAGCATAATACCCTCCGGTTCCGTCCACGTAGCTGCAAATGGCCGGATTTCATTCTTTCTCGTTGCCAGGTAGAATTCCACTGCTCATGCAGGATACTTCTATGCTCGGATGCCTTTTACTGATCATCCCGTCCTAATTCTCTGCCACGGAAATATCAGCAAGCATTGCCGGAATTTTTGCTTTAACCAGATACCATCCCATAAGGATCCCAGGGACACAGCCGCTGTCCTCAATGAATTCACAGTCCAGTGCGGAAGGCAGATGCGTAGATAGATGACGACAGGGCGGTGTGACGGAGGCGGTGAAGGACTAGTGGTGACGGAAGGAGGAAGAGGAAGTGAAGGCAGGGCCCCACAGGAACGGGAACTTCCATAGTTCATGCGGAAGCTGAACGTGTGGACAGGGCTCCAGGCGGAGCCGACCGAAGGAGCAAATGTTTAGAGGCAGGAAGGACTGGGCCGTGGGTGAGAACACAGAAAAGTTTCAGGCAAGAGTGGTGAGAACCGAGCCAGAGGAGTGGGTTACGGCACAGAGTGTCGGGAGGGAAGCTGCAGGAAGGATGGGAGGCGAGGAAGCGCGCAGGCAAGAGCGGGAAATACCCGGGCAGGACGGACGCCACGGAGAGGGCAGGTGCGTTTGCTCCGAGGTCCCTGTAGCTGTAACCACGCACACTCGTGCCATCCTTAGGAGTCATTTCCATCCTGAAAACGGGTCTCTATTGAGCCAAGACCTCGCTCCAGCTCCGACCCTCTGATTCAACAGGGAAACTAGAGTCTGAATCTCTTGGGGGTAGGAATTTCCTTTTATTTTGTCTTAGTATTCCCAGCACCTGGTGCTTAGATGGAGCTAAATTCAGATTTGCTGAGTGAGTTGATGTCTTGCTCTGCGTGGGGGAAGGCTCAGGCCTAAGTTACTCCACGTGGGAAAGGAATATGAATGTTTACAGTTTCTCTGCCTCCGGCTTCCCAGAGAGGTCCGTCCTGGAGGACAAACGTTGTTACAGTCACCAACTGTGTTTCAGGGTAAACATGCTTGGCAGACTGATCACTTTAAAATGTTAGAGGTCCTTGGGGGCGGTTGAGTGTCCAGTCTTGATTTCGGCTCAGGTCAGGATCCCAGGGTTGTGGGATCGAGCCCTGCATCAGGCTCCGCCCTGAGTATGGAGCCTGCTTAAGATTCTCTCTCTCTCTCTCTCTCTCTCTCTCTCTCAAAAGACACAGAGAGGGAGGGAGATAAAATGTAAGAGACTCTCAAAGACAAAGAACAAACTGAGGGTGAGGGGGGTGAGGAAGGGGGGAGAGGGGGGATGTCGGGCATTAAAGAGGGCATGTGTTGGGATGAACACTGGGTGTTATATGTAAACCAATTTGAAAATAAACTATTTAAATAAAAAAAAGATTCTCTCTCTCTCTCCCTCTCTCCCCCTCCCTCTGCCCCTTCTCCCCTGCTCATGCTCTCCTTTCCCCCTCTCTACAATAAAATAAAATTAAAAAAAGTAAAATAAAATAAAAAAAAAATAATGTAAAATGTCAGAGGTCCTAGTAAGCCTTGGGTAGTCACTGGGCTGTCTGCAGAGATTCCGATATTCTTCCTCCCAGGCACACAGTAGGCTCTCACTTCCTGGTGACCAGGTGATTTGCCCATTCGGTGCCATGTGGGAAGAAGTGAAGAGGGCAGAAGGCTGGAAGAGCCGGCGTGTGACTCGCCATACACAGCCAGCCCTTCCTCCACCCCAGCAACCAGGTGGTGGAGGCTGTGTCTGCTTGCGTCCCCGAATGAGGGGACACGGACCCGAGATGCCCTCGTAGCTTCGATGGACGCGCAGAGTGACTGAGCAAATAGACCTTTGTTGTTTTAACCCACGAAGATTTTTGGACTTGTTTGTTCGGCAGCATAACACAGCCTTTCATGACTGCTACGACGACTCAGACTGCTGTAGGTCACTTGCTACAGTGACAGGACCTAGGGACCGTGAGCACGAGTGCACAGCGATTACGATCATTGTGACTTACATCTTAAGTACCAGGGTCTGCATTTTCACACGTGTTCCAACACGTAGAGGAAAACAGACGTTTAAAACGTGTCTGACTCGTATTTCGAAATCGTGCCTCTCAGAGAGTATGCCTCTCAGTATAATGCATCATACTTTCCCAACTGCTGCTTCCACTCAAGCTAAACCCCTGGGTGGTGTATACAATTTCACTTTTTCTTTATGTCCTCATAAAAATCAGAGAACGTTTGGCACCTTCCGCTGCACGGGATATCGGAGACTCGGAGATTATGAGAAGCTGTCTCTTCTCTCCGCTTTCCCCTTGGTGTGAATGATTCTAGCTCTTCGCTCTTTCTCATTAATCATGCTTATACATGTGGGAGAGATAAGGGAAAAAATACATTTTTCAGCCGAGGACAGCCGCCTGCGGAGAACAGGGATCCTGCCTTCGCCTGCTGGAAGTTAAGGGCACGGACAAGATCAGCCTGGGGCCAGGCGCCGCGCCGTGAAGACGTCCTGTTGGTTGAAACCCCTCGTGTAGGTGCTGGGCCCACGATTCTTTTGGTAGCTTTGGCTTTAGGATTTCGCAGGGGAGGAAAGGGAAGGAATTCAGCGCTGTTTCTTCCCTCCCTGAAAGGGAACTCAGAGTCACATCTGGTGTCTCCTCCCACGCATACGTCCTTTCATTAAAAAGAAAAGAGTAGCTAAACTATCTGTCTCTTGGATTCACCCTTTTCTCTTTCAGGTCCCACCTGGTTATATAGATGGGGAAACCATGTCAGGATCTAGTCACGGATTAGTCTGGGGGTCCACAGAGGGCGAGAGTCTTCCTCGGGATGTCCACGTGTAGTTAATGACGCCACAGTTACTAACGACAACGACGACAACGAAAACCACGGTGAGGGCAGCACCCGGCCTCGCCGACGTGCTTGGGGGCCACGAGTCGCCCTCAGTCCTCGACGGGCGTCGGCGGACTTAAACCTCTCAGCAGCCTTACGGGGTCTTATTCCCACTGCACGGGGAAGAAAAGGCCGTCAGGGAGGTGACGGGACCTGCCAGGGCAGAAGCCAGGACGGGAGCCCTGGTCTGAGTGTGCCCCCGGCTCACCCTACCCATCTCGCCGCCGGCCTCCAGGCGGCGCCCTTCCTGGGGAGCCCCTGGTCCTCGGTCGCCTCCGGGGCGTATCCGCCTCCCTACCCGGTGCTCCTTCTGCTTCACAGGCTGGTCCAACCCTCCCAAGGCGAGGGGCGCATCTCGCTTTTGATGTAAAGCCCGAGGGCCGTGTCGCCTCCTCCACTGAGGACAGGGCTGCTCCTCCTCCAACATGTCTCCCTGTGGAGCCTTTCTGTGGGTCCCAGACGCCCCTGCCCGGAAACGGAAGGGGACTCGGACGTGGAATAGCAGGTGGAAGCCGGGCCTCCCGGTTCCGCCTGCCTGGCGTGGAGCAGCACTGCCACCGTGTGGGCAAACTGGCCGTGTGGGGACACCCGCGGAGCCCAGGAAGAGGCCGGGAGCCAGCCACAGAAGCCAGCGTCAGGCATTTAATTGAAGCTTGTGGAGACTGCTACGCGTCATGGACCCGGCTAGGCTCCTCCTACTGCTGCGGCCGCTGGCGAGACGCCTCCTCCGGGCAGTGAATTAAGCTGTGTCCGTGATCTGGGCTCCTGGTCCAGCATTCACTAGGCGCATCAGCACGAAGAGGCGTCAGCTTTGTGCCGTAGGGTTTCCTTGGCCTCCAAGGTTTTGGGGACAAGCGGGCACACAGCAAAATACAGGACTCCAGAGTTACTTACCGTCCCGATACGGGCTCCATCTCAATAGCTCTGAAAGCGCAGGAATGTGGATTTCTAGTACACGCCTTCGCTTCTTTTTGTATTAAGGGGTAAATACTGGGGCGCCCGAGTGGCTCAGTCAGTTAAACATCTGACTCTTGGTTTCGGCTCAGGTCACGATCTCATGATTTCTGAGTTTGAGCCCCGCCCCAGTGGGCTCTGTGCTGACAGTGCAGAGCCTGGTTGGGATTCTCTCTCTCTCTCTCTCTCTCTCTCTCTCTCTCTCCAAAATAAATAAATAAACATAAAAAAAAACAGGTAAACAGTACATTAAAAGCTTATCCCAGAAACTTAGAAAATAGAGAAAAACAGAACATTATACCTGACCTCTTTGCCCTGACACCATCAGTGTTAACATTTTGATGTATTTCCTCTCTGCTTTTTTTTCCTGCATTTTTTTTGCAGCGAATGAACTGTGCTTATGGGCGATTTTACATTTTACTTTATTGGGTCACGCAGTGTCATCCTAATGATAATAGATGACACATTCCGAGCACGCATGAGGTCCCAGGCCCTTTGCGAAAGGCTTTCAACGTCACGTCATGAAGCCATAGAATAATCTTAGGAAAGGGTATTATCATCCCTCTTTTTTTTTTTTTCATTTTGAGAGAGAGACACAGAGAGAGAGAGGCAGAGAAAGAGAGGAAAAGAGAGAGGATCCCAAGCAGGCTCTGCACTGTCAGCACAGCCCAACGTGGGGCTCGAGCCCACAAACCGTGAAATCATGACCTGAGCCGAAATCGAGACTCGGATGCTTAACCGACTGAGCCCCTCGGGTGCCCCCATGATCCCTCTTTTAACAGACAAGACAACGAGGCTCTGAGAGGATCCAAATGCCCACACATCTCTCGCCTCTCCGAAGCCTGCGCCGTGTCACCGCACCGGTTCGGTAGCGCTCATTTAATCTCTGCGTTGCTCTCCCCCGTCTGCCCCGCGCTGCACCTGCCAGCGCGCCTTTTTCTTAGACCTTCGGTTGCTGCCAATCTCGTCCTGCTGATGTTAAATATTGCTGCCACGAGCCTCTCTAAATAGAACTTTTTCTAGCTCGAGGATTAGTTTCTCAGGGTGGCTTTTCAGAAGTGGGTTTCCCAGTCAAAAATGTGGACTTGTTCTGGCTGTTAATATTATTGAATTGCCTCTCAGCGGGGTTGCACGAATTCGGACACACGAGCCCCGCAACTGGAAACGCATGGCAATGCTGGTTTCACAGCGTTGTCGTCAGCGAGGAGGGTGGATTTCCGTTTCAGTCTAAAGGATGATGGGGATGCCTGGCCGGCTCGGAGCATGAGACTCTGGATCTCGGGGTCGTAAGTTTGAGCCCCACGTTGGGTGTCGAGCTTACTTAAAAAAAAAAAATAAATAGAACAGGGCAAATGGCCTGATAAGAAAATCTGTGATCGGTGGATTGTTTCGTGTGTCTTTCGTCAGGAGAGAGGGTGAAATCCCCCTTACTCCTCACCGCTGCGCCGGCACTTTCTGCTTCCTTGGCCTTCCCAGAACATCTCGGCCTGGGGTCCAGGGGCTCTCCCAGGGTGTCTATAGATAGAATTCTGGGGGGCACCTGGGTGGCTCAGTCGGTTAAGCACCTGACTTCAACTCAGGTCATGATCTCACGGTCTGTGAGTTCGAGTCCCGCGTCGGGCTCTGTGCTGACAGCTCAGAGCCTGGAGCCTGCTTCGGATTCTGTGTCTCCCTCCCTCTCTCTCTCTCTGCTCCTCCCCTGTTCATGCTCTGTCTCTCTCTCTTTCTGTTTCTCTCTCTCTCTCTCAAAAAAAAAAAAAAAGATAGAATTCTGGGGGTTCGGGAACTTGTTTGGGAAAAAGACTATCTTTGTTTTTATAAAACCGTCACGGAAGAAGCACCCCTACCCCCCACCCCGTGAATGTCGGCAACAAGCCACAGTAGTGTCACCAGGAGCTGTGACAACATTTCTGCTTAGCGGCACTTGGAAATGACGGTAGGTCCTAGACGTGCCGCTAGAGCTCGCGTGCGGATGTTTTAATAAACAAACACATTTATTACCACATCACACATGTGTTTATAAAATATTTGGCTAATTGTATTTTAATATCGTCTTCCGTAGTAATTCTAGATTTTCTTTAAATAAATACATTAACTTTTATTTATTTTATTTTTTAAAGGGTAATGTTTTTCTAACTTTTTAAAATAAATGTTTTTTAATGTTGATCCAGTTTTTTAGAGATTGAGTGTGGGTGTGCAAGCTGGAGAGGGACAGAGAGAGGGGGAGACAGCGAATCTAAAGCTGAGAGCACAGAGCCTGTTTCAGGGCTTGAACTCACGAAGCTGGACACTTAATCGACTGAGCCACCCAGGCGCCCCTATTTTATTTTTTTTTAAGTTTATGTATTTATTTTGAGAGAGACAGAGACAGTACAAGTGGGGGAAGGGCAGAGAGAGAGGGAGAGAGAGAGAAAATCCCAACCAGGCTGCCAGCCCAGAGCCTGACATTGGACCTCATGACCTGAGCCGAAACCAAGAGTGGGAGGCTCAACTGAGGGAGCCACCCAGGCGCCCCAAATAAATAAATTAAATTTTAATTTGCTATTTGAGAAGAGATCCGTAGCCTTCACTTGACTACCGGTGGGGTCATAGCAAAAATAGAGTTTAAAACTCCCGTCCTACAAATCCTCATTATAGAATTCCAAATAACTTCAGAGTACCGCTCCAGGGTAGTCAATTCCTCTCCCCTTGAGTGTTCATTGGACTCAGTGACTCACTTCTAAGAAGAGCCCATGGGAAGGGAAAGGAATACCTCCACAGCTGAGAAATCTGCAGACACCTCCTGAACCCAGTGACCGAGGGCAACCTGACCAGTGACAAGTCATGTCGAGGACGTGCCTCCGCGATATGACGTGATGAGAAGGGCACTCGCCTCTGTGACAGTCTTCCCCCTCAACTCCGTAACCCCGATCTAGCCACGAGCAAACATCAGACAACCCGGATTCAGGGATTCAGGGACAGTCTCCAAAATATCTGGTCAGTACCCTTCAAAGGGGTCAAGGTCACGGGAACAATGAGAGACGGAAGAGCAGTCACAGACTAGAGGAGTCTAAGGAGACAGACTAAATGCAATGCGCCCTTCTCAGCGGCTTCCACTGCTGAGGTGGAGAAGGTACAAGATGATTCTGGAACATCTCGTACCAGCAAGCAGTGAGGTCCTCAGAAACCCTGGGGTCATGTACAAAAGATACAGAAGCCAGCTGGAATAAAGGGTTTTCACTGATTGTGGGGACAAGGGACGATTTGAGCATGAAGATCAATAATGAGAGAAACCATCCCCTGGGGAAAAAAATAGAAAACCATTAGTTTACGTTGATACAGATAAAGAATAACACAATTAAAAGTTTGCTGAGGCATGGGATATTCACAAATTTAAATACCTCCCCACACACTAAGCCCTCGATTAATGGTATTTACTACAACAATGGACAAACGCTTATTAACTACAAAGGGGGAAAGAGAAACTTTACAGTGGAGAGGCTTGGCAGACATCACCCTGATTAAACGATCGGAGCGGACGTGGTCAGATGCAGCGGTGAGGGGGGATGGGAATTGAGCGCCACCTTCCAGGAGGCGGCGAGAAAAACCCACGGCCACCTCTGTGATACCCCTATCAAAGAGGCATTGTCTGGCTTTAACTGTGAGAAAATTTCAAACAAACTAAAATCAAGGGACATCTTACAAAAGAAAGGGCCTGTGCCCTTCAGAAATATCAAGGTCGTGAGACACAATAAAACGATAGGTCTCCGGACTGAAAAAGATGAGGGTCCTGGAAGAAAATGAAATGTGTAGGCACAAACATGATTTTCCTTTTTCTTAAAGATCGTCGGTGAAACAGCTGGAGAAATTTGAATAAGGGCCTCTGATTAAATAATAGTGTTGGATCAACGTTAACTTCTCGATTTTGTCCGTGATTGTGCTTAGGGGAGGAAATGCCTTTGACGGTATGAAAAAGGAAAATATTTGCAGATACTGGGACATCAGGTCAGAGATAAATGTTTCAGCAAAACTAAAGTTCTTTGCACCTGTACTCACAACTTTTCTGTAAGTTCACGGTCATGACCGGGAGGAGCTGAGGCCATTTTTTGTGGCCATTTTTTTTCAATCCAAGAAAATAAGATGGCCGTCTTGTTTCCAGTCTACCACAAGGTCCAGGATAGGACTCGCGTTTTCCAGCCCTAAACCTACTTGCTCCTTCCTCTCAGAAAATGACCCGAACATCCACCCTCCCAAGGCAAAAGCCCTCTTCGTTTCCAACCCTGTGTCTCGCCCACCAACAAGCCTTACCAAGTCCGGTTCCAAAGCGGGTCTTAAATCTGTTCACTTTCCATTGCTGGTCCTGCCCCCCTCACCGAGCCACCGCCTCTGTGGGACTGTGAAGGAGACGGTCACGCAGAGGTCCGCGGAAGCCCGCGACCCCTGAGTATTCTCCCGTCAGGCGGCCGTGGGCCTGAGATTGGGGCTGGAAGGATGCTAAGGGGCAGGTGAACTTGAGTGGAGGAGAGAGAAGACTGATCCTCGGCATCTGGCCATCAGTGCCCGTGACCACCTGACGTCCTTAAGAGAGTAACGGCGTCACGCCTGCCTTCGAATGTCACTCGAGCCCATTCTTCGGGCCAGGTCTGGTTGGAACCAGACAAAGAAGGGTGTTCTGGGAACTTGAGCTTCAGCTGTCACAGTCTACTCTGTTTCGTGGGGCGTTCCCCGCCGCAGAGTCGTCTCGGGACAGCTTGGATCTTGCCTGTCCTCGCAAGTAGAACAGGGAGTGGCACGCGGTGTGGACTAAATCTCCCCTCCCCCATCACCTTGACTTTGACAATTCCTGTTTTTGGATCTGTTACTTATAACGCCCTGCTTCCACGTGCTAATTTACTTTCTTAGATAAGAATTAATAACATTCTTTTGAGTTTGAGTAAACAAAACAAAACAAAACCCTCCCACCCAAAGAGACTTCAGTAAAGGGAAATGTGCTGGTTCATGGAATGGTCAAGTCCAAAGACCCTTCCAGGCTGCCGCCGAATCTGGGAGGCGCCAACGCCGCTGAGATTTGCTCTGCTGCTCGTGGGCCGGTTTCGGGCTCAGGCTGTCTGTCCCCGCAGGGCGGCACCTGAAGGGTTCCCTGCTCGTGGTTCGGTGAGACTAGAACTGCTTTTCGCTGGTAGTTTCAGTACCAGTCCTGACCTGGGAGAAGGGGAATCCCCCTCCCCAAAACCTGAGGTGCTGTCGAGAGCAGAGAGGAAAACGGAGGCTGGCTGTGCCGATTCGTCCGTTCAGGGCCGCGTAGTCGTGAGGACTAAGAGTGGGTGTTTCGAAGGTGCTGGCACATAGTAAGCCCTCGATGAACGACAGTTGCTACAACAATAATTCATATTGTCATATAATTATCATTACTGCACGAAAGCATTTGCCACACTGCAGGGTACCAAACAGATGTTAGACATCATTATCGCCCTCAGAGCTGGGCAGATCAGACAACCTAATTCAGGAGCGGAGGGGAGGGGACTCTCGTTTCCCAGACCCCACGGCTTTCTGTCTGGGGGCAGCTGGATGGGAGGGAAGGCGTGGTCCTCCTGCAATTCTCATGATGGCCACTTGGTGGCAGCTCTAGCCCATTTTGTGCCCTTCCCAGCCAGGTCCACGCTGGGCTGGCCTGCACACTCGGGCTTTTCCCAAGAGCCTCAGGGTCCACACTCCTCCTCAAACCTTCTGCCTGAGATGCTTCCTTGTGCTGGAGACGGTGGGTAGCTGGCAGGAGCGGGGGGTGGGGTGGGGGTGAGTCACAGGTGGATAGATGTGTAATATGTATCAGTGCCTCGAGTCCAATGAAAAACATGTTGCTCTCTGGAGTTCCTGATCTTTCCAATGTGCCTGACACTGTGCCATCGGTTTAGGGACATTATCTGTACCCCCCGCTACCCAGCTCAGTGACAGAAGCTTATTAGGGGCCCAGTAAATATTCAGCCTTAATAAGTACCGAACAAGTGAGTACATGAAAATGCCACCATCTTCTGTTCTGGGATGGTCTCTGGGTGGGGGGTGGGGGGGGCAGGCTCTGGTAAACGGCAGGTGAAATTCGTGTTTGGAAGTCTGACCTCTCCCTTTAGAGCCCTGCCCCTCCTCGGTGTCCCCCGTCCCTGCCTGGTGCCCCCACTACAGCCCCTTGGTTCCATCCGGAACATAGCCGAGTGCTGGACTGTCCCCGGAAGGTGAATCCCAACGATGGCCATGGTCATGCTGGCCATTCGCTTCCTCGATGGTCGGTGGGTGCTCAGAGTCGCGGCTCTCAAAGGATCTAGAATCTGAACAAAACCACCTGTGCATCGGATGCAGTGGTCTCCCTCCCCTCATGCTTGAGGGGTGCCCCCCGCCTCTCCTTAAAGACTCCACTGTCCGCTTTGAAGGCGGCCCTGAGGAGACAACAGTCCCCCTCCTGTGTGTGTCCAGCCAGTTTCTCTGTAACGTCGGGTCCCCTCGGGCCCTCGGGAGCAGTACGCGGTAAGCCCACTCCCGTCCTCGGTCGACAAGCCCCCAGACATGCAAAGACAGCTGTCGGAAGTCTGCTCACTGCCCGCCGCCCTCCCACTCTGCTCGCAGGGTTTTGTTCCCAAGGGAAGCACACCCCCCTCCTTCCCATGCTTCTCCGCACACACGGCTTCGAGTTCCTTCCCCCTCCGGCCCTGGACAGGCCCCAGTGGCCAGCGTTTTCTCTTGCGTGTGACACAGGGTCTGAAACCTAAACAAGTCAGCGCAGGGCCGAGGTCAGCTCGCATGTTCCTCGCTGCGGATCCCTTATGAGCAGGTTCACATTCTGGGTCTGTTTCTTAATGGCTGTGTCACTTTGGGCAAGTTAGGAAACCTCTCTGTGCTTCAGTCTTTTCAGCTGTAAAACAGCGTTAATGATCATCTCTAACTCATAGATTATAAGGACTAACAGAGGAAGTATTTGTTAAGAGCTTAGAATGGTGTCTGTCATAACAATACAGACTTGTTTTAAGAAGAAATACAACTATTAGTGTCAACACTACAAGTATTTTTGAATGTCTACACTCACACCAAGTTTATAGCCAATTTAAAACCTGTAGCCTTTTTTTCTTTCCCTTTTTTTTTTTTTTTTTTTTTAACACTCTCCTCTCTCAGCCTCCCCTCCGTCAGCGTACACTTCAGTAACTGGATTTTCAGAGAGCGCGTGTGCACCTGTCCCTCCGGCGGGACGTCATTTTGCTGCTCATCGCCTCCGACGGCTGGGCTCCTCTGGGATGCTCTTGGCCTTGGGCGTGTGTGGGGAAGGGTGCTGAGGCTTGGGGAGTGTCTTGCTGACGTCCAGAGCTCCGCGGCATCTGCCACGCTTCCTGTCCATCTGTGCATCCCGCAGAGCCTCCCGGAGGAGCCGGGCTGGCTGGGCCCACCTGTGTGTTTCCAGGTGCGCTAAAGACCACCCGCGGTGGAGCCCCGAGCCCCAGACCTCCCTGCTCAGGATCCGGGTGCTGGGATCCCAGAGGTGCAGTCCACCTAGTGTCCCGGGAGACGCAGAGGCCTGCGGTAGGGGGCAATGGAGGGGCTCGGCCAAGCAGGGCTGCTGCTGACTAGCTGGCCCCGGGGCCGGCAGGGTGGGCTGGCGGCTGCCCGGAGAGGCTACAGACCCCTGTCTTTCCTCCCTCAGCAGGGGTGCGGCAGGACTCGCAGGCTGGGTCCCGGGCTCCAAATCCCGGCTCCTGGTGGAGCTTCATCCACACTTCGGTTCCTCATGCTGACCACCACGTTTCCAGCAGGCTGTTGACGGCCATCGTGGCGGAAAGCGCCCTAAACGGACAGTCCCTGTGGGTCGCCTTGTTCTGAGCTGGACTTCAGAGCCGAGTGCCTGGGCTCACCCGCACAGCGCTGGCCCCTGGAAAGGCGGACTCCTGTTGGCGAGGCCTGGGGGCCAGCAGACCCTTTGCAGGGCACGGGCCCTGCTCTCCTGCCCCTTGTCGGCTCTTGCAGCCTCCCACCCCGGAGACTTGCCCCCTTAGAGACAGCTCCGAGGAAGGAGTTTCCCTGGTTCTGCTAAGTCAGCCTTGTCCATCAGGCAACCGTGATTTTTGAGTAACCGACACGGGTTGTATGTTTCTGCCTTTCAGGGTCCCCTCACCCACGTCGCCCCAGCCTGGCCACGGTCACCGGCCTGGAGGGAAGAGAGGGGCGTGGCGACCCAGGATCAGGGGGTGGGGCAGGCGGCGGCTGAGGGTCCCCGGCGGGTAGACCCTCGCCACCGCACGTCAACGCCGCAGCTGGACTACGCTTGTGCCACTCTGTTAAAGCCCCCGTAAGCTGTGTGCTTCCCTTTGAAGAATAGGTAAAAAGTGTTTAACAATTCAAGGCCCTGCAGGGAAATGAAATACGGTGGGTGTGCGTTCTGGGCGTAGGGGAGAAGACAGGCGCCTTTAGGGAGTAGCGGAGCAGGGCTGAGGCAGAGGGGGGTTCGGAGGCGTGCTAAGAACGAGGCTGGGACAGTAAGCGCGGGGCGGGGCAGTGGCCGAGACAGGTTTGGTCAGGACTTGGCGTTTTATCCTCAGGGGGGGTGGGAGCTGGTGAAGATCCTTTTCGGGAAGGTGGGAGAAAGAAGGGGTTGGCATGATGAGGTTCACCGTCTGGACAACTCATTCTGTCCCGAGTGAGGCCAGGGGGCTGGAGGCCAACAGGTAAACTCCGAGACCTCCTTCACGATCTAGCCGCTGCCACCCGAGTTTAGCCCGAGTGAGACCGGAGTCCCCGGGGTGATTTCCGCAGGAGACGCACATGGCCACGTTGGGAGCAACTCGCATCGCCCAGAGGCACCTACCCTGCCTGAGGCCGGGGCTCTAGTTGCACGAGGCAGTCCTCACGGGTGACGTCGCTGGAGCGTTTCGGAAAACCACGTGCGAGGGAGCGGCCATGGAGGACGCTTGCTGGAGTGGCAGCGCGCACGCAAACACGAGGGTGGCAAGGGGTCCCAGGCCATCTTCTTGCAGCTACAAGTCAACACGTACTCTCCAGACTCCTGAGCAGGAGCGCCGTGGGCCAGCCAGCGGGACGGGGGGAGGCGAATTCCAAGAGGGGAATAAGAAGGGAAGGCCCCTGTGGAAAGAACGCGGAGCATCGCTGCCTGTCTCCTTCTTGTCTCCTGAGGCAAGGCTGCAAATGGCGAAGCGGGATTTTCCCATGATTCTCCTTGACAGGGAGCTGCCTGGGAACTTTCTCTTCTGGGTTCCTTGCTTGGTTCTTGCCTCTTCGTGATCCATATTCGTTTCCTCGGTGATCTCACCAAGTGCCAGAGATTCGGACATGCACTCCATGCGGACGGCTCCTGAACGTGTCTGCAGATCGGACCCCGCCCCCACCCCCGAACTTGGGCCCGCTCATCGTCTCCACTACGGCGTCCGCGGCCGTCTCAGGCTCCAAGCGTCCAGAACCAAACTCTGCGTCCTCCGGATCTGCTTCTCCTTCACTCTTGGCAGCAGGTAAATGGCAACCCCAGCCTTCTAATTGTTCACCCAAATCTGATCTAATCGTGGCCCTTGACGCCTTCCGCAAACCCCACCTCCGATTCATTATCTAATCGTGCTAGCTTCACCTTTGGGATATAGCCGGAACCGGGCTATCCACTCTCGGCCGGAACCAGCTGGCTCCCAAGCACACCGTCTTGCCCCATCTAGACTACTGCCTCCTAATCGGGACCCTCACCTCCTCCCTTGCCCTCCCGTGCCCTCTCTGCCCAGCGGCCAGAGTGATCATGTCAAAAATCAAGTCACGTCAGGCTTCTGCTCAGAATATCCCTCTGGCTTTCCATCTGGCTTGAAGAAAAAACCTACAATTCCAACAAGCATCTAGACCCTATGTGACCTAGCTCTCGGGTACCCGTGTCCCACCCCATCCCTTGCTCTCTGCTCCAGCCACAATAGCCTTCTTGCTCTTCCCCAGGCACACCGAGCAGCCCCCACCCCAGGATCTTTGCACTTGCTACCCCCTCTGCCTGAGATCTCTTCGTTCAGATATTCACGTGGTTCAGTCCCTCACTTCTCTCAGGCCGCCGCTCAAATGTCACCTTTTCAGAGAGTACTCGGACCCCCTCCTCACCTAACAGATCTGAAGGTTAAGTGGCCGACAGCACCCAGAGGTCTCCAGCGGCGTGCTCGAGCTGGCCTTTACTGCCTGGAGAGAATCCTTACATTTTCAGGAAATTCACGAGCCAGTCGTTATTCAAAGTTAAACTGCATAAACCTACGATCAGCAAAATTATGTTTAAAATGAAGGCAATATACACTCGAAATGCATCGCTTGTCAATTATCTTACTACCTTTTACTATTATGAATGCATATTGATAGTTTATTGTTATTATTACTACGTATTACTGTTTTCTCTGTGCCTGAGGTTGTTTCTCGGTGGCATTCTGCCGTGTGGTGCTGTGTGGTGCACTGTCCTACGGTGCTTCACTAGGACTCCTCGTTCCGTGGTGACATGCGGAAATCAGCCACGCCGAGGATATTTACATACCAACGAAAACGGTCAATGCTACAAATCGGGTCTGCTTGGTTTTCGGTGTTTGTCTAGACTTGAGAGCGACGGGGTCAATATTTACGACGTACGTGAAACTTACAAACTTACCGTGGCTAGCACGAACATTGAGGCCATATCCTGGTTTTCAGAACTTCTCCCCAGTTCCACAGGGGTCTGTGACGAACAAGCGAAGTTCCCACACGCTCATCTTCATGGCGTCGCTTCTGTCTTATCTGTTAACACAAGTGAAGACATCAACCGATGTTCTTGTTGGAACGACGCTGCTCCCTAATCGTAGTCCTAGGCTGATTCTAGAGAAGAGTTCAGCGAAAATGTACCGAAGCATTCTGCACCATATGGATACACGGAATTTCAATATAGAGTAGGGTATCTGGTTTGTAAGTTGCATTCTTTGTCTCGGTCAAGTGTATAATAAACACACACGATGTATGTGTATACATCCTCTCCTCTTCCCCCTCAGAGAGCTGGTTATTAAACAGTCGGCAGATGACCACTGGGGTATCCCTCATGCATGCGCTAAGTCCGTCACGGGTCATGTGTTCACTCCCCTCGTTCCGGGCCCAGGTGAAGGCACTTGTGCCACCTGCAGCACGGCTGACCGTTGTGGCAGGGGCAGAGGGCCACAGTAAGACACACACTGGCATCAAGGCTCCGCCTAGAAGTGACATGCACTGCCCTGCTCATAGTCCGTTGACCAAAGCAAGTACGAGGCCATGCCTCCTTTACGAGACCAGAGGCTTCCCAACCTACCCTATGATGGACCTGGAGGGAGGGAAAGGAGACCTGGAATCTTAGGGACTAGCCCTCTTGACCACTACGATGCGTTAGGCACTCGTATGCTTCTTGTCTGACCCTTAAACGCACTAAAACGAACATTCCGCAAGACAGTGTTTTGATCACCACTGTATCCCGAGCATCTTGGAGACGCTCGGTGAATAATGAGCGTATCTGGGAGGAGAGCAGCCTGAAGGCAGGCAGAAGGCTCTGGACGCAAGCCCTCATGGATCAGTAGAGGGAAGGTCATCGTTTCGTGGTGTCAGTTTTGGTCGATCACTCCTTACCTTACCAGAGGCACCTGAGGTCAGCGGCACAGGAAATCACACAGGTTACATGTGGTTCTGGGTCATCAGAAGGGGCCCTCGGGTCAGTGAAGGGACAATTCCTGGGAACGGATGCAGACACCACCCCAGAGGAAGACACCGGCCCAGGACAGGGCTAGAGAGGGTGCACACAGGACCCAAACGAGAAAGGTGCCTCAGACCCACGCAGGTGCAGGACTGGCCTTGAGAGAGGGTCTCTTTATGTCTTGCTCCCTAGAGGACTCACCTGCCTCACCCTAGTCCTGGCCCTGGGGCCTGCTCCTCTGTGGGAACTTCCAATTCCACAGTTTAATAGGTACTTCCAACTCTCGCTTCTTCCCAACACGGCTGGGCAGCAGCATATGCAAGAGAATTCTGAGTCGGGGGAAGATTTCTTCACTCTGTTTAGCTCAGAGACTTTACTAAACTCCCAAGGGCTGAGAGGCATGGCAAAGTAAGGCTCTAAGTGCTGAGAGGTTCGGTAAACTAAGATGGAGAAGCATCGTGTTTTCTGGAATGAGCCTCAGGCACCTACCTCCGTGTCGAAACCTTGAAGCTCAGGTCTAGATGGTTATTCCAATTGGGTCTGATGCTATCACACATCTGGGATGGCACCTGCCCTACTCCCATTTGCTGAGCTGCTACTATGTGCCAAGACAGTCCTCCACTCTGCTTTTATATACACGGCTCCACTCATTAACCAAGACCTCACCCCAATTAGCTTGGTATCTCCTGTTTGACAAAAGAAGAAACCGAGTCTCGAGGAGATTAAGGAATTCTCCCAAGGTCAACAAGGAAGCGGCGGAACCAGGATTTAACTGAAATTAGTCTAGTTCTGACGGCTGGCCATTCTAAAAATGAGGATTCCTCTATCGACCTGAGAGAAAAAATCGGAAACCATCATTCAGACAACGTGAACTCGAGACCCCGAGCTAACTGCCCTTGTTCCCAAGGTCAAAGAAAATACCCTTGACGTTTCCCCATACGATTCGCACGACGGACCCGCACTCAATCGAAATAAATCCCAGTTCGACCACGAACGTTTTTTTTTCCTTTCAATTTTTATTGAACACAAGTATTCTGACAGAATGCAAAGTCAAAATTCTCAGTTAGTACTCAGTATTTACACCAGTGAGAATGGAAACAAAGGTGGTCTTGATGTTTTCACTTGGTAAAAAGTTTATAACAAGAGAGAAGGCCCCCGGAGGACGGAATGCTGGGTCGGGGTGTTCGTGGAGGTCTGAGAACCACCATCCAGACAGACGGCCTCGAGTGAAAACCTGGGACTTGGGAGGGCTCCATAGAAAAGTGTGAAAATACAGTCCCACTCCGGAAGCTGCGCTATGTACACTACGGCCCTCCGGGACGCAGAGACCCCGTGCGTGGCACGTGGGCGGCCCCCCGGCAGGACGTGGCCGCCCCGCGATGTATGTGAATACAGATGTACGGCACATCCACATATAGACACATAGACCTCGGAAACTGGTGGAGTTGATCCCGCCTTCCAAAAATTAAAAAAGGAAAACTATAAGCTTTTATCTCTTAACATAAAAGATAGAACATCTTGAAAATAAAGTGACTCCCTCTTTGATTTTAGAGAAAGCATTGCTCTGGGTGTTTCTGTTTGTTTGTTTTTGCTTTTTTTAAAATTTTTAAATTTTTTTTTTTTTTAAAGAAAAACGAAAGCTCACGCATGCAGAGACAAATCTATGTATAATGAAAGAGAGGCAGACCAAAAGGTGGGCAGAGTCTTGGGTGCCAGCTGATGGCGGAGCCAGGGTTCTGGGTGGGTGGGTGGGGGGGTGGCAGTTGCCCCTCCCGGGCCAGGTTACTTGGGGGTCAACTATACCTCTTTCTCGAACCATCAGAACCAAGGGCGATGGGTCTGATCACAACCACTGGGCGTGAAATGCACAGTCGCGGGGAGGTACGGCGCGGGCTGGGCCTAGGTAGTCGATGCCAGGCGCATCTGAAGATGACCTAGCAATTCTGCGGACAGCCCGGCGGTGGGATTCCTAGCCCGCTGCTCTCCGCTGGGCCCTCCCCGTCTCGGGCACCCAGGAGCCCCCTTCCTGCTATGTGCTCAGAGAACCATCGGCACGTTCCTCGCGCCTGAGGGCCTGTGCATTCGAACCACAGATTTGTGCAAGCCCTGCGCTCAAAGGGGCGGGAGCTGGGTGCACGGGAGCCTCCATTTCCATCCCCAGGAGCTGAGAAAATGCAAAACAACCCCACATTTAGCAAACGACAAGACCATTAGTTTTTCACAGTTTGAAATTATAATCTGAGCATATCGTCACTGACCAGACGGCAGAAGTGTCAGAACAATGGGGAGTGTGGCCCGGAGAACAGACGCAGGAGAGGTCTCGCCACCCTAACCTCTTGCCGTTTTGCCCCGTGGGACGGGGGCGCGTGCCGGAGGGCCGATTTCTGCGTCTTAGCGCCCTCGTCATCATCCAAATCACGCTTCCTTCATTTTCTTTGTTTAAAGGCTTCAATTCCTTTTAAAGAGTTATTCTTGTTTCCTGAATATTGTTTTTCTGAACTATCTGCTATACCTTCCACAACCAAACTATGTTGAAGTTTTATTTCGATACTATGACAAAAACACGTTTCACACTAAAACAGTCACGCATCCACAGTGCACAAGCTTGCAGTTCTAAAGTAGAATGAGGAAAAAAAAAAGCAAAATTTCTATACAAAGGGCTGGCTTTTCCCTTCTCCCCCCTCCCATCCCCCTTAAAGTTTCTGTATTTTTTTTTTCCCCCACTTGGTTTCCGATCCAGGAAAGTTGTGTTATGACTCCAGGCAGCAGGTCGGCTCTTTTTTTTTTTTTTTTCTTTTGTTTCTATAAATGCTGCCTAAGCGAACAGAAGGCCGATGTTACTTTACTTCAACAGATTTCCAAAAAAAGACACTAATTCCCTGAAGCACACATGCTCTTCCGCTCAAATCTAGATTCTGGGCTCAAAAGGAAACGGTATGTATAGATTTTATTTGGCTTTCTACAAAAAAGGGGATGTTTGGGGTAAAAATGTGTGTTCACCAAGACCAGCCCCAACTATACAATCTTCTCTGCTTCATTCAACAAAGCCTAAGGAGTCTTTCAAAAGGAAGGATGCGGACGCCTAGGGGGACAGACTGTTTCACAGATACGGGCAGGCGGTGGCTACTCAGAAAGTGGTATAACCCCCGAGGAAATAAAAAAAGAACTGAAGGCCAAAAAAAAAAAAAATAGCGAAAGCACTCCGGAACGAGATGGGATTTTCACCTGAGTTGCACACAGGCAAAAATTTCAAATCCGAATGGGGGTGTGGGTGGGGGGATTGGGGGGGGGGGAAGAGCCACTGTAAACAATCAGTTTGTAAAGTTGTCCTGTGCGAAAACAAGCCTGTGATGACTCTACCCGCCTCTAGGCAGTATTTGTAACTTAAAAAAAAAAGAAAAAGGCAGCTATTGTCTATGGACATTTAAACAACCAAAGTCAAACAGTTGTCGACTTGTAAACACTGGAAAACAAAGTTGGCAGAAAGGAAAAACCAAAAAAAAAAAGAGAGAGAGAGAAGGAAAAGGAACGAGAAAGAAATCCGAATATTGCAAACTGAGACCTGCCCCCAGAAGCTGCAATTTGGCATTCTTCCTACAGAACGAGCGTCTACGTGGGAATTGGATTCAGCTAGAAAGGGTGACACACTTTGCATACTGAACAAAGACAAAGTGAACAGAAATTATAACTTATTTACGGGGTTTGAGAGTTCAAACTCGACTCAAAGTATAAAAATAAACTTGGACTTTGTTCATTCGTTAGTCTTAGTGCCTGGAAACACTTCTCTGAAACTGGTCTGTGCCAACTGGTCAACGCCAAGTGCGGTCTTCCTGAACCTAGATTTTTTTTTTTTTTCTTTCTGAGCTTCCTAGATTCTTAATTTGGGGTCCTTTTGTGTGATTTTTAAATGGTTTCAGGGAACGGAGTGTCCTAGTTTGGCTGTGGGCTTAACCTTTTTGTCTCATTTTCTTACAATAAGTGCACAGAAAAGGAACCCTTTCTATAAACCTACAAAAAGGAGATCCCATGTGTCTCTGTTTACTTTTTTTTTTTTAAAGGCAAAAGACACTAGAGGAATGAGGGGCGTGTGTGTGTGTGTGTGTGTGTGTGTGTGTGTGTGTGTGACAGAGAGAGAGAGAGAGAGAGATACTGGAAACGCTCTGGTGAAGCTATGGTGTCACTTTTTACTTTGATCTGCTCATTTCTCGTCACCCATCATGCTTTGCTCTCGTTCTCCTTTGTCTGTGTGGCGTCGTTGGGGACCGTTTTGACTTCGGCTGGCGCTGGTTTCGTTTCTGTCTCCTGGCTCTCCGACTTGGCTTCTACGGGGCCCTTCCTGCAGAGAGGTGGGAAAAGCAGCACTGAGAACACAAGCCGCAGTAACTCGCCCCTCGGCCGGTCCCTCGAGAGGGGCTCCAGCTTGGAGCTACGGTCTCCATCCTTGGCTGCATGCTGGAATCCTCTGGGAGCTCTAAAAGTCACTGCTGCCTGGGCCCTGCCCCCCAGAAATCCTGATTTAACTGGTCGGGGCGTGAGGACTTTTAAAAGCACCCAAGTGACTCTACAACGGAGCCAAAGTGGAGAGCCAGTGAATCCGAGGAATGAGGCCTTTCCCGTTCTGGCCCTACTCCGATGCCGGGGCCCCAGGTCCTTGGCTGGGGGGCGGGTGGGGGCAGCAGATGCGGCCATTTCCTTACCCCGATCGGCATAATTGGTAGAACTACTCAGATTGGTATAAACGAGGCATGCTGGGCTGGTTCCCCAGTACTGACTCCAGGGGCCCCTCTGCAGACCGCCTTGCTCTCGCCTGCCCTCACTCCCGCCACGCCCTGTGCTCTGGGTTTCCCAGCGACGCCTCCGTGGCTGGCCTGGCCAGGGCAAGAACAGGTTCTTTGTTACTGAGGCAGCTTTCTGCCGCACGAGAGGCTAGCCTGGGATGTCCCACCCCACATGGGGCCAGGAGTCGTCGGGGGGGGGTTGGGGGGTGCTGAGTGGGCAGGAGGGCAGAGCCCTATTTCCCAGGGTTCAGGGCTCCCGGGGACAGTCCTGTTTCAGTGCTTGGTGGCAGCACACTGCTCCTGTGGGGCAGCCGCAAGAGCCTCTATAAAAACCTAAGTCTCGTTCTGCCTTATTCGGTCTCGGCAGTGAAAGCTCTGGTCTAAGAGTGCACTGAGGCAAGCAGGCTCTGACCCCAGTTCCAGCCGCATTTTGATATCACATTTAGGAAATCTGCTAAGTTTAAGGACGTTCCCTTGAACTTGGAGACCCAACGGCCATTCGGTGCTTGGGAGCTCTGACTCTCCCAAACCATTCCAGGTCAGGAGAAGCGGAGTAGGTGGTAGGGGTGGGGGTCGGCGGTGGGGGGGGGGCGGTATCTGGGCCGGGGTGGGAACGGGCCCTCTGGACCACATCCTCTCCCCACCAGGGCCTTGGGGTCCGCCTCTTTTCTTCTGCGTAACAGGGCCGTTCTGGGGGGACTCTGGCTGGACGCTGGATAACAAACTGTCTGTGTGCCCCGGGGTGGCCGATAAAAGCACCTTGGCCTCCTTAGCTCGCTTCCCAAGCTGCGCTCATCGGGGGCCCCCACTGCAAGGCGCCCTCCCCCGCCCCCACAGGGAAAACAGAAGCTGCTGGTAGGATGATAAGGAGAAGACGTAATTAACATGGCCTAATTAGTGAGCAGGCGGCTGCCTGCCCCCCTGCTCTCTCCGCCCTATCCCGGCCCCCTGGTTGACAGTCGCCTCAGAGAAGCCCTGACACAGGCTGAAGACACATCTAACAAAAAGGACACAGCACAGCACAGACGCACACCACCACGGGACACAACCCGACGACAGCAGACAAAGAGAGGCCGTACTCGGTCTTTGCCGGTGCAGGAGAAACAGAGCTGTCTGCAGTGGAAGGGGCGAGCTCAGGGGCTTGTCCGCTGGCCCCAGCGGTGGGAGCAGGAGAGCCCAGGGCTGCAAAAACATCCTTTGCAAGGTCAATATCTGGGGTCTTGAAGTTCCCTTCGTCCATTTTAAAGTCCTCGCCCTGGGCAGGGTTTGCGGCGCTGACGGAGGCAGCCTCGCTCTTCGGGCTAGTGAGGCCCGTGGCTGCTGCCTCGCTCGGGCTCTTCACGGCACCGGGCTGGGTGGGCTCAGGGTCCGGGCCTTTGGTGCTGGAGCCTCCTGCTTGGCCTGTGGGGCCGCCGTGGCAGGGGCGGCCGCTGCCGCTAGGGGACTGGCTGCCCCGGCCGCGGTGGGGCTGGGCTTGCTCGCCGGAGGGGCCTTGGAGGCCTCCCCCGCGCTGGCAGGGGCGCTGGGGCTGAGCACAGCCCCCTGGGGAGCCAGGACACTAGAAGACAAATTGCTGGCCGCAGGGGCTGAGGCCGGGGTGTCGCTCAGGTCAACGAGGGGGGCGACCTTGGGGGCCGAAGCTGGGGGCGGGGAGGAGGCGGCGGCGCCGGGCCCCTTGGAAGGGGTGGCCTGGCCAGCGGGCACAGAGTTTGAGTCAGGTGTGGCCGTGGCCGGGGGGGCAATACTGGAGGTCAGGGTGGTGGTCTCACTGGTGGGGCTGTTCTGAGCAGTGGCAAAGGTTTCGGTGATAGTGTCAGAGTTAGCGGTGACGGTGGTGACAGAAGGCAGCATGTCCTCGACAGTGGCTGTGGTGTCGGCCGGCAGCCTGTGGGGAGGACAGGAAGTAGAAGAGAAGAGAATAGACAATGAAGCTGGGACGAGACGGAGAAGCGGGGGGGTGGGGAAGGGGGGCCCCAGCCAAGGAGGGGGTCGTGGGCGGGGCATGCAGGGACGCACAGGCACGGACACAGGCCCACAGAGAAACGAGGACAGCGAGAGGAAGCACACGCCCAGGCGGGCAGAAGAGGAGACAGGAGACACAGACCTGCTGGCCCTTCCTCCCTGCCGACGCCCCGCCACCCCTCTGCGCTGCGCTGCCTCTCCCTGCAGCCCCGTCTGAGCCCTGCCTGCACCCCGACTCCCGGAGACGCAGGCCTCACTTCGCCGTCCGCCACTGCTGGCGTCAAGGACCCTGAGGAACGGGCCCCTGCTGTCCTACGGGCTCCATGGGCAGTGATGGGCAAGGTTGGGAATCTGGCACAGGAGGAGTGCTCCCCGGGTCCCTAGCGGCCGCGGGTTGTCCGGCCAGAGATTTACACTAAATCCCCGCTAAACTCCACTCCCTTCAAAGCCCCAGCACCCCCAATAGCTGGCCGTCACGGCCACCTCGGCCGGACACGGTTTCCGACTGAGGGCCCCCCAGGCTTCTGGGAACAGAAGGGCCAGGGAGCTCCAGGCGTCCCCGCCTCCTCTGACCCTTCCAGGAAGAACGCAGAAAACCCCAGAGCTCTTGAAAATCCTACACGCAATCTGCTGAGCCTCTCGAAGCTCAGAGCCCCTCTCAGTGAGGCTGTGCCTCCCTCGGCGTGTGACTCAGATCCCGCTCACCCCCGGAACCCTTGCAGAGGACCTGTGGGCTCTTCACGGACCGGGGAATGCCGTCTCTCTCTCTCTAAGGAGAGAGCAGGGTCAGCCATTTCTGGCCAAGGGCTTCAGAATCTGGCCTGCGTCGTTGGGCTGGGAGCGGTGGGCGGGAGGCAGGGGAGGTGCGGGTGGGACTCTGCTGCCAAGGTGCGGCCCCTCCCCACCACGTACTCGGGCTCCGTCAGCGGGGTGGTCTCGTTGGGCTCCGTGTGTTTCCCTCCGTCATGGTTCGGGGTCCGCTCCTCCTCGGTCCGCACCTCCACGATGGGTTCCTTGGACTCGTCTTTCCTGTGGACAGAGTTTTGCAGGGTTCGATCCCGGGCTGCTGGGGCAGAAGGGGGCTCCCGGGGAAGCCGGCTACGGCTCAGGGCTCCTGGCTCTGGCCCCAAGCTGATGGGGGGTGGGGCATGGGCATCTCAAGCCCTGAGCGCCTGAGCCTCCGCTCCCACTCGTGCTAGCTGCCGTGACCGTCAACATCCGATCTGCTCACCTTAGCTTCCGTCTCCTCCTCTGTAAAATGGGGCAAGCAACATCTCCCCTTCACCTGGCTGCTGGAGACGTGACCCGAGACAGCGAATGTCACACGCTGAACACAGCACCTGGCACAGAGCAGCGCAGATCATCTGTATTTACAGCGCCTGCCCGGTGGTGACAGCGCGCGCGGCTTCCTCACGCTCTGCCTCTCCTCCCTCCCTCCGGCTCAGCCCCGCCCGGGGAGTCTGGGGAGCCTCCTGCTAACTGGCTCAGGACCTGTGTCTCCAGAGATGCTGGAGGGGACAGCTCCAAAGGGACGGCAAGTTTTACCTGTTCTGCTCGCAGGTGTATCCTGGTGTCTGGGAACAGAGCCTGGCCCCATTTGAGCTGCTCACTAGCTAGCTATGAGTGGTGATGAGTGACTGAATGAAGACATGAATGAAAGACAGCGAGGCAAGTGTATCTCTCAAACGAGATGGCAGGTCCCCTCCCGGTTTAGTTAGCTCTGAAAATTCCCTTCTTTTTGACCTAGGCAGGGACGTTCAACCTTCTCGGAAACTCTAATACGTTAGATGTGGGGTTGGGCCCAAGGGTTTGCTTTTCAAACAGGAACCCTCAAAGGCTGTGTTTTAAGAAACATTTCTCCAGTGCTTTCTTTTTTCCCTTTGGGGTTTCCAAACGGGGAACGTGAGGTGGTTCTGAGGCTAAGCCCCCCAGTCCGGGGCACGGCCCGGACCCTAGCAGTGGCAAGTCGGTCCTGCACTCACGAGAAGGCGGCTTTGCCCTCCTCCATGTCCTTTGCCCTTGGCTCCGGGCCCGGCCTTCCCGCACAGGTTGACGGCAATGCACATGAGCAGCCCGCACTTGTTCAGGAAGTAGCAGGTGATGTCCACGACCACCAGGAGCAGGACAAAGATGACGATGAGGATGCCCACAATGGCCCCAGTGCTCAGGCCTGATGTAGGACTGCCGTTGGCTTGAGTGGGAGGGAGGGAGGGAAGGAGAGAGAGAGAGAGAGAAAGAGAGAAGGCTGGCGGTTAGTACGCTGACGCGCAGACTCCGGGGCCCTGCGGAGCGACAGCCCCTGGGGGTGGGGTAGAACCTACAGGACAGAGTCACGGCCTTTGTGTCAAGAGTGGTACCTTCCGTGGGGGCCTTTCTACACCCTGCTGGGGAGACAACTGAATCTCTTTGTATCTTCAAGAGGCCGGGATGGCAGCCTGACCTCACAAACCAGGGGGCAGGGGTGTGAGGCCCCCATGAGTCAGGAGGAGAGTGGGGTATTTCCATCCCTGAGCTCAGTCTCTGAGCCTCCCCCCGACCCATACTTAGCTGATCTCCCTGTGAGCCCGGGGACGCAGGCAGGCAGGTGGCGGTCACCGGTTTCAGGCTAGACCATGGCTCCTGGGAGCAGCCAGGGGCAGGGTCCCAAATGGGGCGGCAGAGGGTTCCCAAGGCTTCCTGTGGGCTTGTGCTGGCACGAGGCATGGCAGTCTGCCCAGTGCACTACCCCCCCCTCTGCAGGGAGAGATCCACATGGTCCCGGCATTGGACAGTGTCCCCTGGCTTCGTGGCTTATCTTCCTCCATCGCGCCCAGGGAGACAAATGAAGACCAGTTACTCCCGGGTCGTGGAGGGCTGCCCAGGGTGAAAGGTTTGGGGGTACTCACCGGCTGGGAGCCCAGGCACACTTGGCTCAGACTTGAGGAAAACCAGCAGGCTCACCCAGAGACGCACACCCGCACGGACAGGCACACTCACACTCAGGGCGGACGTCCTCCACGCCCACTACGGACAGACACACAGCCTCCCGCTCGAGCGGCACACAGTGCGCCCGTTCCGGCTGGGCTCGCTTTGAATGACTCGACTTCCGTGGCACTCCCCAGGGCCCCGGGGGTACTGACGGGATCACAGGATGCCAGGCTCAGCGCCCCAGGCCCCCTTGTGTCAATGTTGGCTGCCCAAGGTGCCCCCCCTAGTGTCTGGGAGACAAGAGGTCATGCTGCGGGCAGTGAGAACCCATGCAGAGCTCTGTTCATAAGCCAACTTGGAGACAATGACTTCGGACTGAAATACGAGCATGTCTGCTTCGTTTTTCTTCTTCCGGAAAGACAGGGTTCAAGAACTGGCTGGGCCGCCCCTCCACCAGACTTTGTCTGGTGCTTCCTGTTGCCGCCAGGACCCACTGGGAGCTCCCAGGTCTGCCGACTAGAGGCAGGAACTGTGTGGCCAGCACTATCTGGGTGTCACTGCCTTTGCTGAGCCCCAGGCCAGGCCCAGTGGCCGGCGAGCCACAGAGCACACCAGACAATGGAGGAACGTGTAGTCCAAGGGGACGGGTGCTAGAGACGGGCCCCATTCTTCTTCTCCCACACAGTCTGTGTTCCTGGTGGCACTCTTCTGTCTGCCTGGGGGTCCCCGCGCAGGCACCGCAGACCCCTTCAGCGGTGGTCCCACCACACCGGCCTTTGTTTCAAAGTTTAATTCGGGGTACAGACCACCAGCCCGGCGCACCACAGATGACTGCTCATAACTTCACAGGCCTTAGAGTAAGAGAAAATTCTCAGATTCTTGAGGATTTTTGGCTTCTCCGGGACCTCGGTCCTGCTTCCCAGTGTTTCTTCCTCAGGCTTGCTGGCTGGTCCTGTCCAACCCACACTGAAAACCTGAGCCTGTCCCCGGGAAGGCCCCAAGCCTGGCAAAGGGCTCTGTGCTCAGAGGACCCGGCTCTGGCCACAGGCAGCAGGAAGCTGATGGTGGGCCCCTGTGACCCGCCAGAGCGGGTCTCCTCCCTGGCAGCTCACGGCAGCAGAAGAGAACACCCATGCTTCTCTTCCCGGTCCTCGGACACCCCACCCAAGCAAGCAAAGAGCCTTCCTGATCTTCAGAATCCCGAAGTTGGTTCCCTGACCAGAGAGGAATTACCAGCCTTGGGCTTTCTCTCTGTCCAGCGACACTGGGCTGGAAGCCACCATCACCTCCTGACACCGGTGCCCAGCAGGTGTCGAGAGCCTACTTCCTGAGGAAGGAGCCTAAAGTATTTGGGGGAGGGGACAATGTTTGTATTTTTGGAATCAATGGCATGAAGTCCACATTCTGAGGTTTACACGTAAATGTGGTTTTAGGGGACCAATCATCTCTCTGAAGAGGACAAACGGTCCACCAAAGGGGGGCTCTGTGCGTGTGAGAGACAGCCGCTCTCGTGCTCTGGGCTCGTCAGACCCGGCTGGAGGGCTGCCCGGGCTCTGCAGGCCAGCACCACGGGCACGCTCGGAGGAAAGGCCGGAGGATACGCGACCCCTGTGACGGGAGACGGAAAGAAGGGCAGGGGTCTTCCCTTCTCTCTGAGGGGAAGTTCAGGTTCTTCCTCCGGGCCTAACGGCCCTGCCCCTGTCATGGGCCCTGCCACACCTCTGACTGTTGGAACTCATGGCACCGGCCCCCTGCCCCACCCCTGTGCTCCAGGCCAGGGCCTTGGTTCTACCTGCCGGACACACCCAGCCCCCTCCGGCCTTGCTGACCCCTTGCTGGGAACGCTCCAGCCCCATCACCTCCTGGGTGGCTCTTCGCTGTCCTCCAGGCCTCGGCTCAAATGTCGCCTTGTTGGAGAGCCCTCTCCCTCCGTCCCCCGATCTCTCACTCTGCCCAGTATCTACCCACACTACCTGTTTCCTTCTCCTCCGACTTCTGTCTGCCATTTTCTGTTCGTGTACATGCTTTTTATCTGGCTGGCCTCTCTGGAATGTTCTACAGGGCACCCTGTCAGGTCTCCCCAGCATCTAGCGCCGCGCCATCTCCAGATGTTTACAGATGGGTCGTGAAACGGAAGAAGGAGTCTCACTTGGTCATCGCCGCTGGATGGAAACCACAGGGATTGGGGTGGGGAGTAGATTTCAGCTCCCCTCAAGACAGAACTAACAGAGCGTGAGCTGCCTGGGCAGGCGACGGCCCTGTGCCTGCAGGCGTTCAGGCGGAGGCTGGACAACCCCTTGGCAAGGACACCGCAGTGCTCTGGAAGAGGTCCCTGTGCCTGGCAAGGCCGGGGACGGAAGGCGTCTCCATGGCCCCTTCAACCACAGGAGCCTGCCGTCCCGTGTCTTGGCCCAGCAGCACCTGCCCGCGGTACAGATCCTCTGCACTGAGAAGGACTTTTCCTTGGAAGACTAGAACACTCAGTAGGTCCCTTTTTTCTTCACTGATTCTCGGAGTTTACTTTACGTGAAAAATAAACACCTTTTAGCATAATGTTTGTGCACCTGCGGCAGAATTCCTGGGGTGCTTTACACGTAGACTCTGGGACTCCCCAGTTCCACTGAATCAGGGTCTCTGGGGGTGAGGCTCAGGAATCAGGATGTGGCGGAGCGGCCCGCGCTCCTCACACGCAGGGGAGTTGGAGGAGCGTCGCCTCCAGGCCGTCTGGTGCCTGGGTCATAGTCAACGACAGTGGCTCCTCCGACTCCCGGCCCAAGGATGAGCTGCGGAGTCTCCCCTGTGGCCCTGACCCAACTGACACACTGAACGGATGGAGAGAGAGCAGAGACTGTCCCTGAAGGGAAAAGGACCACCCCGTTCACCACTAGGAGTAGAGACTTCCGGAGGAAGTAAGGCGCTCCTCGAGCGAGAGAAAGGGTGTGTTCGGCTTGAACAAACAGCAGCTGTATAGACGTAAGGGAACACCGGGAAACAGATGACGGGGGACCACAGGCAACACGCATTACCTCTGAGGGGATGTTACAGAACTGTTGAGATCAGGAGGGCGAGGAGGACAAAGGTCGTCTCCTGCACCTTACGCAACATTGTATAAAAAGGGAAAAGTAAAAACCTCCCAGAGGTCTGTCTTGGCGTGGCCTTGCACTGCCTCCCATGACCGATCCGCCCTCACGCCTGCGTGCACAGAGTTGCTCGGGAGCAGTTCCTCCATAACCCCCAGGGTCACAGCCACCCGAACGGGGACGCTGCGAAGGCGAGGCTGCCCGTCTTCTACGGCTCTGGCACGGGAGAGGGTGGCACTGACCGGGGCAGCAGCTGCCGCGTGACAGGGGCCTACATACATCTCTCTTTCATGCCTCGAAATGGGAAGACGGGTCTCAAGTTTTACAGACGCCAGATGGGTCTGAGTCATGGCGTCACAGGACCTTGGCGCAGCAAAGTACCCCTCCCACTGAGCTGGGGTCCAGGCTCCCTCATGAACGCTCCCTCCCAGAATCTGCTGTGAAACGGACGGCTGGTCTCAAGTTTGGGAAGAGTCCTACCAAGTGCGATTACAAACAACAGGATGTGCCGGTGAGAAGCTTCTCCCACATTCTGTTGGTCACGAGGCTGCTCTGTGCAGCCTCTGCCATGGGGTTTTAAGGGGAGCAGTGACATCGGGAGCCTGGCTACAGAGGCTGCGTGTCTGGTGGCCCGCAGCGCATCCCTGACCCCAAAGCGACCAGCTCCTGGTTCTGCAAAGGGACTCCCCCCTCCTCCCCCCGTCTGCCGGAGACTAGGAGAGTCGAAGGAGGCAGCGACCCACGAGAGCTCTCAGGAGGGCTGGGCCGAAACCACTTCCTTGGCTACGACTCCCTGCAGCGGGCTACGAGTTTGGGGTACAATCTGGGGTAATCGAAGTTATTCAGGTACGTGGGAGGTGGAGGAGGGAAAGGACTTTTGACACTCTGTAGGACACACAGCTATTAAATGAAATCAAAACACGCTGGAAAGTTCACGTGGACTGTTACTTCCTTTAATAATGCGAAGGTGTGAACTTCATCGAGGCCTCGCTGATTATCTACACAACAGTGTTAGCATTCTTATTAGTAGCGTACATGATCCGAACCTGCCGTATAAATATTCTGGAAACGAGCAGAGAAACCCCGCGGCGGGGGGGCACGGGCAGCACGGAGCGGGGCGCGGCGGCAGGGAGAGCCCGGCGAGGCGGCAAGCGCTTACTCCTGCGGGGGTCTCAAAGGGCCGCTGTCTTGGGGACTCCTGGTGGGGCCGGGGGCCACAGCCATCACTGAGTGGGTGTGCCCCGCCGCTGTCTCTAGAAAGGCGTCCCATCACAAACCACGGGCCCACCTGCATGGGCCCCAGGGTGCCTTCGGCTGAGGCCTGCCTCGCCCGGGGGTGTGCTGAGGGGACAGGGCGGTGCCAGGCCTCCCTATATTTGGGACTCACCTCCGAGGAGTCCTTTCAGAAACACTGACACTGTCCCTTCCCTGTGGGCGGGACTGGGGCCAGGCTGGGGCAGACCCCCCAGGGAGGCCCTCCTAGGAGAACATGTGACTTCTGCCCAAGGTGGTATCAAGAGCATGCCAGAGGCAGGGGGGACAGTGACGGGCCACCTGGGCGAAGATGGATCTCTCCTTCCCTCATCCTCCCTACGGCTCTCGATAACTGACCCGGGATTTTCACACCAGGCCTGGAAGCACCGCGTGCCTTCCTCAACGCTCTGCCTGGAGCCTCAGAACCATGCCTGCTCCTCTTGTGCTGGTGTGAAGGCAGGTCGGGGACCCCAGGCGGAGATGTTCAACGTGGCGCTGGGGGCACACGGGGCTGGGGCCATAGGGCTACCTGCCCGAGCTGCTGGAAGCGCGTCTGTGCGTGGGCCTCTAAACCGTGAGTGCGGGGGACACGGGCCTGGGCCGACCAACACCGCCAGCTGTGCCCTGCAGACCACGGGGGCCCTCGGGTTCCCAAAGGGAAAGACTAGACTTCAAACGTTAGAAAAAACCAAACGGAACTAAAAAACAAACCAGAAAGAACAAAAATCGAGCTTTTGTGGGATGTGTAGAGAGGAGATGTGTAGAATGATATGTGACCACAATGGACGGAGGGACGGAGGTTTTATTTAGCGGAGGGTCCGTTCCCAGGCGGGGACAGGATGTCACTGAGCGGAACCCACCCGGGTCTCCGTGTGAGACTTGAGCAAGCACACTGATCTTTCTCTCCTGGGCATGTGGAGCAGAGAGGGCTAGCTGGCTTTCACCAGAATGTTTTAAAGGTCACTAAAGCCACGGACCTATATGGGGGTGGGGCGGTCGGGGCATTCGGGAAGTAGGACAGGTTGACTGAGTTGCAGCGTGCGGACACTCTGGGGGTGGCCTGTCCCCACCCATCAGTCCATGCTGCGGCGAGTATGTGCGGGGTCGGAGAGTGTGGGACCCGTGCCGGGCTCACAGTGGGTATGTCCAGCCTGGGGGCTGACGTTTATGTGACCCGGTGGGTCCCTGTGGGACCATAACCCCCAAGACACGAGGCTCTGTGCTAATCTGCTGGGCAGCCCATCATGACTCCGACTGGGAGAGGCGCCTCTCACGAAGCTGGCCGGTACTGGGCACATGGCAGGTTGGCCCTGTTTGCAGTGCCAGCAGAGGGGGCCGGTCGTGATACCAGGACCAGCGTGCCTCCCAGAACATCTGGTCAGCCGCAGAAAACGCCCAGCGAATCCAATTTCTTCCACCGGGTGGGCCACAGGGTGACTTACTTTGCCCGTCACATCGGCAAAATGCTCAGATGCGTCACAGTGGTCTGGCCCCCTGACCGTGTGCACGTCGGGGCAGGCGGAGCCTGCTACTGTTTGGAAGGGCAGGGGGGGGCCTGGGGTTGGAATGGGGCGGGGAGCACGTGGTGAGGGGGACACTCCGATGCAAGCTTTAGGAGGCACTTAGACCTTTTCCTCTGCCGCATCGTGTTCAGGTGAGAACAAAACAAAAAGGCAACGGCTAGCAGAGATGTGCAGAAACTTCTCTGTGAAACCAGCGTAACGCTCGTTCAAAAACTGCGTTTAAAGAAAAGCGCTCCCGCCTAGTTTTGCACTGCCGTCAAAAAGGGGGGGCGAGCTCCTGGTGGGGCGGCGCAGGAGGATCCGCGAACGGGTAAAATGTCAGCAGGTCCAGCTTTTTCCAGTCGCCAAACCTTCCTCTTCCACACAGAGCGCTTGGCGGCCTGGCCGACGCGGTCCTGACAGGGTCTTCCGAAGGGGGCAACTGATCATTCTCATGGGAACGGGGCATGGGAGCGAACTGACTGTGCGTGTGCGTGTGTTCGAGTTCCTAACAGAGCAAAAGAAGAGTCACTGCAGAGAGAAGCAATGAGACAAAGGTGCAGGACGCACAGCAGCCTCCCAAGGTCGCTGACGGTCCCAAGCAATGAGCGCCCGGAGGGAATGTGGTTGTTTTGAAAACAGACGTGGCAGTGGGGATGTCCCAGGGACGCACGTCCAACGTGACATGTGTGACGACAGACGCAGGAAGGGGAGGAGGGGGGAGAAGGAAAGAGAAGGTAGAGACAGAAACAGAGAAAAAAAAAATAGATAAAAAGAAAACAAAATTAGGTCAAATACAGAAAATGTAAGAATCAAAGGTTAATTCAGCTTAGTAAATTAGACGGACGCGGGTTCGGGAGGGCTCGGGACGGTATTATTCCCGGAAGGCCAGTTCCAAAGCTCAGCAAGGCCAGAAGCAGCGCAGCGGGGTGAATTCGGGGGTTAGGGGTCAGCGAGCAAATGAAATTACAGTGAGAGCCTCCGCGGAAAAATCCGGGAGTTTGATTAGGAGAGCGTTACCTTCGACTAAGGCGAGGCCTCTCAGGGGCAGTCAGGGAGCTTGCTCCTGGGCTCTAGAGCTTTCTACGCGTAGCGGGAGAGTCGCGCGGTGTGCAGCCAACTGTGCTTTTCCAGCGGCAGACGGGACCCGTCTTCTCACCAGGCCACGGCCCCCGCCCGGACGCTCCTCGAGACAGGGTCGCTGCGGCCCTCACCTCTGCTACCCCGCTGACCACAGAATGCCACCACGAACGTACGTCTTGTGGTTTGGAGGTTTTATACACAGATCCCCCAACACCACGGCCAGGGAAGTCCAACCGAGCACAGAGACACCTCCTTCTAAGACGTGTGCGAGAGGTGACAGTCCCTCCGATCCCCTCCGGGTTAACGGGGCGCCTTCACGAGAAGGCCTCGGACGCCTCCACTGGGCAGGAGCCTGGGGGACGAGGTCTTCTCCTGTGTCTGTATCTGACTCACAGTGTCCCCACCTGCTGCAACCCCACGAGCTGAGGCTGCGGGCAGTACGCAGCACGTGAACACGGCGTGTCCAAGCGACCTGCCTGTGTCACTGAGCCCGGTCCGCCAGAAGTCTGTCCTGCTGAAAAGGGCTTGCTCAAGCTTCTCCCCGCCCCCGCCCCACTCCCCAGCTCCTAAGAGTCCTGTAGAGGCTGGGCAGATCTGGACACATGCCAGGCTGTCGATTTCAATGAAAAACTGACCACAGAGCACAGAGAGGGGGCACAGGACGGCAGGACGGCCTCCGTGTGGACATCGTATTAAGTGATCATGAGAACGTTCCTTGTAGCCACACCCTTGCCTTGCCTTGCCTTCACCCCTGGCCGTCTGCACTAAGGGGCCTCCCTGACAACGAGAGGGGAGGTGCAGTCGACACGTCTCATCTGTGGTTTAAGGCCCACCCGGCGACTCCCCGGAGGCCCCCACAGGTCTGGCAGACGCACACACTCAGGCACACTCGACCGTCGGCCGCCACGCACTGCTGCCACCTCATCGCTGCGCTGACTCACGCACAGGCACGCCTGCGTCCTGGGCAGCCATCCCCTTTCTGGTTTCCCTCCCGCTGGGCGGGGCTATTGTGCTCACTAGGCAGAGCACCCAGGCAAGCACTAGAGACGGGACAGGCATGACAGGGCCAGACCAAGGCCACCGGGGACTGGAGCATCTTCCTCCCACGCCTGAACACGGCAGAGAGGTCGCGGGGCCCCTTCAGAACAGGCTGACGCTGCACGGTTGGCGCCCACCTCTCCTGCCTGAGGCCGGCCTTTGGCTGACCTGGGAAAGCACAGAGAGGGGCTGAGGATCTGTCTCTGCTCTGAGGCTTTCGTCGGCGAGGGGACTAACCATCCTCGGCAAGGGGGCTGGGCCAGCGAGCAGAACTCCCACATTATTCCCACACATGGGTTGGTCCCGGGTCCCTAGAGACAGGCCTACATCTCTTGGGAGAACCGCCCGCCTCATGGTCTGCGGCAGATCGGACGGCCTTTCATGGCTGGGGTTTCCCGGCACCCACTTTCCTCACTCGCTCTGTTTCGAGTCATTCCGTTTCATCTTTGTTTCAGCTGAGAGGCCCTTGGAAGATAGGCTCTTTCACTAATTGGGCACGTCTCCTCCTTCTCTTGGGGTCCCCCACAGAGAAGAGGTCGGAACATGACTGTGCAGTAAGCAAGCATCAACTAGAAAGCGCTCCAACAATCAGGTGCTCCCGGTATGAAACGGCAGAGGGGAGATAAGGTCTCAGGAGAAGATCCTTACTCGACCAGCCTCAGAGGCTTGGCTGGAGCTGGGGCTTTTCCCATCTCAGGGGTCCCCGGGACTGGCTTGGCATCAGTCCCTCAAGGTCAAATGGCACAGGGACCGTGGCCCCGGGATGCTCGGCCAAGCCTTGCTGGGGGTCCGGTACCTCTCGACCCACTGCACAGAGAGGTACAAAGCACAACTAAGCTCTGCATGGGCGCCCGATCATGAGGATGGCTGGAAGCAAGCAAGTTGTCAGGGGCTGGTCAGGCGCATTAGGAGGTGCAGCTGTGGTGCATTAATTCAAAGCGGGAAGCTCACAGAGAGCAGAGGCGGGCATACCTGGGATGGCCGTGGGCTGGGCCGAGGTCCTGAACACAAAATGAGCCGCCTTGGACTTTCCCTGCTGGTTCTCGGCCACCACGTAGACCTCGTATTCGGCGTTCCAGTCCAGGGACTTGAGCATGACGTGGTCACTGCCGGACGGGAGCCGGATCTCCGGTTTCCACTCCGAGGAGAGCTTCTGGGAGAAAGCGGCAGGAAGGACACAAGACCCCAGGAAAGTTGAGATACGAATGCCGGCGAGGCCGGCGAACGGGAAGAACGCGAGGGCGTCACTAACTAATGGTGTAAACTGATAAAAAGAAACCTGATAGGACATGGCGTTCGTTCTTCATGAACCTGAAAAACCCTAAGGGTTAGGCAGGTCTGGAGGTCGGCCTTGCGTGTCTGCAAACACACAGACCTCGGCAGACAGCGGTGTGGCGGAGGGCCACATCGCCGGCGTCCCGTCCCATCGCTGCTGTCAGGGCACACAGGGACCCAAGCAGGGACCTTCGGCCAAGCTACGCTCCGCGCGTGCTTACAGACGCCCTAAACAACAATGAAATAAATACGCTTCTTGTCTTATTCGGGAGGTTGATCAAGCCGAGTCAGGTACGCGTGACTCGTCTCCCGGACACGGAAACACTGCCTTGATTCGTTTTATTAAAAAGGATCAGGGGTGCCCGGGTGGCTCAGTCAGTGGAGTGTCCGACCATAGCTCAGGTCACGATCTCATGGTTGGTGGGTTTGAGCCCCGAATCGGGCTCTGTGCTGACAGCTCAGAGCCTGGAGCCTGCTTCGGACTCTGTGTCTCCCTCTCTCTGCCCCTCCCCTGCTCACACTCTGTCTCTCTCTCTCTCTCACAAATTAATAAACATTAAAAAAAAAAAAGGATCATTTATTGAGCACCTGCTGTGTGCCTGGAGCTGTGCTAAAGGCTTTCCACAATCTTCTCACTGGGTCGCTACAAACAGCCTGTGAAGGGTTCTGTCAGGGTGCACATTCACGCGGCCGTAAGTAACCATGCGGCCTGGTTAAATTTAAAACTCAGAAAGTCACCTCTCTGTATTCTCATTCTCTGAAAGGCTCATTTCCTTGGCAAACTCTATAATAAAGAGGCCACCAGAATATAAAGCAAATATTATGTTACATAAAAATATTAAGAACATATGTTAATAATAGTTAGCAAACACTGAGTGTCTGAGGTGGAAGACAGAGGGACAGACGGCAGGTAAGGCTATCGCATCTTGGTGTTCTGTCCCCACTGTATTTTTTTTTTGGGGGGGGAGGGGGAGAGGATGCGTGAGCGGGGGCCAGGCAGAGGGAGAGGGAGGATCTCAAGCAGACTCCACACTCAGTACAGAGCCTGACGCAGGGCTCGATCTCAGCACCGTGCGATCATCACTTGAGCTGAAATCAAGAGTTGGACACTTAGCCGACTGAGCTGCCCGGGAGCCCGTCCCCATTGTCTTTTTTACTTGGATCTGCCTGGCACAGCCACAGTGGCTTTTCTGGAAAAGTGACATCTCAGGTGGCCTCGTACGGGAGGTGTCTCTAGCCCAAGCGGGCATCTTAGCGGTAATCATTGTCGTTACCATGTACGGGGGGTTCCAAGTGTGACGCCCATGTCGGCTTCTTTCTGTTATTCCTGATCTGCACAAGCATAATAAGCTATTTTGTCCCCAGTCTACAGATGGAGAAATGGGGGTTTTGGAAGACTGGGCGTGCTGGGAAGTGTTAAAGCCGAAACTGGAACCCATCTCTGTCTGGGCCGCATCAGTGTAACAAGGGCCAAACACACACTGTCCACTTCCCGTGGGCCTGTGCTGGGCCACCACTCCATCCTGGGATCCTATTCCACAGCGAGGAAGCCACAGGGACCTGTCATACAGTGGTGCCTCCAGGCTGGGCCTTAGGGGAGTCAGAGGAGGTTCCTGAGCGGATGTCAGGCTCATGGCCATGAAGTGGGGATGGGCGGCGGGTGTGCCCAGCAGCTGGGAAGGGTGCCTGGTAGTGCCCTGTGCTGTAGTGACTGTCCGTGAAGCCCAGCCAGGTAAGGGCTCACACAGCATTTCAGTGGGGGCCGATCACAAGAGAGGCAGTAAGTCAACTTCCTTGAAAAATCCTTTCTTGGGGGCTCCTGGAAGAAAGAAAACTGTTCTCTGGTTCATTATTTCCTACTAGTAAGAAATCCTAGCAAGAGACTATTCCCAGGGCTCCGATACTGCCTCTACATCTCTCGGCAAGCGACTGTGGCCGGCAGTGGCCAAGTGTCATTCTAAAATCAGAAAAAGAGAGTGATTCTCATTTGGGGGGATGGAGATGAAAGGGGGAATGGCGGAAATCTTAGGTGGTGAGCGAACCAGGAAGAGATGTCTGGGGCCAAGCTCACTGTTAGCAGGATTAGAACAGCTCAGGTAGATGTGACGGGCCGGTGGGAACACTGCGCTATGGGATGGTAAGGCCGCCTGGGGGGGGGGTGTGGGGGGCTAACAGCCCAGGGGCTTCAGACAGACCTGGACTCAAACTCCGCCCACCCAGCCTCACGTGAGAGCTCAGGCAGTCACTGAATGCGTACACTACTTCCTCCGAGAAGGACGGATGATCCTAAGAGCAGCTTCATCAGGTTCTCGTGGGGAGAACATCACGGTGCCTGGCCCATAATACGCACTTTATCAAACACCCTGATATGAAGTATCCGTATACTATATGCAGACAGTATGGGGTAATCGCGAATCACTGTAGAAACGTTCAAGAAGCAGAAAGATCGATCATGGTATGAGTTTGTCACCACAATCATGTTAGAGGTTTGGAAATGGTCCCCGTGTAGACACAGCCTATGGGCTGTAGGTCAATCTTGGGATTTAAAACCCTGAGCAGGGCCCCTGAGCCACCGGCGAGAGACACAGAAGGACTCTGTCCTGCACTACCACCCTTCCCCGGGATTTGCATGCTGTTGCCCCAATAAGGCAGGTGCGACGTGAACAGGGGACAGGAGCCACTCACCGCTCGGTACTTGACCAGGTAGTGCCTGATGGGGGAGCCGCCATCATCCTGTTTGATCAGATTCACCTTAATAGAGTTTCCGTCCTCTCCCATCTGCCCTTCGAGTTTGGGTGCGCTGGGCTCCCCTGAAACAGCCAGGTAATTCATGTGACATTTTCGCCCACACGAGGAAAATCCCATCGAGAATGGGATGGAGTGATGGGGTGGGGCTGGGCTCTTTTTTGGCTTTCTCAGAAATTCAAATGGTTAAAAAGCAATAAATACAGAACTTCGGATTCCAGGGAGATACCTAAGACTTAGCCCCCAAACGGGAGTGTCTTTTGGGAACGTTCTGGGAAACCCTCTCTATTGGCACTGTCCTTTTACCATTTTAGGAATAGGATTTTTTTTTTTTTAATGTTTGCCACTGGTGCTTGCATTTCCTACTCACTGCTCTTACACCTGCAGCTTTAACTATGATGAGCCTGAGACATTTTGAGGAACAGCCTGAAATACAGGAAGATGTGTGTAAATGTTTAAAGGAGAAAACCCACACCCATGAAAGAATTCTACGAAGCAGCCAGCATCTTCCTGGATAGATGATTCATCACAGGGGGCCCGGGGACCCATTCCTAATGGGTATGGAATGACACTGCATTCTTGTGACCAGCTTTCCATGAATTAAAGTGTGTTACTTAGGTTCATTCACGTGCAAACATGACAGGTTTGCAGGTGTGATGAAATAAAGCACAGTTTGCCTCAGGCGAGTCTCCTGTGAGCATCGTGCATGAAGGGCTCCACTGCCTGACTGATAATCGTTGGGACCTTGTTTAAAGTAACAATCATTAGAGTCTTTTGGTTTGGGAGAAGAGAGGCGGAAAAAATGGCTTTAGCATTTCTCAACAGAAAAAGTCGATGTCTCTATCTGTACACTCAGCTCATGAACCCGAGACAGAGAAGGAAGGGGAGCTTGGAGCTTGGTACGGGACGCATGACCAGGGCTGGGATGCTTCTTCGGCGAGTAAGGTGCTGGCTTTCTTTAAGAGGAACTATTTCACTAGTGTGTCTTGGGTGTAAGGAGGTAAGAGAATGCCTGGTAGGGAAGGTTACAGTGAAGATTTAATGCACTTGGGAATTCCACACTTCCTTCGAGGGCACATCTTTGTCTATTTCATGGCCTCCGACAGAAAATCAAGAGAGCCTATGAAAAGTTACCTTCTGGGTGGGTTGTGCTGGCTTGTTCTCTGGAAGACAGAATCACAGACATGTGACCACAGAACCCAGAAAGGTCTGTCACCAGACTTTGGACCTCATCGCCCAAAGGGGTACCTCTGGTCATTTGTGCCAAGGCTGCCGGCAAAGCCATTCAGCCCAGCCCTCCTCATTCAGCTACTGTGGGAACCTCACGGGGGCCGTGTGTCCTGCTCCTCGCTTTGAGACAAGGAGGAGCCAGAGAGGGAAAGCTAGGGGCTGGTGCTTGCTGCTCGGCCTGGGCCTGCGGCACGCACACTCCTGGCAGCTCGTGAGAAATGCAGATTCCATTTCAGCAAGATCCTAAGGTGATTCGTGTGCACCTTTACACTCGAGGAACCGTCGTGACGGGGACACAGAGAAGCTGACGGGGAGGGTGCATCGTCTTAATGTCTGAGGGATGATTTAGGAGAAGTCATGCTTGTGATTAGCGTTCCTCCATCGGTAATTAAGTAAAAAGAAAAACAGGAATACAAAAAGACAAGGATACGGTTTTAGGCAAAGACTTGTCCTGTTTTCATGCCGCTCTCCAGCCGCTGGTCCCCACTATTTGGAAAACTCTTAGGAATTTGGTTGAGATAATGTCAAGGTGGGTATGCTTTTCAGGTTCTGTTGGACTTCCCTAAGCCTTAGACAACAGTTAGGTATGTCTTAGATCATCGTAAATACCTGGGGCTAGAAAGAAACTCAAACAAAGCGGAGGGTATTTCAGAACCGGGCGGGTCTGCGCAGAGTCACAGACGGCAGGACGGGGCACAGGAGAACTTAACGATTCTATTCTCTGAATGAGGGGGACTGGTCCTGGCTGGCCTGGGCCTTCCAGGTGTGAGCGTTGCAAGCCCTGCACTCAGGCCCACTGGGAGGGCCGGTGGCCCGAGACTGAATGGGGATGGACATTCCCGATGACTTTCGTATTCAGAATTGCAACACTGACTCTGCGATGGTCCATTTGCCTTAAGGAGGAGAGAAGGTGGTGGCATCAGCGGCCCTTCCAACATCGTCATGGGGCAAGGACCCGGTCCTGTCCCCAAGGCTTCCTTGGAAGGTAAACCAAGACTAATCTGCTGGGGCTGGGCTGGCTGCACTTCCCTTATCATTTCCTTCCAGATTTGAGCAGGTTTCAAGGCGGAATCAAGACTGCAAGACACTGGACTCTGCTTTGGTGGGGGTGTGGGGAGATAGTATCTATTTAGAAGAGGCTCTCTCTTTCATGTTTGTGGGGATCCCTGTAAGACTGAACGCTCGGACAGGCCACTGCCTCAGTATCCACGTTTGCTGAATCCATGCCCCGGACGAGGTGTTCTCCAGGGCCCCCCTCTCGCTCTGGCGGGACTGTGACCCAATGACAGTCCCTGTGTTAGGACGAACGATCAGGAACACCTTGGCTACTTTCAAAACACTGTGAAAGACAGACGCAAAATAAGGCTGGTCCTGCCAATTTCGGGGCGAGGTAGCCTCAGATCGGCAACTCCACACCTCTAAGGCACAGGGTTGTCCATTTTTTCTTTACAATTTTAAAAGTTTTCCTCCCCAAAGTCCTATCTTTGCAAAGTGACCCCAACTGTCTTCAGAGACAGAAGAACAAATATCTTGCCAAGGAATCCCTGCGGAAACTAACAGCCTCGATGAAAGCAGTCAAGTCTTATCTTTGGATGTGTTTCAGAAAAAATATTAATTGGAACCACAGAGAAACCACTAAAAACCATACCACAGTTAGAACACAGTTCTAACATTTACCAAAGTTGGAACACTATAATTTGCTCTTTTATTGGAGCGACTACCATGTTATTCTGATATACGTGTATTTCTTTCTTGTAGAATGTAGAGCGTAGCATATAATATTTACACGTATCATTTAAAGGGCTTTAACTATGATTTACTCAACCAATGTTTACTGAGTACCTGCCTCCCAGGTACCAGGCATTGGAGTTTCAAAGGTAAACAAGACAAAGTTTTGTTTGCCAAAGGAAAAAAAGAAACCTAGTTACGATCAACTCTTTTTTAAAAATGGCGAGGCCCTTGCACGGAAAGGTAAGCCTTCCTGTGATCGTGTTTCTACAGTAAGATGATCCTTAACTAACATCAGAGGGATTCTGACCAACTCTGTAGCTACGCAACTTGTAGTCACGCAAAGGCGTAGAAAGAACGATATCTGTGTAAACAATTGTCTTCTCCATCTTCAAATGCACACCGTCTGCCAATTTTTCTCAAGATTCTGAACAGGCTAAAGAAATTGCTTCCTGGGCTCTCGGCGAAAAGAAGGCTCCAGCCGTGCCTGACGAGGGACGGGCTGATCCTGAAGAACGGGGGCCTTGGCATTCGGACGGCTCACTGGTTTGCTGAACACATTAGGAGAGGAAATTATTTAGAGGGTCCCAATGTGCACTCTGCTCTAAAATGGCTGCTCTCATTGAAATCATTATGGGTAATTTCATCAAAACCAATATTGTAATTATTTGTAAATGTTGGTTTGCCATTCAGCAGCAACCGGCAGGTTGCTCTGAGGGAACCCCTGGGGTTAATTACACCTGCTGAATTTAGCTGCAGCCATGAGTCAAATTCCGCCCCCAAATATTTCACGTGAAGACTCAAAACAACAGCACCTTAAAAATAAACCTCGCCGATAACAAATATAAAGTACTAGGCAGCTCTGGTATTTTCTAGACGAGCGTAAATCATGGAAGCGAGAGAAGAAGAATGTACCATAGAGACCACGTACGGTCAGAAACGTGACAGGCACGTCCCATAAATTCCCCTCAGAAATCGTAATTGAAGTGTGTATTTCTGGCCTCTTTGTACCTTGTGTGCTACTGTGCCCTGAAACGTGAGTCGGTTTCACGTCCTCGCCCTCGTCAGCACAAGTCCTGAAGTCAGAAAACCACTGCTGGGTATCTGAATTCCACAAGAGAAATTCTAGGGGGTCTCTTAGACCCCCTGAGCCTGCTATAATTCACAGCATTTGTGAATTTTACAAGGAAAGCCATCTTCTCCTTCTCACTCAAAAACGTCCAAGTACCAAGAATTATACCTCTGCCTGAAATGCTGAGGTGCCCAACGGCATCCGGGACAGAGGCCTGACCTGCGTTCTTTTCCCCTGCACTTTGCTTTCTCTCCCACAGGGACCTGCGCAGACTCTGGGGCCTCTGAGTACAGACCAGTGATGGACGCGGGGCTTGCATTAGAATCTATCAGGTTTGCCATCAAACAGGATTGTCTGGCAGCAACAATCCTGTTTATCCTAACTCCTGTTCCTCTCTGGTCCATTACACCCTGCAAGCAATCCGAAACTTACGTATGCCCTTCCTATCATTTGTTTAGCAGAGTCCAAAATGTCTGATTTGGACTGTTTCCAACTCAGGAACATTCAAAATTACATCAAGAGGTTAGAAGTCTGACCAGCCTCAGGATCTGTAGTTATTAGGCAGCTGATGTCCTTCCTCAGACCAGGCTCTGTGCTGAACAGATGAATCTAATGGCATCTGTGTTTTCACCCTTGGAGCCTCAAATGCTCGGGACAGCCCCTTTGACAACCGCCTGGCTGAGGGGGCTTTCTGACAGTTCCGGCGAGCGTCTGTCGGTCTGAACGTTCCCAACCCTGGACCGGGTTCGCCCTGTCCTAAGCGTTGCTCCCCTAAGTCGGGCCTTGGAGTGAAGTGCTCCTTTCCTCCCGAGCTCTTTTCACCTCGTTGTTGAGAATCGGCCTGTGCCAGCACCACCTGACTCACTGCCAGCCTGGTCTCCGGCCCCGGGGAACACAAGGGCACACAGGGAGTGGGTAGAAGGCAGGGCCAGTTCCCTGGCTCTTCACAGAAAGGACGCGTAGCCCTGTGGCCACGCTCACGGGAGCGTCGAGCCGAGACATCCCTCTCGAATCAGGCTCCTGGGGAACTACGAACGTGAGCGTGGGAGGCGGGGGTGGGTGGGGAGGCCGGAGGCAGCACGGGATGTGAAATGAACAGCAACAGATGAACTCTGACAGACCGAACCACAGAGAGAGCAATTCCCTTCTCGTGGGTGTCGTGAAAACACCAACAGATTAATTGATCAATTATCTCTGTTTCATCATCATCCTAAAAACGAAAATACGACCACGAAGGTATGGTTTGTGGTTACGGGGCTGATCCAGGCTGAGGAAGTTAGGACCCAAACAACCTCCAACAATTAACTCGGCTCCCGCCTGCGAGGCCGCAAGGGGAGTTGGTGAGCATCTTCCGCACGATTTCACGGACGTTAGGCTACTTATAAAGAAGTACAAGGCTCCTGGGAAGCCCTAGGGAAATGGGCCCTTTGCAGAGCCCCCCGGCCTCCGCCCCCAGGATTCGGGCCGACACGTGTCACTGCCTCCCCTCTGCAGACCCTTCACGCTAGCTCTCTACCCGGTAACCGCCAGTGCGGGGCATCCTTAGGAATAAAGGCAATTAGAGCAGACCCCTGGTGAAAAGTCTATGTCGACCTGCCAGAGACCGTGGCAATCCAGACACACAGCTGCAAAAAAAAAAAAAAATAAATAAAATAAAGGAAGGAGTGGAAGGGGTGGTTAGTGATGTTTTCAATCTAAGAAGGAAGAGAGGGTGTTAAGGAGCTTAGTTCATCAGAATCAGCATGTCCTAGTACGAGAGGCAGTGTCAGTAGCTAAAGAAAAGAAGATCATTATGAATGGGTGGGGGCGGGGAGGAGGGGGAAGGGGTGGCCCATGCTCAGACATGCAGCACGCTGACAGAGGGGCGCAGGGGGCTTCTCATCGCACACATGCTGGCGTGGGGAGGTCGGGGAGGCCCATTTACACAGAGTCCTGAGAGCTGACAGAGGCACCGGAGGAAGGAGGCCCGGCCATGATGAGGGGCTCCGAGATTACAAACAAACTTGGCACGGGAGCATCTCAGCTGGCTACGGGAAGCCCACTCCTGGGATGCAGGGACAGGGGGCTAAGCTTTCCCGTCAGGGACTCCTCTTCGCAAAGCAGGCTCAGGAGCGAAGGGAGCCAAGGGCGTGGCGTGTGACGCCTGTTTTCGCCTCCCTTCTGCTCTAGTGCTGCTGAACCCAGGCAACAGTGCGGACAGGAGCCTGAGGTTCACGGAACGAGCACGTGCCAAGGACATCCTAGGCAACCTGCGCATGTGCGGCGGGGAGGGCGGACCGGGAAGTGGATTTCAGCAGCTGTCGGGTGCAGGCCCCTGCGCTGGGAGAGACGTCCGCTCACTCACCCCAGCCTCCGTGAGGCCCACTGGCGGGAGAGCCTCCCTAATGCTCAGGGAAAGGAGGCCAGAACCGAAGAACCGCTCTTCACTAAGCTTTGTTTTTCTCCCCCATGAATTTTATTTGCTCTGACCCTCTCCGCTCCCTGACATCGTAGGATTAAAGGCCAATTCCGGCGGCTCGCTGCTCATCTGAATAACAGGTCCTCCGCCTGTCCCTTTGCGAAGGGCGGGAGGGGCTCTGTCACAGAAGAGAACGTGGTTTCACGAGGGGGTAATCATGTTTTCAGATCCCACGGGCACTTAAGTGATTTCTTTTTTTTGGCCTGGCCACCATTTGGCTGACAACCAGGACCACTGCTCCGGGGCGTCCCTAGGGCGACTGCAGGAAACATCCTCGAACGTTTCTTGCCTTGTTTAAAACGTCTGAAGGAGATCCCTGTTCAGAGGTGTCGAACTGTTTCAACCTTGCTCGTGTGCTTCGCTTCTGTCCTGAATTCTAGTGCCTCACAGAAATGACTCAACTAGTTTTTAAGAAAGAACAATGGATCTCGACCCAACATCTGCTTGCCCTTCAGATCTCAGGGAGAAGAGCCGAGCTTTTCCCCCGGAGCAGTCAGCCTCAAGTCTAGAAAAACACGGTCCCCCTCAGGGAAATAAGGAAACCACGCGGTCTGGGGTGAGACTCGGGAGTTTAGGAAATCGTAGGCTCCCAGTATTCTCTGTCCTAGGATTCACGGGTGAGGTGGCCCTTGTGAAGGCAGGTCAAAGTTATTAGATGCTCCCCCGCTTTGGGGACACTCCCACTTTGCGTCAGACAGCGCAAATACCACACATCTTTTGGGAAGCGATGGACGGCTCCGACCCAAGACCTCGTCCAGGACTCTGGTTGTAAATGGGACTCAACACGGGCACAGCGGCCACACCCAGAAAGCCGACGTTCTCAGAGGGTGGGCGAGAGGGGGGGCGTCCACAGAGCTCACACGCAAGGGGGCACGAAACGAGAGGACGGACCAGGAGCAGAGGACACGCATGCAAGACAGCTACAGATGGTTCTGTGTAAATGTCGCCCAGTCACTTCCTTAGAGACGGGAGGCCAGACGGGGACCCCTCGCATGCACGGGCACCCTGGGCGGTTATTCGTGTTAGTCTGGCTTTCGTTACCGATGCAGCCGTACGTGTCTCGGGTTGTGATGTGAAGAACAGTTTTCAGCTCGAAGAGGACAGAATGCGTAGGACGCCCAGGGCAGTTTTGAAGAGGGGTTTGAATTTACAGGGGGGAGGTTTCGCGCAGAGGCTTCCTTTTCTCTTTATGTTAGGCGAGAAATGTTTTCACAAGGTTGTGACAGTCACAATATTAACTCATTATTTTGTCACGGCTATGTGCTTAATTAGGCTATAATTTTATTCCCTTTGCTGCAAGGGTCAATCGTGTGGTTCCTGCTTACAAAGAGACCTCCGGTCATGGTTAACTGCCAACTTGTGCTTTTGATTTCGTCCCCCGACTGCCCAGGGGGGAGGGTCACTCTTAAAAAGTGACACGTCGACAATGCAAACTGCTTTCATTCCGGATTCTTAAATCTCTCTCCCTTCAGAAAGTCCTCAATTTGCACGAATTTTATGAAGCCCTCTCACTGGTTTTGAGCAAACAGAACCTGTGCAAGGGATACATTTCTCTCGGTGGGTAGCGTTTCAGTGCCGTAAACAGATACATTTCACATTTTCACAGAAATGACTCATTTTAGAGCAGCGGTGGTTTTCAGGACGGACTGGATAAAGTTAAACAACAAGGTCATAAAGGGCATTTACAAAACCGCCTTCTGGGAAATAACTTTTACGAACTACCCGGTAAACGTGCAAGTTTGCAAACTGCAGGGTGGCGACGGCGGCTCTGCCGTGGATGGCGGGGTGCGGGGCCGAGTCTGTCGGAGTGAAATGTTCAACCAAAGGCTGTCACGGTATCACACTGTCAGGTCAAGGCCGCAGAGAACTGATGAACTCTAGCGGTGAACTGAGAACACGAGGGGATCTCTCAAACGGCTTCGCTGGGGAAAGCCGAGACAGGAAGGCATGAGCGGGCCCTGGGTGTCGGGCTGTGGTCCCGGGTTTATTTCCCTAATCAGAACAAAGAGTTTTACCTTCTGTTCACCAGCGTGGACGACATCGTCAGCACCATGCAAGCCACATGACAAAGTCACATGATACGCACGCACATGATTGGTTGAAAGGAAAGTGGAGGAGGTCACATGGAAAATACAAAAAAATTAAAAACTGATGTAAACAATGGGCAGGGAGAAAAATCAACAACAAAATCACAGACTAAATAAAAGGAGAAATCAAATTAAATTAGCAGCATATATAGGAAACACTGGGAGGGCAGTAAAACTGCCCAGAAATAGAAGGATAATAAATCATAAAGAGCATTTGGTTAACGACACCAATAAGCATTAGATACAGCTGCAACACTGCATATTAATACCAATCAAGGAGCAGGTACACTTGTTTGGAAATGGGGAGGGGTTTCTGCCAGGACCCGGATGTCAAAGTCAATCCAGGAGACTGCTGAAGGAAAAAAAAAAAAGAAAGCGAGTTATTATTCACAGATTCCAGAAATGTCTCGGCATCCTTGGAAAACGAGGGCAATCGAGGAGAACGTGAGTCATGCAGGAGAAGTCCCAAGACCGTGTGTCCTGTAAGAACAAAATATTTTGTTGGATCGAGAGAAGCCATTTCCTGTTTCCTTTGGGGCATGAGGAGAGCAGGCACGGGGTGAATAAAGGTCGGTGGGTGCAGGCTAGAGAAGGCAGCCCTGGGGGCTCCTTCCCATTTTCCAGTTCATCTACCCACCTTACCCTGGAGCCCCCAGTGACAGCCCTGTTGAGACACCTGTCAAGGCGGAGGGCAGTCAGGTGCACAAAGGGGAGAGGTTTCTTTCGGTGGTGACACAATGGCTCCGTCAACACTGAGCACAGAAACCGAACTGACCCTCTAGCCCCACGAACTAAGACTTTGACCTTGACCCCAGGCTTGGGCATTGGTGGATTATCCCTCTAGATTTGTGGCTGCACTTGATAAGATACAGATCTGATTTTGATCATTAAAAAAAAAAGAAGAAGTTTTCTGGTTTGGATTTATCCCGATTCCTTTTTGTCGTCTATGGTATTGAGGCTCTGATTTGTTTCTGAATGACTTGCCTTGTCCAAAGGCAGTTTGGGTTTCCTGCCTTCACTTGCATGGGTCAGGGGGAGATCAGGCTGTGGCCACTGACGCTAAGAGAAGGGCAAAGAGTTGGACGGATCTTTCTGTCCAGGGCACATTACAAATAGAGCAAGAGAAACGCTTCGGCCCAGTTACGCGTTCTTGGCCGCTCTGAGCGGATGGAGGCAGTGCTCCCTAGCGTCTGACACCGCACAGGTTCTGGTACATTCTGACCAGGGTACCCTGTGGGGTACATCCAACTGATCAGCTTCTCTTTTGATTTTCTGCGATGCCCTCATTCATTCAGAAGTTCAAACGGATCGGCATACACAGCCACGCACAGACGCACACCCCCCCACACACCCCCTAGCAAAAATAGGAGACATTATTAATTTTCATCCCCGGCTGGTGACCGGCGGAGTGTTGTATGTGTCTAGCTACTCGGCTCTTAGCTCCGCTGCACTCACACGTGCTACCTTTTGCCTTATTGTCGAGGAAGACGCTTAGGCCAACTACAGGCTGCTGCCCAATTGTGACCGTCTTCCCTTCATCCCAGTATCCGCTGGGACTTACAATTTGGGTCACTAGTCCAGTGGCGCAAAAAAAAAAAAAAAAAGAAAAAAAAGAAAAAGAAAAAGAAAAAAAGGCCAACTTTCTTTTCTTTTGATGTCACTCCTAGGCATTTTATCTGTGGACAGAAACGTCTGACGTTTAAAAAATTAAACGTCTGTCAGGGAAAAACACCTAATTCCTCCTTAAGGAAAAATCTGGATTCAAGGTTCCAGGGAAGACCGATCTACAGCGAGACACCTTAAGTGTGACCGAGCTGTGCGAACACATTGCGTAGCCTTCCCCTACGCTGCCAGGGACACACACCACGCCAATCGGGGAAGGCCAGGGACACAGCTGTTAGAGGAAGAAAGGGCGCTGCTATTAGTCGCATTCCTTTCCCAAATGCAAAACAAAAACAAAAGCAAAAACCACCCCCAAACAACCCCTCGTCTGAGTGAAACTCGCACGAGCACAGCTCGTCGCCCCCTTCTCTGCTCTGCCGACAAAAAGAACCCTGAAAAGCATCTGGAATTAAAATTCATTGCAGCACACGCACGGAGAGAACACCAAGAAAGCAGACCCTCGGCTATGTTCCGCAGCAGAAAAAAGAACCATTTCATGCAACACACGGAACCAGGAAACTCTTTTCTTCTCTGTTCAATTATGTATCAGAAACCCTGGCCCCGGAGCAAATGGGAGCTGTATTTTGCATATCTGCTTTCTGCCTTCTCGCTCAATGGATGCTGTCATTTCTTCCTGTGCACTCGGAAATATAGGATCTGAACCCCCACACAGCCGTGGACATCGCTGTAAACACACACACACACGCACGCACGCATACACGCACGCGCGGTGGTTCCTGTTGACTTGGGACTTAAGGCCTAACACACAAGCTCACCTCATTAGAACATTACGAAGGCAAGCTTGGAGGACGTCACGGTTGTGATGAAGTGTAACGTTTTCCTCAAGTCTGGCCCGACTCTACCCTCAGCAGATGAATTCCAGAACTCTGATCTGGACTCTGGGCATACGAACTGGAGGGGGCTTGGCTATGCTTTCGGGGGCGCCATTTTCCTAGTGCTGAGGAGGGCTGTGAGGAGGCCTCTGCCCCCGTGTGCCCTGCCCTCATGCCCCCTTGCCTTGCCTCAAGGTGCCACAAAGCAGGGCGTACTGTCAGGCAGGAGCAGCTCCTGCCCTCTCGGCTGCCCCCTTCACCTCCTGCCTCTTTATTTTTCCTATTCCTTCCCTTGTTCTCAGTATTGGCAACGTGTGTGTGTGAGCGCGTGTGAGTGCACGCTTCAGAGGGGAGGGACAACAAAATCTGGGAAGAGATGCTGTTCTTTTGTCTCCTTGGTGTTTCTCTAATCCTATTCTGTTGTTGCACATGAAGGGAAATTTGGAAAACTCTCTTCATGAGGAATATTCTTCACATAATCACCCAGTTCTTCCTGTTCTCTTGGCCACACAGACAGCATGCATAGGAAACCACACCAGGCGAAGAGCCTCCATGCATTCACAACTGTTACTTGTTATACAAGGGACAATGTCAGGCAGCACCGGGACCCAGAAGTCAGCTTGGCAACAAGCAGCAATCTGGCCATGAGCCGCCATAACTCTATACTCACTAGACGGTTCTGTGGTTGGGACAGCAGGAAGAGGCCAGGTTGCTATGGAAACATGAAGGGCAGACAGGGCACAGAAAGGTGAAGGAGAGAATGGTGATATAAATTACATTCCTGAGTAAATATATGAATGTGTTTGTATACATATATAGATGTTTATTATAAAGAAAAGAAGGGGATATTCTCACTTCCTTCTTCCCTGATTTATCGATATGAAGACAGAGATTAAAAAAAATCATCAGAGATGTTGCTGTCAAGTTACTCTCCTGTGGCAAGAAAGAACATAACCCTTATTTATTCTGACCACGAATTCTAGCTACTACGTGCCGGGCTCTGTGTCTCGTGTTTGTCATACTTAGTCTTGAATTTTCACAGGTACCGACATGACAGGTAGAATCTATCCTTCATTTGAGAGGCATGAAGTCGGAGGCTCGGGAGGCTGAGTGACTCACTCCGGGTCACGGAGCTGTGCACAGAGGGAGCCCGCAGGGATCTGAACCCGAGGCGGTTTCTGGTCCTCAAGCCTGAATGCCTGCGGCTCCGGCCGCTGCTTGGGCAGCGCCACCTGGCGTGGCGGCCCTGTTTCTGAGGCAAACAGATACAACAGGTGGCTTCTGAGCGTGGGGCTTGGGTCGCCTCCTGAGGCTGTGCCCAAAGTGCAGCAGCCTCTGATACTGGAGGGGGGATACAGCCAGGGGGTGCCTGCCCCCCACCTGCCACTCTGGGCACCCGCTAGCATGACATCTTGGGCCTCATGCAGCTGCTGTCTCCCTTTGCCCCCCCCCCCCGCCCCCACAAAAGCTGGGTTCAAAACTCTGAGTCAGAGGTGCCGAGCTCTCTCCTGAGCCCCCAAGGGAACAAGGACAGGGCAGCCAAAGGAAATAAGGTCGTAAATGAGCGAGGCTCGGTCAGGAATGCCGAAGCCTGAGCCCGGCGGGGTTTGGTGGTCCCGCTTCTGGGTGGGCAAACACAGCGTGGTGAGCGCTACAATGTTTTGTTTTGTTTTTTTTTTTTTTTGGAGGGGGCGACGGGAGGAGGGTGATTTACTCCTCCTATTTTATGGAAGAGAAAAACAAGGCTCACTTGTGAAGGGTTAAGTAATTTGCCTGAGCGCCTACCGCCAGGCACATCTGCAAGCAGACACTGTTTATTTTCCCACAAATATTTACGAGACAAGTATGCGTTTATGGAGAAAGCGAAAGCTACAGGCCTCGCTATCTAATTTCAATGTCTGAATCCAACTGTGCCAATTAAAATGAAGGGTGAAAACACAACACCCCAAAGCATTTCTTATGACCCTGCAAAATAGATGTTTTCCTTGGCAAATTCCTTTGGTTTCTCCAAATGTCAGCTCGAGTCCAGCCCAGGAAGAGTCCCGAGGACAGGGCTGGGCTGGGCTGCGCCCGGCCCAGGGGAAGCCTGACTGCAGGATCCTCTGTCCAGAGCGACGCCTGTCACTTGCCTACTCTTTGTTTGGACAGGGGGGTGCGGGGAGGGGGTGCTGCCCCCCGTGAATCTGGGACGCTCTGCGCCTGTTTCTCTTCTCAGCTGCTTCTCTAAAACCCAGCGCTGCTTTTGCGCGCAGAGTTGAATTATCACCTGAGGAAGGAGATACCGTTACGCAGACCCACCGTGGCTGGTGGGAAGCGGCCTGCGGAGAGATGGATGAAGAAAATGATACTCACTATCGGGATGAGACAACGGAGCGGGGGTGGAGGAGCTAGGAGGAGCCGCTGAGGAAAGAAACATGAAGGTTAAAAAAAAAAAAAGGAAAGAAAAGCTCATTGAGGCACACAGATACTGAAAGAAAAAAAAATGGAAGAGCCAACCCCGGGGTGTCAGTGGCAGGAGCTGAAGCGGGTTAAAGCGAGGAGGAAAATCACCATGCGTGAGGGCGGGTGGCCTGCGGGTCAGTGGAGAGCAGGGTTCTCTGATTTCGGACCCGAAGCCTCTGTCCCTGCTGAGCCCCAGGGTTCAGGTAAGGGACCGGGCCAGGAACAGCGGCAGAGGCCTGCAGCGCCCCCTGAAACAAACAGCCAGTTCAGGTTGCCTCCAAGGGATTGGATGTCAGGAGGAGAGGGAACCCGGATCCCAGCTTAGGGTGAACGCGGAAAAAAGGCGGCTTTGGCTTTTCCTGGGCCAGCTGTCCATAACGTGATCCCGTATAGGCCTACACGGGCACATATGTGGAGCAGAGCCTGTAAGCCACTCTCTAATCTCAATGCCCCAGTGACAGAGGAATGAGCTTCCTACTCGAAGTTTACTGCTGAGTGAGGTCCGGGATTGTCTGGCATCTCGATGGTACCCACAGCACCGCTGCCCCCCCAAACCCTATCTGGGAGGGGATTCCCTGGACGCTGCTGTGAGTGTTACTCTCACTCTCTCTTGGAAAAAGGGGATGCTAAAGAGACTGAACTGAATAAGTAACGCTCACCCCACTTTTGGCTTGGAGGAGCATCAGCCAGGGCTCATCCAAGACATTCTGGACACTGAACAGATGTCTAGTTTTTCGCTTGCAAATACGCTGAGGTTGTCCCATCGATAATCACAAAACCAAGTCCCCTCTGAGAGCTGGATGAAAATCTGGAAAAACATCCCCGTGTCTCCAGCATTGCCCAGGCACTCACGATTTGCTCTTCCTTTTCCCTCCCAGATGAGGTGCTCACGTGAGCGCAACGTCAGCAGAGTCAGAGCAAGATGACCGACTGACTCACGGTGACGTGACGGTCTGGTTACTTCATGCGAAAGTGTATCTCTTTCTTTCTCTTTTACTTTTTTGGCTTCGATTGTTTGCATAACTGTCCATATATTCTGGCAAAGGGGCAGAGTTTTATGCGTTTTGAACACAATGTGTTAGAATACATTTAATTTATGCTTGCAGTGTGCCATCTAGGGGACAAAATTTTGTGAAAACGGTCATCTCGAGAGGCGTCTTCTACAAAGTAGAGGCTCATTCAGAGCATACCCTGAAGGAAATTGTCTATTTTGCTTCACGGTTCAGAAGGGGATTAAGAGGTAACATGCAGGCAATGAAACCCTGAAGGCGTGTGGCTCAGTCACAGAGAAAAGGACGCGCGATGGGCTGTCGCGTCATTGCGCTAGGGGCTCGGCAGCTTTGATAGGGAGGGAGCCCCTCCCGAGATGAACAGAGGTTGTGAGCTTTCCACTGTGAAGACAGGCAGACATGTGGCCTAAAAATACACGAAACCGGAACACCTTTCCAGACTGGAGTTCTATTTGTTTGTTTGGAGTCACAGCTGCCTCATTACCTTCACACACAGGTACCAACGACACACAAAGGAATCTTCGAACAGGTGAGCCATGCTTTCTAATATGGCAGCTCAGAAGCAGGAGCTCTCTGAGGCTCTTTGTGGCTTTGGCATGTTCATGCGCCTGAAGGTGGGTAAGTCTATCAGGGAAGCAACAGAGCAACCCCATTATTGGGACATCTCAAGGAGCTCAAGAGATAAACTAATGTAAAATGCATTGGCTCTCACCTGCTAATGAGGGGGTGGGGATGGGCGATGGGGGTGGGCTGTCTGGCAGCAATGGCTCTCTGTTCAGCATGACAGCTCATGGATCCTGCACCTTCTCTCCCTCGGGGTGAGCGTGCACCGAGGGTCTAACCTGAGCATCACGGGATCAGGCCGTCCACCTGTGCCCCAACATTATAGGAGCGGAAAGCACCGGCAACAGGCGAGACAAGCCAGTGTCAGAAACCAATGCTGCTGGTTCTTGGGCTCAGTGTGAGCATGCAGCTGGACCGATGGCTGATTTTATTTGCCTAATTTCATACAACCTTTGCACCTTCTGAGGGAGGGAGAACTCGGAGAAGGCCCTCCTAAAACACGTCCTCACTTGCTAGCAGCAGTCAGTAGGTGGGTTTGGCATGGTCGTGGTAGACGCTGGAGTCGCCCTTCCAACTGTATTCTCCTTCTGGATGCCCCCGGGGGCCTGGCCCTCCCTTCGGCCCCTCTAGAAAGGTCATGAGGGTACAGGAAAGACCATAAGAACCACCTTCAGTGAGAGGGTGATGTTCTCATGTGTGCTGCCTCTTATCCCGTTCAAGTTCCTGACAAAGGCACTCACCACTAAGGCTGGGCCACGACTCTCCTTATCTAAAAGGAGTTTGATTTTTTTTTGTAATTCTTTAGGCCATAATGTTATTAGACAATTGAGAAAACTGACTTTGCAGTGCCTGCCGCTGGATTGTTCATGCCCTACTTGGAATGGACGGCTGACCACACCGTTTTCCCAAGGGCTTCTTGGAATCTGGGTCAACTACCCACTTTCCTACTAGCAGATAACAAACCAGAAGGTCTAGGGGTCTCTCTCTCTCTTTTTAAAGCAAACACCGACTTTTAAAACACAGCATCTGTTTAAGAAATTCTTCACTTTTACAAGGGCTGAGCTGGCAAGGAATGGAAATCACTTAAGGGCTTTGGAGTCTAAGACCCAGTTACTCTGATTCTGGACTCAAACCCCAGGTGCCTGTAAGAAACTCAAAAGGAGGCCTCCTTCCAGCCTTCCTGTCTGTGATGCACCTGAGCCTCGTCCACTTCCTGGTCAGAATCCAGAGCGGCGGAAGCCCAGACTGAGAATAAGGACGCAGGAGGAAGCGCCCTCACCTGCAGAGCTGTCCCTTCTGCATCTGCTGGGGGCACGGGCGCCGCCCGGAGCTGACGGCTGCCACTCTTAACCTGACCACTCCAGTCCCCGATCCTGACTCTTTCCAGAACCGGTTCATTCAGGAACCAAGTCTGCTGAGATCATGGATTCAGCACTTGCTGGAAATCTCACAACGCCTACCCTGAGCTACTTAGTTTCTGCTGTTGCTGCAATATTTCTGAATAAATTGTAAAAAAGATAAGCTTCCCTGAGTGCCTTTCAGGAGCTAGGGGCTTTTTATGAGAAGAGCGTGCGGTTTTCTGAATACCTTTTCTTCCGAGTCTCTCTGGGTAACACTCCCCTCCGCTATTCTGAGCTCAGCCTAGGAAGCGAGGGGCAAGCATCAGCAGGAGTGAAGCTTGGGGGGGGGGCATCTTGCAGGGGCATCTTGCATCAGATCTCTCGCCCTCCCTCCCGCCCCGGAGGAGGGGCCGGCCTTCTGTAACCCTTGCGCCCCGCGTTCACTATTCACAGCTTCCACGTCCTTCCCGTGAAGAACTCCCCCTCTCCGTATGCTTGGCAGTGAAGACACTAAGTATGGCTGGTCAGTCTTTCCCAGTGGAAATGCACACTGCAAACAACCTTGCACTAACGAACAGAACGGCCGGGAAGCGGGGATTTAACCCCCCAGCAGCTGCCTGCAGCACCCACCTGCGACTGGGGAGCCAAAGCTCATGCGGTCCTTTACAACCGCAGCTGCTGCTCGGGCCTCCCAGAGCCCCCCAGCTGCCCCAGGCAGAAAAGGGAGGTGTCATGAGCTCAAATCTCTCATCTCCTCAAAGCAAATGTTTAAGTCCTTTCAGCTGCTTTTCCCTGGGAAGGGATTCTGCAGCCCCGGCGAGGCGGCGGCCACGTCTCGGGCGTCCTGGCAGAAGGCGAGGCGGTGCTCTGGCCTGTAGCTCAGAGACCGCCTGCTGGCTCCCGCCTCGCTCAGCCTGGCGCGCGGCGGCCTTGCCGCGGGGGAGCATCGCACGCGGGAATTAATCAAGAAACACGACTTCAAAGGACACAGAAAGTGCATGCTCTACCACGGGACAAGTGTTAGCCTCTTGGAGGAACGTACAGACATCGACGAGAGCACAGCTAGAACAAGGTCAGTGGGGTTAGGGCCCAGACGGCATCATCTACTTCAGCCTAGGGGACGAGAAAGGGACCGGAACTAAATTAAGAACTAGGACTAGCAGATGTTAACACTATAGAAACAGATAATGAGGTATGAAGAGGCACTTACGTGGAAGAGGGCTGCCTGCATTTCCCACGGATGGAACACAGACGATAAGAAAAGACAAGAGACAGACCCAAGGGGGGAAAAAAAAGATGTAAAAGGAATGAATAGGCTCAGGACAGCACGTGGAATTGGGAAATTCACATTATCATGTTATTTCAAACCCAGAAAGAAGCAGTTCCTGGAGAAGGAAGATGAGATAAGCCTTCTGCTTCTGGAAGAGGTAGCGGGGGTGGGGGGGGTTGCTTTGCGGGACTCTGGCTTCAAAGAGAAGGAAGGAAGGGATTGCCCTGCGTGGCTTTTAATCCCAGGAAGGAGAGAGGACCCGGGGAGCCTGTGACCGCTCACGGAGTCGGGCTGTGCTGCACCTGCTGCGGCCGGGCGGACGCACGGTCCTCCCAGCGGTTCGGGTCTGTGGAGGGCTATCGGCAGAGCCCGGCCTGCTGGGGGACAGCGGGGGAAAGCGAGGCAGGCACAGTTTAAGGAAAGAGGGGAATGATGGAGGGAAGCGGTGCCGTCCTGAACGGATCAGGAAGAAGCGGGAGGGAGGAGGAGCAGAAGAGTCAGGGGCTCGGCCGCCCTCCGCCCTTGTGCACTGCTGGGGTCTTGCTCCTGTGCATACACCACGCGGCAGCCCCTGCGTTTCTGTGACGTCATCTTTCTGCCGCGTCAAAAATCCCACGCCTTGCACAAACCGTCATTTGTCGTTACCCTCTTCCTTCAAGTCACGGGGTGCTTTAGGGCCTTTGTGACCTGTGTCCAAAAGCAGTACCTCCCAAATCCCTCCACAACAGGCCGCTGCGTCTCTGCCCGCCCCCCTGGCAACGTGTCAGGGGTTTCCTCCCTGGCTGTGAGTCTAACAGGCGGGACCGGCTACTGTGACAGTAGGCACTTTGGGGAAGAGAACAGAAGGGGCTGGGCATCAGCCATCACTGAGGGCCAAGGAACTAGGAGGTGGGACCTCCTGGAGCAGAGGAATCTGAAAGACAAAAAGCTGTCATCCGAACCACTGATGGGGCAGCTCAGGGTCCCCTCTGCCCCCAGGAGAAGAGGGTGGGGGAGGGGAAGAGGCAGGGCGGCTGCTTTTACTTACGGACTGGCTGCGTCTTGAACTCGGAGGCCGTGCTGATCTCCCCCAGCCCCTTGCCGTTGAGGGCCGCCAGCCGCACCGCATACGTCGTCTCGGGCTTCAGGCCCACGATGGTCACGATGCCCTCCATGTTGGCTGTAGGGTCACAAAGAGGGGAAAGCCCATTGGTAAAATGGCACAGCCACTGCGGAACACAGCATGGCAGGTCCTTAAGAAATTAAACATAGTGTTTCCATGTGATCCACGTCTGGGTACATACACAAAGGAACGGAAAGCAGGAACTGGAACAGCTACTTGCCCACCCATGTTCATAGTGGCACTGTTCACAATTGACAAGGAGAGGAAACAACCCAAGTGTCCACCAACGGACGAGTGGATACACACGGTGTGGTACCCATACTGTGGAGGAGCAGGCAGCTTTAACATGGAATGAAACTCAAGGTACACCTTGAGGACATTGTGCTAAGTAAGCCAGACACAGAAGGAACTATTCCACTCATGTGCAGTAGTGAGAAGAGTCAACTACACAGAGACAGGAAGTACAATGGTGGCTGCTGGGGCTGGACGGAGGTGGGAATGGGGAGCTGGTATTTAAAGGGCACTGAGTTCAAGGTTATGACAAAGTTCTGGAGCTAGATGGTGAGTGTGGTTGCACAATGATGGGACGGTACCTACCGCCACTGAACCGTATCCTTCAACATGGCTAAAATGGTAAATTTCATGTTCTACATATTTTGCCATGACAAAAATGGAATTAGCATGTTAATTATATTTGAATTAAAAAAAAAAATGAAAGGGCAGGGGACGGTAGAATCCAGCTTATAGCAATGACCAAAAAAAAGAAAACAAAGCCAGTTGGACTGACTGTCACGTGGGATCGACATGCCATGGGCTGGTGTGAGGTTTCAGAGGGAAGTTAGGGAGGTCAAGAGATTGTTTTCGTCTGGCTTCAAACTGACAGCCAGAAACTCCTCCCAGGTTTCCCAGCCCCCAAAAGCTGAAGGAGTGACGGAGGCCTCCTGGTGAAACAAATTCTCCATAAAACAGGACCGGAAGGCAGCCACCCTTGTTACCACGTACCCGACTGGGATTAAAACTTTCTTCGGAAACAAAGCGTATTTCACTGACGTATCCCAGTTAAACCCCGCGGGGAGAGTTAGACACAGTTATATACTCGGTCTTCGGGGAAAAACAGTCTGGGCTCGGAATCTTCAAACTGCAGGCATCCAAGGGTCATTTTTAAAGCTTTTAGTTTGGAAATCTATCACAGGATGGATTTAAGAGCAGACTGGTGTCTCTGGTGATTTGTTATGTGGTTAACACCATCATTACAGGACAGTCCCTGAGTACCCCAAGCAGAACTGGATGGGTGACGGCAGAGGACCCGCAGCCTGGGTCACCCACAGGTGCAGGGCAGGGGCAGTCTGGACTCATCAGGTTGAGGTCAGCACCTAGGTAGGGCTTCTGCTTGGAACGTGGTTGAGATGGCCTCGTCCGTCTTAGCATGGTCCTGAGAAGCAGGTTCTGACGCACCAGGGGACAGAAGGCCAACACTTCCAGAGGACATGTGACCGTGCCCACATTCTAGAGGGGCAGGGAGGGTGCTGTGGCACAGGGTCATGGACGGATGGCAGGCGGTGGCATCTGGCCTCCTCAGCAGGAGAGAGTGGTGTGCCACTCTACCCCAGTGGGCGGTCAGGGTCCCAGGACCTGGGGTGAATGCGTGCCCAGCACCGAGCGACCCACCATTGTAAAGGCAATGTCAACTCTCCCCCACTTACCCTCCTTGGCATCGTACCACTTGAAATGCCATACTTCCTCACCCACCGCTCTCCACTCAGCCTTGTATTTGAGGATGGGCACCCCGCCTGTGGCCTCTGGTTCATCAAACTGCACCTGTGCTGTGCTGGAGTACGGCTCCACCTGGTCGATGGATGGTGACGATGGGGTGTCTGTGGGGAGGACACAGATGGGGACCTGGGTGAGCCTGATCAGGTCCAGGACCTAACTCCCAGTCACATAGCCTATCTCCCGTCTGTGCTCATCCCTGGGAATCTTGTCACCTTGTCCCCAAGCCTGCCTCACAGTACAATTCCCTCCCAATGTGCCCCGTGCCCACAACCTTGAGCCTCCACAGGCTCCTTGCTTCCTGACCCTCTGTCTTTGGCTCCCCCGACCCTCTCTGCTTTTACTTTCCTAATGTCACCAAAGGGCACGGACTAGGCCAGCAAGGGTGAGGCTGGTGCAGCCATAAGGGGTGCTCACCTGCTTGGACAAGGATGAATTCCAAAGACTCCTGTCCAATGCGGTTCACTGCGGTACAGTTGTAATTTCCGAAGTCATTTTCGGAGTCTGGGGTCACCTTTGGAAAGAAGGAACTCGTGGGTTACAAGTGGCCCACGGAATGGCCGCTGACTCAGATCTTTATTTATTGGATTTCTCTGTAAAGAACGTTCACTCCGGCCCATCCTTAAACCAGAGAGAATGGCCAAGGGGCTAGTGTGAGAGGCACGCTCGGCCTGCCAGGCCGTGACCTAGCCCCGGGGAGAGAGAGGGGGGCAGGGCTGAGGCTCAGTGGCTCCCCTGGTCAGGACACGTGGGTGCAGCGAGAGAAAAGCTTTTAGCTGCCCAGGGCAGCCTATCCAGGGTCAGACTGTGCCTTCTCCCCCCTCCCCTGCCCCCACCTCGACTCACCTCCAGGAAGCTGGCGGAGGGAGTGTTGTAGATCTTGATGTTGCTATAATTGGAGCTTGGCAGCAGCTGACCATCTCGGAACCACGAGATCGTGGCACTGGGGTAGGCAAATACCTCACACGTGATGTTCACCTGGTTCCCCTCCCACGTGTAGACAGCCACAGGGCCCTGCAGCTTGGGGGCATCTGCAAGGAACGGCCATGGCCATCAGGAAGACCACCGGCACCGAGGAGCCCCCTGCACCCTGTGTCCTGGCCCTGGCAGGGCATGCGTGCCCCAACGCAGATCTAGTGCCGGGACGCGGTAAAGCCCAGGCCGGTGCAGCAGTCCCGGGAGGTGCATGGAAAGACCAAAGTGCCCGTGGGCTGGTAAGAGGCCTGGGGCGGTGGGAAGGACGACCTGGGGACAGAGCTCTGGAAGGGCCCGGGGCAGGGTGCAGCTCAGGCCCCGGCTGCTATCCTCCCTTTCATCCCGACCCCGCGCTGCCCCCCTTCCCCTCCTTGACCCCGCGCTGCCCCCCTTCCCCTCCTTGACCCCGCGCTGCCCCGCTTCCCCTCCTCTTTCCAGTCACTGCTCACATTGCACTTCGAGGTACATGGACTGGGAGTCCTGGCCGATGGTGTTGCTGGCGGTGCAGATGTATTCTCCGGCGTCTGTGTACTGGATGCTCTTCAGGGTCAGGGACGACACGCGCGCGTGGCTGCGCACCACCATGTGCCCGTCCAGAGTCTGCCGGGAGGGAAGGCAGGGCATCAGAGCCCAAGGCAGGGCATGGGGTGGGGGGGCGGGGCGCGGGGCAGGAGACCGGGCCACCCTTCGTCTGGGACCAGTCTCGCATCTTCTCCCCAAACTGTGCCAGCGCCTAACTCTCACTTGAGGTACCCAGTAGAGTGGGAGGCTCTGGAGAGCACCACAGGAACTGGAGGGTATCCAAGATAGAAAATGGGACTCAGGTTTACGTCAAGCAGCCTAGACTCTGTGCCAGGGTCGGTCTGGGGCAAGGACAACCAAGGTCCCCCCCCCCCCCGGACAACTCTATGTGTCAAGTCTAAACTGGAAGCAAAAGCCCTGGCTAGCAGCCATTCCGGCAGGGGCCTTGCTCCCTGAGGTTCCGGGAAACCTGCACCCCTATGCTCTCCTTCCGGGAGTCTGCCCATTCGTCAGTTCCGCGTACATGCATGCATAAGGGGAAATCCGACTGTGCCAACTGCAAGAAATTATGCAAGAAACCTATAATCCTGCACATGCCTCGCTTTCCTGAATGGGTAAAAGTAAAATACTTTCATTCAAGAGAAAGTCCAACAGCTCAAGGATCAGGAGTTGCTGAGTAGAAGTGAGGGCAGCTGAGTCTTCTCTCCAGGGAGAGTGACACAGAGCCCAGGCTGGGATCCCTGACACCAGAGTCACCACCATTTTCTAGCCCCTAAGGCCACAGCTGGCTTCCTGAATCTCTGGAATTACAGCGATTGGTCAAAAAGGAAATAAGCATCTGATCCCTAGGCAATGGGTACTGGCATATTTCCAAGGGGCTCTTGCCTTGACTCTACAATGGCTGCCGGCCTAGGAAAAGTCTGGGCATGTTGCCCAAGGTCAGATCCTCAAGAAAGGTGGTAATCTGAAGAAGGAGTCTTGCTCCTCGCAGGCTGGGCCACACTCTTATCTCCAGCATATGATATTCTGTGGAGACGGACAGGTGAGCGTTCTGCATATGGCATGTGTTGTCCCATGGGGTCAAGCCTTTAGAGAACGAAAGAACACCTGCTTCATATTCTTTCGACATGCTGGTTTGGAGCCTGAGACCCAGAACTGCAATGGCGTACAGCAGCCAGTTTAGGCAGCTTGAAAGCAGGGTCTCGCTGGCTCTGTGGGGCAGTCTCCGCAGATCCATCCATCACTAACGGACCTAATCCATCTCAGGCATTTAATCCCCACTGAAGTTCACATCTGGAAGCTGGAATACCGCTGCCGGCAAGGAGGCAGAGTGCCGAGCAAAATCATCACTGCCTACCTCTGCGAGGGCCACCCCATTCTCAGAGGAGTGCCCAGATGCCCATGGCTCTCAATTCCACCTGAACCATAAGTCAGCCAGGCTGACGGGGTGAGGAGATGCCACGCATTAGTCAGAGATAACAACAGACAGGCATGGAGCGCTAGGCTAGTAAGCCCCAAGGCATCTGGTTTGCTAAACAACTGGATCCTAGCGCCCCCTTTCCTTGTGGGCTGACAGGGTTGTCCCAGTACACCCCAGTGGTGACGCCCATGAGCCATACAAATTGTAACCTATCATATCTAGTGTCATCAAAAGCATGAAGCCACACCACCAAGTATCTCTAAAGGGCTGACTTGATCTGCTTGTCACTTCTGTCTGACCACAACACAGCAGGACAAAGGCAGAAAGGGTTTGAGGTCCACCCCCCGCCCTTCTGGTTATCTCAGTGAGAACACATGTTCAGCCTCTAGTGACGCCAGCCAGCCGCTGAGCTACGATTGTTTATCATCCAGACGCAGCTTGTCCTGGGCCCGGCACCCACAAACATGGAAAACCGACCAGATCTTTGGGAAGTCAAGAGAACATTTCCACAACGGAAGCAATATTGCAGCAAAGGATGCAAAGAGAGTCACGTAGGTAAGAGTAGGACAGTAACAAATCGCAACTAAACAGGGCATGACCTGCCTTTACTCAGAATATTCTAGAAAAAGGTTGAAGAGAAAGAAGCTTGGAAGTGGTTTCATTGACACCTATGCTCTTCCCCCCTTTTGTGTGTTCTAAGTTTCTCTATGTGGGAAATTTTCTCATTTAATGGTGTAACAAACCAGTAGACAGCCCTCTACAGAGAATTCTTATTTAGCAGTGGCTCATGACAGGATTGATGATGGGAATCTGCTAGATGCCCAGTTCTCCCTCCAAGGGGAGCAGATAGACTCCAGTGCAATTAGACTGTTTCCCTCTGAAATGTTTGACCCTGGTGCTGGGACAGAGTCAGGGACTGCCACCCACAAGCCATCCAGATCAGGAGTCAGGCTTGCAGAGGAAGCAGATGATCTCTGGGCAAGACTGGAAAGACAGCTGTGACAAGAAGACCCTGTCTTGAAAAAACAGCACGAAGGGCAATCTCAGCTACCCTTCTCATCAAAACATTTTTGTGTCCCTCCTTCCAGGTAAGAGTGCTAATTCTCCGAGCTTATACAACGAAACTGGCCAGAACCCAAAGACCTTCTTTGGAGCTCATCTAGACTTATGGTCTTCATCTCTGAATGAGACAAACAGGAGGAAATTCTGAGCCCCAGGGGCGGCACTCACTTGAAAGTCAATTATGTCCAAAGTGAGATACTCAAGATAAGGATACTTCTGGAAAACAGAAGTGAGGGTTGTCTGCTTTCCTGGAGTAAACCTATGACTTCCACTTATAATAATAATTCTCTTAACCTTGCTTAATGCTCCCTGATAAATCTCACGTCCCCCTCCAGCCAGGTCTAAATCAGAATGACAGAGGAAGGTGTGGAAGGCCAAATAGAATGAGATCTGGAGTTACTGAGGAGTGGCTGATAATTAACTCCTCTTCTCTCCTTTTCCCCAATCCCAGTGGGTCTGTGACTTTGGGGCAATAAAACAGCCAGGCTGGGACAGCACTAAGTGATCCCTGTGCCACAGGATGGAGGCATTTCAGCGAGACGAGCACCTGACTGTGGTCCCCCACGACGTGGAAGAAGGTAGGTAATGAAGAGAGCTTATCGTACACTGGATTTGATCACGGCAGTGTGTTCATGTGTGGAAACTAGGATCAGCGCCCAGGGACAGGCAGTCAACTCTTCAATATTAAACAGCATTAAATATTTATAGCCACGACCTGAACACATGAGTTATGTGTTCCGAATAATTATCATTTCTGGAAGACCAAGAGGAAAGAGCTACCTAATTAAAATACAGTGTATAGGATTGCCATAGTCAACATTTGTAGTATTAAAATATCAAAGTTTCCTCTGGAGAAGAGATGAAAGCTATTTAAAAAAATATTTATGGATTTGATCCTTGAACCTCATCTGAAGTATACTAGTTTTTATTTCGCTATCTTTCACTTACACAAATCAGTGAAAAAATGATAGGCATGTTTGTGACTAGGGTCTTGGGTGTGTAAGATTAAACTCTAAAGATTAATATTTAGCTTCAGTTTTCAAACGAGGTCCCACATTACCCAAATGGAAGGAAGCAGTCAGAGAAGTCTCAAAGGCTAAATGCTACTGACTTCTAAAACCATTTGTGCCAAATCATGCAGATCTCATAAATTTCATGCTCTATGGAAGTAACATAGGTGTGCTCAGCAATTTGGGGAAACCAAGGAGAGATGTCACCTGCATTGCTTTGACATGAAATGGGATGTGACCATTCACTAGGATCGATCATTCTAAAATAAAGCGAGCAACAAGGTGAGTTGAGCTGGAAAGGGCTGAGTGGGTTTTTAGATCACTAACTCTGTGACTTTATGACCCGAAGCCACACCAGCCAGGTGAGAGGCAAAAAAAAAAAAAAAAAAAAAAAAAATCTCATCATTTCAAAACGCCTGGCTTGGGAATTGGAGCGATTTATTTCTGTAAGTATAATTACCTGGAGGTGATTTTTACCAGCACCAGCAAGAGAATAAGATCCAATTTTAAGAAGTAATAAGGATTTGTTCATCCACTCCCAACACAGCTTGCTTGCTCATCCTAAGACACTATTGCTAAGTAACATCTACCGCTATTGACCTATTCTTTAATCTAACTAGATGACTAATTAGTTTAGCGTGTCTGGTTATTAAACTGTAATGGTGAGTTAAACTGCGATGCTTTCAAAGCTAAAGACTGGCTAGTGGTCAGGTAAGCTATACCTCCTGCTTCTCCGGTCGAGTCCACGAAGCCTGGAGAGAACAAGATATAAAACACAACAAGAAAGCAGTAAAATTTTACAACATGTTGCTTCAGAGAATTGATGTATCACACTGCATTCCGTGCACATGCAGCTTCTCGTCAACTCAGAACTTTTTCCAAGGCTCACGTTCAAGGGTGTGTTTATTACCCAATCGAATTTAGGGTTCAGCTTACGTTAAACTTGCCCCACCCCCTTACGCACGTTAACATGTATAATTCAAAGGAGAAGGCTTTCCTGATCTTTGCTAGGCATACACAGGGGGACCGGCAGCCACAGTAGACTGCTCCTGTTCCAGGACATCTAGAGTATTTCTCGTAGTTATTTTGTGACACTACTCGTTCTAACCATGAAATCTAGAGATACTTAAGGTGTAGGTTTCCTCCTTTGGATTCTATTAGCTTATCACAAAAATATGAATGCCATTTTGTGCTCATGCATTTTATAATTCGTTGCATGCATCCTATTAAAAATCACGTTTGTATTTTTTAAAAAGGAACCAAGAAAGGAGCCGAGAGGTACATTAGGAACGGTGAAGTATGAAGTCCTTAAAGTTGCTGGTCAGGAAACTTCTAGGACGCCCAACTCTGACTGCTGTGACAGGCTTCCGTCAGTTCTCAAAGGCAGGGGAATGCCCGGATGGCATGCAGGCTCAAGCGTGCACCATTGACCTCGAACATGGCATTCACGAAGGAGGGAGTCAACTCAGAAGCATAGAGGTTTGGGGATTTCTCTACCCACATCTGCATATCTTACTTCTCCGGCACTTGGGGATCTCCTACGCTTACAGTTTTTCTGTTTGCATACCGGGATTCAAAAACATCCTACCTGCAGTTGTTCTTTTTATTAAATGGCATGACTGCCTGGTTGTCCCTGAGGCTCAGATGGAAAAAGGAGAGAACAGATACCAGAGACACGGCAATGCGATCCAGGAAATGCAAATGGGTTAGCAAACATTTAGTAAGAATCCACTAAATGCAGAGAGCTTTTGTGAGAAATGAGGATGGAGAGGCTGGATTATGTCACGTGATGTTGGAATGAAGGAAAATGTGAGGACAGAGAACCATGCAAAGACCAAAGTGTCGGTGTGCCAACATGGCAAATGTGGCCGCCGATGAGAAGTTTGTCTGTCACATGCCAGGGCTGCATGAATCAAGACATTTTTTTTTTAAGGGCTATCTCATAGGGAGTGATTTGTTTTTCAGATCTGATCCTTCTTGTGCCTCTCCCAAATCACTACGGTTTTGTGTCGTTGGGAAGAAGTAGCTGCTAGTACCACAATGCTTCCAGGAGCCTGACCTCCTGCCTGTGTGCCTGATGGAATGGTAGGCTATGCCTTGGCCCTGAAATTTGGTGATGGTGTGTGGCTCACTTTAAGACAATCTGATGTGCAAATATACACACGTAAAACAAATTAGGATGTGATTAGCCATGCTCCAGAAATTTTAAGTTCCAGATTCTTTTAATATTCACATTTTATTAGCTCACATACGAGTCTGCAGGAATACGTGCATAGACTAAAGTGAAGCAACCCTACACGTATCCTAAAGTAGACCCTGCTATACCTCTGCCCATACCCCGAATACGCCAGACTCTAATTGCTCATCGCAGGCACCTTTTCTGGGGTTTATACATGGGCTCCTAGTTTGCATTAATGAAGAATTCTTCCCGGTGACAGAAAGATCTAGTTTCCAGTGAATTCAGAATTTCAAAGGTCTCTCTTATTTGTGGGATTTGTGGGATACTCTGTCAGCTAAAGACTCAAGGTTCATGAAATTCCATTTTTTTCTACCTCTTCTGAGCTCAACTCTTTGCCCCTCTTCTTTTCCTTAAACATTAAGGCTTCATATGCATTCCTTTACAAGTCATTTAGAAGGCATGTTCAAATAAGAGGTTCAGATACTCACACAGAGAACGTGTTCTCTAGCGACCGATTGGGGCAAATCATCACCCAGGGGTCTCGCTCAGTATGTAAGGGGTACCTGGAAGTTAGCCCCACTCGCTCACATACCTGGCAATATTTAAAATGAGTCTTGGTAGGTGAACGACGGAATGATGTGGACGTGCAAACTTTCTTTGTGCCTGTGTCATCACGACGTCCTCCAGACACATCGCTCAAACTGACCCATTATGATGTTCACATGTGGTTTGTTTTTGAGTTTTTGTTTATTTGTTTGTTTTTGGCCAACGTAATGGAGACTAAGAAATGGATTAACTTTCAGACAGACGATCTACCCTAATGGTCTTAATGACCCAAATGTAGTCTACCTGCTATCAGTTGTTGAGAAAAAACCAACTCAACTAGCTGAAGCTTAGCAGACTGGTAGTAATCAGTCTCGAAGGAGTACTTGGACGGAAAGCAGAGACATGATCAGTGCCAATCAGGCTCAGTGTACTGGCTTTTGCTTGTTTTTTCCTTCCCCCTCTTCTTCTTTTTCTTCTTTCTTTTTCATGAAGACGAACAATGATATTCCATTAGAAAGTTACTAACTCTGTGCCTATGGTTAGAAGCCTTTTATCTCCTCTTCTCTTAAGAAGGGTAATGCTAGACAAACAAGACTTAACTAAGCAATGAAGCAAAAGTCCAAGCTGCTTTAATTAGCTTATACTGGAGCCAACTTTATTGGCTTCATTGAACTTTCCACAAAAGTCATCAAAATCATGAGGAACACCATCACATTGGGTGCTCTGCCTTCCGAGCCAGTGACCCAGAGAGAGGCCCTGGGAGCATTCTAAGGACTTTGCACTTGACCTTGTCCCAGTCAACATTTTTATCAGAGACTTGAACCAAGATATTTGAAATCAATGTTCATACAAGGTTGGGGGCAACAGCTAATCCAGATGCCAGATGACAGCTGCCTGGGGAAGGCTACTGAGCTGCTTGCCTTTGGGCCTTGTGAAGTGGGGTCACCACTGAGTGTTAGACCTCATTACTTTAAAAATACGTACACAAAACAGAGGGGCCCACGTGGCTTGAAATGCCCTTGACTTAGAGACCTTTAAGGACAGGTTCTGATAAAAGCCAGACTTTCCTGGTTAGAAGGGTGGACTGAAACTGTTCTCAAGCCAGAAAGAGTTTGTGTAGGTGGCATTTTGGTAATCGTGGTGATCGGAGGTGGCTACTGGCATCTGGAAGGAAGGGAGCTGGTGGTGCTGAGTTTCTGGCCATGCACACGACCGTCCCAGTGAAGGAAGTGCCTTCCCAACCTGCCAGTGACCCTACCGAGAAACATCAGGTGGCAACAAACAAAACCCGACTTTTGGCAGAAATAAACATAAAATTCTGCATTTGGGGCAAAGCGATCACTCGCATAAGAGCAGGATAAGGGACGGCGTGGCTGAAATGCAGTTCGGATAAAAAAGAGCTGAGCACGTTAGTTGGCCGCAAGCTCCACATGAGGCAGTACAAGGAGGAAACTGCTGTAGGCGCTAATGCGACTTTAACTGCATCATAGTGTCCAGATCAAGGGAGTCAGAGCTGCAGGGAAGGCTGTATTAGTTACACTGGGCACCACGAAACTTCAGGGAGCGTCAGGGGACTGGGACCACTGGGACCACTAGAAAGCACAAGGCGGGGAACCCACGACCTCAGAAACGGGAACGACCGCTGAGTGTGTTTAAGGGAAGAAGAGCAGAACTAAAGGAAAATCCAAGAGGAAAGGACAAGGAAGTAGACCTTCCCGATCACCAGCGCTGGCCAGCTGTCTCGCAGAGGACGGTCGCCATCCCTTCAGGGAGTGGCCGATACGCTGGCAAGAGAGTGCCAGGTGAGACTAGACGACCTGGAATAGGGCCTCCCTTCCCGCCTTCTATGGTTCCAGCATTTCGTGTGGTCTAATGCTCAGGAGACTTGCTGACCTCGGCAGTTAGATACAAGCAGCTATTTTTATCTGCTTAGCGTACCAGCCTGATTTCAAAAAGCCAAGTCTTTTCTTTCACTCCTACGCTGCAGTGACTCTAGTCGTCTTGGTACCTGATTATATATGATGCACCTTCAGGTGGTAGAGAACACAACGGGACGCTGCCAGGTAAAAGTGAAATTTATTACCTGAAATCCAACTAGCACCTGTAATAGGCCACCTTCGTTCTCTTAATTACTAGCTACCCCCGGTGTACGATGGACAGCAAGCCTCTTCGATGTCAATATGTAACTGATGGAAATGGCAAGTTTTATACGCAGGGGCTCACTTAGGCAAGTATGTTAACCTGGTGTCATATCACTGGCTGGTCTGGACGACTCGCTCTAATATTGATTCACTCAGGCTCCAGTAATGTCGTGTCAAGTAAACCGAAGGCAGTCGGTAGTAAAAGGAACCACAATGCAATCTATGTGGCTGGGCTTCCATAATTATCTCAAGTTGAGACCAATGATCGACACTGATAACTGAATTATCTAGAACCCACTTGGCCTGAGATGGTCTCTGTCGGATACCCTTGGTCTCACTACTTAGTAAGTATGAGTGTATATTAGTGCCTGGTTATTTGTTCTCATTCTGTAAAAATGAATGCACAGATATGAACCAGAAGTGCCCACCTATTAAAGAACTTAGGTAGGCACAAATCCTAATGGCCCTTCTGGTCTAGCTTAACTGTTGAGCTATTCCTAGAAAAGACCTTGAATTTAAAAGCATCATTCATCTGGGATAGATAGTATTTCTGTCCTTTACTGTAGGTCAAGAATATACACTGGTTCATTCTGGACAAATCTACTCACAAGCCTGATGTAGAAAAATCTGGCGAGCAGCAGCCCTGAGGTTTAAGCCCTGAAATGTACATTCAATCCATGTAACACACACACGATGGGAGCTGAAATCTGAGCTTAGGATTTAATTCCAATGTTGATAAAGAAAGTACCCAAGTAAACACCACGTTTCCTAATCCAGTTGGTTTTCACAATATCGAACAGCATATGCGAGTTTCAAAAATACTTAGCAGTTCCTTGAGTTTTTGTTAAGGAGAATTCAACTGTGGAGGTGAAACTTGCAAAAAAAAAAATAATGGGCTTTTTGGAACAGCAATTTCTGTGCCTTTTGATCTAGTTTCGTTTTCTGTTAGCAGGGCAGGAATCAGACCCTCACATGCAAATCCCAAATGCGGGTCTGGCATTCCACACTATCTCTTTTTGACTTTATTTGAGTTGACCCTCTCTAGGGATTTCCTTTAGGCAGGCAGAAGAGTGAAAATCTATCATTTTTGACATTCGGGTCAATAAGCAATCCATTAGAAATGTTCTTTAAGGCTAAGGCCGTTAGTCCTGAAGAGGTGACAAAGTTTTGGCCAACTGAAACGAAGCCCATTACTAGAGGGTATAGGAGATGAGATTGGAGAAGTGCCAGAAGAGGGTTTAAGTTGCTGTGAAACCAAGCTGCTTCTTCCTCCTGCTTTTGGCTCACTCAGCAGCAGAGGGCTGCAATGACGTAAGGTTATCTAAATTTTTATATATTGTCAATAATGAAGATAGCTTTCCGGGGGCCTATAAATCTACATGCTTTAAAGCTAAATCTTCCCAGTCATTTCAATTTACCAGGAAGGTGGCTGTCACGTGCTTAAACTCTCAGTGAATGTACTGGAGAGCCCCGTGGAATCATCGTCACGTAGAAACTGCTAACTATTTTTGCCTTCAGAACAAAATGATATCCAAATGTGACTGAGAATACAGGCAAGACACAAAGGCAACCAAGCTTTTGTGCATATAGGGCATGTACAGCATGAGTCTACAAAGCACAAGGGAAAGGATTAATAGGGCTCATTCTGATTCCCGCTATTTCCGGGAGACACTTCCTTGGGTGCTCCCTGAGATGATGGTAATACCAGCTGGGGCACCAGGATCTTGGCTTCTCCTTGTTCCTCCTAGTTCCATAATCCAAAATCACCACCCCCTTCCTCGCCAGAACCTCTAATATCACACCCCTGCAGATCTCTGCAAGAACTTGTGGTCCTTCCACTCTAAGGGGACACTGATGAGGCCACGGCCGGGCAGGCTGGAGGACGGAGATCGCGGGACCTGGCATGGCCTCTGGTGCCCGCGTCCCATCTTTGGGCTCACCGAAGAGAACGGGGCATGGGCAGACAGAATTTGCTTGGAGCCTGTACCCCATGGCCCTGAAACTCTTGGGGGACCTCATACCTTTTCTTCGCTGCTGATGTTTCGGGTAGAAGTCCTCCAGGTGATGGAGGGAATGGGGTCTCCTGAGGCTTCACAGGTAAGAGTGACTTGTTCCTCCAGTTCCATGGCAGTCTGGTTCTCTACGTAAGTGATTTTGGGTTTTGCTGAAAAGACAAGACATGTTTATGAGTCTATCTGATCTTTCGGCTTTCTGGGTTTAAATTCTAACATGCACCCATTCAACGAAGGTTATGTACTTGCTAAGCATAAGACCCTATTCCAGGTGTTGTAGGAGATAAAGAACAGAATCCTCAAGGAGTTTGCAATTAGGCATATGACAACATCGATGTGACAGCCAGAGCAACAAGATCCTATAGAGTAAGAGTGTTAAGGGCATGGGTGGAGAAGGCACGGGGCAGAGGAAGATCGCTCCTCTGGCTAGAACCTTCATGAGGGGAAAGCATTTGGGCTGGGGCGTGAGACTTTCAGCACTTGTAACTTCGGGACAGAGATAGTCATTCCAAGTGTAGAAACCTGCTTGACTGAAAGCAAAGAAGTGAGGACACGGGAAGAGGGCAGTGTGGTAGGAGCCGGTGTTTGCTCATCACGGCAGGGCGAGGTGATCCTGGGCCCAGGCACAGAGACCATGACTGCCTGGCCAAAGCGCTTGCTTTAAATGATCTTGGGTGGCTGATGAAGACCCACCGGCAGTGTTTTATCAGAGAAATGAAATGGCCATTTGTACTTCAAGAAGGTTAATCTAGGAAAAACTCAAGATGATTTAGAATGGAGGAGACCTTGAGGTGGGAAAACCAATTTGGAAGCTCTGGCTGTGCCCCAGATGTGGCTTAAGACGGTTCCAAACCGGGTGGTCTGGGGTGGGGGGCAGATGGGGAACGCAGATTTGAGAGAGGTACTTACAGCAGGTTTTGCAGGAGGTACCAAGTGAACAGAGGGCAAAGGAGGAAAGGCAAGACACGAAAGAGGGGGTGAGAAGGAGCTTCAGAGAAGCTTCGGAGAAGGACTCCAAGCTTCTCGCTGGTGGAGAGAGCTGGATTAGACTGACTCCAGGAAGGAAATACGGCGCGTGTTGGGTTGGGGGCTGTGAGGTGGGCTGGGGCGGGAAGGAGATGAGATGGGTTCATTTTCCAAATGTTTTGGGTAATGCGAGAAAACACAAGCATTCGGAAGCTGAGTTAAATGTTAAAACATTAGAGAAAATTGACTTTTCCTGATTTAAAACAATTATACACTGAAATTGCTAACCCTTCCATGGAAGAGAAAAGATAACACTGCACAAATGTAACTTATTTCACTAATGGAGGAGAGAGACCAGGCTAGAGACACAAACAAAAAAGAAATAAATCAAACTTACGGATAATTTTAGAAAGAAATGCATTTCCTTTACCTTCAAATTCATACGGTATCCCCAAGTAGGTTAATGAACTACGTATGGCCTGCATACATCCTACAAGTTGAGGCCCTCGATTTTGCTTTACTAAAGAGAAAGCAATGGCAAGGCTGTGAATTTTCTGTAGCAAAGATCTGCTTCTATATAAAATCACCCCTATAGATCAAATATTCCATTACAGCTCATCTGTACTAAACAGCCTGCTTGGCAAATCCTGTTTTGACGGCAAGCACACAGGCACATCTCAACCCAATGTGGCCAAATGATCACAAATTGGAATTGATGGAGTCCAGTTGAGTGAGGTTTTCCCCGGGGAAGGCTTGGTGTCTATCTTGATAAATAGGATTTTCGAGGTGGTCACAACTCATATTGAATGGACCAAGTGTTAAGTGTGGTTGGACAGGAGGTTTTAGAAAGATAAAAGCTAAATTTCTACCCTGTTAAAATCACAGGTTGAAAAGTGTTAAAAAAAAAAAAAACAACAAATAAATAAAATTCAGCCAAACGACCAAATTCACTGAACTGGACAGTTGTTCTGAGGTCTGGAGGAAGTCATAGGAAGGCTGAATGTTTGGCATCTTGAAACCTAGATGGATGTTGTGACCTAGATAGCGTTTGCTGGCCTCCTTCTGATCCCCGGAACTCTGTCCTGGCAGCAAAAGGTTAACAGAAGGCAGACAAGGGATAGTTAACATCTATTAATGTTTGGTTTGGTAGCTCTGTTTCCCAGAGGGTTGCAAAAGGTACACTCTACAAATCTTTGGAGAAAATGAAACTATATTCTTACTAAAAACATTATTGACAAAAGCTAATTTCGGATGGTCTACAGCCTACGGGAAAGGGAACGGCCTTCCCACAGGCTGTTGGGAAGAAAGGCAAGTTTTCCACTGAAGACTTAACCTCTCTGTACGACAGACGCAAGGCTCTTGTGAGAAGTAATTGAAGGCTTAGAATATTGCCTTGGAGATAGGACACCAATACAATTTACTGTCCCAATCAGGACACCCTTGAGAGTGAAAAGGGATGCTCTACATAATTCCCTTGGGACAATGGGGATCATCGGGCCAACAGGGTCAGATGTTGGGTCATCCCTCTGCACCCCAGGATCTAGAGGAAGATCTCCAGGTTTCATCTTCAGATGGTACTTGTACCTTCTTAATTAAAGTCTGTTGTGGGCCCTTGACTTTGGATCCCTGTTCTCTATTCCACTTGCTGCTATGGGACTTAATGTCTCAGATCTTTCCATTGCAGGTCTCCCTCTGACCTTCCTGTAAGAACAGCTGTCCTTGGGAGTTTTCCAAGCACACCGGCTCTCCTCTCCCAGCATGCCCATGGCTCTGCACTCCGTCACTATGGACTGGACTGTCTCTTCCCACTCTAATCCAGGCTCCTGCATACCTAGCCCAAGGAGGGCTCCAGGGCCCTGCTTCTCTGAACGGAGAGGCTGGGCATGACCAGGCGTACCTTCCTTCAGGCTCTATGCTGTGCCGCTTTGGTCCTCAGGACTCAGTGAAGCAAGCCCACTGGTGAACTGGCCTCAGCCCACGGCAGCATGAGGCCTCAAGAGCATTCGTGCGAGCATAATAGGAATATGAGGAGACAGAAAGACTTTTTCTAGAAAGGCCCATGGGGAGAAAAGCAATGGAAATTCACTGCCAAATTTAAAGAAAGGTAGGATGTAACTACTTAGTAAAAAGAGCTTCTGGCTGATAACTAGGCCAATGCATGCTAGAACGTGCCCCTTTCTTAGGAAAAAATGATGTCAGGAAGGCACCATTACGGCAGGCTCTAATTTAGATATGCCCCGCACATACTAATTGCCTTCTCTCCTTGAATCAGGGGACTTCTGTGTGCTTCTCTACTTTCCGAGCTGCCGGTTTTCTTTGCCCTTCTGCCTCACTGCTGCTGACTCTGTTGCCACTGGGGAGCCTGCCCTGTCATTTCTCCCCCCAGTGCTGTCCTCTAGTCCTCCCCTAGCGTCTCCCCCTAGTCCTGTGGCAAGCCAAGGGGAAGGAGAGGGATGGAGTGAAAGACAGATGGAGCCCTAACAGCCACCCCCACCTTGGCCTTCCTACCAATCCGCTAAGCCAGGGGAGGTCAGAGGAAGAGGGAGAGGAGGTTAAGAATGTGAAACGGAGAGGGAAAGGAGTGTGTGCACGAGGCATTAGGTTATTCCAAAGAGGCTCTGCAAACCCTCCCCCGAGTATCATAGAGGAGGACTCCCATTCCGGATGGGGGCTGGGTTAGACACGGTCCCTAGGAGTTGGTGATTTGCTTACCTGTCTCTGTAGGAGTCTGCCCAATTCTCCTGTATTTGCTCTTCTGGACTAACATGTATTCTCCCAGTGCAATCTTGGGGAAGAAACTGTGTGTGTATGTAAGTGTGTGTGTGTGAGTGTGTGTGTGTGTGTACGTGTGTGTGTGGAGCAGGATGAGATGCGTGGTGGGAGAGGCGGGCGGAAAGACAGACCGTGCCTTGCCTCAGTTCCTGCATCCTACATTCCCTGCCTCGTTACCTCCTTGCCCAGACCTCCAGCTCTGCACTCTACATTGGCCCCACGAGGCTCCTGACTCACTACCCGTGCCTCCTTCCCGGGGCAGCCACTGGCAGCAGAGAGGCCTGGAAGAGAAACGCTCCTGACCAGCCGAGCTAGAAGTGAGTGTAGTTCTACAGAGAAACCACGTTGCCCATGGTGGGACAGGCAGAGCCCATACTCGCTTCAGCATTCCTGGTCGTTGCATCTGCACTTCAGAGGTAGGTATTAAGTTGAGTTTCAAGAGTAGTAATCCCCACTGTCAGGGAAGGGACCTAAGAGCCAACTGCCTGCGTTTGAATCCTGGCTCCTTGGGTAGGTCACTCAATTCTCTGTGTTCAGTTTCCTCATTTGTAAAAGACAATGATTCAATCTGCCTCACAGGGCTGTGGTGAGGAGTAAGAGTCAGTCTGCAGACACGACTTCACGTAGTTCTTGACACATTACAAGCACTTGCTTCATGTTGGGTGTTATTACTACCTTATGGGGCTAGGATCTAAGAATTCTCCAAGACAAGTGATGGGGATACATCCTGCCATAAATGTTGTGCTTCATTCACATAAACTGCTATTCCTTCATTTATGCAAATTCTGGCACCTACGACATGCCAGGCACTGTGCTGGCAGCTGGGGGGGTCCCTGTCTACAAGGAGCTCACATTCAACCTAACAGGCGTCCTTCCTGCCTCTGTGCCTGTGTGTGTGTGTGGCCTGAGGTCCTCGCCCACGCCCCTCTTCTTCACTTGGAAGCCTCTGCTTGTGAAACAGCACACCATCTGTGAAGACCTCTCTAATGCTGTCCCGAGGGACCACAGATCTTTTTCTATGAATCACCATGCACGTCACCATTAGGAAGTCCTGACAATGGACTGTCATTAAAAATGTCAGCGTTGGTCATCAGTGCAAGTCCATGAGGCCATTGATAAAGACGAGAGAGCCTGCTATTCATCCTCAAAACCTTGGCAATGGCCGGGCCGAGAGCAGACACTCAAATGTTGGCTGACACTATCTGTTATAGTTTATATACTTATGTGTTCATCTCCCTCCTTGTGTCTCTCAGAGGGACATCATACTCGTCTCTGGTGGCCCTCTGTCCAGCAGCACTGACACTCAATAAGTATTTGTTAAATGAAGGAATACATTAACATATGTGCCTGTCTTTATAACATGGAAGCACTTGCAATCAGAGTAACTGGGGAAGCGAATTAGAGAAAATACCGTCAAGAGTGTTTTCCAAGGCCAATCTTAGCTTTCACTCTCCAGTATATCCAGTTGATGCGAACCAAACTGATCACCTATTTCTAAACCCCACTGTCATCAGTGGATAGACAAGATTCATCTGTGATTAGCAGGTCTGACTCCGAACATTCAAAGCTCTTTGTTTACAAACATGGATGAGTTCTCCCGATCAGGCTAAACAAGTGGATCCCAGGCAGGTTCCCTGGGCGCACGCTGTAGTGACCTGGGAGCCATACGAACCACAGCTGCCCCTCTGGCATCTAGCAGCACCATCTACAGTGGACCAAAAACATGGGCAGAGAAGTGTTGAGAGCCACTGGGCTGAGCATTTCTTTGCCACAAATTATTTTTTCAAGGCCAGGTGCAAACGCGCATCAGCTCTAATGAAGACGGAGCGAGTAGAGATGTAGGGGAGCTTCTCGTGACTTTGGTGGCCAGGGAAAGAAACAAGGAGACACAGGCGGTCACCCTGTCGATCACTGATATTACCAAGGGTCTTCATGAGCCCGGCACTGCTTGAAGTGGCAGAGATAGAGCAAGAGAGAGAAAGACGAGCTGGCACCCGGCCATCTTGGCGTTTACACCCTTAGTGGAGGTACGAGACAACAACCCCCAAAGCAAAGATGTAAAGGAGGCCAGTTCAGGTTTGAGAAGTGTGGTGAAGAAGGTACGGTAAGAGCAGTGGAAGCTCTCAGTGGAGGTGGGCGGGATGGTAGTGACCGGTTAGCCAGGGCAGTGCAGGAAGGATTCATCGAGAAGGTGGGCTGAGTTCAGATCTGAATGGTGCAGGAGAAGAAGGTGGCCCAGGGTAGAACTGTGGAAATGATATTCCAAGCAGAAGGAATATTGAGAGTAATGTCCATATGACAAAGAGTGTCTGAGCCACAGAAAGAGGGCCTGAGGGGTTGGAGAGTGAGGAGCAAAGTGCAGAAAAGATGAGGCCAGACAGGAAGGCAGGGGCCAGCTCAATTTGGTCAGGGAGGGAGTCTGGATTTCATTCCGGTTGCAACAGGAAGCCATGGGAGAATTTTAAACAAAGGATTGGCGCTTGAGGTCGTTCTGGCCCCTGTGAGGAGGGGCTGAAAGGGAGCACTGGTGGCGGTGTGGGAGACCAGCTGGGAGGCTGTCTCACTGACCAGGGAGGAGGTGGATGGCATGGACTCAGGCTTAAGTGGTGGAACTGGGCAGATGAGGTTGCACTTGGAACAGGTTCCAAGGCAGAGTAGACAGGGTCTTGCTGGTGGATTGAGTGTGAAAGGTAAGAGGAAGTGTGGCAGAGCAATGACCTTGACCCCTACCGCCCTTACCAAAGACTTTGAGGTGGATGGACGCATCCTGCTCTCCAGCCTTGTTCTCGGCGATGCACACGTACTCGGCCTCATCGTTCTTATCCACCTTCCTGATGGTCAGCTCAGAACTGTCATCGCTGAAGACGTATTTGTCATCTTCCTCGTTCTCTATCTGCTCCCCGTCCCTAATTGATGCAGAAATGCAAAGTACCATGATTTTGACCACAGAGATAAGATGTTTATTTTTAATCAGTTTCCATAAAATGCAGACCAAGACCATGGGAAAGATTCGGTCTTCGCATACAGTCAACACAACAAATTGTACTAACACATAGACCTTAGATTCCTCCACCCAAATCTCTGTTTCTGTCCAAGGGCTTATAAACTGCACCTGCAAACATTCCAAAGAGGGCCTCCAAGGCCATGCCCTCTGGCTCTGCCCCGCAGACTGAAAATGAAGGGATCTGATGCAAGAGGCGAGAGAAGCTTGCAGAAAAGACTCCATCCAACACGGAGTTGATATTCCCGAGCAGCCCACACCCGTTCTACCGAAAGGCCAACGTGGAGCAGGCTCTATGGTGTTGCCTTCTCCGCTAGGCCATGACGAAAGGCCTGTGCCAGTCTCTTACTTTGTCCAGCTCATGGTGGGCTCTGGGAAGCCGTCGGCATCGCACACCAGGGTGACGGACTGGCCGAGGTTGGCGGTGGCATTCACTATGCTCTGCCTGGCCTGGACGGTGGGTGGCACTGAAGGAAAGAAGAACTGTCAGGGGTGGGTGTGAAAACCTGGAGGAACCCAGTGGCCTGAAGAAGAGATACTTCCAGAAGACCTCTGGTCAGAGGGTCACAGCCTGGAGGTCGAGAGTCCCGGGCTGCTGCAGGGCTAGTGTGACGGGTCTAAATTCAGATGTGTATGAAATAATTACCCTAAACTGAATAAATGAGTCACCCACAAACATGCATTAGTGGTTTACAACAACACATAATATCATTATATGTATAGCAATGTGTTATAATACTGTTTTCCAACAATACAGCTTTAGAAGCTACCTTCATATGTTTTATTCACTTAAAAATAGTACTCGGCTTAAAAAACAGTATTCAACTCATACTAGCTATTTCCTTAATCAGTATATACTAAACTTACAACTACCATGGTAAGTGGAACTCGATGTCTGAAAGGGGGCTCTTAATGCTGGAAAAAGTTGGGAATGCCGGTTCCTGTGCTTAAATGGTTAATACCAATTCAAAATGCATCAGCTCACCAACGAGTGACATTTCTCTGGGATTGTCATAAACAGCCTTGTGCACAAACTGTTTCTACCAAAAGGACTGAGAGGGGGAGAATTTGGCAAAAAAATGTATCAACAGCCAAAACAATTCAGCCACGATTTACTTATTTTCTTAGTACTGACATTATAATTTCCTGTAAACATCTTGTAAATGTCAGATCGATTCCACGGGTGTGTTTATTTGACACTGCAAATTAAGATTAATAAGCCCATGGCCCATGATTCTGACTATTCTGAGGACTGAATTGATTATAATATTTTCTTTGAACTTTGAGCCAGAGGACTAACATCATGATTACGGTGGCATCAAGGACAATGAAGGACAAATAAGAATTTATCGGTAAGCATGGGGAAAGTTTCCAGTGCTGTAAGACAATGGAGGACATTCGAGAGTTGCACTAGAAGTCCTCCGAATTGAGGGGGACCCAAAAGGCAAGTATATTAAGGAAAAAACAAACAAGCCAGAGACTATGTAGGGAGGAGGGATTCAGTTGAGACGGTCGTGCGAGTCAGGACGGGATTGATTGAACAGACCAAAGAGGAAGTTACGGAGGATGATTTGGGGGAGCCAGGTTGTAGTAATGGAGAGAGCAGGAAGAACGGATCTCCTCACCGTTCACAATGACCTGAATGTCCTTGAAGTTGATCTCCCCCCGTGCCAGGATCCTGCCCTCGCAGCGGTAAGTGCCCTCATCTGTTTTCTTGATGCCCCGGATCTGCAGGTAGTTGTTGGACAGGACTATGAATCGGACTAGAAGAGACAAGAGGCAGGTTCATCCAAAGATCAGTCAGAGAAGTCTAGTACCTGCAAGCAGGTCACAGAGCGCTTCCTCTTTTCTAGCTGCAATCTTACGGGACAAGGGGGGCTTGAAGCTGAAATAAAGGACTATGGTCCTGGCTCTGACCTAGAGCCAAGAGCAAAAGTCTACTGGAAATTTGTCTTTCTCTTTGGAGAGAAAGTCAAGTGCCTGAATGGACAAGCTACAGACATACAACCATTCAGGACCTGGAGTGCATGGGGTTGGGGGCCACTGGCGTCTGAGTCTGGGCTGGAATGCCTCAGAGGCTGGCTGAGGCGGAAACCCCAGGGGACTTGGGAGAAAGGCAGCTGCCAAGGAATTCGGGCCTCACCGTCTTTTTTCAGGATGACATCTCGGCCTTTATGTTTCCAGATGATGGTAGGGGGGAGGGAGCTGACCACATCACACACGATCACGGCGTCTTCCCCCTCCCTGAACTCCTGCGGGGTTGGTGCATTCTTGAACATGAGCTTCTCTGGAAAATGAGCAAGAGAAAAGAGTGAGGGGAAACAGCTGGTTCTCCCGCGCTGACCCCTTGACCCTAGAGCCATACTGCTTGGGTCAGAGTGGTGGGCAACTCTCTCTCCGTATACACCCAGTGGTACAAGATGGAGTCCCACCTCCTACATAGCCAAGATATAGCAGCTGGTATATCAGGGGAATTTGGCATCAATGTTTGGCAATCCATGCCTGTTCACCGAGGGCTGAACTTATCATACTTTGTGTGGAAAAGGGTCTAGGGAGGGAGACAAGAGTCTTTCCCAAGTGTGCCTCGCCATGTGGGATGGCGCCACTGAAACACGAAGCACGAGTGGAATGAACTGGTAGAACACCCAGTCTGCAATGATCGGTCATTGGTCCTTTTCTGTCTCCCACTCTGTCTGGCACCCCAAACTCAGCCTTCCTAGAGCGGTGAGGATTTTGAAGAAAAGAAGGCAGGCAGGCTTAGTGGCGGTAAATCCTATGCCAATCAATACTTTCCATTAGCTGTCACCCACCATTATACTGGCCAACGAGATGGATGCATGAAAACAAGGTAATGAGTTGCCACCTCCCGACTTGGTTTCAATGACAATGGGAACTGCCTGCTCCTCACAGCCCAGAGTGTTCAGATAATAATCCCCCACACCCCACTGAGCCTTTGGACTCCATTAGCAGCAGGGGAGAGTGAAATAAGAGGGAAAACTCGAATTGTACAGTAGTCAGTCAACACTTGGGGAAGGGGTGGGAACCCTTAACGGCCCTCTGGGAACTGTGTGATTTGAAATGAGAGAACGGAGGCCAGAGGGAGGTAGCTGGCATCAGCACGAACAGGGGTTGTGAGTTCTGAGTTGGCTAAGGATCATTTGAGAACATCCTGGAGCACTTATTAGCTCAGTTCAGAAAAGGCTTAGGAGCGGAAAGGAGGAAGCCCTCAGCCGGGCCTCTGCTGCCGTCCCACTGCCTGCCTGCTGCCCACGTGTCTTCTGGCCAAAGGAGAGGACAGGGAACATGAAGGCAGGCAGAGGCGGCTCTTACGGAAGATCTTCACGTTGACCGTGGCCTCTGACTCGCTGCCGTCCTCGCCGGTGACCACACACTTGTAGATGCCGGCATCGTCAATGTTGGCATTGTAGATGGTGAGCGTGGAGGAAGAGTCGTCGTTCCACACCACGGAGATCCGCTGCTGGTTTGGGGTGAGCTTCTCTCCATTGGGGGAGAACCACGAGATGTCTTTGTCTTTGGCATCTCCTGCCACTAAAGAGGAAGAGATTATTTTCAAACCACTAGAGTTAAAAAGACCAAGTCTTCCCCCCTCCACACCCTCCCGTGATAGTGGGTTCTCAGTAAGAGCTACTGAGCAAGAGATCACTGGGCTTGATGATCAGACCATTTAGGACGCGACACAGCCTAACTCTAGCTTCTGTGCTGGATTGTTCCGCACGCGACACCACTTAGGGTAATTCGAAAGAACGCAGCCGCCCTGTGTGCCAGTATTTCTCAGAGTACCCGCGGAGGGAAGAGAAGAGGCATTTGCGGAGGACCTACCATGTGCCGGGCTCTAAGCAAGGAGCTACAACCCCACAGAATGGGGAGCAAAGGGAGTCAGTGTCTAGGATCAGAGCTCAAGGGCATAGCCAGTCTGAGCCAACAGATCGGCTGAGTTTTGAGGGCTTAGATTACGGTCTCCAGAGAGGATGATGAGACACCAGCTCGTCTAGGAGTGCGGGTTGCAACCAATTTTATTCTAGCATCTGCCGGCACACACCGGCCTGTCATTTCAGCACCCCGCCTCAGACAGACAAATTCATCTCCTTAAATGCTGCAAAGAAGGCAGCCAGAACCACCCATGCATCCTTTCCCCCGGCACCCCGGGAGGGGCAGCTGCCCCTGCTCAGCGCTCTCCCGCCCCGAGCTGGGACAAGGGCTCCAGGCCCCGCCTCCCTGCACGTGCCCTTCCGCGGGCCACACCGCCCGGCCCTGCGCAGATGCTTAGTATGGAAATGAGGCAGCCTTCCTTTCAGGGCCCATCATGGTTTCAATAAATATCGCTATTTGCAAGATGTGCTGTGGGCTCCGGATCATTTAAATCGCTGTAACGAAGGCAAAGCCGGAGTGAACACACCCGGCGGCCACAAGGCACCTCGGCCGACGCAAATCGTGATCGCCCTGAAAGGCCCCTCCCTGCCCAAAGTCGCTTGCTCGATGTCAGTCTACACCTAGCCCAGCTCAACGTCCCTGGTTCTGCCATGATCCAAATCCCGGTCCTGTCACAAGCAGAGGACCCAAAGCCTAATCACAAAGCTTTTCCTCCACGCTTCCTGACGACTATCTGAGCTATGGAAATGGGGCATGTTTTCTAAACAAAACACAAGGACACCAGATCCCACAAACCCCAGAGCTCTGGCTGGTGGGGGGGCGGGGGGTCGGGGGAGAATTGGACAGAATACGGGTAATCATGACTGATCTGGAAAACCCAGGACCCACGGCCTCATAGCAAAAGAGACACCGGTATTCCATTTCCTTCCGGGCAAGTTTCAGACCTCCTTGCTTTTCCTGTTCTGGTAGATTCTAAGAAATAAGCCTTACGCTGGCCCAATGAAGCATTATTTCGGAGGCAGGGCTATTCTCCATCATCATTTACAGAGCTCCGGGCGGATGCGGAGCGGGGGCTCTGCGGTGATTTGCTATTCTGGGAATCTGGGCCCAGACTCGGGAAATTGGAAAACCCCTAGACCTTCTCCATCACCATGCAGAAGTCCAGACGACACATCTCACTGGGTCAGGGTGGCCCTTTGAGAAGGGAAGGAAGAGGGCCCGAGGGCTTCCCTGGCTCTCCGCTCACAAGACTGAACCGGCGACGAGGCGGTTCCAGGCACAACCAGCCCAGCACACACAGGCCATTGGCTTCTGCTCTGCTGGCCGCCTTTCCTCAAACACGGTGGGCCCACAGGGCACTTGCCTTGGCATAAGAAGAATTTGGATTCTCCAACGCTGATCTCTCCTTGGCTGGGGACAATATCCACCTGCAGAGAGACTGAAAGAGACAGAGGCCAGTTGAAACACACATCAGGATTTTTGAGAACGAAACCCAGAGCTTTCATTCAAAGCCAGGGTCTCCCACCTCACATTAAGAAAGAGTGAAGGCCAGGGTGCCTGGGTGGCTTAGTCGGTTGAATGGCCGACTTCGGCTCAGGTCATGATTTCACTGTTCCTGACTTTGATTCCTGTGTTAGGCTCTGGGCTGACAGCTCGGAGCCTGGAGCCCGCTTCAGACTCTGTGTCTCCTTCTCTCCCTGTCCCTCCGCTGCTCGCACTCTCTCTCAAAAATAAACGTTTAAAAATAATTTTTTAAATTAAAAAAAAGAAAAAAAAAGAAAGAGTGAGGGGAGGACGTTGTCTGGGTTGAGAGCCTGTCACCACCGAAGAATCCCCAGTTCCCGTGCTGAAGCCAGGAGTGAGCACGGCCTGGACCATTTCCTGTGGAATTTCTTTCCCCTATCAGACAGCACGAGGTCCTCTGGGGGATTCGGAGTGACCCTCACTCTACATGTTTCTGACCTCTTGAGAAGGCTACGCTCCCGCTCCAAACAGCAGCACTTCTGGGATTCACAGAAATACCAGATGAGTTACTTTTGGATGTCAACCAGAAGTGTCCCCAAGGCTGTGTGACCAGGGAAGCCTGTCATTCCAGACCTCTGCACACGGGTCTCCTATCAGTTCCCCTTGTCGCCACGCTTGATGACTACGAAAGAGGGTTCCCTGTGATGATCGGATAGATTTTGAGGCAGAAGATGCCAAAATGCTCGCCCTGCCTCATGACGAGGGGACCCACAGGCCCTCTTTCCGTAAGAGGAGACGGCAGACAACATCATCGCTACCGTTAGTCAGGCCCTCCTCTGAAATGCTGTCATCTCTGCCCTGTGGAACTCCAACTCCCTGTATCTCCTGGCAACTCGTGCGGAATTTTTATTTGAATACCCACTTTGATTGTTCTACTCCACAGATAGGACAGAACACACTGCCCCCGGGTCCCCCGGATTGCTCTACTCATTCAGTTCCTCGTTCATCTGCTCAGAGCAGATAACTGTTCCTCACGAAAATACAGTTTTAGGGTAGGGGAAAAAATGCTTTTATCCATTTGGATTCAAACTCCTTCTGCGTCCCCTCCTCTTATGTAAAGTAAATCTGAGAGCTAAAAGCTAACGGACATTCGGTTCAACGCACGCAGCTTCTTAGAGCTGATGTGGAGGAGGGGCCTGGACTACACAGGCCGGGTGAGAGAGACTCAGTGAGCCCTTCCTTAGAACAGCCATTTTCTCTGCACGGCAGACAGGGAGGGAATGCTGGTTGCCATGGAGACTGACTCCAGACTGAGCTGCTGTCTGTGCTCCCGTGACGAAGGGACCATGGTACACTTGCACTTGGCAGAGCAGGGATCAGAGAGCCTGCACGGGGCTGGGAAGGGGAGCCTGGGGACGTCCAGCTGCTGGGGGCGGGGCCTTGCTCACCACCCGCAACAGACAAAGCAGACCAAGGAGAAGCGGCAGAGGCTGCAGAAGGAGCCAGGGCATGACTGAGGAATCAGGCGCAGAGCTCAGGCTGGGAGAGGATGCTGAATGCTCCGCCGTGAGGGCAGGAGGGGGACCTCAGACTTCCCAGGTGCTGGTGTGGAAGGAATGTAGTAGCAATCCGGGGGCAGCCAGGCTCTCCCTCACCAGGCTTACTGCTGATGACTCATCGGGGCCAAGATGGAATTCTCACTGGGAGCAATGAAAGAGCTTCCCCTACCTTTCCTGAACGGCCATGCAGCACACGGAGCTGCAAAGGAACCGACGGCTCTGCGAGTGTCACTAGCTGTGGCTGCTACTGTCACTCTCCTCTGAACAGATCTAGGTGCACTCAGTTCTTTTTTTAAAATTAAAAAAATTTTTTAAAAATATTTGTTTTTGAGAGAGAGAGAGAGAGAGAGAGAGAGAGAGAGAGACCGCACAGGGGAGGGGCAGAGAGAGAGGGAGACAGCATCTGAAGCAGGCTCCAGGTTCTGAGTTGTCAGCACAGAGCCCAACACAGGGCTCGAACCCACGAACCGTGAGATCATGACCTGGGCTGAAGTCGGAGGCTCCCTTAACCGAATGAAGCCACCCAGACAGCCACAGGGGCACTCAGTTCTCAACGGAGGCAGCCAGGAGGAGTCTGAACCAGCATCACGTTCCACTTCCTCATTTTCCAGATGAGAAAGAGAGGTAAAGTGACTTCACTAAGGTCGCCTCGATTTAGGGCCAGGGTGGTTGTGGTGGTGGCCCCAGAACCAGGCCACCTGGCTTCCAGGTAAACGTCCTTTCCATCATGCAGTGCTTCTTCTGTGAGTAGAGGATACAATGTTTCCATTCATTCCCTTGAAGGAACCATCTGGAGATCCTGAGGAATGACCCTCAGACTCCCCATCCCCTAACAGAACTGGGCAAGCCCAGAGCTGGTAAGGCCCTTAGTATTCTGGGGGGCACAGGGCTTGACAGGGAGGGCTACGGACCAGTGCCATCCATCGTAAGCCAGCCAAGACCTTTCCATCCCTGTCTCTGGCTCTCTTTCCACGGAACGACGGGTCCATGAAAGCCAGGAGCTGCGCCCCTGCCATCCGTCACCTAAGTAATGGTCCTTGCTGGAGTTTACTGGGGCATTCTTTAGAGAATGAGAGGCATATTTCTGCCTGAAAGGTTCACTGGCCCATATGCCGAGCATCAGCAGCCAGCTTAAACATATGGATCCCATTATTCTCACAGAGCCCTTACTGCTTTAAGAAGGATATTCTTATCCCGAGTGAAAAAACAGGCTTCATTATTTCAGTTCTTTTCAAACAGAACATGACTCTCCAGGGGCCAGAGAACACGGTGAGGCTCAAGAGTTTCATACCCAAATGTGGCCAGGATCCTTCTCCGGGCCACGGAGAGCAATCGGAAACAAGAATTTCAAAGGAATTCCCGGCCCGGCCAGATCCCACGCACACATTTATCATCACAGAGGCTTTTGAAAGAAGACATATCCATTTAGACTCCTGGCACATATGGAAAATACAGTAGGATCCCTCTTCAAAACACCAGAGTCAAAGTCGGGCCAGAGGAACCCCAGACTCCATGAAAGTCCATGCTCGGATGTCTTCCGCTGGAGCACAATGGCTGATTCTTCCTCCCCAAAGGCTGAGCCTTGAATTATTAGGTTTAATAACGGTACGTGGAAGTCCTGCTCTAGTCTCCAAACTCCTTCCCTTCACTTCGTGGTGCACCACCCGCCCCCCCTCGGGCTCCATTAGGGCTTTCACTATTTGCAATAAAAATTCCTACCTCAACTTTTTCCTTTCTCCAGTTGCACATATAAGTGAAATTTCCTAACCACGCAGAACTCGTACCTTTAAAGAAATCTAGGAAAACATTTCTCCCAGAGAAAGTATCTCAACTCTTGCTTTGCAACAAAGGCTCTGCCTAACGCCATGCGTGATCCTGCTTCTCCTAGATGCATCCGATGATATACGCTTTCACAGATGGGTGTCTGGACCTGAAGGGACCCAGGTGCTTCCAGCACCTTCCAGTGAATACTCATGCCCCATGGCTCCCTGCAGCTAGATCACAGTCCCTGGTTTACAAAACCTACTTCCTTACTTTGGCTGATGTTCACGATAGCTCCGAGAAATAAGAAGACTGACTTCCGGTCTCCATTCTACACAAGAGAACATTAACGCTCAGAGAAGTAAGATAACTGGCCCAGGGCGACTCAGCTTATGAGCAGTCAAGAGTCGAAATCATCTGATTCTAAGCTCAGCTCTTCCCTCCTGCACTCCACAACTACCACTAACCTTTGGTTGGCTGCCTCCTGGGCTCGTTATGACCTACTGGTCACCACTTGCTCTCTTTCCAAATCACGGGCTAGAAAGAGCAGAGTGTATGAGCATCTTATAGTCAAATTGCTGCCTTCATTTCTACTCTGGTTAATTCTAACTGGCCTCTTGGCCCACAGATTATCATAGCACTGTAGCTCCCATTTTACAGGTGGGGAAGTAGAGGCTCAGAGCCATAAGAAATAGTGATGGTGGAGTCCAGATTTCAAGCCAGGTTGGATGGAGTCAAAAGCCCCAGATATTTCTCCCATACTCTTCTACCCCTTGTGATGAGACAGAGAAAAGGTTCTCTTCAGAACAGAACGATTCCCTCCTCCCCTCAGCTCATTTAAAAAGTAAAATAACCCTGGGGGAGATTGGTATGTTTTCAAATGTGTTTTCTGTTTTCAATGTGTGTGTCTGTGTGTGTGTGTGTGTTTAAATGGTGCTATGGTAGAAAAGATACAAACTTGTTTATGGATTCAGATGTAGATAGAAGTTTTGTAACTTTCAACCTTCTAGCAAAAGCAAGAGAATTTCCTTTAGTTACTAAAGAAAAGTGAATTCAAAATTTCAGTTCATGAAACATGCTAAGGCATTTATCAGAAGAGGTGGAAATCTTACCAAGGCAAAGTAACAGAGAAAAATTATTCTGATTTCCAAAAGGAGACCATGGATTTCACTCGCGTCCACAACTTCTTGCAGCTCTTTGATTTTACTGGTTTTCTTTTCTGATTCTAATGTGCTTGAGGAGGCAGGGGCTGAGAAGAATGTAAACCCTGGTCTCTGCCATGGCTAGTTGAAAATATTTTCTTGTTGAATGGTGATAAAGACACTGATTGCTGAGGAAGACGGATTGCAGATGTGCAGTGGGCCCAGAACGAAGGTAATAATTGGTCACCAACTCAAGGAAGGGTGAACAACAGAGGGCTAATCTGATAAGTGACAATGCACCACATAAGGGAATTTTCTAGAACCTATTTGGTAACAGCTAAGAATTAAAAAAAATTTTTTTAATGTTTATTTTTGAGAGAGAGAGAGAGAGAGAGAGTGAGAGTGCAAGCAGGGGAGGGGCAGACAGAGAGGGAGACACAGAATCTGAAGCAGGCTCCAGGCTCTGAGCTGTCAGCACAGAGCCTGATGCAGGGCTCGAACTCATAAACCCTGACATCATGACCTGACCTGAAGTCGGATTCTTACCCGCATGAGTCACCCAGGGCCCCTGATAACAGCTAAGAATTTTTGAAAAAGGAATCAAAGGGTCACTATGCATATTAGTTTGTTAGCCCTTGTTCTAGAAACGAATCTTGAATATCACCATATTCAACCACTTCTGTGGAGAGTTGTTTTTTATTTTTCAAAATCTAACTGAATGCTAAAATCTCTTTCACGTGACCGTACCTGTGGGGCCATGCCACACCATTTCTGTGGGAAATCCAGATATGTGACCCAGGGGTGTAATGACTGACGCACCCTCACTTTTCTGTGGCAGTTTGCTCCCATTATTAGCAAAGTGCTGGAGGAAAACACAGGGTAACTTCGACTAAACTAACCAAACTCAATGAAGGTAAAACCACAACCAACATGGCAGAACTGGAGAGTGCCTGAGGCCCAGGACTCTGGACGGGACCACTGAGTATGAGTCTCAGCTTTGGCACTTACTAACTGCCTCATCTCACTCAAGGTATTTAACCCCTCGGTGCCTCTGGTTTCTCCTCTGTAAAGCGGAGCAAACAGAACCCTCTTCGTGGGGCTGTTGGAAACACAAAATGAATTACTACATGTGAAGCACTTAGAACAATAGAATAATGTCTGACACATAATAAATACTTTATGCTTAAATCTATACTAACGGTCCTTCCCGAAAAAATTATTTCGATCACAATTTTTGAGGGAAGCAATGTTCCTCTTCATGGGTTAAGACAAAGTGAACTTCCTGAAAGATCCCGTTGATCAGGTGGCCCAATTCCACTCTCTACACTAATTTAGATAATTTTAATTGCCAGTCATGACTTTATTGGCACAGAAGATGGGGACGATGGTAAGACTGAGTTGGTGTGGCTCGACTGTCATGACAATGAAACATCAGGAGAGAGCCATGGTTCAGAAGTCACAGACTGGAGCCAGAGAGGCCCGGGCTCAAACCCCAGCTCAGACGCCAAGTAACTCTGCGTTCTCAGGAGAATCTCAGGGCCTAGTCCCCACATTTGTAAATGAAAATAACAACCCTACTGATGTCACACAGATGTTGACACGATTTAGAAAGGTAGTGTTTGTAAAGGGCTGTGTTGGTTGTTTTTTAAATGGTGATACATACAGGATAGTATTTTGAACTTACACACACACACACAGACACACACATGTCCAGAGCAAACAAAATTCCTAATAATGTTTGTGGTGAGAATAAGATAATGCAACCTCTTGTAGACTGCTGGCTTCAACCTGTCCAAAATCTATTAAGGGGTATGTGTGTGTGTGTTTATATCTATGTATATATACAGTACATCTGCTCTGAGCCTAGATATATGTGTAAAATAATGCCACTTGGCAGATTGCTATTTGTTGCAAAAAGCAGCTGGACATAGGTAAGTTTATCTCATTTTGGGAGAGGAAAACAAACAATTAGCAATGACAAAGGAGTCTCGACCATACTTGACACATGAGGCCTAGAATTCTGGCTTGAGCTACTTACTGTTGATGGCAGCTGGGGAAGGAAGAAAATGAGGTACTGTTTCACTTTCAAATATTAACCCAAAAGTTAAATGTCATTTTCCAGGAACTGTAAAGTACGCGTTCTCAGAGCTTCCGGCTTCAGGTTCTGTATAATGGCATCGCGATGGCAGACCATATTCTAATTGCCAGTGGAAGCATCCTCCTTGCTTAAAGCTGGCTCACAGCAGTAACTGAAATCATCCAGAAGCCATCCTCAGGGTTGCAAGGTTAGGGCCCCATCTATGTAAGTGCCGAGAGTTCTAATTCCCATCGAAACTTGAACACCCAGAAGTGATCTAGATAGGGTACCGAGGCCAACTGAGTTTATAACCAAATCTTTGGGAAACCTGTGTGAAGCCCCCAAAGGATCCGAACCCCTGGCTTCCTACCATATGTCAGCCAACCCAGTGAGTGAAGGAAGCCCTGTGAGAAGGCTGCCGTGTTTCCCGGCTGAGAACGCCAGTGCACGTCAGATGCGGAAGAGAATTCACCGCTGGACCGGGAAGCCAAGAGGAGTCTTGGGGGTGGTCCTGGAGTGCCCATTCTTTATCCATTAGAATGGAGAAACCGAAGCTCGCCATGTGAAGATAAAGCCATACACACAAGCTGCAGACGTATGCAGACATTTCTAAACCAAATTCACTTCAGGAGATGCTGGGCGCATATAACAGACAGGTTTCCGAAGTCTTTCATTTTAATAAAGCCACCCAAACTGGGCACTGTTTCCTCACGAAAGCCACGCAGTAGGTAATCCTGGTGAAAATTCTCTTTAGTGTCCTCAAGTCCCATGACTCTTCCAGAGTGATGGGGGAGGGGTGCAGAAGGTGGATGTGGCTTCGGAATTCTTCAGCCTTCCATGCTGTGTGATACTGTTGTAGATACTATGATAAGATGGCAAGACAAAACAAGACCTGGGCACCACTGCACAAGCTCCCATGACTGACCCGACATCCCTGCGCCCCGAGCATTCTCTCCTATGGAATTCTGGTAGCCAAACAGCAGAAAATCGCTCGCCAGAGGGAGGAAGCTCTCTTTCTTAGCATCATATATTACATGAGCTGCTGGGAATCAGGAATAATCAGGTACCGGCTCTGTTTCACAGGACTGGCTTCAAGTCAGAACACAGAGCGACCCAAGGCATAGAACGGCTTCGGTTCTCCTGGCCTCCCCAGTTCCCTGGGTCAAATCGGCATTTCTTTAGGTCTGATCGAATGGTTTGCTTTTAAGAAGTCAGTGGTGTTAAGCCATCATCGTCTCCACGAACCACCTAAAAGCTAGAAAACCTCACTAAAGTTGCATCACAGTGTCCTGTGCCTCCGGTTATAGGGCAAGAAGACCTGTACGTCGGTTTCCTCTGTTCAGAAGTAATAGGGTGATGCTGGTACCCAGGGCCTCACTCCTACCTCTAATCCCCATCCCCAAGAGAGCACCTCATTCTGACGAGGAGCACCCTGGAGCAGCTTTAAGGAGTAGTGTTGGAAGAAATGACACAACAGGCTACTAAGCAGACCAAAACTGACCCAAACGATTTCCACACGACGCCGCAGGTCAGACACAGGAGAGAAGCCAGCCTGATTCTGATGAAAAGATGCTTGCTTACTGTTTGCTTGTTTTAGTAGAGGGTCATAAGGGAAGGGGAGGAATGAAGAATTGAACGGCATTTTTTTTTCCCAAAGGAGCAAAAAGTCAGAAGTTTACTCAGAGAGTCTCAAAAGGACCAGAATACAGACGAGGAGGGAAGCCCTTTCCAAGTGGGCATCGGCCTAGTCTTCTTCAGTCCACAAGCGGTGAAGGCAGGAAGGTTCCGGGGCCCCTCACATTGAGGAGCACATGGCTGAAGGTGCGCATGTGCCAAGAGGTTGCAAACGTGGCCTAGTTCCACTGTGATGTCCCAGTCTTCTACCCGGATTCATGGCTGGGATTGTAGAGCCAGGTAGTGACAAGGAAGGGTGTGTCAGGAAGGACCTGACGCATAATCCGCAGCTCCTTCCTTTTATAGACGGGGAATGCCAGGGGCAGAAGTCGAGGGTCCCCGCTGCGAAACCCGGGACCCACGATGTTGGCTCCACGTGCTGCCTTCTGCCCTGAGGCCTCGCCTTGCTTTTGTGTCTTATTTTCTTCGCGTGTCCTCAGTAGCTATTTCGCCAATGGCCTTCTCTCGCCTGCTTTGCCCTAGTCTCACCTCTGTCCCTAAACAGCAGGCGTCATCAAGTAAGAGAACTGCTCTAATAAGCGCAGTTAAGAAAGCTGGACAAATGGCACGTGCCCTGCTATGTCCCGGCCCAAGCCCATGAAGACACCCGCCACTTCCAACACCGCGGACACTTCTGAATGGAAGCTCAGCTTCCCGGCTTCCTTTTCCGCCTGCCCTTCCCACTGTTTCCAGGCCAGCGCTTCGCATATAGCTAACACACTGAAATGCGGGGCCACGGCACAAATGGATGATTGGGGCTTGGCTAAGGTTCTCCGGAAAAACAACATAAAATCTATCGATCGGCCTCGGGTACCCTGGCCTTCTCGGTCAAGTGCTGCACACTACCTGATGAGGTCCAGGATGCCCCTGACAATGTTTTCTCAGGTCCGCTCTCTCGAAAACCCTGCCTTGACACAAGGACTCTCCTAACTTTTTTTCTTCCAGCTGTAAAAAGGTCCTGATAAAAGGCGCATTGTTCCCCTCCCGCCCAGCAGCTTTTGCCAACGTGGCAAGAAGTTGGAATTATATCTTCTCATCTTTGTCCAGCTGTTGTTTGCAGATGTTGTATTCTTTACACCCAGAAAACAGAAATACGCCACTTCATCCTGAGGATTTCAGATCCTGCCCGTGTCTTTCAAAAATGTCCTTATGTGTTCATAGCTTTACGCGCATCTGGGCTATTGAAGATACAAAGGCTTATAATCCCTCGAACAACCGGTGCAAAGAGTTGTCAAATTTGGTTTCTGTCAAGCGAAAAATTCACATCCTCAAACAAAGATATATATAAGGATGTGGTAATTATTATGTGCCAGTCACCCAACCAAGCACTTTATTGAATTCGTGTAATCCTCGTAACAATCCTACAAGGTAGGTGTTTGTTATTATCCAAAGTGGAGAAGAAAGGAACTGAGGAACTGAGGTGTTTAGTAACCGGCCCAAGGTCACAGAGCCGGTGAGTAGTAGAGCCACGCTCTGAACCCATGCAGATCCGGCTCCAGAATCCTTGATCATAAGTAGGTATTACTGACAGTCTCAACTGAAGTCAACTTTCATGAGAAAGGGGTTGGTTCGGTGCTAGATGAGCCAGCACCGATGTAGAGAAAACCCCTATCTACTCGGGGATACACTCCGCTCAGACACCGGGATACAGTGATTCTGAAGAGGGGCTGGAAACAAGTCCCTTGAATCCTGAGCCCACCAGTCCACACACCCCTCCCCACTGTAGCCCTGCCCTGTCTCCAAACTGAATCCTCTCCGCCCTCCCCGCCCCACCTGCCCCCATGGGCTTGGCCTTCATGCCCACCTGCTGTCTTCCTCTGTGGCCACTAAGTGCTCAGCCTTGGTGGCGGCCACCAACAGGATCAGGCCAGAGGCTGCGAGTGGCTTTTGCAATCTACAGGTGACTTCTGGTCCCCTAGTTTGGTTTCTGGGGAAGCCATACCAGCCCTTGTTAAAAAGTTAATATTAGAATTGTTCTTTGGTAAGAGGTTAAGTTGTGGCTGATTCTGTGTTCCTCTGCACGGTGTGCATTTGAAACGGATGACTCATGGATCCGGTCATCTGGCACTCTCTCCAAGAGCTATTCTCCTTAAGAAGCCATCTGTAGAGCGTTCGTGGTGAAGAGATGCCTAGTAGAGGTTAGAATCTTTTCTACCGGGTGGAAAGTCCAGTCCCCACTCCCTCAGCCACCGTCACCCCCGATCACACCAGTGCCCGACCGGTTAGATAACACACAGAACCAGATTACGCAATATTTTGAAGGGGACAGAACAGAAGAAAACCGAGACATTTAAATAATAATAATTTAAGAATTAGTAGATCCATGATCTGGAAAATAATCACCTTGTTTTCCTGAGTTAGGAATGAATAAGAAGGCTGTCGCAGGCACCACTAATTAGGGCAAGAGTGGAAATGCCATATCTAGCGCTATGGCTTATCCCCTAGGGACTCAGAACTGAGACCAGCCACAGCCTGGGTGGGGAGGCGGAGAGGGGAGAGGAGCAGGGGCTACAGGAGATGGTGGCCGTGTGATGGTCCCGGCACATCCGAGGTACATCTTTATTCTGAGACCGTGGTGTTACATCTGCCAACCTTATGATCCATCCATCCACAGAATGGCCCATAACATTACTTTCTGATTCTCAGTTAAAAGTCCTTTGGCTACACTTACACGGCCTTCTTGTTTTCGCACAGCGTGATTTCAGGGACCCGGGAGAGTCCCGGAAGCATTCCTTGGGCCCCAGGCTGCTTATCGACACTCCTTCATTCTCGGTACTTCTTTCTACCTTATGATTTGTATGCCTAATAACAGCAAGGGCCTCTGGCTGTACTCGAGGTTGCTATTAGTCGTGTCAAGTTATAATGAATCAAAGATTTGGGTACAGTTTGTTAGGAGGGCCGGGGAATGAATCAAAGATTTGGGTACAGTTTGTTAGGAGGGCCGGGGAGGCTGAGAAAAAGCCACCCAATGCTCAGTGTCCCCACTCATCTTGATAGCTGGCACCACCTCCATGTGCTAATTATGCTTTTTTTTTTTTTTTGGCCCAGAATACTACTGCAACCCCAAAGAACTGCTAACAAGTCAGAAAGTTAAACATGAAATGAGATCCTTATGATACCTTTATAGTTTTTTGTTTGTTTGAGTTCTTTTTGTAGCAAGTTTTTCTTTAAGCAGCCACTACAATGTTGTTTCATTATTCACTGAGACTCCTTCCCTCCCCCAATCCAAACTCAACTGTCCTTGACACACTCACTCTGCTTTATCCAATAGGCAGGAGAACCTTTGATTCCCAGAGTCTGTGAAATCAAAGCCGAAAACATTAAAGAGAATCCCCCCCCATGGCACCATGTCGTAATGGGCTTTGATGTTCAAGAGCCAAAATGAGTGAGATCCCAAGGAGCCAATTCAAAGGTCAGGGGCAGATACGAGGCTCACTCATGAGGAACAAACACAAACCAAACTCATCTGGTGGTGACAGAATCTTCTCTTAGGAAGAATTTAGGATTTCACAGAGACGATCCCTCTGAACTTCCCCTTCAAGGTGACACATTCTGGTTATGAGCAACTTTAAAACCAAGTAACTAAACTTTCTTATACCTAGGTCCTTATCTCAAAAAGAAGGAAAACCTGCCAACAGACAAATTCTCTCTCTAGGGGAGATTTGTGGAAAACTTGCTCTCCACTTCAGGAGACCAGACCTCCTTTCTTGGCAATGGGAGTTCATGGCGACCAGTATGATGCTGGCTCATGGTTTCAGCACCAAAGTCTACATAAGACACTTGGGTGGGACACAGAGGAGGAAACACACACACACACACACACACACACACACACACACACACACACTCATTCCTTTACTCTTTCTCCCTGGATAGTGAATTCCCCTCTGGGAGCTAACTTTGGAACTTTCAAAAGGATGCCTGGTCACAGTGACCAAGAACTCAGCTCGTTGGCCAGTGGATTTTCCTTCTTTAAAAGCAGAAACCCATAGAAACACATGTACCCCAAAGTTTATAGCAGCACTTTCAACAATAGCCAAATTATGGAAAGAGCCTAAATGTCCATCAACTGACGAATGGATAAAGAAGATGTGGTTTATATGTACAACAGAATACTACTTGGCAATGAGAAAGAACGAAATCCTGCCATTTGCAGCAGCAAAGGTATTATGCTGAGTAAAATAAGTCAGTCAGAGAAGGACAGATATCATATGTTTTCACCCATATGTGGATCTTGAGGAACTTAACAGAAGTTAGTTAAGGGAGAAGGGGAAAAAATAGTTACAAACAGAAGGAGGGAGCAAACCATAAGAGACTCTCGAATACAGAGAATGAACTGAGGGTGGATTGGGGTGTGGAGGAGAGGGGAAAATGGGTGATGGGCATTGAGGAGGGCACTTGCTGGGATGGGCACCGGGTGTTGTATGTAAGCGATGAGCCACACGGGAATCTACCCCAAAAACTAAGAGCACACTTTACACACTATATGTTAGCCAATTTGACAAATTATATTTAAAAAACCCCAAATAAAAACAACATCATCAACAACAACAACAATAATGGAATCAGCCCCAATAGTAACTTCTGAGTGCAATAACTAGTTTTTTTTCCAAATTGGACTACCAGCTACAAAACCGAGAAGTCCTAAGACTATGGGCAACCTGGTCATCTTTAAATGAGTGGGGCTCACAAGCAATAAGGTTGCTTTAGGTTAATTTTCAGGTCCCTTCTATCCCCATAAGAAACTCCCCCCCCAAAACCTCTGCTGCACGGCCATCACGATGCAGCCGGCCAGCGCCTCGGGTGCAGTGGTGAGTAATGCGTCTGTCGCTATCAGGCTATGTGGTCCTGGGGGTAACTCAGCAGGACTCTTTGAAGTGTGAATCGTGACAGGATGGGCCGCTTGCTTCACTCGGGCTGGGATCTCCCCAACGGACCTGTCTTTTATCTAAAAAAGACCCCACCATAATTCCCCTTTGGTCACCTCCCTCTCCACCCGACCCACCACCATCTCAGGGTCTGCCTTCTACACACTTCCTCAAGACAGACAGACACAATCCTACCCTCCCAACAAAAACAGCAACAAACTTTGCCCATGAAGAAAAAGCACAGACATATGTGAATATATACCCTCTGGTCATGCATTAGACCTTATTTTGTAACAAGGCAAGCTGCCTTTATTTCTATAAACAAGTCATAGCTGTCAGCATCACGAGCTGGCCTTTAAAGATGGCAGTATCTTATAGAAAGCTATTAAACAGTGACAGCCTGACAGCCAAGTTTACTAACTGGCTGGAAGTGGCTGAGTAAATGCCTAGAGAGGAAAGAGCACGCGATCCCAGCAGCGGTCCTTAACTCCCTCGGGGGCAGCGGATCTGTCCCCAAATGCCATCCTGCTCTCTGAGGGCGTAAGAGACGACTCTCTTTTCCATTTTTTTGTTCCACAGATTTGTCTTTCATGGAGCATTTCTTATGGAGTCCATTCAGGCAAGATGACACCTTTTAAATTGCCTACAAAGATATTTCCAACGCGCACGTGCGGGCGCACGCACACACACACACACGCACAAAGACCTCCCCCACTGAGTTTGAAGAATGGCCATCTGGAACATCGCTGGACTGTGAGTTACCTGTTGGCTTTCTAGGAAACGAGAGGTGATGACAAAACCCAAACTTTCCCCCCAGAAACTTCTCTGTAGGTTATAAAGCTGAATAATAATAATAATAATAATAATAATAATAATAATAATAATAATATAAACTGCCACATCAAAGACTTCTTGACCTCCATGTGCTGTCCTTTCCCTGACCCCTTGGGGCAAAGCTATTAAATGACCAAAAATGAGCTCCAGTCTTAGGTTGGCCCTTGTCTTGCACCAAGATCCTTCTGTAATGTCACAAGAGAGAATGACCCTGACACAGAAACTCAGTCTAGAAGCAAAGCACATCGGGATAAAGAAAAGCGATGGTGCTAACTGGATGGCACACGTATGCAGTCGGACGGGCGTTAACGAGCCTCTGTAAGAAGCTCCCCCTATGCTGATTCTGTGGCTTCTCACAGTCTTCCAGAAACCACCAACTGTGACATCAGCTTCACACCCAAGCTATGTGTGAACAGCCTCTTCCCTCCCGTTGGGAGCTGTAGACTGAGGCTATTGCTGGAACCTTCCACGAGACCTCGACTCTCTGTGCACAAAGTTGGCCCAGACTAGATTGAAGTGAGTGCCATCTTTCAAAAGTGACACTTCTGGATTCTTCTTCCATGGAAAAATCTACCAGGACCACGGAATGACTGATCGGGGCTATTCCCTGGTTTTCATGGTCAGGGTTTGGCCTCAGGATCCTCTACGGCCTTTCTGGCTTCTGTGGCCGTAACAGGAGGGGAATCGGAGGTGACGAGGTAGGAAGGCCAGTCCCTGCTCCGTGCTCCACAGCAACTAGCTGTCCTCTTCTGTCACAGCGCCCGGGTGCTGCAGTGTAACGTATGAACGCCTGTTAAATGGTGAACTCTGTAGAGACGAGCGCGTGTGTCCTCAGTCCCCGGCACATAGTAAGCCCTAAAAGAGCTGTCCCAAATTGGCTGGGAAGATCCTGCTTTGACTCTTCTTTCCCGAGGTTTGCAACCGCATGGGATGCAGGGGTTCAGGCTCTGGAACGGCATCGGTCAGCCTGCTTCAGAATTACCTGCAGAGCCTGCGAAAACAGATGTCCTTGCTGCTCCTCTGGAGACTCTGATTCAGGACCTCTGCGACGGGGCGGTGGTGGGGGGACTGTGATTCTAGTTTTGAAATGCTTTGCGGATGGTTCTGATAAGCAACCAAGCCAGGGCTCACTGGCCTCGCTGGGTTCGCTGATGAGACGGAAGTCACTGAAACTCTTCGAATCCTTGCCTGAGGGTTTTTATTTTGAACATCATTCTTATGTTTCCCTGGTGCTTTGCCATTCACTGCAGGAAGCGATGGGGCTCAGCTCTACGTTAACTCCTGTTCCACGCGCTCGCGTTCAAGTCCGTCACGTGAGTACTGCAGGAAGTCTTACCCAAACACATGTAAACATCATGCCCTTCTAAACGCAGAGAAGCCCCGCATTCAGAATGTATACAGGAATAATGGACGGGAAGTTACGGTGAGGCACCGCTGCCCTCCACACACCTGCTGACATCCCTGGTCCACCCAGCCCGCGATAACTTGTGTGCCGCCATACCCAAGTTCTCAATAAGTGGCAGCTGGTCAGCTCGGCAATCTTTCTCTTGCCTTGCTAAGTGCGTCAGCCTGAGACGTTCCCTGTATAGGCCTCGTTTAAAGCTCCCACAGATAACTGTGCTGGTCGCTAAGTGGATGGGGTGTGAGGAATCTATTCTGGCTGCTCAGCCCAGATCCTCGTTAACCATAAGAGACAAGAAAGGTGAGGGCATGCGTGAAGCATCACACGTTCCCTTCCTAAATGAAACGTTGAGGCTCTGAAAGAAAACGCTTTCAGAAAGGCAGAATGAGCTACAAATCATAAAATACGATGAATTGCTGCTATACGTAGTACCTTCAAGATGGCAGTGAGAAAGGATACTGAACACGAAAGCCTTCTGGTACGCGGTGCAAGGAACTGCCTACCCCTCACCTTTGTTCTGTTATGCTGATGAATTTCAAACCTCCGCATTAAGCAGGACTCTCAATCCCCTGCTGAACCTGATAAAAGAAAACTTCCAATTGTTTCCAACAACTCCTAGCTGAATTCACCTTGCTTTGGAAGCGGCAGAATCCCAAGGACAAATGTTCCTCTCATATGTAAACGTTATGATTTATTCTGAGCATCTCGATGCTTGCTCATTGATTGCCCCCCTCTCTACAACACCAGCCTCGCTTTAAAGGAAAAAAAACCATTTGATGATTCATTAGCTCTTTCCGAAATGTGGGAATTCAGAACCACTACACACACAGGTGTCTTTCCATCTAACTTACAGATCTTTCTGGCCATTCGGTGTGGCTCCCTGTGCCTTACACGCTCCCTACAAACTGCCTACGTGTAAGAAAGAGATAAGAAAGTGTAGAAATACATTTTCCTAAAAACCCTTTGTGTCCCCTATTGTAAACCATCAAGATAAATGCAAGTCACCCTGATGGCTGTTGCCATAGCTCTCTCTCCTGCGGACACCGTTCCACAGGACCCCAAAGTCGCCCTGTGCACCGTGCGGGGGCCTCACTTGCTCCTCAGGTGGCCAGTGCACACGTGAACCAAGACTCAACTTTGGGCTGGTTCAATAATTTGCAGCTGTATGTTTCTGACTCTTACATCTAGAAATTGATAACATTATTTAAGAGCGGACTCATGTAACAAATTGGAGGAAAAGACAGAACAGGAGAATCACACCAAGCAGCGAGACATAAGCTACCAAGAGCGAGGTCAGGCATCTTCTGTCATTTCAAAGCATCTCATACTTGGCTTTACACGCAGCAGGTTCCAACAAATGCTCTCCGCTGCCTGACGGCAACCTTCCTTTCATGTATGTTTTATCTCCCGGTAAACTACGTGGTTAAAAAAAATGTGTTTTAAAATTGTTTTCAGTGGAAATGCGCGGGTGAGTCCCTAAGAGTGGGGTCATGAGGTGCAGTGGAAAGGGGCTCCTGCACCCACCTGGCAGGAGCCCCGGATTCTGGTGCTAATTGCCTCATTTGCGCTGTGGCGCTGGAGCCCCAGCTGTAAGATTAGGATAAAAGGAGAGGCAGAGGGTGGCAAAGTGGGAAAAGCAGATGAAAAGGAACCAGAAAACCGGGGGTTTTGTTCTGGCCTTCCTCCTGGCACACCCACAGGATCTGAGGCGAGTCATTTTACCTTGCCAGGGCTCACTTTATTCATTCAGAAAGGAAGGGGTTGGACTGATTTTGAAGGTCCATTCCACCCCCATAGTCATACGATCGGGGTCAGCTTGGTGATTCATCAAAAGGATTCCCAATCTTCCCATCTTCCTGCCAAGGCCGGCTTGTCCCGGTCTTGCCGGGTGGGGTGAGGAGACTTCGACCCGCAGGCAAAGCCCCACCTAGTTGCGAGCCAATCCTCGCTGACCCTGGCAGCTTGTCACTAGTCCCAGCCCCACCTGGGCAGGAGGTCTAAGGTGTTCCCATAGAAAGCCTTGGGTCCTGGTGCAGCCAAGAAGGTGGTGACCTCTCACCAGCCACCAACCCCCTCCCATGCTGGGGCCCTGGTCCCTGGACTCAGCTACTGGCTGAAGTTCTGGTCCAAATCAGATGGACTGCCCAGAGAACAATGCTGCCAGCCACTGGGGGGCGGGGGGGACACTCCTACTCCGATCTCCCTTGGCTGCTGTTCCCCAGATGCTCCTACTCCCTGTCTTTGGTGACACGGAGATGGCAATACCATCCGCACCGCAGAGTGGTGTTGAAGATGAAGGGAGCGGCATGCGAAGTGCCCAGTCCATAGTAGGCACTCTACAAATGATACTCACCACTGCTATTCATGACCATAGTCCAAGGCAGAAAAAAGCAAGTGCCTGATAGCTGTTAACTAACCACGTGGGAGCCCAGAAAAGGAGTGTCGGGGTCAGCCCGACAGGTGAGAGGTGAAGCGAACCGAACAAACCCCCTTCCTGCTCCTCCTGCCTGGTGGACACAGTGGGGGGTGGGGGGCTCTGTAGGCGGAGCCTGGCGCACTTCTCCAGGACGTCGCCATCGTCCCCTGGATGTGCTGCCATCTGGTAGGAGAGGGAGTTAGAGAAACAGAGAACGAGACAGACTACTCTTTTATCAAGGCTTTTACTCCCCTTGGGGTGCAGTCCAAAAGCTTGATGTTTCTTCAAGTGTTAAGCAATCCCTACGGACTTAAGAGAAGCGATATGAATAACTCGGAGGACAGTAAGCTGTGTTTTGCCAAATAACATCATTACAACAGGGCTATAACGAAAGCAGGGAGCTAGAAAGAAACGGCTGGCTCCATTTATCTTTGTTTCTTCTTGGGTTTCTGCAGTTGCAAGCTACTTAGACGTGTGTGTTCCGGATGTACCCCTGGGGCCTGTTTCAGGGAATATTTTTTGAAGCTAAAGTGGCTAAGTAGTCTCATTCAAAGAATTTTTAAGCTCTGGAGGCTCGTTCATCAAAAATGGAGGGGGCTCCTTCTTTTGATCCCAGGTGGCCACCTGTCATTGCAACCAAGTGAGACAGTCACAGAGGCTGGACCAGCCAAGCGCTGCCAGGACCCTGGTTGCCTCTGAGGCCCAGTCCCATTTCTGGCAAAGACAGGGAAGGCCACTTGATTAAAATCACATGGTAAACCCTTTCCTAAGGAAAACATGGCATATCGCCATGGGCCTGTCCATACCTGGGCCTCAGTATGGGTCCCTGCTGCTTATTCTTAGGGCAGAGAGACGAAAGCAAACTGAAAAGGCTACAGGAAGTCTATCGCTTGGAATGTGCCTTCACGCATCATGCCCACACTTCCCAAAGACTCAGTGTTTTCTTTAATCATCCTCTGCCCAAAGCTAGGTGCCCAGACATTAGGCTCTTTGAAAGATCATTCTGGAGAACGCCTTGTAATTCTTTTGGTACCAAATCTCATGTGGAGAAAAACGCTACCCTATAGTGTTTACCTCTAAAGATTTATTTTCTTCCTTTAGCTAATGTTTCCTAAGGAAGGAATCTTGGGGATGGCCAAATGTCTCAGCCTAATAAATATCCTTTCTCCTGCCTTTCAACCCGAAGTGTTTCATACACCCTTTTTATTGGGAGAGTTCCTATCTGAAGGATGAGACTGTAAGCTGCTGCTGCTTCTCTCCGTCCTCCGAGTGCTCGGTCGTGCCTGTGCCCAGGAGATGCTGAGTGCGTGTCAGATGAGGTGAGAAGCATGCAGAACCTTCAGCATGGCCCCTGTCATGGCCAGTGGCCCATACACAGTGACAGAGGGGAGCGGAGCAGCTGTGGTGGCAGACGATGTTGTTCCACGCTGCCTGGGAATTTGGGGTCCTGTGCTGACCTCCAGAAAGTCATGTGCCCTCCAGGTCCCCAGTTTCTTCACTTATAAGATCAATGAGGTTGTGAGCGTTCTTCCACTCTAGAACATTCCTGATCTACTTTCTCCTGTTTTCTAAGACGCATGGTCACAAAAGCCATGGGCCCCCATGTTTTAAAGAGACACAATTTAAAAGGAAAGGAAATCTCGGGATTTCATGCTCAGGAGGTTTTGGACATCCGCATGTTTCTAGAAATTTCCATGTGGTTTCTTGGACGCTCTTTCCAGAATCTTACTGGTGACTGCCTATACTCCATATCCCCTGAGGGATGGAAGAGAAGAAATGGCCCCAGTGTTGATAGAAAAGCCACACAAAGACTGTCTGGCAGTGTTCTTATTAAGCAAAGCAGACAGAGCAAAAGATGGCTAAATCATGGGCCCGCCTCTCCCTCACCGCCGTGCTGCCGAGCGCCACACAATAGACCTTTGGAAGCAGCCAGCTTGTCAGCATCATTCCCTTGCACAGTGGGTGAGCTAAGGCAAAGATAATTTTCCAGGTTGTTTGGCTATCAACAGACACCAAATTGCTTAGCTGAGCAGACGTGATCCCCTTCTACTTGTTGCAAAATTCTTAAACAAACCTTGAAAATGGAAATGTGCTTTCATTTTATTTCCTAGCTAAAGGACGTTGATTCTTAGCAATCAGGGTGAGCCTCTCAAGGGGAGACACACATAAACATATGCCCTCATAGAAAACAAGACCAGGCTTTCAGACCATTAAAAATCGGTAATTATGGATCACTAAAAATATCCGATGGCACTTGGCTCCTGCCCAGTGGCATGCTGGTAAATATTCATCGGATGGCCCTTGGTGGTAGGACAGCCCTCACTGGGAGCACCTGCCGATTCCTGTGGTGTAAACACTCCCACCATGAACTTTCAAGCTATGCCACAAGGATGTTTCTGAATCCGAGTTAGGAAGAGATGCGATGGGTCCTGAGGGTGGCCCCATCCTAGTTATTTTACTCCTCTTCTGCCTTTCTCTGCACTGGCTCCTTTTTCTGTGTCTCCCTGGCTGTCCTATGCTCTTAGGGTCTCCTTGCTCCTCCTTCTCTTCTAAGGCAGAGGCTCAGAGAGAACAGGACGGAGAAGAAAGAAGAGAATTCATACTGCAAGGACTGTGTTTGCATTTAGTTCATCTGTACCGTCTATCTCATGCTTGTTGCTTGGATTTTAAATCCCACACAGTCTTTAAGGAACTTCTTTTCAGAGCCCAAGTCTCTATTTATATAGTTAGTTTTCTAAAATAGCAGCCCCTCCCTTCCCCTCTAGTGGATTCTTCTGTCACTGCTGCTCAAGGCATCCCTTTTGAGGGCATCAGGGGAGGACCCACGGGAGACAGAACAGGAAAGTTAACAAGCAAGAGAGATGGAAATAAAAGAGAAAAACTGGAAAGGGAGAGGTGGGCGGGGCAGTCCCCCTTTGCTGCCTTGAGCTCCTTCCAAATCTGAGCCTGCCCGTGGTGGGCCAGCATTTCCCCGCTCAGCCCGGGTCTACCTGTTGACACTGGCTCCTTCATTCCTCACCCCGGGGTCGGACTTGCCCCCTCTGCCTGCTCTCCTCGGGCTTGTGTCCCATGATAAAAGCTAGAAAAACAGGAGGCTCCTTCTTCCACATGACTTTTAACTGTGCCTCTTTGTTTCCTGTCTTACTTCCTGGTGCTCCAGGCCACGTCAAGTGTCTCCAGGTAAGGCGGAAGCCTGAAGAGTCAATGCCCTTCCAGCCACCCCACCCACGTGGGCAGCAGCTTCTACCGGGGGCCACTCCACCCCCGAGTGTGATAAACACCAGCGCCATAAACATTCCAACTGGAGGCGTTTAAAGAAACAATCTGTGAATCTGCACCAGCCAGGAAAATACATCCTTGGATAAGCTTGAGATAACATTTTGTGATCTTGCCAACGCCCCCCATCACACTGTCAAATAAGAATGGCTCTCAAGCAGTTTGGAGAAGAGGAAGCGGGACCATACACTCCAATCTCCGAAAAGCAGGCTTACCATTCCTGGTGAACTCGACCCAGCCTATCATTTTCAGGACCTCCTGTACATCAGTTTTTCTTTCTTTCTTTTTTAAAAAATTTTTGTTAACATCTTTATTTTTGAGAGACAGAGAGAGAGTGTGAGCAGAGGAGGGGTAGAGAGAGAGGGAGACACAGAATCCTAAGCAGACTCCAGGCTCTGAGCTGTCGGCACAGAGCCCAATGCAGGGCTCAAGCCCATCAACTGTGGGATCATGACCTGAGCCCAAGTCAGACGCGCAACCGACTGAGCCACCCAGGTGCCCCACGTACATCAGCTTTTCAGCAAGGACACAACCCTCATAAGAAGTTGACGGACAAACTTTCGTCAACGGGCTGGAAAGTAAATGGTGTATTTTTTAAAGGTACAATGGAAACATTTGGAAGGCATTTGTTGTATCTGCCTTCAGGAATTTGTTAAGTTAAATCTGGCCCCATCCCAATGACCACAGAGAAAGACCACATAAATTAAACATACAAAAAACAAACAATGGGGTGATTTACAGATGTCTCATATCTTAAGATGTAAGAAGGAAAATTAATCCTTGCAAAGGCCCGTAACACCTCCCTTGAAACCATGAAGGGTTGTGTGTTTATCTTTCCTGGACCAGTGGGTGTTCTTGGAGGCGGGGTGGGGACGTGACCTCAAAATACACCAGATGGTTTTCCAAGATGTCAGAGAATTGGACCCTGGTCAAATGGGGCTTCGCCCACTCCCCTGTAAAGTTTAACAATTCGGTCCATTGTGGATGGAACAGCCCTGAGGAGCTGTAGGACATTTACCATTCTTTCTGACCTTGGGCCACTTCCTTGTGCTAACTCTCCAGCACAATCAAAGCAGAATCCAACTCAGAGAAACATAAGGAATTATCACTACACACCTTTGCTTTTCAAAGGCTACCAAGCACCCTCCTTAAACCTAAGCCTCTCAAGGGCCTGTCCTGTCTCTCTTCTCTGTGTTTCACGACCAGTCCAGTCCCACTCCTGGCACAGGGCTGGGATGGCACACAGTTGATAAAGGGACTTGAACAGACCCACCCTGACCTCTGGTCCCCAGCTCTATGTTGCCATGAGAGTCCCTGATGACCAGATCCTATTCTACTCAGATGCTGTATTTTACCAAAAACACCGGCATCTGGTGGGCAGTTGACCCCCCCGCCCATGTTCTCATCATCCTCTTGTCTTTATCCCCCCATCATTTCCTCTTCCTACCCACTGCCCGACTTCTGCACTGCCTTCAGCTTTCTTAAATAGCATTCTCCATTCCTTTACTCCTGCCTTTTTCTTCTTCCCCTCTTGTGTTTTCATATACACATAGTTATGGGCATGCATAAATGTGTTGGGTTTTAAATACAGGGACATAAATATGTGTACAGATACGTAAGGAGTATGATGTTTTTTTTTCACCACGGCGAATGACATGGAAAACACAAAAACAAAGATATTCTAGTATCTCTCCACAGAAGGACAGAGAGAAAAGCTCCAGCATTCAACTTTTTCAGTGTCATAAATGCGTCACTAGCGAGACCCTAGCCCTAGCCCCTCGGGATATTTAGGCTACTTTCTAGAAACTTGGGCTCAGCCTAGGTCTAAAACCAAGTTACACACGTGGCATATTGAAATATACATCTCTTCATGAGGAATGGGCTGATGTGCAAAATTCCTCAATCGAAAGAGCTTTCCACAAGGTGAGTAACTGGTAACTAACAAATGACATCCCTGTGACCAGCAGGGCAAAGTTTCCCAACTAGGGTGGATGGATACAGTTTAAATGCTTTCCAAATTCTTACAAAACACACCTCGTGCATTCTCCCCCTTGCCAGTTTCATTCAAACAGCACACACAGCCTCCATCTCCTGGGCCCAGGGTTATCGTGGTGCTGCTTTTCACAGCCCAGCGCAACTGGTAAACGCTATTAAGCTCCCATCAGCTCGTCGAGTTGCATTAGAGGCCTCCGCCAACCTTTTCACAACGACTGGAAAACGTCTCCAGATGGTTAACACAGCACCTCGGAGTTAGGATCCAGAGGCTTCAGTCAATCTGAGAAACACAGCTCTCCCACAAAAGCGCGACATCACCCCACAACCTCAGTTGCCAAGGCACCTCTGGAGACTTTTGTTTTGTAGGAGCTGCAGGGGGGAAGACTTGGGGCTCCCAACTCACGAGCAAACACACACACACACACACACGTGTGCATGCACACAGATGCGCACACACACGCCAGTTTCTCCAGCAGAGGCAGATTCTATTCCCTGAGGATGGTGACAGAGTGGGCGGTGGGCTTGGAGTGAGCGCAGACGTGAGCACAGGGCTTGTGCTTCAGAGGAGACATTCCTGCTGGGCTCTCCCCACCGAATTCACCTGTCACGCTGCCCCCTCTCTTCTCTACATCACTTTATCTCTATTTCCTTACCGCGGGGAAACAATGAGAGGCACCTGGTTTCCCCAGGCCACATGCAAGCGAAAAAGACACTGAGCTGAATGCGAACGATTTCGCATTCCCAAACTTGCAAGGTCTTTAAAATCGGTGCCAGACAAAGGGGGTCGAGAAGAGCCGGGTGGGGACGATTCCAGGTCTCCGGGCTCAGGAGGACCACCGGGCTGCAGCCCGAGCTGGGGGGCCGAAGTGCAAACTGACTGGCCCCTGTGCGCGCAAGACCTCCCTTCGGGGAGTCACAGCCCTCCCTGGTGACAGCATTTAGTCGAACAAACCGCCACTGCGGATGTTTGTTTGTTGGTTCCTGTTTTCGCTGAAGCCCTAACAAATTTATTTTCAGATGCAAATCACATTTCTGCCTGACCTGTGTTCCTTTGCATAAACATTACTAAATGAAATTGAGGTTGCTGGTGTTTGATGGGGAAATGGAGTCTGAGCTATGAGAGAGAGAGAGAGAGAGAGAGAGAGAGGGATCTCAGTTAAGTGGGAAACAGTAATCAGTCCAGGATTACTGGGCGGGGGGCTGGGGGGGTGAGTTTAGAGATCCGCTACAGGGACACTAAATCCCTGCTAGGGTCTTCTCAGTTTGTTCTGGCTATGTTAAAAAAAGTAGGGTTGTCAGGAAGCCTTCAGAAGGGGGATGTATGTGATTTTCAATTTCTTGTGTCCTAGATCAAAGCGGGTCATACTAAGAACTCCATTGTCTAGTTAAAGGCATTATTCTGCTGCTCGGGGCACAGAGCATTGACATTAAACACGTACTGACAAAGGCAACGTGCCACAGAATTTTTTTTTTTTTTTTAACACCGGGCGCATTCACCGGGGATAAGGGATACTTAGGCAAAGTGGCGTTTGGTACGGAACTAGCCAGAGGCTGACCTCTCTGCACCTCGATGTTGCACCGCCTCTACTCACAAGCCGCGGAAGCCCACTGCCAAGAGCAGTGCCACAGCGCTGCCGCCGGGGCTGCCGGGCTTCTTTCGCCAGCCCCGACGCACACCCTGTCTTCTCCCATGCTAGAGACAGAGGGCTGAGGTTCGACCCTGGAGCACAAGCCTCAAAGTAGAAAAGAATGCACCTAGATGGTGATTTCCTTCCTCTTTAGCTTTTCTGGCAAATCACGCTGCCCCTCAAACGGGTGTGTTTCAAGTCATGCGCTAATATGGGGCGTGCCTTTTCCACCCCTGGAACTCAGAGCTCACAAGCCTGCCGAACGGATCTGGACACACCGCTGCTATTAAAACAGCGGAGGCCACGCGTGTAACAGCTTCCTCGCCCAGCCACCACGTGAGCCGTGTGCACTACCATGCACTGCCTTCTTATTGTACCGCCAGGGCTGAGGTCCAGAGAAGCGATTCCAATTAGACCTCAGGTTTATGGAGATTCTTAACACAGTGATAAATATTCAAATCAGGGCTGGATCTTGGCAGAATTTTTCTAATTAAAATTTCATTCAAATTAAATCAGCCACATTTTGACAGACATAGGAGACAAAAGGCTTTGCGGTTTTGTGAGGGCTTTTTCCTCCCCCCCATCCCCCCCCCCACCAACTACTCAAAAACATGGCTAATGTAATAAGAGCGGGGAAAGAACTCTGTCCACGCTGGTGGTTATGCAGAAGCAATGAGGTTGCAAACAGAAGCCACTGCTTTCCCAAGTTAACATCATTTTAGAATTGCCTATTACTTAAAAATCTAAAAGTCAATAGACTCTCCATGGAGGCTGGAGCTGCCACAAGCAGTATTTTTAAAAAGTAAAACTTGATACCATCATGAGAAAACTATTCGACATCATTTGCATCTGAGTTCGATCCCAGATTAAGCCTTCAAAACACAGCTGCCAGCCTCAAATTTGCAAATACAGATACAAATTTCCTTTTTATAACAGTCAGACTTGTAAAAGGCAAACAAAATAGACAATGCAGCACTTAGAACATTTCCAGCTAAGAAGGAAAAAAAAAAATCCATTCCAAGATCCAAGGCAAAATACCTACTTTTCATGGTAAAACAGCTTTATTCATTTCCACTTCCTTCACCAAACACAATTTAAACTCCACATAATTTTTGCTATCAACCCCTCTCCTACAGACTGTAACAGCTAAAATGCCAGTCTGTCTCCAACATAATTAAACAAAATGTGCAATCTTCTAAAATCTGTGAATAAACAATATAAGGCAAAATAAAAAGACCCAGACAAAAAAGCATGCCGTGATCCGCGCTCCAGCTATAACATCCCGACACCTCTCCAGCGAGTACTTACAGAATCCACCGTGGCATGGAAAATAATAATTCCAGAACACAGTGAGGCTGAGGTTGCTGGGGATAGCACAGGTGAGGACACTCACTGGGAACGCAGGGGGGATGGGCTTGGTGTGATACACCAGACAAGACGGCACCGATGGCGGCTCCTAGAATCCGCCATCAGTCTGTGAAGGCAGCTTAGGGGAAGTTCCCACAGCCCAGCCTGTACCGATGGGGATGGGACTCAGGACCAAATGGAAGAAAGGGATGAGACATATTCTACGAGTCTGCCAATGCTGCGAAAACAAAGTATCACAAAAGGAGTGGCTTAAAGAAACAAATTCTTTGCCTCGCCGGTGCAGGTCCGGAGGCCAGAAGACCAAGATCAAGGTGTTGGCAAGGCCCTGCTCCCACCGCAGGCGCCAGGGAAGTCTGTTCCAAGCCTCTCTGCAACTGTCTGGTAGTTCTTAGGTTTGTCGGCAACACCACGCCCGTCATCACACAGCACTCTTCCTGTGTGCTTGCCCGTCTCCAAATTTCCCCTTAAGGTAAGGACACCCATCATGCTGGGTCAGGGGCCCAGAATACTCCAGTAAAATCTCATCTTAACCCACTACAGATACAGCATCCCTATTTCCAAGTAAAGTCACATTTGGAGGTACTGGGGAGCAGGGCTCCAACAAATGAATTAAGGAAGAGACACGATTCAACCTATAACACGTATGAGGGATATGGTTATTTAACGGGACAGTCAGTGATCGTTAAATCCAACTCACTATCAGCTCTGGGAGGGCAAGGCGTTATCCCTTTTCACGATGCATCTCAAGCCATGTGCCTATCGGAACTCCGTTTTGGGAAGCAGTGGTGGTGGTGGTGGTGGCAGGGGGCTAGGTTTGGATGCACCGAGCCCATAGTCTTTGCGGCTAGAGAGACCTGGGCTCCAATTCTGATTCTGCCATTTAAGTGCTGCTTGCTTTGGGACACACCGTTTAGCCTCTCTGAACATCTGTTTCCTCCTCTGTAAAAGGGAGAACACAACATCAAGCCGGCAGGTTTGTAGTGGGATTACAGGAGATACCAGGAACAGAGCAAGCGTCCTGGCTTAGGGCTCGTGGGGCAACCAACGTTTGCCTGAGAACCCTGAAAACAAGGGATCTCAAAATCGAGTCACCGTATTTGACTTTGGATTATACCATGCAGATTCTCTAAGCACAAACATGATACACCGCCACCGGCAGCTCGGATTACCTGGCCCTTATTTACAGCATAAATAATTGTTTTAATGCAATTAGCTTTTAGCAGTGCTGGAAGACAAGCCTACTGATTTTTTTCCACCCAAGGGAGCTCTGATTCATGACTTCCAATGTCTATTCAATGTAGTATGAAAGAAAAATGCCTTTTTTTTGCCCTAAGCTTTCTTACTCCCTCTTTTTTAATAAGCAAATAGGCCAGGGAGGCATAAAAATGAAACCCAAAGATGTACCCAAAAGATGAAAAGGTAAAATAAAGCAAACTAAAACAACATAAACAGTAAGAACAAAAATCACCTGATACTTCGTGCACAGCACAGCCCCTCCCCCAGCAAGACTAATTCTTCAAAGCGATTCTTCACATTATTTTGGTCCTTGGATATTTTTAGGAAAAGTGAGAACATAAAGGTTGCGTATTTATACCCCCTAAACATCTGGACAGTGCGCTCCTTTTATTTTACCCTTTAAGGTTAAGTAAGTATTAAATATTTGATTCAAAAACACTTGAAGAAATATTTTTTTGTGGAACAAACTTGCAATATAATTGGTGGTTTAGAAGTGTCCTAGGGGCGCCTGGGTGGCTCAGTAGGTTAAGCGTCTGACTTTGGCTCGGGTCGTGATCTTACAGTTTGTGGATTTGAGCCCCATGTCAGGCTCTGTGCTGACAGCTCTTGCTCTCTGCCCCTTGCCCGCTTGTGCTCTGTCTCTCTCTCTGTCTCTCAAAAATAAATAAAAATGTTAAAAAAAAAAAAAAAAGAAGTGTCCTCAATGGGGGCACTTGGGTGGCTCAGTCAGTTAGGCATCCAACTCTTGGTTTTGGCTCAGGCAATGATCTCATGGTTCTTGGGTTTAAGCCCCGCACTGGGCTCCATGCTCAAAGTGCAGAGTCTGCTTGGGATTCTCTTTCTCCCTCTCTCTACCCCTCCCCTGCTCATTCGTTCCCTCTCCCCCCCAAATAAATAAATAAACTTAAAAAAAAAAAAGAAGTTCCTACCTGTCAAGTAAGAAGGGCATAATCTGTCCTGTCTCCCTACCAATTTTCCTGTGGGTTTTATTTATTTATTTATTGCTCACTCGTTGTGACACAGACAGTACACACTACTGTCACAGAGGATGGGCATAGCCAAAGGACAACAATCCTGTTTTAAGAGTGGGTAGAATTTTAATAGCTGGGAGAAATCGTTTGGCAAAGACAAGTCCCAGAGCAAACTCGTATGAGCTTCCGTGGGAAAAGGCTGGGGTAGGGGGGCTGTGGAGCTGGTGTGAGGTCTGGTACCCTCTCCCCTAGTTGGCCATGAAGCACTGAGCTCATCTTTCCGACCTTGGCCTCTTCTTCCACGAAAGACAGCCCTAGCGAATAATGCCCTCCCTAGTTTGAGGCTGCTATGAGTTCCCAGTGAGAGGGCAAATGTTCAAATCCTTTGAAAAGCACCACAAAAATATTAAAAAAATTTTTTTTCTAGAAAGAAACAGCTTTTGATCTACAAATGAGGTGAATGAAGACCCTTGGACATCAGAGAAAGGTTCTGACACAAAGGTTTCTTATTTCATGCCTCTTGGGGGAAAAAAGAAGCCAATCAAACAAACACGCTAATGAAATGAGTTTGTGAGAAACATTTCCCAACCTACTCGGAAACAGCAATGTGAAATGAGCAAAACCAATGTCTTCATAGAAACAACAGTCATCTTATTTACATCCAAGAGCCTAGAGATAGATCAGGGAACTAACTACAAGTTGAAAAATCTACCTCATCTGTTCTCCTATGGGAGGTAAAACTCGAAACAACTTATTTTTGAGGAGCTGCCTTCAGAGCAGGAGAAGGCGAGTTCCAGTTGTTTCCAAGCTACCAGCTTTTCTGTTATTAACGTGGAGCCAATCTGCCCTACTGATTTCACACTGGGGAGAGTTCGACCCTAATTGTTCTACCAATAAAGGCAAGTTGAAATGATCGGCTAGCAACATCGCATCGGTAAACAGGTCCATCGCGCTGGCCATTAAACCACATCAGCAATTGTCCCCAGTTTCTGTTTTGGTGCCTCGTTGGTATCAACTAGCTCAGTCTTGTCCTGGGCTTCCCAAGCTGGTTGTTATTTCTGCAAAGCAATTCGGAGATGAGCAAAAGCCAAAAAAAAAAAAATTTTTTTTTTGAGGTAATCTTTGCTCTCCTCTTAAATAGGCACAGAAGACATTTACATTGTTTGCAAGTTCATGCAATAAAGGCCTCTTTAGTATCCCGTAATAACGCCATTAAAAAGCTTACGCTTAATCACGCAGTTAACATTTTCACGTGGAATCGGTTCCCTGGCCTTCCCCCCCACTCCTCCCACCACCCTGCATCTGGATCCCCGGCTCCCCACCTCACACAGCTAAACATTTCCCATTGATTAAAAAATGCTGTTAGTGCAACTTTACTATCGTCGGTGGTTAAATATAATTAACTCAGCGTTTCAACAAAAGAAACCGGATCAAATTGCTCTGCAATTTTTGGTAAGAAACAGGATTTCTTCCCACTGTGTTCAGACTAAACCAGGAGCAGCAGGACACATCTGAGACGTTAATAACACATCTCAAACAGAAGTACGGGAAAGTACATTAATTACTAGGTAATGGATATCAACACGGCAACTAACTACAATTACACACGCTTAAGTGACCCGGCGTGTAAACCGATCTTGGAGAATACACACCACCCCTTCTTTTTTTATAAGGCGTGTCACATGGGTCTGTCTGCACTGGGCCCAGGGATGATGGGCCAGTCGTGATGGCCGCTGGCCGGGAGGAGGAGACGTCCAGGGTCTATCTCGGAATGACTGCTGTGAGCTGGAATTCCAAACCTGTGTTTACAAAAGCAACAGAAGCGAACTGGGCAAAAGAACAAGAGACCAAATACAAACAGAACCCAGACCACTAAAGATTTCGGTTCTGGAAACACAGACAGATGCACTGGGCATACAACATCTCCGCACAAAGCAACCTTTTTCAAAGAAAGTCCTCCAGGTGAATTTGAATTAACCTGTTTCTCCAGCCCAACCTGGGAGGAGGCTTACTTGCCTGATTCAATTTTAAACACAGTTCTGAATTCAATTCCATTTCCTTTTAGATATGGAAGAAAGTGTTCTGTGAAACCACGGTCCCACCACAATCTAGCGTTATCTGGACGGTTTCTAAGGAAGTTACATAATGGGTGCCTAAAGATGTGGTTCGACTTTTCAAAGAGTGAAGAAAAACCCAAGCTGTTGCATAAACACAACACACGCACACCCTACCAAACCATATTGTGAAACCACGGCAAACTGGTCACACTAGATCAGTTCTAGAAAAGTCTGCTCATAAACCTGGCGAACTGTCAAGAATTGAGTCCCACTTGGGGTCGTCTGGGTGGCTCAGTCGGTTTAGCGTCTGACTTCGGCTCAGGTCATGATCTCACGGTTCGTGGGTTCGAGCCCTGCATCAGGGTCTGTGCTGACAGCTCAGAGTCTGGAGCCTGCTTCGGATTTTGTGTCTCCCTCTCTCTCTGCTCCTCCCCCATTCATGGTCTCTGTCTCTCAAAAATAAATAAACATTAAAAAAAATTTTTTTTAAAAAGAATTGAGTCCCACTCACAGTTTGAGTTTGAGTTGCGTGAAGCCTGGGCAGAGGCTGATTGCCACGTGGTGAGAAAACATGGAACATCACTCCAGGCTGGAGAAGGACCCAGCCTCCCTGCTAGGAGCCGCCTGCAGGTGCCTGCACCCCACTAGCTTAACTCCTACACCCCCAGGGGCCTGGCTCCAGCCTCGAAGTCTGGAATTGAGTAACTGCTGAATGTTGAGTAAGGGTCTGTTCAAAACATTAAAAAAAAAAAACCTCAAAAAATCATTTTACCACTGTGAAATAGTGGGTGGTAGTCACCACGGTAAAGTGACACCCACGCTTACAAGGAGGCCTGTGGGGAAGGAGCCGGAGCCACTGTCTGACCAAAGGCGACGCCATATCAGGGGACCTTGGGAGCAGACCCTGGAAGGTGGTTCCCCTCACGGCACCCCAGACAGTGGAGCTCTCTACCGCTGCTGCTCAGAAACCGTTTAGAAACACGGCATTTCTCCAAGAATGGAAGCAAGGAAGCTTAGAAAGATAAATATGCGTACAAAAGACTTTTCCAGAAGACAGGCAAATCTGAGGCCAGTGGTTAACAGGAGTGTTCAGGGTTCTGGCTTCTTTACACGGGTAGGTCTGTGTTCCTTGATGGCTCCTTTGATTATAGAAGGATCAAGACTGTATATATAGCATGTCCTATACGTCCCACAATGTCGTTATCCATACTGCGGCCCTCTTTAAATGCAAGTTAAAATCCAGTACATCAAATTCCTGAGAGCCAGAAATCACATTTGTGTTGACAGAATAACCAGTGAATGAATGAGTGAATCCTAGGAGAAGCCATTTTGAAATCTGATCTAATCTAGCTGAATTTATGTCTTACTTAAAAAGGACTTAACATGATTATATATTTGTGTGGCTATTTTTTTTTGTGCCTATGTGGAGATATGCAAGTTCATGTACAGTAAAATAGAATCAACTTTTTTGTTGCATGACTTGCTAGAGGCAGGGCTCCAGATCCCTCTTATGAAAGTTACAGGTCATGAATCGGAGGCTCTGAAAGTCTCCATCATTATCTAACAAGGTCATTTTTTGTTATCCCCATTTGGCAAACTATAGGTATAATAACAGCCTCGACCAGTGCACCTGTTTTATAGGTGAAGGGAAGTTAAGAAAGGTCACAATGACCCACCCAAGGTCATACAGCCATTCCTCTGGATTTGCAATTGGACACCAGCCCTTCGCGCTGACTCCCTGACGTAGAGATATGCAGGGCCCACTGGTGCACTCTTTATTGTATTACTGGGTCTCTGTATGGCTTTTCAGGGTCCTGCATCTGCATATACCTTTCACGTAACTTGCCTTAGCAACCGAGCTGCAAGGCGCTGTGAGCTGAGGACCGTGGCTGTGCTCCAGGCCCTGTGTTCTGACTCCTTCCTCCTGCTGCTGCCTTTCTGCTATTTTTCTGATCATTACCACCTCTCCTAGGGAGAAGGTGGGGGACATTAAAAGGCATGGAAATGCATCAGTCAATTTTGCTACTTAGGACAACAGGAGCCAGGGAGCGGGCAAGAAGCCAGTGCAGCTAACGGTGGTCTTCTCCACACTGGAGCCTGGTGAGCACCATGGAGGATTCAGGGAGCTGGGGCGTCTCTCAAGGGGGGCGAAACCAGGGGCTCTTATTCACTCAATGGTGGATGACAGGCTCCTAAAGATCTGGGAGAACGTTCCACATAGACAACCGTCCAATTGGCGAGAGACGAGGGCTACATAGACCCCAGCTCTGAACAGATGCCTCAGAGGTTCACTTATTCTCTTAAAGGCGGTTTCCAAAATTAACTGCAAGTCTGAAAGTGGTGACTCTCAGTACTTCCCAGTCTCCACTGTCTGTAAGACAGGTAGGGAGCCTGTGGCTGAATCAAAACAGAGTAAATGAGTCTACTCTGTGCCCAGAGACTGTATGTGGGATTCTGATCTCGGCTCTGAAAGGACCCTTAGACATCAACTTTCCAAACCAAGGCTTCTGAGACTACTGGCCTCACCCAAACCCATCTAAGTGGACAGTGGTGGTTTTGCTTAATTTTCTTTTCTCTTTTAAACAAGGTAAAAGTATAAATTACTGTTTATCGTTCTAATTTTAATATCGAAGTCTATTTATGTCCTTCAGGCTGGTGACCCAGGCATTCTCTCCTCGTTTGGATCATCCCCCCCGCCCCCCACCACCGCAGGATGGTAAAATTTAAAACTAGCTTCTCTGTTTACACTTAGAGGAAATACGTAATCAGTTTATGGGCAGTTATTTTGTGGAAGATCAAACGTATAAATTTTAGGGATTACAAATCCTAGGTGGAGACAATTTTAATCGCCGTCCAGCTGGCCTTCCTGTCTTGGGTTCCTTCTCACTCACTCTGCACTAAAAATGCCCGTGGCATTGATCTCTATGAGAAACCACGCCGGTCTTCTCTCCAGCAATTCTCTGTTATCCTCCATGGCCTTCAGGAAATAAATATGCAAACAAACAAATATATAAAAATAAAACAAAGCAGGGCGCCTGGGTGGCTCAGTCATTTAAGCGTCTGACTCTCAGTTTCGACTCAGGTCATGATCTCACGGTTTCGTGAGTTCAAGCCCCACCTCAGGCTGTGCACTGATGGTGCAGAGCCTGCTTGGAATTTTCTCTCTCTCTCTCTCTCTCTCTCTCTCTCTTTCTCCTCTCTCTGCCCATCCCCTACTCATGCTGTTTCTGTCTCTTTCAAAATAAATAAATAAGCTTTATTAAAAAAATAAAGTAAAACAAACCAATCCAAGACCTGTAAATTCCCAGACCTTTTCCAATCTGGCTCTTGACTTTTCCCGACTTGGTTTCCATACATAAATCCTCCAAGTGCAAACTCCCCAGACCTCTAAATGTCTTTTGCATTCCCACTGATGAGTCTGTGCATATGCAGTTATTTCCACATACAGCTCCGTCAACCTGACCCTCTTGCTTCTAGGCTACTGTGTGTTGAGAAGGAAGGTCCCCAGTGGTGCTAAGCTGGGTTGGTAAAAGCTTTTTCACGGATGCTTTTTTTTGAGCTTCTGTCCTTCTCTCAGACTGACACGCTTGGCCCTTGTTGTTCATGAGTAAGCAGTGGGTCCCCTTTGCCATGATTAGTTCAAGGGTAGGTGCTAACTGCAGCCTGCGAATATGACATGTAATGGTCTAATGCCACGGTACCTCCACGCGAGGAATGCGTAGTGCTGCATCCGACCTTGGGAGACAACCACTCTGCTACCTGGAGGCTGAGGTCTACTGTAGGCCATGTCGGGTCCATGACAGCGCCAGGGTACACGGGGGCACTCTCTGCCCGTATCCAGCAGCCACAGGGCAACACACCAATGCAGGGGTCCTACGGGGGTCTCCCCCCGAAGCACCCTGCACTTCCCTTTGGAAACGCCTCTCAATTTTTTCCGGTTCCTACTCACTAGTCCTCTCTGCCTGACCATAGACGCTAGGATGCCAAGGTCGGTAAACTTGTGCACATCTTTGTATCCTGCGCAGTTGGCACCGTGCCTGTCATCTTAATGACACTTTCGACTTGAGGGGCAGTGAACCCTGACCTGCTCTTCCTTTAAATCTTAGCCAGATCTGAGCAAGACGTTTCCTTAATTGTATTCCAGATTTTCACTGCTCATCCAGCGAGTGGTCCACAACAGGTGAAACGCTCAAAATATGGCCTTCCTTCCTGGCAACCAAGGGGCACACTGGGCCAGGACTGGACACATCCTTCCTTGCAGAACCTCTCCTGTGAGAGGTACCTCATCTCTGACAAGTTACCTTCCATAATGCCCTTGACAGGTGCTGAGCACAGAAACCTCACACCTGGCCCTGAACCTTCTGGCTCTGAGGACCAGTTCAGCAGAGAAATCCACAGAGGTCAAAAGCACAACATCCTATCTTCCTGAGGGTCAGAAAAAGGCCCTAGCGGAAATGAAAGCAGGAAGTCTGCATGGCCGACCAGGCTGCTGAGCCAACACCGATACGAAAACAGCAGCACAAGGGATGTTTTCCAGAATGTTCCAGCACTTTCGTGGTATTTATTTTACAGAAAGATAAAGATTCGCCACCACAGACTCAGAAAATTACATCCCTGACTCCGATCCCCCAGAATCCCCTTGGCTTGCCTTCTGGGAGACAAGAAGACTTCTCTCTAGCAGAAGAGTGTGGGCAGCCTTAGATGAGGCTGCACGCAAGTTCTCCCAAAGTGGCGGTGCTCTATCCTCGAGGCGTATGAACCCACGTGGGGAGCAGGCAGATACCGATGCCTGGCCAGACCCCTGGCCAGCAGAATCCCAGTGTGCAGGGACGGCGGTGGGGCGGGGGGACTTAGTAATTGTTTCTTTTCCAGGTGACTGTCACACGCAGCCCGGGTTGAGAGCCTCGTTCCCAGGGAGCCAAGCCAATGAACCAAATGCCCATTTCAAATCTACATGTGGCCCGTGTGCTCCAGTGGCCACTAGGGTGTCGTGTTGAATCATTAATAAGATGGTTCCGCCGCTGCCCTGGCCTCGTGCGCTGCCTGCAGAGAATACGTCCTGTGACTGTAACAACAAAGAGAGAACAAGCAGAGCAGCATCCAATGACATTTCTGGTGGAGACAAACATTTGGACAGCCCCAGATTCGTGTTTTTTTCTTGCCGCATCACATTACGGCTATCTCTATACAGCAACTCATCTTTACTTTGAAAAGCCATTAAAACCCATATTTTTCCCCCAGTATATTTTGTTCCAGGAAGAGTGATGCCAGGGGCTCCCCTTCTCTGTAACTCAGAAAAGAAAACACGGATTCTTCCATTTTTCAGCCTCAGTAGTAGTTACTCGGCCGGGACGGGCCACCGGGAAAACCATCTCTACAGATGCCGGAGAGAGCCTTAGTGTCTGTCCCTTCCCCCACATGAGCCGGCAGCAAGGGCCACTTATACACACGCCTCTGCTCCCATCCGTGGCTCAGGGGAGTCAAGCCTGAGCTGGGGTTTTGTTTTTAACAAACAAACGACAAAACAAGGGATAGGCTTCAAATGACTGGAAACCAAGTAGACAGAGCGGTTGCTAGAATATCGCGTTTTGGTATTTTTAGCTCTGTTTGCGAAGGCTAAATTACAGTAGGAATCTGGACCCATTTCCCTTTGCAATTGCCTCGTAACACACCACAACCATCTCAGGCTGCTCCTCCTCCCCGAGGAACGACCACTCCAAATCACAGATCGCGCCGAAATAAAACCCCGCAACTGCTTGTTTGTTTGTTTCACTTAGATGATCCTGACTTCCTAGCATAACACCCTTGATTTCTGAAAATATCTTGAACAGCAGTTCCCCAGGCACACATGCAGATTACGCGTCGTTTGCGGGAAGCAATCCAAACCAAGGTTTCAGGGAAAGGATCAGCTCAGGGGAAGGACGATGTGACCAGCTGCACACTGGCACGGAAGCCTGCAGAAGCCTGGGCTACTATGTGGAGCCCAACCGCCGGCATGCCTCTCCACCCTCCTCCCCGTCGGCTCTGCTACGAGCCACCTAAAATCAAGAGACTCCAGTTTCCGCTGAAGGATGGGTAAGAGAGAAGGGGAAGAAGCCAAACAAATAAGGGTTTCTTTTCCTACATCCTTATGCTTAACAGGGAGCATGGCGACCTCCTTTACTCGTCAAACACACTTACCACACTCAGTAGGTAGACAGATTTTATGTATGCTTATTGATAAAGGCACTCAATTTTTTTAAGAGCTTTTAACTGATTATGAGATTGCTCAGTTCAGAAATGAACTGTCCAGGGATGATAACAGAGTCATGACAAGGATGTCCAAGTGATTCTGTTAACTCAGCAAGCACACGCTGGGCAGCAGGAACACACTCCAGCACAGGGTTTAGTAGGCACGGCAAGAAAAACAAGGGATTCCGACTCTAAGGCATGAGGTCCTCCAACTTTAAAATGCCAGATAGGAATAAGGGGAAGGCATAAGGCATTCCAAAGCAAGAAATAAGACATTTTGAATGAAGATTTTAAAATTGACAAAGAAAGCTGCTCGGGTATCCAATTTTCATTTTATAAGATGCGAGTTATTGTGTATTTGGGGGCTATTTTAAAAGTTGGTTTTTTTTCTTCACGTTTATATATTTTTGAGAGACACAGAGACAGAGAGTATGAGCAGGGGAAGGGCAGAGAGAGAGGGAGATACAGAATCTGAAGCAGACTCCAGGCTCTGAGCCGCCAGCACAGAGCCCGATGCGGGGCTCAAACTCACAGACTGTGAGATCATGACCTGAGCCGAAGTCGGCCGTGGGGGCTATTTTAATTCCTGCCCTCTTTTCTCATCGGCAGCATAGATTGTTATTTTCTAACACGGACTATGTGTGTGGATCAAGATCAAGTGTAATTTAACCATCTTATTCCTCGGCTGTCTTGTCTGTGGGATGAGCATAAACGCAGAGCACACCTGCCAGACTCCCCGTGTGTTCCAGCAGTGAAGCATCCCCAGATACATCCTAAGACCTGGGAGGTATCTCAATGGCTAAGAACGTTTGGTTGAACCCAAACTCTCAAAAATAAGCCCTCGGAGGAACTGTCTGGGAAGCAGACAATGCCCAGACAGAATTTATGGTTGATTTAACCTTGTAAAAACTCCCTGGGTCAGCAGAGTCCAATGTGCCTCATGGTACAATCCGTAGTGCATTCCTTCCAGAAACCGCATTGTATAAGCAGAACCCTCCGTGACCCTCTTTGTTTGGAGCCAGGAAAGCCATCTGCAACTGCTAAAGCAATCATTTTAAGTGCTCATGATGAACACCTACCTCTGGCACAATAACACACGCGTCTTCCAACACAACGAATTCCGAATGCCAAGTGGGGCTGAGGCTTTGCACTGGCTGCCACTGGCAGAAAATAAAACCAGCTCGGGGGAAGAAAGGTCTGGAGTTTCTCTTCATCGAAAAACAGTAACACCGGTTGTGTCCGATTCTTTCACAACTCCTGCGACACCTACAGCTCCCAGTGGACTCGCGCCGTGCAAGATTTGGGGTACTGTACCCGTGACAGGAGGACTGAGCCACATAAATGGGGCCTTTGGACTTCACGTCTTGCAATGGGAAGAGTCCCATGGAAACTGAGGCAGCTGGTAACCTGAGATGCAAGAGAGCTAAAGGGGAGGTTCAGTCTCATTCTCTGAGACACGATATAACTCCATGACCACACCCATACCGTCAATTCCAATGCGGTAAGAGAGTGCCCAAGGCTGAGTTCCTAAACTGGGTGTTCCAAGGCTGCCCCCCCATGGGACCCCCATGTGTGAGCCCCCATGTGGGCCGATCGAAATAACATCACAGCTGCAAACCAGAGCCCACTCGCCAATGACAGTCCCTCCAGGCATTGGGCACTCATGGCTCTGCCTCCTTGGTCTTGGCGGCTGCAAGTAGAGGAGGTTTCAGGCACGGGGCGAAGCGGGCAGCCACAGGTAGTAATGACCAGCAACTGATTACTGTCAGGGGGCACTTAAAATATTTTAAAAATTAGATCGCTAAAAGCTGCAACTGGATTTTTTCTGCATAATAGACACGTTTATAGATACAGAAAAAGTCTGAAAGAGCTGTTCAATTATTAGCTTGGCAAGGTCACACTGCAGACTTTTCTGTTTTATTCACAGCAGCAGGTGGATTTCCCCTAGGTGCGAGGTAGATGCTTAGGGGTGCGGTACTGGAGGGCTGAGTTGAAAACAGACACATTTCTACCGTCGGATATTTTCTCATCATTAGGCATTATTTTCCTTCTAATTGATGCCTTACAACCTAAGAAGTTGACCATTATATAAACATTAAAGAAATATATCAAATTTAAATATATGAAACACAGCTTATACCTTCTAACCATAAACTCCAATATTTGTGACCACAAATCTAGAAGGTATCTTGCTACATTTTACAAATAAGCTGCAACCAGCCATGGATTATCTGAACTTCCCACAGGCATCTATACATAATTTAGAAAGATTAACCAAATCACTGCAAGAGAGTCCCATGTTCTATCTAAAACATCCCACTGCACATTAGAAGAGATGGTGGCGAGTTTTAGTTTTCAGTTGGTGGCGCAGGTCTCCAGAGACAACTACCGTTAGAAATAGCGTATTGCTACTTATTACTGAAGAAACATACTCCAGATATGAACTTGCTCTTTTAGATGCATCAAGCCATTAACATTTACTGTTTCGGGTGACGGTGCTTGTCCTAATAATTCGACCCGGCAGAAATATGCCGTATTAATCCAAGAATAACCCAATAATTAACCCAAGAAGAGGAGAGGATCTCATCAACTTTCATTCACCCCATGTCCACACGGCAACTATTTCCTGTCCATACAACACATCTAGTCACAGGATACTAAGAATTACTGAGAAGGAATCAGAAGTTTGACTTGTACCTTTGGAGGACTCTATAATTTGGCCAGTAGAACCATAACTTGAAGAGATCATTTTAAAAACCAACCAAGATCGGGGCGCCTGGGTGGCAAAGGCAGTTAAGGGTCTGACTTCGGCTCAGGTCATGATCTCATGGTTCATGAGTTCGAGCCTGACATCGGGCTCTGTGCTGACGGCTCGGAGCCTGGAGCCTGCTTCAGATTCTGTGTCTCCCTCTCTCTCTGCCCCTCCCCTGCTTGCACTCTGTCTCACTCTCAAAAATAAATAAACATTTAAAAAAATAAAAAGCAACCAAGATAATGTAGTGTACACATGGACTGTCTTATTATAGTAGGGATAGTGAGAGGGGTGAGGGAAAGAAGAACACAACGGCACTGGACATCTTAATATTCTGTGTACAATATGGGTAGAGGTGTACCGTGCTCCTGCTGGGTACTGAAGTACGATGGGTGCTTGAGGAAGAACATTTGCACGAGAGACTTGTGAGCTCAACTAGCCCCGTTTTTCATGGGTCATCATTTTTACTTCAAATGACTACTGACAGACAAACTAAGGTGATTTGGACTTGAGTATTTGGAAGACTTTTCTCAAAAATAAATCAAGTGAGCCTGTCATTTTATGAAAAATACCCAGCAGTATTTGTGGCCAACAATAAAATTCAAGCCTTCAAGTGAAAATTAGTATTTTAGGGGGCACCTGGGTGGCTCAGTTGGTTAGGTGTCTGACTTCAGCTCAGGTCACGATCTTGCGGTTTGTGAGCTCAAGCCCGGCTTTGGGCTCTGTGCTGACAGCTCAGAGCCTGGAGGCTGCTTCAGATTCTGTGTCTCCCTCTCTCGCTGCCCCAGCCTCTCTCTCTTTCTCTCTCAATAATAAGCATCCAAAAAAATTTTTTTAATTAGCATTTTAGAAAACCTGTATCTAACGACATTAGTTGATGGCTTTCCAATACTAACGCCTCCTTGGATGAAATCCTGGGAATATCACCACACATAATTTTAAAATAGTATATGACAAAATGTGTCAATATCTGGAAGGTCTTTATAACTCAGTGAACCAGTATCTTCTCAATGCCAAAAAGATATTACAAATCACGTGTGACATGATACACTCAGAGTGCATGACAAACCAATGGGTTTTAACGCAACAGGGTGAAAAAAACTCAGGAGATAGGATTTCCACATTCCACATTGCAACTAACTTTAAAAAGCTGCCATTTGTCAGGGCGCCTGGGTGCTTCAGTTGGTTTAGCGCCTGACTTTGGCTCAGGTCATGATCTCGTGGTTGACGAGTTCAAGCCCCATGTCGGGCTCTGTGCTGACAGCTCAGAGCCTGGAGCCGGCTTCAGATTCTGTCTGTCTGTCTCTCTCTCTCTCTCTCTGCCCCTCCCCTGCTCTCTCTCTTTCAAAAACATAAACATTAAAAAAAAATAAAAAAAAAAAGAAGTTGCCACCTGTCAAGTTTTAGGATATCCACGATAATCCCAGAAGTCCATTAAAACGTTTCTCTCCATACGTGTGTGAAGCTGGAGTTTCTCCACACACTTTAACAAGAACAATACATAGCAACAGATGACTGAGGAAGCAGCTAGGAGAATCCAGCTGCCTTTCATTAAGGCAGATCTTAAAGAGATTTGAAAAAAATGTAAAACAATGCTGCTTTTCTCAATTTTTTAAAAAAAAATTCAGTCATTTCTCATAAAATAGATTACTTATGGTAACACAGAAAGACATTACTGCTACTTTTAAATGAGTTAAATAAATATTTAATTTTTTAATCTAAGCTTCATTACCATAAATATTGATTCGTATAGTCAACATACAGAAAAGAGCTTTGGGGAGTGTAGTAATTTACAGAAGTGTCAAGGAGCTGGAGCCCTCAAAAGATTAAAAGTTGATGAGCTAGACAGTGGTTTTTATTTCATTTTTTAAAAAGTTTTTATTTAAATTCCAGTTAGTTAATAGATGGTGTCATATTAGTTTCAGGTGTACAATGACAGTGTGGTTTCTTTTTTATTTATTTAAATTTATTTTTTATTTTTAAAATGATTTTTAAATTTATTTTTGAGAGAGACAGAGAGAGAGAGAGAGAGCATGAGCAGGAAAGGGGCATAGAGAGGTGGAGACACAGAATTTAAAGCAGGTTCCAGGCTGTGAGCTGTCAGCTCAGAGCCTGACATGGGGCTTGAACCCATGAACTGCAAGTTGGATACTCAACCGAGCCACCCAGGCACCCCAATTTATTTTTATTTTTTTTAAGTTTATTTATTTTGAGAGAGACAGAGACAGTGTGAGTGGTGGAGGGGCAGAGAGAGGGAGAGAGAATCCCAAGCAGGCTCCTTGCTGTTAGCGCAGAGCCCCATGTGGGGCCCAAACCCACGAAGCTGCGAGATCACGACCTGAGCCGAAACCAAGAGTCAGACGCTTAACTGACTAAGCCGCCCAGGCACCTCTGTTTGTTTGTTTGTTTGTTTGTTTGTTTTTAAAGGCAGACTTCCAAACAGAGCAATGGGACTATGTGTCTGACTAGCAGGAGTATTGGTTATCAACAAAGCGGGGACAGAGGGGACGGAAGAACGCACTGGCAATTCCTCCAAATGGAATCAATATGAACACAACATCGCTGTTTATTTATTAGCCTGTTTCAAGTGAAGCTAAAACTGGGAACTTTTTCAGTTTGGTTGTGGGCATCTGCTTGGCCATCAAATTTTGGTCAGCGGTGCTTCAGATGCCCACCCTATTGCTTGATGGGACCCAACCACACAGAGTCGAGGGCTGCATGCTTCAGGTTTTTAAGCAGAATGTGCAAGCGGGTCGTATTTTGGTTGTTTTCCTGATCAAGGGACCCTCTTTTGACAAAGTCTTCACTGCTTCTTTCTGGGGTAATGTTGCAATATATCTTTTAACCTGGACTGATGACAAGTCAAAAAGGGTACAATGAAGATAATTATGTCCAAACACCAGGTGCAAATCATGACAGCCCTGGACAAACAAGGGCATATAGTGGTCCCACTTCTTCCAAGGACATCACCGCCGCAACTTACTGACACCCCTTCCCACTCCCCAGGGCATCTACTCCAAGTCTTCCATCTACTCTCTGAAGACACTGCTTCTTCCTACTGAAGACCACTGGACCGCCATGTTTCTCTACCTCTTTCATCTCCCCCTTCTCCATGCATTCCTTCCCGCCCTTACACACAGGTGTCCTGAGGTTCTCAGCATGGCCCTCCTGTCCCCCTGCTTGCTGCCAGTTGGCTTTTGTCCTAAGTTCTGAAATACCTTCCACATCTGTCTTTTCTCCCTTTTCCCACCACTGCATCCCTATTTCAGGCCTGTGTGTCGTGAGCACCCGTGAGGGAGTGACTCTGATGGTGAAGGTGGATAACCCAGGGTAGTCTCGAGAGAATGTGTCCACCAGCAGGCTGGGAGCTGAGAGGGGAAGCCAGGAGGGGGATGAGGGGAGAAGGAGAGCAAGGAGTAGGCACGCCAGACGCTGACCACGGACAGAGCACAAGGAAGGCAGCGGTCAGCAGCAAGGAATGCTAGGAGGAGTCAAAGACTTGGAGAATTGAGAAAAGGACATTTAACTTGGCAATGAAAGGCCAGGAGCCCTTGGAAGAAGAAGTTTCAGTTCGTTAGTGTTGATGGAGGGCCAGCCTCCCTGTTCTTGACTTCCTCTGACCATCACCTCCGTTCTCCTCCAGCAACTCCTTAGCTAGGCCACATGCTAAGCCTGCTTTTCTTTTGAAGATGGTGATTCCAATACACAGCTGTCTAATCACCATTTTCTATTCTTTCAGTTCCTTTACCCACTGCCCTCACCCTCAGATCTTCCAGAGCCATCGGTGTTACCTATCTTGGTTCCGGCAGGCTCCACTTTCCTATTTGGTCCAACCCTGTGGCCCAACACCTCACTTCCTATCCTGTTAGCACCTTTAACTCTCTCACTGATTTTTGTTACACCACAGCCACGGAGCCAACACCAAAGGTTGACACAAGCCAAGACAGAGGTAAACGGGGTTTGCTGGAGGAAATGCCCCAGCTCTAATTGTCTAGAATATGTGACCTCCAACCTTCAGGGAACCCTCAGCATCATCCAGTGAACCCTCTCCAGGTCAACCTTCTTCTCTCTTTCATTCCTTAGGGGCCAGTTTCAACGATTACATTTCTCCTCGTGAGCTACAGTTCTGCCTCATCTCTCAGAAGATGCCTCACTTCCTTCTCTGCAAAGAGAAGTGAGGTCACCAGACATGAACACTAGCTTCCCTCCTTCAATCCCCACCATTAAAGTTTGTAACTGTGTGCATGGGGGGAAAGGTACACATACCTGTACATCTACATGTATATGTATAAGTAAGTACACGTGCATGTGAACACATCCTCAAAGTCATAGTCAACACAATGTTTAGAGTACGCCCACGTGCCGTCATTGTGCCAAGCATTTTGTAATGCATTATCTCATTTAATCCTGTTACCATGCTTTTCTAGCTAGCAAAGGCTCATTTCTTTCCCTCTCTCTTTCTCCTAAGAGACCTCTGTCGGTGCGTCCTATAACTTCGTCTTCTCTACCAGTGTTTTCCATGTTGAAAACCCCAAACCTTTCTTCAGCCACTAATTTTCTCCATACATAGCCCTCTAAATCATAACTTCTCTTAACAAACTTTTGAGATAATAGTCTTTGTTCGTTACTGCCAATTTCTCATCTCCCTTGTCTCTCAACTCATTGGAAACTGGAGTCTATCCACATCATTCTGTGAAAAGGGTAATGTGTACTATTATTCCTGCTGGTGTCACTGAGGACCTGCTCTGTGTTACACCTTCGTGTCATATGTCTTAAATTCATTACCTCATGCAATTCTTCTCAGAATTTACCCTAATAATAATTATTCAGTCAAGTGTTCATTTAATATCTGCACCCCCTGTGAAGAAAGGCTTCTGAAGGTTAACTCGGTGTAGGTACCATGTCTGTTTTCTCCACATTTGTATCCCCAGGACAAAGCACATAGGAGGAACTCAATTAAAATTTGATGAATTAATTAATAATTAATGGTTATCCCCATTTAATGTATGAGGAAATTAAAGCTCACCGTGGTTGAACAACTTTCCCAATGTCACGCGGCTAGCACAGAGTTGGCACTCAACCCCAGATCCGGTGACGGACCTGTGTTCTTTCCACTCTCTCCTGTGATCATCACCCTCCTCTACCCTCCCTGCCACCTGCACATTCAAGACACACCCCCAAGTTCACATGCCAAGCTCAGGCCTTTCTTCTTGGTCCCAGTTTCATATATACCACTGTACACTTTCAATTTCCACCTGAAAGTCCAGCTCTAGCCAAACTCAACTCGTTAGCTTTCTCAAACCTGTTCTTTCGCTCATATGCTTAATGGTGTCACCATCTACTCTGATGTCCCAGGCAGAATCCTGAGAGCCCTCTTCTCCATCACACCCATCACACCCATCACACACACACACACACCAGCAACTACATCCTGTCACTTTTCTCTCCTTTCCACCAGATTGCCATACTGCTGGCGTTCAGGCTCTTGCGAGGTCTCCGGGAAGACCAGCAACTGAATCTATCTGGTTTCCTTGCTTCTGGTGCAATCCTCTACAAATCATTCTCACTCATACCAGTCATCTTTATAAAGCACGAATCTCACGGTGTCCCTTCCTTTAACACGAGCAATGGCTTACTACTCCAGCCAATGCGGTAATCAGGCTGAAGCTGCTCATATGGGCTATCAAGACCTCGATGGGTTCATCCCGCCTCTGTTCCCCGTCACTCCTCGTGGGTGAGCCCTACCCTGGGCACACCGAGAGCTTACAGCTCCCTCCTACCCACCGTGCTGCGTTAGATCACTCTTGCCTCTGCACGCACTCTCTGCCCTGGAAGGGACACTTTTCTTCATTGCAGTTTTCCTCGTGAACTCCCAGGTATGCTGCAAAATGCACTCTCCACGACCAATTCCTCCCAGATCCATAAAACCCTTTTTTAAGCTCTTACTGAGCATGACGGTTTCCCTATAGGATATGTCACACTACATGTCAATTATTTATTTGCAGGTCTCCTTGCTGTATATGAAGTTCCTTAAAGGGGTGACCAACAGGTTTTATCTTTTATGTTCAGTCCCTAGTAGCAATGGGTGTTCCATACAGTTTTCTTTTTGGTGGAATGAATCAACAGCAGTTACAAATGCTCCATGTCTTAGAATTGAGCCCCTCTGTCACAGAGAACACGCACAAAAGCAAGTCAACTTGGCTTCAGATGGGCCCAGTACAGGAGGAGCAAAAACCTGTAAAGGCAGTGCTTGCTGGCCAAGGCCAAGTGCTCTGAAGGACAGCTTGCTGCAGATATGCACGTCTAAGTGTTGCATGCATATTTTTAGAACATATTACACTGACTTGTTTCGTACATTAGCTTGCAGAGGAGAAGACACCAAAGGGATGTGTGGCAGTTACAGTTCCCATTTGTTTAAAAAAGAAAGGGAAGGCATCATGCCAAAAGCAAAAATGCACAAATACAAGCACGGGGCAATGCAGCCAATCCACGCACGATTTCTGCAGCCATCGTACTTGGATTCTGTGTGCCAAGGCAGGGCTGCCCTTGGCCCCACACGTGAGGTTTGTCAAGGCAGGGCTAAGACCCAAGCTCTGACCCTGAAACTCAGAGAGCAACTTTGCTGTTTCCAGTCACAAGTGAGGGATGCTTTCCTACAGCTCTTTAAAAAGATTCTGAAAATGTTGGCTGTTTCCAACCCCATCTTCTCTTTCCTTGCAGCCCACTCCAAATCTGCATTTAGACGATCTACTTTTAGCGTGTATACCTCCACCAGAAGGCAGCATGTGGCGGAAGTGTTTCGCCCAGATCTGGGGGGGAGGTGACCCAATACCCTGTGCCTCTCCTCTGTGCCCCTTACGCCCCACTCCCTGAGCCTGCGGCCCTGCTGAGGATCCTTATGCATTACGGTTGCCTTTCAACATCCATTTTCCATACTTCAGAAGTCAGCTGCTGAGCCCAGTAAGGCTCTGGATTGCTGCGCTCATGGGATCTAGCTGCACACTCATTGCTTCCTGGAGGGATGAGAATAGATCACAGTGACCAAGAAGAGTGACAGAGCTAAGTACAAGTGAAGGCCAAGAGCTGATGGTGTGGGCTTGGGTCTTCCAGAAAAACCTTGGCCCTGCACAAAGAGCCTGCCATGACAAGGATATAGATTTCCTTTCTTCCATTATTGCAACTTTACTGAAGAGCAGGCTGAGTGTGAGGGTCTCCAAAAGTGTGCCAGTCAGGTAATTCTATGACTTTTTCTACCCGTGCCATGCTGGCTTCGAAGTGAAAAATTCGCTGAATTTGTCAAGTAGTGGAACATCTCCTAACTGTATCCAATTGACGAGTCACTTGGAGCCTCCCCAGCACAGAGTACATCTTCACTTACAAGGAATAATTTCAGGATCATGAAGAGGGTCAGTTCGATTTGGCTATATTTTCTCCCTCTGGAGCTCCCACATGCACTGATGGGTCCGTGGCTTTTGCAAATTGACAAGGGGTCCTTGGCTTTGGTCCACCTTTTGCAAGAGTTTTTCTGCCTGGACTCTATATTTCTTTCAGTTTGGTTTCAGTTGGAATTTTCAGGCTAAGTCCATTCCTCCTTGTACACTTAACATTTGGGTCTTTGAGTTAAGAGCCAGCTAGAGGCATGTCAAAGTCCTTACTCTTGAGCTGGTAATCTCAGAACATTCCTGTGGCGGACAGTGTCTCAATGAGGAGCACCAGCATCCCATCTGACTTTGTTCCTACTTCTAAAGTTCTGGGCTCAGTACCAGATTGTCGTATCGGTCATATCCTGCTTCTATTATTTATTAGATCAAGACCAGATCCCTTAACCAGGCATGGAAGGCCTTCAAAACCTTCTCATACCTCAACCAGCGAGGCTTAATCCCCTACAGTGCCTGTGGACGTTCCACCGACAGACCTCCTTCAACCTCAAGTCTGAATCTTTGATCTTCCTTTCCTCCCCTAACAAAACCTCTTTCCCTATATTCCTAGTCTGACGACACCCTATCCTGAAGCCATTCAAACTCATCCCAGGCTCTCCTGCTTCGCAGTCTCCCCAGACTGCTTCAGTGCACAGAGATGGCTCTCTTTCCTGGTATATCCACAGCAGAAGCTGCCTGACGGTTTGGGAGCAGAGCACACTCTCTCCCTTATATTCTCCAACTGACTTATGTGTCTTAGTCTTGTTCCCCAAACTGAATGACAAATTCCTTAACGTCAGGGAAAGAGTCGTATGCTTCTTATCCTTCCCAAAGCCTAGACTGGTCCTGGCGTTTGAAAGATGTGTCATAAACACCTGCTGAGTTGACTTCCGTGTAATGGCTCGGGTCTGAACTGCTACTGTAAACAGGAAATAGCAAGTGAGCAGGTAGGTGTCATAGCCCGTGAGATCACCAGTGACTCATTCAGTCTCCATACAGACAGAGGGACACAAGCCACCATTCATTTGCTGCAGCCGGATTGATGAATTTTAAATCAATTTAAACGACCGTGTGCAACTCAATCCATTTTCCTCCCCAAAAGGGCATTTACATTGCTTGAGATCTTAGTTCATATTTTTATAACTTGGGATATATTCATTCAGCCTAGTCCTTTCTGAAACACTGATTTACTTTCACATTTTTTAAATTAATTTTTACCATAGCAAAGTTGATTCAACTTTCCATTTTTTATTTTAAATGAAACAGATCTTGTATTTATTGTCTTTCGGTGCTAAACTAGCGGAACAAATGGTGCACACAGCTGCCTCCATCTTTCCCACTGCCTACTTTCAATCACGGCCCTCCGTTGAAATTCCGACTTTTATGCAAACTTTTATGCATGTCTTTTATCCCAAAGACATACTTCTCGGCCTCACCTTTCTTCTGAGAGTCAGCTCCCCATCAACTACCAGAATATCTCCTTTTCGAATAAAAGGCAGTAAAAGAAGTCTGCGACTCTGTCTGTATTCCAAAATTCTATTTGCAAGGCTGTTTGAAATTTATAATTCGTTTTCCATAGAAACTGCATTATAAATAGTAATTCAGTTAGTTCTCTGGCTGGGAAACAAAGCTTCGCTAATCCATCTGCAATGAAAAGTAGCAGAAAGCAATACGGTAACAATATGAGTAATTAAATGAAACACTATAAAGTGAACGTAAAAAAATAAGTTTCTCTCGGTTCCTAATATTCAAAGTGGAGCACTTTTACTTAGAGGAGGGCGGGGCAGAGGCTGGAGCAATCCAGACGACTTCTCTGAGCTACAGACACCCAACTCCAAGCTCTCCCGGGCTTCTCGCCTACCTCCTCAATCCAGTTAGCACGCCTCTCCTGATTCCTTCTTCGGCTCGGTTCTTCCATGGATCCACTCTCCTCCATTCCCTCTGCCCTGTCCTGAGCCTCCCTCACCTTGACTCTTTTAATGCTTTCCTACTTGATTTCTCTAAGTCTGATGTCTTTCCTAAAGTCCATTTTGCATACGGCGTTCAGATTCATCCTTTCTGAACACTGATGTCTCGTTGTGTCATTATTCTGCTCACCAGTAAATCGCATGCCCCCACTGAGTCAGAAGGGCATACGAGCAGGTGGGTCAAGTCTCTCGTGGGGATCTGCACCCCTGGTCTTAGAGGAGACCTCTAAGCCACACTGGCAGGCCCCACGCAGAGTCCAGTGGAGATACCCGTTTCGCAGCCAAAGTAACCCAAACACCCAAAATGACTTGCAGGATTCTTGGTCAGGAGACAGTACAGGCTCTTCCCCTTAGAATCCAGTCCCTGGTATGCTCTCGAAGACCAGAAAGTGAAGCCCCAATTTGGTTGTTACATGATACTTTTATTTATTAAAATTTTTAAAATGTTTATTTATTTTTGAGAGAGACAGAGACAGAGCATGAATGGGATGAGGGGCAGAGAGAGAGGGAGACACGGAATCTAAAGCAGACTCCAGGCTCTGAGCTATCAGCACAGAGCCTGATGCAGGGGTCCAACCCAAGAACTGTGAGACATGACCTGAACCTAAGTTGGATGCTCAACCGACTGAGCCATCCAAGTGCCTTTATATGATTCTTTCAGAAAGTGGCTACAATGCTAAGGCTCTCAGCTCCAAGTGAGAGGACAGGGAGGTGAGACGGACACTCACTGGCTTCTATTCGATCTCGGTTACCACCAATTCCTCGGAACGGAGGGAACAGACCCATCGGCACGACCACACAGAGGAGCAGCACAGCGGGGAAAGAGCACTTTGCACTGGAGCAAAGCCCCTTTTCAGAGATTCTGTAGCGTCCTCACTTTGTCCACAGGCGAAATGATGCCCTCCACCCACAGCTGCTGTAAGGATCAAGGGAGCAGGCTCGAAAGGACCTACAACAGTGCCTGATAAATACAGACAGACAGACAGATATACATTAATTAAATTGGAGATTGGGAGATGCAGATTTGGTCAGAGCCTCCAATTCCTGACCAACCTCTGGGAAATATTTTTATTCCGATGAATGCCCACTTCATTATCTTTAGGTTGGAATTCGAGCTGAATCTTGCTTGGTGTTCTATACTCTATCCTGTCTCACTAAGAAGAAATATCTGGGGAAAGGGGAATTGCTGGTTTACAATTCAGATCCAAGAAATATTCAGGAATTAAGACAATGGCAAATCCAAACGAGACATGGAATCTGGTCTGGTTAATTAAAACAAAGCAAAACAAAACGAGAAAACCCTGAAAACAACAGCCAAATCCACCAACGAGAAATAAGGCCGGTCCTGGTCCAGGCTCCAGATCTGGCCAGGAGCGAGCGGCTGCCTGTTGTCATGGCAACGCGGGCACAGTGATCAAGGACCGGATGGCAAGACAGCAGTGGAGAGACACACCCAGGGTTCTGTGGTGCCCACCTCAGGCTGCTCCTCTCAGATTCCAGCAATTTCTTGCATTCTCTGTGTGGCACTCACAGAGATAAATATTTAGGACTCCTTGTTATGAGGCATTATATGTCCAGAGGATGTATTCATTTTCGAAGCGTTTTCACGGACAAAATTCTCACAGTGGGACAGGTATGAATGGTGTTACTCCCATTTGGTAGATGTTCGAGCCTAGTGTGGTGGCCATAGGACAGGTCACTTCAGCCCTCTGAACCGTGGATATTCCACTGGCACAGTGTGGATACAGTGACCCGCCCCGCCTACGTGAAACTCTCAATGACAATCTTTAAACGTCTCTGTGAACTCCTGGCCAGTGCCATTCCCATCGGCCCCCATCTCTGCTCCTGAGAAAAGACAGAGCCCCAAACGATGTCGGGCATGTAGATGATGCCGGATTAAAGGACGTGTCCTATCTAGCTGTCGTGCGTTCGTAGAGGAGCTGTCCCCGTTTCTCACTCCTTGGGCTGTTTGGAAACTATGGGAGCTATCTGGAAACAAAGGCTGTACTTGCAATCGCATCTCTGAGTCTCCCATTAGCAGAGTCATCCCACCTACTGTGCTGAGAGGTGACCTCATTAGAGAGGGGTACAGGCAGTGGAAAACTCAAAGCCTCCGGAACCCTCTGGCGGTTGGGCCTGTGCTTGGGAGCGGCGTCCCACAGCTGCTGCTGACAATGGGCTTCTGTACCCCGTTCCCGAGAAGCCTCTTCTCTGCAGGCCTTTGCTCCTCCCATGAGCTGGCTGGTTTTGTTTTGCTTTATCCTCAAGCAAGATGGCTGCTGATTGCAATGAGCTCAGAATAGCAGAGAGTAATTAAAAATTCATTTTAAAATCTATCGCGCAGTTTAACATCTACATTAAGCACACTGCTGGGGTAAATAAGCTGGCATCGTCTCTCGTAATGCAAGAAAAAAGAAGCCAGGCAGGGCGTGGCACGCGGTTTAGGAGCAGTAGATCAAAGGAACTGTATTTCAGCTGGCCTTCGTACAAGTTTTGTAGGCCTCTTCCTGAAAATACATGTGGTCGTGGCAGGAGCCGGCATTTTCCAAGACATACTGGCAGAACGTGATGGCCCAACGTGGGAAGGTGTCGACGGAGATACGTCTTCAGCAAAATGGATCTTGTGTTTTCAGAGAGTGGTTCTTAATAAGTAGCTGTGATGACGTGGACCCATCGTCTGTCACACTGTATTAGGAACCCTGCTGCACGGATTCTCTGGAGATGACCTCCTCTGTCCCACCGAGCTCTCACTGCGCCGCCTCCCGTCCCAGACCTGCCTGTGCCCAGCAAACACTGCCACCAACTCCAGCACTGCCCTGTCCCCAAACCCCAACATCATTACTAACTAGAAGCGAAGTCTATTGGAAAATGGACGGATATTCTCTGCAAGAGAAAGATATTCAAAGACATTTTGCTAGAAGTTGTTTTTTAATACTCCAGCAGCAAAAAGGGATACCGATAGCACACGAATGACAAATCTTGTTAACTTTCATCAAGTGATCTGTATTTTCACCAATGAGCTGTGTTTTCTGGGTCCAGACATCACTTTCTATCAATTTTGAAGGGTATCTAGGTGGGAATAGGAATCTGGTGATGAATATAATAAAACGGGTTCATTTAGCAATCGAATTACATTATTATCATGACCACATTACCCATTTTATTCTACAATTTATGTTCATTTTCAGAACCAACAACCCATTCTGCTCACTGCATTCAAAGGCAGTGCACATATTTTATGTTGAAAGTAACTTGTCGTACTCCAACCTAGGAAATAAATACCAAATCAATTTACTTTCTCCTTCTTCCCCCAACACTGAAAGCAAATGTCAAGTGTTATAAAGCTCCCCAATGATGTCAATAATTTTATTAAAAATTGAGATGTAATACCTCTTCTCATAGTCTTGATAGAGGCATTGAAATAGGTAGGGCTGTAAAACTAATAACCTATTTTTCACAGCAAATATTTTCATTCACCCGGGGCAGAGTAAACCAAGACCTTTATGGCATCGTTAAACCAGATTATGAGCAATTTTGATTAAACCAAAGACACTGACATTTTCCAACCAAAAAAGGAATGTCATCAGAGTCAATGTCTTTGCCCATGTTTGTGTCCAGGGGAATCCTAAAGCCAGTGCAGGAGAACCTGCTTCCAGATGGTTGTGGGCCTCTGCTTCTCCTCTTAGGTATGTCTAAATCATCCACAAACCCTTACCATGTCTAGCCCAGATTTCAAGAGGGTGGAGGTGGGGCGGTGGGGATGGGGTGAGGGGGTGGGACGCTATGCTCCTAGACACAGAAGGGTAATGCCATTCTGACCTCAATTAACATATACATGAAGCCAAAGTAGAAACCCTTCTTTATATGGACCTGGGAAATATTAAGGGCCAACCTTTTCCATCTGTAAAGCGGCAAAGAAGACAATGGCCAGACAAGTCTTTAAAACAGAAGGGGAGGGGACCAACAAGATAGAGTAATGATGTCCACACTTCTACCGCGGTCAGTGTTGGAACTGTTTTTGAAAAGATAGTTAAGGATATTTTCAAGAGGAAAAATTGAGTTGAAGATTCCAATTTTTCTTTTTCTCACGAATTGTTACAGAAACAAATGGTAAATCACTTATCGTCTCTTGTAAAATTGTAAGTGATTGTATTCTGATGTTAGTGTTGGGCACGACTCCTTCATTTTAGCAGGTTTTTGCCATGTGTAGTATTTAGAGCTGGGGAAATACACTTTGATGCAGCCCAAGTTCAAATATAAGTAATCATCATCACATTTTATAACTAAGGGCTGCTTTGTGGGTTCTCTACCACTGGTATTCGGGGCCAATAAAATTAAGAGTTGATGAATGGGGGTCAATCTTTCCTAGACAGAATATTCATGAAGCTTATTCATATTTTTGATAATAAAAGAGGTATCTACCTTCCTTGGTTATGAGTTAGACAGTGAAGTGTTGCAAAGTTGACCGGATGTTGTGAGACAAAGATGATGGACATCGAGTCGTAAGTCTCGTTCTTCGTTGAGCACCTGGGTTGGAGGACCATCTAGTTGGAAGGAAATTGCTAAGGATTCGTGGTACTATGATGTCTCTGATCATTAACCTGTATCAGTACCTGTTACGCAGGCACTTTACCTGTGTGATTTCGATCTTTACTACTCCTCGATATGAGCACTATTTCTATTTTATGAAGAAACATAACATAAAAATTCTAAGAAATCTGGTAAAGGCTCTATAGGAACATGTTCTACTGACCTGGAAAATACAAACTCTGAACGCATCTTTAAAATACAACACAACAGGGGCACCTGGCCAGCTCAATCAGAAGGGCATAGGGCTCTTGATCTGAGAGTCTTAAGTTTGAGCCCCATGTTGGGTGTAGAGATTACATAAATAAATAAACTCAAAAAAATGCAATACCACAGTGCCTTGGGCAATGAGTGTGGTCAGTTCCTTCTCTTAGGTTGCTGAACCAGTGTGAGTTACGGGTTTTGAAGCCGTCCTGTAACGTATTTGTGGCTCTACCATTTTTTAACATGTAAATATTTTTCTAATTGTAATAAAATTTATCTTATTCTTCATGGACCCAGAATGGGGCTATTCTGATTAATTAAACATTCTAACTAATTTAGTGTTAGGAGAAGACTACCAAACTTTAAAAAGTGAAACAAAATCATATGTGTTTCATATAAACTAAGGACGCCCTCGGACGATTCAATAAACATGTAGGAGACTGCAGTGTTCTAGGCCCATCATGACAAAGGCCAGTTGTCATTATACAAGGAAAGCGGGATGCACCACTTAATAGAGATTTCTAGCTATTAGACCCTACGACGTGAAGAGCTGGAAGGCACCTTGGACAGAGATCCTCTGTCCAAGCCTTTCATTTACAGATGAGCCATTGGAGACGCAGACAAATGGCAGGCTGAGCGACTGGCCCAAGGCCACCCTGGAGTCCAGGGGCAGCCGCACAGTGACCAGGACACATGGTAACCAGTTCTGTATGCTAACCTAATTCATCAAAGTCATACTGACCGTACTCATGTCACCATCATTTAGAAGATGACAAAAAAGAAGAGCTGTAGCCTGCCTTCGAAATCTGTTGATTTCCACACAACCGCTGGTCTTCTTTTTAATATGTTCTATGCCAGCTATTTCCCGGGTCCTCATTTTCTCACCATGGCTCTCCTGGCACAATGAACGCACATAACGGCATGTTGCAAACTAGACACAGCAAGGGCCACGTCCTTTCTCCGGACAGTTTCTGACTTTTCTTGTCTTCTTCGATACAAGTTTTATTAGGTTTGAAAGGTGGAGAGGAGCTTATATGGAGCATTCCACTCCAGGCTTGCAGTTTAACCTGGCAGATTTAACTGGGGGATGATTAATCAATTATTTACTTAGCTGGCACCATTTTCCTGTCATGTAAATCATATTTAATTTCAATCTATTATAATCCATTATCAGTGCGGAGCCAAAACCCTTGATGCACTATTTGCTTATGAGATGGTTTCACACATAGAGCATCAAGGTACTAAGTGACCCGCGTGCATTTACAGATGACGGACTGCCTCTGTTAAGATGTGGTTCATGCGAACACTTTAGAGATTTCTATATTTTACGACTTTAACATATCCGGCGCCATTTACTACCAAGTGAAAAACCACAGGAACAACCGAGATCAATAGTCTATTTCATCTGAAAAGTCATTGCTCATGTAAAGTGGGACTTAAAATATTAAAAAAAAACCAACTCATCCAGATCTTGCATTCCCACCTCTTTCAAAACAAAAAATCTAAACTCTAAAACTATTTGAGCTATAAAGGCGATGCATGACACTTAACTGAATCCTAGTTTGGGGAAAGAAATGTAGAATGCGTTTTGGAGGGATAATTGCACTGGGTATTATAAGATACGAGAGAATTAGTGTTAATTTTCTTATGTATGAAAATGGCACAGTAGTTATGATAGAGAATGACCTTATTTGAGGGATAACAGCCTCAGCTTTAGGAGATGCAGTAATGAAGTATTTGGGAATGAGGTGTCACGATGCCCACAACTCGTGGTAAATAATTCACAAAAAATATACAGAAGAAGCAAATATGCAAAATACTAGTTTGAAATAAAGTGGTTGGTACATAGGTATCCACTGTACTGTAGTTTCATTTTTTTTTGGTTTGAAAATTTTACAATAAAAATTGGGGGGCACCTGGGTGGTGCAGTCAGTTAAGCGTCCGACTTTGGCTCAGGTCATGATCTCACGGTTCGTGGGTTTGAGCCCCGTGTCGGGCTCTGTGCGGACAGCTCAGAGCCTGGAGCCTGCTTCGGATTCTGTCTCCCTCTCTCTCTGCTCCTCCTCCACGCTCTGTCTCTCAAAAATTAAATAAACATTAAAACAATTTGTTTTAAAAATTGGAAACTACTAAAATATCACTTCAGGGACCCCTGCAAGTCCCAGTATGTTAAGCGTCTAACTTTGGCTCAGGTCATGATCTCATGGTTCATGAGTTTGGGCTCCGCGTTGGGCTCTGTGCTGACAGCTCGGAGCCTGGAGCCTGCTTCAGATTCTGTGTCTCCCTTTCTCTCTGCCCCTCCACCCCCCTCCCTCTCTCTCTCTCTCTCTCTCTCTCTCTCTCGAAAGGTAAATAAACATTAAAAAAAGAAAGCACAGGTGAACAAGAAAGCTGCAGAGCAGACAGCTCTACTCTTCCTGGTGTAAGCACTGTACCGGCCATAAGAGACAGAAACAACGATCTACTGAGGTCTGCTAGGAAATCAATAAAGAAATTTGAAATCATCAAAATGATTTCAAATATGGATTTGCTTCACCAGTTGAACCTCACCTTAAGTATATATTATGGCTTGAGATATTGGGAGCGCGTGTATTTAATTTATAAAATAAGAAATAATACACTCATTGAAAGTGAATACTCAAAATTCGTTACAGGTGAAGTAATCAACCAAAAGTGTTTAGAGAAAATAATTAGAGCTCAGTTTTCAAAATAAGCTGCGACGCGGCACAGTTTTAACCGTAATAAAAAACAAAGGGGGTGAAGGCAAAAAAGTCCTATATTTTGGGTCCAAAAAATCCAACACACAGTTACAGGATGTGGGAGACTTGGTCCCAAGCAATTCATGTTGAAGAAGCCTATGGTTTGCAGGTGACCACGTCAGTGTCACGCCAGGTAACGATGCGCCACGGCTAACAAAAGACCGCACTAAATCTCAGGCTGCCTCTCTCAGGGCAGCTCTGGTGTCTGGCAATGGGGAGACGGGGGTGTCACTGTCTCCTGCTGGCCCACGTGTGGAGGACCGTCCAATTTTCCCAGAAACATACAGGCTTCCACAGAGAGGCTTCAGGCACTGTTAAGAGGCTGGACTAGAAAACCTCGAACAGAATCCTACTGAATTCAGAGTCTTGGGAGGCACAGAAGCAGCATCTGGCGAACAGGAGGAACAGAATTTAAACAGTGGAGCTTTGCTCTACCTGCCAGCGAGGTACTCCCCTCAAGTGTAACTCCATGACAGTGGGGACTGTTTCTTTGTCTCTGTCCTGCTCAGCATTTCCTCCCAACACAGGAAACAGTACCTGGCATCTAACTAATGTTTGGTTAACGTTTCTTATCCCGGTAGGCAACGTCTCATTAATTGAGGTATTTGTAAAGAGGCTGCATGGGTTTTTATCTCCAAAGAAGCCAACTGCAAGATGCTACAATTGTATATCTGCGTACTACGGCCTTCTCGTGGACAGATTACATAGCATTAGGGCAGATCTCGGAGCCTTTCTAGAAGCTTTTAACTGAACACTCCGCAGGTCTATGGGTTATTCTCTATTCAGATCAACTTCGATTTCTCCCAAATAATTTGCGATTTTCTGTTTAATACTTTTTCTTTCCTTTCTGACAACCTCTGTTTCTACTGAAAATGTACAGAGAGATTGCTGTAAGCAATTCTGCCAGGAATTTGTAAATGATAATACTTTGTCTTCTCTCTCTCTACTCAAAAGACTGCAAATAAATACAAAAACAAATGGGGTATAACAAGCCCCAAAATATTTTAGCTAAGGTTTAGGGAGAAAGAATAATTAAGTGCCATGAAAACAGGTGTGCAGGGAGAGACAACAGACCTGGCCACGTATCGAACTGATGGCAGAACAGACTCAATATTTGATGCATCCTGTAACTTGAAAGGACAGTAAAGAATAATTCCTTAAACCATTTGAGCTTATTAGGAATTAGATTGTTAAAAAGAAAAAAAAATTCGAGTGGAAACAAATCGTACAGGAAACCACTGCTCAAATTATGAATATAAAAAAATAAAAACTACATGAGCTAGAGAGTCCAATGTTAATACACTGAAGTAACACTGAACACAGTATCTTGTGCTCTAGCTAAATTTAAAACATCTCTTTTAAAAGAAATATCAAACAAAGATCTGATTTCCTGCCTGCCAGCAACAGTCCATGTTTTCTGTAGAACATTTTAGAGCGACACCAGGAACTGTGATTTCATTTTGAAAATGAGATCTGTCCAAGCAAGCCCCTAAGAAGGATGGAGGTCTGACTGATCTTTCAAAGAAAGCCTTGGAGAAGCATCAAGCCTTTCTACTATCCGAGAACGGGAGGCTAAGCACCTCTGGGCGGTGCCCCGAGTGGGCGAATGCTGGCAGGGGGATGCATCTGCCCCTTGCGCGGCTATCCCAGGAAAAACCCCCTCAGCCCCAAGACGGAAGCTGGGTGGGCATGTGTGATGGGGGAGGCAGAGCGTGGATTCATCCTATGCCCCGCGAGTCGGGAGGATCACCTCTACAGGTGATGCCCGACTCTGAAGCTCTGGGATGTTAGGAAATGCTGAAAATGTGGCTTTGCTGGGTGATTAAATTCCGCGGAGATTTCCCGAGTGTGCCGACAACACGTTATTCCTTCGAGACTTAATCTAAAGGGCGAGAAAGCAGGTCATTTTTTATCACCGAGTATGATCGCCAAGATTAAAATACAAAGAAAAGCACATTTGAAGCATAAGAGTTTTATTATCAAGTAAGGAGGTATTGTAAAAGAGCCCAGATAATACAATATCCAAATTCAAGGTGGAGAGGAAGAGAAGCATCAAAATGCAGCGCGCGCACACAGACACACACACACACACACACACACACACACACACACAAATACCCTGCTCACCTCTGTCAGTCTCTGCCAACAGCAACAGGACTGTCATTCCTGCTCTTTGCTATTCCATCCAGGGCGCTGAGCTGTCAGGAGACACAGGCCACACTGTGGCTCCCCAGGCCTGGGAGGACAGAAGCCCGTGAGTCCTACTCAGTGACAGATGCGGGACCGAGACAGCCAGAGAGAATAGGAAATGCATGAAACAGCAGCTGGGCCAGACACATTCAACTGCCCACCTGCTGTTGGTCTACACATACATCTCTCAAACTCCATCCCCGTCCACGGAGAAATCTGCCAGCACGTCGAGAAATTAATCAATTTGGGGAAAGGGAGGGAGTTGTCCATGGTCGGTTTTATATTCTTTCTGTAAACACATTTGTGTAGCACAGAGGCAGCTGAGCCGAACAGCAGCGGCTTTCTCCGCTCGCCGCTGTAATCACCCATACACCTGGGACTCACACCGCTCTTACTGCTGTTTTCTTAGATGAGAATTTTTTTTTTTTCTCCCTAGGATAAAGCTGGCTTTGGAAACTAATTATATACGTCTGTGTTTTTTGTTGGGCTTCCGAGGACACCGCGGACATCTGATTTGCATTTCTGTCTTGTCTCTCCTTTGTTGCTATCCCTTTTGTCTGCATGGAGAACAAGACCGGTTTCCGAACACGGTTGGTCAAACATGCTACTCTTTACAGTGTGCGTCTGTATATGTATGTGAAATTCAAGTACCTCATTTGCGGCAGAACAACCTTTATTCGGAAGAACATTTCAGCTCAAGGAAATGCTCTTTAAAATGTCTAATTCCCTACTGCGATTTCCTTTAAAGTTCTAATTAGTTGTGCGCAGTAATGAATTCTGTAAATTGCAGTGGTTCGTTTAAAGCATTTAAGGTACAGAAGGCTCGAATAATGAGTTTTGCCACCATCGGTCTTTGAAGAAAGTAATTTTGAAATTCGGGTTTCATATTTTTGGAGATGTCATACATCTTAGAAACAATCACAATGTTGAGTCTCAAATTAATATTTGTTGCTTAATGCCATCAAAATGTCAGATTAATGAGTAATTAACGATGTGTGTACATAATGTTATTTCCTTCTCTCTGCAGAGGCCAAATGCATAATGGAGAATTCAAGATAGGAAACATCGTTCAACAAATACATTTTCAGAGTTTCCATTTTAAATATCTTAATACCGGGCCCATAACCGTCGGTCTTTCATGGTCAGCAAACAGCTGGGTTTCTAGATAACACAGCGAACATAAAATATTCATGTAATTTAAGCCATTTCTACATTTTTACTAATATTCTTTGATTCGCTGGTTTCAATGGGAAAGGAACCATCACCACTGCTACCCGCCCCAGACACACACACCCACACAGACTTTTTTTTATTGTGTGTGTGTTTGCGTATTCTTTTTATTTTGAGAGAGGGCGCAAGTGAGCAAAGGGAGAGAGAGAATCCCACTAGGGGCAGAGAGAGAGGCAGGGCTCATCCCTGGCAGGGCTCAAGCTCACCCGATGTGGGACTCAAACTCATGAACTGTGAGATCATGACCTGAGCTGAGTCGGAGTCAGATGCTGAACCGAATGAGGCACCCAGACTTTTTTTTTTTTTTTTAAAGAAAGATTTATTTGCACCAACAACCTCTTTCGGTCACGCTCTGTTTTAGAACAACTGAGCTACTTTTCATCCCGTATCTGCTTTTCAATCTTTCCTTTTCTTCTCAGACTTGACTGAAACTTGACCCTCTCTGAGTACTTTTCCCACTGTCTCAGCCTCCTGGGGACAGGCAAGGGGCTGTCTTCTGCCTCTCCATGACCCTCCATGATGGAGCCATGTCCCCAGGCCGACCGCGCCCCCTGAGCCCTCTTGGCCATTCGGCCTCATGGGGTCTGTCATCCCTCTCTCTCATCTACACGGACCTCTTTCTTCCGAGACTCAGGGTTGATGATTTGGTAGCCAGCCTCTCCTGTGGCCCAGCCTCCTGCACTGGCCTGACAGCTTCCTAAGCCCTTCCAGTGAATCCCTAGACCATCCCCGCCGCCCCCTCTGCCCATTCCTGCACCCAAGTGACAAATCCTTGTACACCTAATTTGGTACAGATTCAAACAGGGCCAACGTGAGAAGCATGGATGCTTCCCCGGGACCCCCAGGAACGATTCCAGCCTGCGACTCTGGCTGCGGAGGCTCCCCGCTTGGCCTCAGCCACCAGTCGGGCCCCAGTGGAGAGCCTCACTGTCACCGGACTGCAGAGAAGGCCAAGCCCTTTGGTGGATGCACCACCTGTGACTCCTTATCCTGTCTCGGCTCCCCTCTGTGAGTTCCAGGTCATAGCCAGCCCATTCTTAATGATCTCTCGTCTACTCTTATCCTCTCTCCTTTCCGAGCAGCTTTGCTGATGCTTCGTCATCTTTTAAAACAAAACCAAAACGCTTTATTTGACTCCGCTCGTATTCCTCTTACTCTTCAATCAAACCTTCCATTTCCTGCCCAAGCCCTTGACTGTGTGCTCCCCACGCGCGGGCCCCCAGTGTTCCTTCATCCCTCGCTGCGCCTTCCACGGTCTGGCCTCCTTCGAGCTCCATGATGCTACTGCACGTGACACTGAAGGCTCAGCACGTACTTGCCTCTTGACAAATTCATTAGCATTTCTCTTTCCTCCCTTCTTGATCAGTGGCTCTCAACACTGCCTGCGCACCAGGATCATAGGTGAAGGTTTTAAAAAATATAATGTCCAGGACTGGGCCCCACCTCGAGAAACCCAAATTTAATCACCTTGGAGTGGGGCTCAGACACTGGCAGATTTTAAAACGCACCTTGGGTCATTCCAGCATGTCCCAGGGCCGAGCCCTAATCCTGACATGAGCACAGGGTACATGAGGAAAGCTCTGGCTGAGCTCCGGGCATGGGGTCTCTTCTCCGCTCGTCCTCACCTCCTTCCGGTGTCCCTTCCGCTCTCTGTTCTTTAGCTGAACCCTGTGCAAGTTCTCCAAATGATACCCCCACCCCACCTGCCCCCCCTCTCTCTCATAGGTCATTTATAATTCTTAATATACATAATGTCCAGATCTCGTCTCTCGCTAAGACTCTGAACTCGGTCCCCCAGTATGAACTGGCGTGCGTTCCCACCTAGGTAGTCTGTGTCGTACCGCTCTGTATTTTTTATTTTGATTTAAACTGCAGTAAACTCAAGTGTCCACTGTTGAACCTCACGTACCTTCAAATTAATGTGAAAGGAAATGAAACCACAAGGGAGATTCGTTGTATTTTATCAGTTCTATTAGTTTTTGGACCAAAAAAAAAAAAAAGCACTCTCTGGCACCATATAACATGCCAAGAAAACCTGCTTTCTGAGCTCCTCACTGCTGATCATGAAGACACGGTTGGCCCTGGGCTTCCTATCAAACCTGCTGATCGCTAAATTAAATTGACGGGAGCGTTGTGTAGCCTGGTCTCCATGGCACCACCGTGGGCTCCAAGGCACTCTGCAGAATCCAACACACCCTGATTTCCCAGGCAGAGCGCCGAGAAATACACACCAAGTCTGTGGTAAGAAAGATAGCTCCCAAACTGCCCTGAAAGACTCCAAGTGCCAACGACACACGACATCCTGGACCAGGAGCCCTAAGGGGCCAGATCACACCTGCTGGTGCATTTTATGACGCCACGTGGAGCTGCATGGGTTCAACTGCACAGTTCTCCCCCCCTTTCTCTGCAGACCCCGTTGCCCAAGTCTGTTTCTATCTCGAGAACCGAGTCTAGGATACACTCTCAAAACCATTACTACTATCATACCCACTCACTTGTCTTCCCAAGCAACGCAAAGGTAACACCGGTCATGAAAATCAGATTAAAAATATCACCTGAAGCATAGCCCTTGATGTTTTCTTACAGACGTAATATGGTTTTAAGAAACCAGAACATGGTTCTTGTTTTCGTAGTTTGCCCATGCCAAGCTGGGTCCTACCTCTGCCCAATCGAGGCTACTCACGTAGCTCACCTGGGACTGCGGGGAGGCCATGTCCCTAAACTCACCTCCTGAGCTCCCACACTTTCCACCGTCCTTACGACTTATGAGCACCCGATGGAACTTTTAGAAAACAGTCCTTTTGAGCCAGCGGAAATTCAGGTCCATAAAGGGCCAGGTGTGTGCCCAAAGCCCTAGAGAAACAAGCTCAGGGGGCATTTGCCACAGCCTGATCAATGTGCCCCCGCAGGGAAGTGGTAGGAAAAGCAGACCAGCTGTGGCTTCAGATCCACACGGCACCCTCCTCTCTTCCTGAGGACCATGCCAACGGACTGAGCGTCTTCCACATCATGAGGAGACAAGGTCTGAGTTCATAACTGATCCTCAGCTCACCTCAGGTCATGTACTTGTTACCAGAAAGGTACCTCAGCTGTATGTTACAAAGGACAACCGTGCCAGGGCGCAGGCTATGGGGGGTGTGGGCAAACATGGACAGCCTTCTGCCCTAAATTTATAGGAAAGGGAAGTTGGGGAGAGAAGTTAGTGCTGGATAACAGGGCAGGAAGGAGATACTTATCAGCCCAAACGTTCAGCCTGTGGGGCACTAATGCCAGAAGGCTTGGCTACGCTGCAAACTTAATAACAGAAGAGACAGTGAGAATTCACTTTGGGAGTGGGTACTGGCAGAACTCATCCAATCAAAAGCTATGGTGGACAGGTGCACACCCAGGTTCACGGCAGCGCTATTCACGCAGCAAAGACGAGAAAAAAAACCCCAACGTCCATCCACAGATGGATGGACAATCAAAATGGAGGATACGGATATAGATATATTATGGAATATTATTCAGTCTTCAGAAGAGAAGTCCTGCCCCAAGCCACAACGTGGCTGAAACTTGAGGACTGAAGGCTGAGTGAGACAGGCCAGTCCCAGAGAGACAAAGTACTGTGATCCCACTTAGAGGATGTATCTAAAGTAGTCAGGTTCACAGGAACAGAAGGGAGAATGGCAGTTACCAAGGGTTAGGGAAAAGGGAAGTTATTGTTCAACGGGTACGGAAGTTTTCATTTGGCAAGATGAGAAAGTTCTGGAGACTGGTTGCACAACGATGTGAAAGGTACTTAACACTGCTGAACTCCGCACTTAAAAGTGATTAAGATAGTAATTGTTAGGTTATGTGGTTTTTGCCACAATAAATAAAATCGATACATAGATGATAGATGATTGATAAATAGATAGACAGACAGACAGACAGACAGGGTTTGGCCGCTACAAAACTGTAAGGTTTTCCACTGGCAGAGAACCCAGATAGTCTCTCCCCTACCATTCCTCAAGTTTAATAAAACCCTGAACTCATCATTGGCTGGATTAATTTTGCTTCAGAGTGTGAAGACACAGCAATATTAACACTCCTCTTACCTCCTTTTCCTTTACTATTTCAGCCTTTATACAGCTTGACGCTGACTGCCCCTGCTTGCGAGCCGCAGACAAACACTCACGAAGACGCCCCCCTCCCCGACACAGGCACCTGCACCTCACTCAACACCAGGCCCCAGGAAAGATGGACTCGAGCAGCCAAACACTGATTCTAGAATGGAGGGCCTCACAATCAATCGCTTCTTCTTTCAAAATTAAAAAAATTCCCCACGATCAAAACATAGGTGGGTGCTGCTTCGGCGAATTAATACCGTTTGCAATTCCTTACCTTTTTGTGTTCATGTGAAAGATGCAAAGGAATTTCATCGCAACGGGACACGGCGGCAGGTCACCAGGTGGGAAAGCAAGGCAATAAAGAAAAGGAGAGAGAAAGCCGTTAGTTTATGTCCTTGGGAAGAAGGACAAAGCACACTCGTTCTGCTGCGTGAAGAACACAGCAATAACACAACACAGAGGTATTCTGAAACACACGGACACGCTCCATAACTGCTACCTCTCGTGCCATCCTAATTAGAAACCCATCGCTTCTGGCACAAAGAACAAAGAGAAGACTCTTCAGCGGGTTTCCAAGGACTTTATCCCTGAGCTTGGCTTTTCTTAGTGGTTGATTTTGTCACTAAAATCACAAGGAATGTAACCCCTCCTTCGACGATGTGGAACTTCCGGGGCTACCCGGGCACAGATTTCTCTGCTTGCAACACCTTCTCTTAAACCCCAGGAAAGACTCCCACTCCCTAAACCTAGAGCTAACACGCTAGTACCGACACTTCTATATTCCCCAACGCTTCTGAGCAGTGGCCTGTGAGACACGCAGGACGCGTGTCCCCGGTAGAAGAGAAGTGAGGCGTGGAAAGGTGGGCCCTGTCCTCCAGTCCCCTTAGGCGAAGGGCCGCCCTCTCCAGAGTGGGTCAGGCCGATGTCTCGGTCGCCCCTCTGACAGCCGTGCACAGAGCAGGGGAGACGGACAGTGGTGTTCACTCCCTAGCAGTGCCGAAAGACACCCCCCACAAGTGCACACACGCACACGTCTCCTAACACGCCCGATCCCGAACTCCTCCACACCCTCGAGCTGTGTGGCTAAGCTTTGGAGCAGGCGTGACTGCTCCCGGGGGGCTGTCTGCCATCCTGGGGAGAACGCACTGTAGAAATGGCAGAAGGAGGGCTGGTGCAGGTCCCTTCCCCTCAGGGATTAAGGAACACACATCACCTAGTGCTGAGACAGAACTGAACCAATGGGATTTGAGATAATCATCTTTTCCTTGTTAAAAAAAAAAAAAAGGTAACTTCTCACAGCCTGGCTCAAAATTTAGGTCACAGTTTCCTGGGAACACTGTCTTTTTTTTTTTTACATATTTTACAGACATTATTTCAAGTCTATTGTTAGCTATCTGAGGTGAGCCCTGCACAGAATATGCTAACAACCTGGCTGACCTTTTACCCCGCGCAAAGCGCAAGGGGACAATGACAGGCCTCGCTGAATGCGAGCCTGACGCCAGTTCCAGCCGGGGGTCCCGGTGTCCACCCCGCAGATGACGGGTCTCATGGGAGGATGTAAAGGATTTGCATTTCCTCTTTCATGAAAGAAGCACCTTTTGCCTCTTCTTATCAGTGCCGTATCTAGCACAGAAGGACACACAGCTCTCTGTCAAAGCCAAGGACATGGGTAACCTGGTTCCAGATGGATCTGGAATTGCTGGTTGCGTTGGAGATTACTGACTGTCTTCCATGCTCGCCTCCCTTTCCTCCTGGGCAAAGGACTGGGCTGTACTTCCCAGTCTCCCTCGAAGGAAGCCGTGGCTGTGTGGCTGGGTTCTGGCCAACACACTGTGGGTAGAAGAGACCTATGCCACCTCCAAGACAGGGCCCATCAAACCACCTGCTCAGCCTTCCACTCTGCCTCCCCACGTCAGCGGGACACCTGGTGTCCAGGGTGATGATGACAGTGGGTCATCGTCCTGGGGCTCCGAACGACTATGTGGAGCACAGCCTACCCCGCCCAGAGACTGAAGCTTCTGAGCACGAGAAATCAATTTCTGCGCTAAGCTGCTGGGGTCTGAGGAGTTTCAGCTGTCCCAGAGGTCTATCTACCCTTAACGAATACACCAGTTCTAGTCCCTTGTGAGGCACTGGACACCAGATCTTAACGCCTGTTACATGCCTCTGTATGCTTCCGACAAACCCCTCCTTTTCCCCTGAAGTTATTCTGAGGACAAGTTCTTCACATCAATGGATCTTTTAGTACAACACAGGCTTGAAGAGAATGCTCTGGAAGTCCAGCAAGGGGCGCGGCTGAGCTCAGGGGTGGCTGGGGGGAGGAGCAGGTGGCTTTGTGTCCTCCCTTGTATAGCTCAGGAGAGCTGAGAGCACCAAAAACAGGGCCACTGGCAGGTGCTGACAAGGTTCGTCCCCATAGCCTCGACTAGGTCACTGGTCTCTAACACAGCCTACCTTAGAAAAGACTAACGGGCTTAAATTAATTTCGAATGCTGGTGAAAAAGAATTTCCTGCCAGAAAACCTTGGATCAGACCACATGTTCTGAAGCTCTTCAGAGATAAGAATGAATAGAGACAACTGCTCTTAATTGGTTTAGGTCAAGCCTTTAGTGACTGTCCCTCCTGTGGCTTTTACGGTTAAGAAGCACACTTTTCCAGAGGAGGGAAGAAAGAAAAACACTCTAGAATGTTCCGCATCGTCCACGCTATGCTGCAAGGAGACAAATACTAGGAGCGGTTCAGCAAAGGGGTGAGGCGACCCTACCTGCCATCTTAGGAAAAAACATGCTCGCACACCTCCAGAACACACTCCGCATGGGCTGAACCAGCCGTGCCCAAGGTCACTCTGGTCTCCTGGTGATGGAGATGTATACATTCGTTTAATAGACAGGGAGTGTGTGTATAGTGTGTATAACATGGGAATCGGTGCTGGAGGGGAAGCTAGGATTTACGACTAATAGTTCCCGTCTTCGAACTGCTTACAAACTACTAACAGAAGCAGGCTATAAGAATCAGAGGTTGAATAAATAAAACAAAATAAAATAAACAAGACAATAGAATATTGACGTCACAAAGATACCTACAGCCCAAACATTAGGCAGAATTCAGCCCACTGTTTGTAACCAATTGGTTTTTCAAACCCGTGTGCTCATTTGCCAACACCACTGTTTCCTGGAACTCTCCATTCCAGTTGCCCCGTTTGGTTTACTTCCCCGTAACAGATACCACTTTGTAACATGCAATGTTATTGACTTTAATGTATTTGCTAAGCTTCATGAAGGCAGGGGTTTCCTGGTTTCCTGGTTTGCTTACTCTTGTACCCCAGCGCCACACACAGGAGATGAATAATAAATATTTGCCAAATGAATGAAAACGCCTCCCAGTTTCTAAACAGCGAAACTAACCATGAGCAATCGGTGTTCTTAAAAACATTCTTCAGGCCACAGGAACATCTCAGTGTCTTCGGACCCTCTGACGACAGTAGCCAGAGCCCCCGAGCCCGCTCACCAATCGAAATGTTCTAGAGTCAAACCACAAACTCATACGGATCTCGAGTGTCCAACACGAGATGCTGGCATTCAGAAGACGACGGAGGCAGAACCTAGGTTTCACGTGGCTATCTCAGCATTTGAGTTAGTGATGGCCTAACCAGGAAGGGGACCCTTAGTCACCGACATGTCCGGAAGGCTAGTTTAGCACCATTAAACACATGGCAATAACGTAAAAAAGGCAAGAATGTATGCCCTGCGATAAATACATGTACTAGTACAACAAAACCTGGAGACACGAGAGCATTAAGCTAAGTCCCTGGCCTATTTACTTAGCTAGCAAGGGGCTGAAAAGAACCGCAAGGGCAGAATAAACTTCGGCTGGTCACCCCTGCTCCTTAACACATCTTCTTTATTCCCGGATCCCACAATACCATGCAGGCTCCTGAGGAATCCGGAAACTCAGATTCCCGTCTCTCTCCCGCAATCCCACTGCCGGTATTTATTCTACATTCTGTGCTCCGATGGCACGCATGGGGGGGGGGTGCTGATTTTCAGGAGGTCCTCCAGAATCACGCTGTACTTAATCACAATGAAATGAACAGGACGTGGCCTTGCTGACTCCTGTGTTCGCCTCACAGCCGTGACCAAGCGGGCATTTCCGAGAGCCAACGATCAATGTTCCCACGTCTCACTCACTGTCACTGGCATGAAAGACACAGATCCTTGTCTGTAGAGAGCCCAGGAAACAAACCAAAAAAAGAATCTCATTATAGTGAAGGCGAAGCCAACAGATAGGTACAGTGCCAGCCCCGCACGCACGAAGAGTTACGCAGAGACCAATCTGCCAGGGCAACAGTTTAATTTTCAAACGCAAAACCTTGGCCCTAAGATACTGAGCTAAGAATAGATTTTTATTGAAAGTATCTTCATTGGTCAGACAAAAGAGGTCCTCTTTGGGAAGTGAGAGGCCCTTCCATGCAGCAGAACTTGAGGTAGTCCCCGTTCTGAGATTTAGTCTAATGAGAAGACAAAAGGTCTCCCTCAAACGGTGGGGCGCCCAGACAGAGGGCTGGTTTAATGATTCTGCCCTCCTTTTTGCTGTCCGTAATCTCCTTGGAGGTTTAATTTTTAACAAATTGTGTGTGTGTGTGTGTGTGTGTGTGTGTGTGTGTGAGTACTGGAGCACACGTGTGAGCACGCACATACACGCACATGCACAGACATACACAGTTAGGGAATGCAAGACCTCGTTAACTCTCTAGCTGCTGGGTGCATGGAGTCAATGGTCACAGACTACCCCCAATTACAAGCACTGCGCTTACAACCCCACATCTTCCACTCGCTCCTTCCTCTCGCGAGCCCCAAACCATCCCAGTGAGGGAGAGACCGCACTTCAGTCCCAGACGGATGGGTGGCACGCCACAGGGGGCCCATGGGAAAGATGAGGGCTCAGCCATGCCCAGCGTGAAGAGCGCCGGTCACCCCACCAAAATCGCCACTGCCTCGCCCTTTGTGCTACAGGCACCTGGCACAAAGTTGCAGCCGCTTTGTATCTAAGGACAAAGGTGTTGCAAGTTCTAAACAGTCAACAAACAACTGACCTGCTGAAATGCAACCCGTCATTAAACTGAGAAACATCCGAAACTTTCTCTCCCCTCACAAGAAGGGATGTTGCCGATCATTTGCTCGTTTTTGTGACTCGGCACTCATTGCTTCGCTCTGTATTATTATGATTAGCTTTCTTTGGGTGGCGACTGAATTACAACATTTCAGTGTCTTGCAACCCTGACCAGTGATATTTTTTTATTTCGATCCTCCCATCCTACTTAACCGTCACCAATTTTGCTAAAGGCAGTGAGATCTTTGAAACACTGTCTTTAGAAGACAGCTCCTGACTAAAACGATGCTGCATTTTATACTTCCATTGTAACTGTCGGTCCCTTCTTTCTACGTGACCAAGTAAAACGGCAGCAGTACGGGCTTTGTTTCAAATGGCTCCTGGAGGAAGAGAGAGGAAGGGCCTCTCTGCGCACGTGCCTTGCACCACCCGATGGCAAACAAAGGTAGACGCAACCGTTTCGTTACAGCCCCGGTTAAGTCCCATTTATTGCAAATTCCATTTATTATTCTAAGGCAGTAGAATTAGATTTGGGTAATAACAGAATTATCTGGAGAGCTTTTGTAAAAATGATTCCTAAACCCCATCCCCGGAGGTTCTGGGGCGAAGCCCTGGAAGGTGTATTTAACGAGTACTCAGGGGAGTCTAGATGGGAATCGGGCTTGGGAATCACAGTTCTAAGACACAAGAGGTAACGGAAAAGGGACAATGGGTGGTTCATACACCCTTCAAAAAATCACCACCCCCTTTGAGTTTAACACTGGTAGAAATGTATTTAGTGGGCATCTAGTGGGCACCAGGATGTCACTGTGGGAAGCAGGGGGAGACACAGGAGGAAGGCTTTCCCCTCTAGAGGAGGCTGGGCCTGCCCTCGTCAGTTGCACCAAGATCTGTGTGACTGGTCTGGAGGGAGCTGCGCGCTGCAAGGAAATGAGGTGGATGTCTCAGGATACGCGATACCACTGCAGGCGTGAGCTGCGGAGTAGATGAGGTTCCCCACCGCCCACCCGCCCCGGGTCTGTTTATTCCCTGTGAAGTGGGGACTTGAGCAGATTCTTATTGGAAAATAACAACAATGCCTTTGGGGAGAGAACTTATCATCTAAAATGCATTTCAGAACTACGTAAGAAAGTCCGGGCGACGGGAGAAGCTCGATAATTGGTCAGTCGCATCGGCTGAGAAGACAAGCATGAGAAAAATGAACCGCGATGTTACAGGAGATCTTTCCGGGTTACTTAAAAACTAAGCCGTAAGAGAGTAGGGAGATAACCGTAAGGATAAAATGGCTATGATCATATTGGAATTAGCTTCGTGACCATGTGAACAGACGCTCGCCCCATCTTCAGCTCCTCCTTGGGATGAAGGCAGAAGAAAGGCCTCTGTGCCTTAGAGTCAGGACAGATGTGGGTTCAAATCCTGGCCTCACTGCTTAGATGAGCTGTCTGACCTTGACTGAACCTTGAACAAGCTCACCTCACTCTTGTAAGAGTGGTGTAAAGAGTACAGCTGATATTGGAGAGCATGCAGCACAGGCCTCGTCCCATAGTGGGCACTGAATACAGGGAAGCAATTTACTGAGATTATGACTTGCTGTTGGTAACAGTAGTTTATGAAACGGGAGATTCAGAAAGATCTAGGATCAAATCCTGCAATAGAGGCCAAGACGCACCCAGCATCACAGAGGACGTCAATAGTTATTTTAATTTTGAAGGAAGGGTTGGACCACTTGAAGCTCTGCTCCCACGTCCAGCCTGGTGACCTGCTGTCGTGCAATCTCCCAAGTGACTCCGAGCAGGTCGTCCATCTCTGCCTGACTCAGACGGCAGTTTCTAGACCACAGTGGTGTCAACAATTCTCTCTGCTCGAACCCGGTGGCAAAGGGCCATGACCACCACCCAAGGTCAAACTCTCTGGTGCAATTTGATATAATCGGGGAACAAGGAAAATGAACACTTAGTCCAATTTAATCCCTTCCGTTAATAAAGATAATTGAAACTTCTTGATTCGTTCCCAACAATTTTTCTACTTTTGCATCAAGGGAGCACGCTGCCATGTTTCAGCATGAAACAGCAATGGGGGTTAGGACTTCTAACATGTTAAAGTACTTGTTACTGATAAAATGTGGTCCATTAGACAACAGGTGTAAGAGGGAAAGCCAACCCTGCCTGGAATCTTCCACGGGCTTGGAGAGAAAGCTTGCTTTACCAGATCTCTCATTCAAATGCTGAACTCATCACTTAGGGAACAAAGGCATCCATTCGGTAAAACATTACCAAAAAGTTATTACCCAATTAAGTGCCTCAGACATCTGAGGGTTGCGTTCCGTTTTGCTCTGATCATATTACTTAAAATTTTATAAGTTGTCTGATTAGAAGGCTGATTTAATTAGAGCACTAATAGAAATGACAAACATTACATAGGCTCATCTAGAACTTTTTTCAATTATATTTGAGGGACCCCAAGTGTGATGGCTACTGCCAGGCATCCAGGCCTCTAACGACAGAAGGACTCGAGCCATCCGTACATACTTTAATGACACGAGGAAACATACACTCAAAGCACTGCCGAGGAAAGTCACAGAAGTGTCAGGTCAGGCCCTTCTGCCAGATCCCAAGTCATCCAGCTGTCAGTAAATGTGCCCGATGCTGGACTTTCATGCTGTAGAGAAAGTCAGATGCACATTCGAAGGAATAATGGATTTTTTAAAATTTCAAAGTATTACAAAACCTTATCAACTCTGGTGTCTTCAGGTAAGTTACTCTCCAAGGAAAGTTCTTCAAAAATAAATTACCATCAGAAGCTAAGCTGAAGAAATGGAATAGACTACTGTTTCTCATATGTAACGAGCTTTAAGAGAGTAAGCCTAAAAATGAATAGAGAGTTTTGGAAAATCTTGTAAGTCTACAGTTTGCAATCTGAAGGACACACAGGAGTAGCTTTATGGCACAGCCAGAGACCTTGCCGGGGTGGGGGCAGGAGACTCAAAACAGAGAGATGGGGGCTGTTTACTGAGCAGCAGGATGCTGAGCGGGGCTCGCGGGCTGACCCAACCTGGTAACCAGGGAAGCAAAACCAAGGTCAGAGCTGGTCCAGTGCTCTCTGTTCTAAAGAGTACAAACGGCTGGAAAGGCTCCTCGCTGAGAGGCCTTAGGGAGGTGGCAGAATCGCCTGCAGACCTCGCTCCCTACTTGCCCCATCCTTCTGCCTTCCTTAGTCTAGAGAGGACAGAGGGAAAGAAAGAAGAGGGAGTCATCAGTCCCAGGGCCTTCTGCCTACCTAGTAAGAGCAGTTATTAGGCGTTTCCTTCCCTCCCTCTGGAACCACTATCCTCTCTCTCCCCCTCTAAGACAGGAGAGGTGATTTTCCAAGAGAATTCCTTTGGAGCGGCCTGTGCGAAAGGGCGCCTGGCGTCTTGGTCCTCAGCTAGGTGACTGCTAGGTCAGCAGACTTGCTGACCTGCTCTGAGCCTCCCTGAGCAGGTGCAAAGAGAACTGGAAGGAAACCGGCAAGACAGAGAGGGGTGGCGGGCACTTGGGGGAGGCAAGGACGTGCCAGCTCCCCACGGGTCAAGTGGGCCTAAGTCTCCTTGCCAGGACCCTTTCAAGATGGCAGTCTTCAGGGAAAGGGACCTCAGGAAGGAAAGACTGTGGGTTATGTCATCAGGTGTCTGGACGGAGTAGAGCCGACCCTGGATGTCCCGTGCCTGGGAACCATGCAATGGAGAGTCCCCTCGAGGGGTTCTGAAGAACACTCCCTGGCTAGGACAAGAAGGCCAGTATTTGGAGGTCTGTTAGCAGGGAGGCAGAGAACCAGAGCCGCATCTACAGAAAGAGGGTTGCAGCCATGGCCAGTGATGTGAGGGACATCTGTCTTTCGTCCTCACCCTGAAATAAGGGAAGCGATGGAAGAGGAAAATGGAAAAAGCAGCCTCACGCCTCCCCCACTGCTGGTCCCCGAAGCCCGCAGAGGGCAAGTGCTGGAGGGGACAGGAAAGGTGGGATTTACAAAGGGTGTGGGACCTACGCTTTAAACTGGATGGCCCAGAGTTTACTCCTACGTAAAAGAAACAGCTGGAATTCCACCAGAGATGTTCAATACAGTAAATCTTGTCTGAGGTTCCACTCTGAGCCGGCCACTGCTTTAGGCAGTTGGGTGACAATGACACCAAGAACACAGGGGATGAGATCCCTGCCCTCCCTGCCGCTGGTGGGGGAAGGAGATTTAACACGGCACACTTGACCGTGGAGAACGAGGAAAAGTAAAACCGATGAACCTCTCCCAAGTGCAGGCCAGTCAGTAAACCCGTTTCTACAGCTTTCGGAGACGAAGCAATTTCTTTCGGAAAGTTTTGCTTTCAGGAAAAAGCCTTGCCTTCTGCAAAAGTGTCCAGAGAGGGAAGAGTTCCCAAAGGGGAGGCGAGGAAGGCTGAAAAGAGGAGCAAGGATAAAATCATGGCTGCGTGGAGGGAGAGGAAAGGCTTCCCGTGTTCTCACGGAAAGCGACCGTGAGGCGTCACGGGCCGAGGCGGTGGCTGTAACGCTGCTGGACCCCGGGGCCCACGTCTTCTGTGAAGACTCTCCCGTGGGGCTGGGGTCAGACAGCAAGCTGGAGACGGACAGGAAACTACGGCTGTACAGGGATGTCTGCGGGCACTCGGGATCAGAAACAGACTAGAAGGACCCAGAGAAGAATGGAAAAATCTGCTTTCAAGTCTACCAAGGCAGGCACGGCCGTGTGTGCCCAAGGGTTCCTCACAGAGCGCACGACGCCCTTTCTGCAGTCAGTCCACACGCATGAGCGACTCGATATTCTTTGAAAAGGCACCTGAAGCTTCCCCTTTCCCTTCTCTTCCCTTTCCTTCTGTCCTTTCCAAGTTTCTGAGTTGATTCTACCTTCCCCAGGGGAAGACTTCTGTTCCCCCAGAAACCAGGGAGTCAGGTCTGTGAGATCTGGCAGGCCTGAGACTCGGGAAGCCCGATGGACACAAGGCTCCTCTGCGGTACAGGGCGGGGCGAGACTCCGAATCCCACGCTGAATTCTACTTCCTGTTCTCCTTCCTGACGCTGTTCTCAAACACCGCTTTCTGGGGCGGAGGGTCTCTTCATCTTGTAAGAGTAGTGTTTACTTCCTTCGCGGATTTCCAGCCGGGGGCAGCTCCGACTGGGCCAAGCCTTAGGTCCTCGGGATGCCAACATGGGCCCAAGAAGCGAGTCGGGACAAAGCATGCCTAGAGCAAGGTCGCAGGAGGCCTGCGGTGTTTCTAAGGAGCCTGGGTTATGGTTTTATTTAGTGGCTGATTATCACCCTGAACGAAGCTAAAGGTTTGTCCACGAAGGCCTCAGTTCTTGGCTGTTTATAAGGGCGCGTGGTACAGATGACGGTAGTTAGTCGTAAATGGCTGAGTACTAAAGAAGATAAGGATGTTTCTACCCTGAAACCTTGCAACTTTCCAAAATGAGTTCACGCTTAACACTGCCGGCGGATAATGTCAGCCCACGGGGTGCTAATGGCCCGGCGAAACTCCTCAGAGCAAACACAGGACTAACACCACAAATTCTTCACCAGGGAAACCAAAGTGCCAGCATAGCCTCAAAAGCCTTTAATGCGGTTTCTGTAAAACGCCTTTTCTTAATAAACCAGTAAATTTTCCAACCTGGCACAGTCAAGGCTGGCTAATTCTTTTAAGACAACTCAGAGAACAACTCTAGATTGAATTCTTTCAGGAAACTGAGGGCCCTAATTAAGCCCAGGAGCAAGAGTGCTCAATGCAAATCTTCGCCCTCCGGCCATTTAGTTTAGCCAGCAAAACTACTTCCCTTCGCCCCGTGTTCTAACTAAGTATTTTGTCACCATGAATTGAGAAGAATAAGATGATCCCAGTAAATGGGACTCCAGGACAAGGTACTGGGTTGTATGTAGATCTATGGTGCTGACATTAATAAAATTCTGTTTATCTCTGATACATTAAAATAGCATTTTATAGGAAACTTTGAATGTGTGGCACAGAGAGGAGACATGCTGAACCCATTGACATTTAGCTAACAGAATTTTTAATAGAATTGAGCCGGCCTAGGAAGGAAGAAAAATAGGAAAGAAATGCCAACCAGATGACTCCCCAGAGAATAATTCATTTTGGCTTTATGTGACATTAAATATCACTTCCTCCACCAAGGTTAGAACCTGTATTAGTCTTACTAAAGCAACTTTCGCCCATCCCCAAACTCCGTCACAGAGGCCCCCTCAATCGATCCCAGGGTCTAGGCGGCTGTGACCAGGCATTCTAACAAAAACAAGACCACTCGCTGTGAGTGGTGCCATTTTCCACTTCGCTGTGCAGATGACGGGAAGGGACACAAGTCCCTGTGGCTTAGAAAACAATGTTTGGAGCTTCTGTCCTTTTGGCCGAGTCTGACTGCTGGCTGGTTTCACCCGGTGCATGGCTATCATTGGCCATTGCTCTGCACAGACTCTCTGCTCAGAAAGCAGGTTCTGCCCTGCGGGGCAGGGGCCAGAGCCCCAAGCCGTGGTCACTCAGCAGATGGCTCTTCGCAGAGCAGGGAGAACTCTCTCTGACCCCACCAATGACCGGAGTCGTCAGAGCGTTTTTCTTTCCCTTCCTCTCTCAGGGGCACCAGCCCCCCATTTCCCATTACCTTCCAACTCTGCCTCTTCTTCCCATGTCCCTTCTTTTAAAACTGGCCATAAAGACAAATTTTAGCATTGGTTCAGTGTTTTAACATTCTTCTCTTAATTTTTTATATTTTTTTAAAATTAAAAAAAATTAACATTTATTTATTTTTGAGAGAGAGAGACAGGGTGTGAGGGAGGAGGGACAGAGAGAGAGAGAGAGGGAGACATTGAATCCAAAGCAGGCTCCGGGTTCTGAGCTATCAGCACAAGAGTCCGATGCAGGCTCAAACTCACGGACCACGAGATTGTGACCTGAGCTGAGGTCATACGCTTAACCGACTGAGCCACCTGGGCACCCCATTCTTCTCTTAATTTTAAGAGCATCTGAACACCTTTTATTTCTTTCTAAAAACATTTTAGAGAAACGAAGCTAACTTGATTTTAATTTGTCTGCACTCTGTAATCATGAGATATTTTGGTAGGTTTGGCTCGCTTTAAATACAAAATATTTTTTCCTTTTGTTTATTTATTTTATTTTATTTTTTTAACAGCCCATTTTCATTCTGTGTGTGTCAAACGAACACTAGGATTTAGCAGGCAAATCTCCAGATCTCTTTTCTTGCAGATTCCTTTTACTTTCACAGATCTGCCCGGTCAGGGCTTCCGTTCTGGACTTTGATTCTCATCACCAAAACATTTTTACTGAGCATCTACATAAGCCAGGAATAGGGCCAGGGACTGGGGATTCAGCGCTCAACAGGACAATCAGTTTCCGTTCCAGAAGGGAAGAAAGACGGTACGGAAGGATAGATACATAACATGATCAGATGATATGCGTTACGAGGAAAAAGATTCCCCTGCTATGAGAAGTTAAGCAGGAGGAATGTCCGAGAAGGGTGCTGAGAGAAGGCCTCTCCAAGGAACTAGTTTTTAAGGGAGCCAGCTGTGCAGAAATCCGGGAGGAAGGACTTCAGGGAAGGAAACATCAAGCCCAGAAGCCCTGAGGTGGGAAGAAATGCAGGGTTTTCTAGGAACTCGGAAAGACTACAGTGTGACTAGGGACCAGGAAGAGGGAAGAAGGTGACACAGGACAAGGTTGTAAAGACAGCAGGGACCAGAGCTTGATAGATGCTTCTGAAGAACTGGGTACTTCAGTTCCAGGAGAATTTGAACTCCTGCCTTTTACTCCTGGTCCCTACCACTTTCCAGCACATTCCCAAGACCAAATTACTAGTTACATCCTCAAAAGACACCAACATGCTGAATTTACCCCCAAAGTGAATACCACTCAAGAGAAAACAGGACGCCACGTGCCTTTACGAACCCAAAGGGTTGCGATGGCATAGAACCGACCCAATTGTGAAATGACAGGTCCACCTCATTTCTAAAACGGGATCGCAGCTTCCTGCCTGTACATGTTGGTTTTTGTTTTTTTCTCCAAGGTCTCTTTAGAAATTACTAATGATGATTTTAAACTAATGAAATATGTATAAGAGTTTCTGGAACTATTTCGTGGACACAATAAAGCAGCTTAAAAATAAAGTAAGGAACACATCACAAGAACGAGAAGCACATGCAACACAAGTGGCGTTGGATGACCACGCACGCGAGAGGGGTGGATCTCCTGAGTTCCAGGTGATAACCAGGGAGGAAATGAAAAGAAAGCCAATACGCCCGGGGAGACCGTCGGTAAAATAAACCTCTGCTCCCTTGCCTTTCATCTGATCCAATCAAGCACACATCTGTAAGAAGCGCCTACTCGTACAAGTGAGGACACGCCACCCGCCCCCGACGTGGACGTACTCCGCCACCTCTCTGTGTCCTGATGCTATTGCTCCTCGTCTGCCTGCCTATCTGTTTGCCTGCCTGCCTTTTCTCTTTCAAGCCCAGCCTTCGCCAGAGCCCTTGACTCAGAGCCCAGCGTCCCTCAGAAAGGCTCTGGAACGGAGCAAGCCCAGTTGTTTTGAAAGCAGGAAAGGCTGAAAATGAGGCTCTGTGAGGACACGGAACGGATCTGGCCCAGTGAAACCTTCCTACGCCAAGAAAATGTGTCCCAGCGAATTTCTGAGACATTTACTAGGCGTACTTGTTAATTACATGAGAATCATTTGGGCTTATTTAGGGTTTCCATCTACGCATTGGGGCTAAACTAACACCTGGACAAGAAGCAGGTCCCCTCTCCAGCACACACAGACACAGCCAAAGAACAAAGGCTTAAGAAAGAAGATTAATGTCCTCTGAGAGTGCAAAGAGAGAGAAAAGATTTAGCAACTTATTTTTAGATTCTAAGTACCTAGATAGACATGATAAAAAGAACGCTCAAAGAAAGAAAGACTCAATTGGACAGATACGGCAGTCTGATTTGCAGGGCGTTATTTAAAGAAGAACAGTAAGTATCATTGTAACTTCATGACACCAAAATGGAAAATAACAGATGATAATGCACATCAAAAAATATCTTCTTACGATTGTTGCTATGAATCACTCTTGCTCTAAGCAGTCAGAATGTGTGGATGTAGAACCAACCACTGTCTGAGATGCCTATTTATAATATTCGTCTATTTAAAACCCTGTCACCGTTCCCGCCCCCAACGAAACCAAAATTTTTTTAGACAATGTCAAGGAGTTCACGGTGTTGATAATAAGAAGCATAATTACTTGACTTTCATAGGTCAGTTTATGCATATTCCGTTCTGACTATAAAAGCTAAGAAGTCTCGCACATTTATAACTGGTGTGAAATGTACCAGGGTTTAGGTTGTTTTTACCAATTTAAATTCTTATACACAATTTGCTTTTCCCTCAATACAGCGAGACAAAGTTTCCGAGGAAATCAATACGTTTCATTATCCCTGAAGATGAAAATCCAGAGGCCAGTTTCTCTGGGGTAACCAAAATTCCTGCAGTCATTCTGGCTGGTTCTGAAGCAGAAACACCAGTAAGACCACGGACACAACAAGTAGATGGTCCAACCTGGGGGGGGATTGAGGGAGGGGGTGCGGCTGGCAGGCTGAAACTACAGGTGCCGTGTGTCCCTTAAGCAGAGTGCCAGAGGGTGGAAAAGGGTTTTGTTCATCAATAACAATGTAACTTACCTGAAGGCAGGACATAGCATCTATAAATCAGGTTTCCAGAACACTGAAGACCCCCTTGTAGGGGAGAGGACTCTAAATTGGTAACTATTTATTTATTTATAAATGTTTATTTATTTTTGAGAGGGAGGGTGGTGAGAGGGAGGGGCAGACACACACACACACACACACACACACACACACACACACACACACACACACAATCCAAAGCAGGCTCCAGGCTCTGAGCGGTCAGCACGGAGCCCAATGGGGGGCTCGGACTCATGAAACATGAAATCATGAACGTCTGAGCTGAAGCCAGACACTTAACCAACTGAGCCACCCAGGCACCCCATGAATTGGTTAACGATTTAGATCTGAACACTGAATACATCTTGGGTTTTGTCTCTATCATATCAGTTTACCCCCTCGGTTTCTGCTTAGCCACCAAGGGGCTTACGAGATGACACCGAATACAAAAACTGTGTTTAGAGAGCGTTAGGAAAAAGATACACTATAGTGCTGCCCTAATTTTGTAACGTTTTCTTGGCACATGAAATACCGAAAGGCAATCTGCAAAGAGAAACGTGTAATTTATGTATTCTCCGCTCACTCTCAAAAGGATTTAGGGCAGAAAATATAGAATTCATTTTACAAGGAGTGCCCACTTGAACTCACCAAATACAGAAAATGTAATCTATATTCACAAAGAGGCATGTTTTTATAAACATGTCTCTATGAAATCTCATATTGTTAAAAAGGTTCCACTCAAAATATTAGATTTTAGCGTGCTCTTTGTCCCCTTCCCCAAAACATAGGGGTACCTTTTCGAAAAGGCCAGGAAACACAAAACAAGACCCTAAGTGGAGAACTTCGGTGCGCACCCGCTCCCCACGTGTGGGGAACACAGCGCCTCACACATCGCCAGCCTCGTCCGGGCTCAGCCTCCCCAGTGTCTTCTGGGATAATATCTTTATCGATTGGTCTGGCTCTTTGAAATGAGCAGACTAACATCTGACAGGCTGAACGCTGGAGGGAGAACCCGCCATTCTCTCCCTGAGTCGATACGTTTAAATAACTCCAAGCTAAAATGATCACACTCGTGTGATGCAGACGGAAGTTTTGCTTTGGACTCGCTTGAAAATATGAGCCAGCTGCCCCGGCCTGGCTCTGGTTTAAGGTCCACCATATTCGCTGGGCTGCCATTTGGTGGCTTGGCAGGACTGGAGGTTCCTGGGGGAGGGGCTGCAGCCTGGGGCCCCGCCGAGGTCTGCCACCTACCTGTCTTTACCCGTTCCATCAGAGAGGCACAAAAGGGCACAGTTCCAGAGCAGTGGCATTGAGTGGACAAAAGATTACTCCCCCAAAAGAGTAACGAGCAACTAACAGTTTTTAAGCATCTCTGAGTAAGGTGCTGTGCTAAGTGCTACAAAGGAAGCGACTTCCTGGAGAAAAACTCATCTCCGAGAAGGGGAAGGAGGTGACGAGACAGGAACTCAATACGAGAAGATATTTCTTCTGTCCATGAATGTTTACAGAAGCTACCGATTTCCAGTGCATCACTAGGTTTTCGTACTTGCGCCAGGACCCCTGTCTTCCTGGGAGTCAGAGAAGTCAGTTTAAAATCAGAAGGAGTGAAAACTTGTTACCTGTTACTGTAACACAAGACACTTGTTACTGTCTCAGCCGTGTCATAGTGTGATTCCTCTTTCAAAGACACCACACGCTAAGTCGTACACTTAAAAATGGTGAAGATGGTCAGTTGTGTGACGTGTGTTTTACCACAATTAAAAAGAGAGAGAGATGGTTGCGTGGTTGCTCTCCTCGGGGCTAACATCTCCTCAGGCTGTTTCCTCACTTCCCAGTTCCCTGCATTCTTGCTCTTCATCCGATGCGTAGCTGGGCAGAACCTCTGAGTCTAAGGTTGGCCAGGCTTTTGTTATTATTATTTCCTATGGAATGTTGGAATGTTGTAATGTTGTTACGTGTGTACGTATGTATGTATATGTACGTATATATTAATCCCTAGCTTTATGGAGGGATGACTGACAAATGGAATTTGTATATACTTAGGTCATATAATGTGATTTCTAAAAGGCGTACAACACAGTGATTTAACACGTACGTACGCGTTCTGAAATGATTACCATAATCAGGCTAATTGACATATCCATCACCTCACATGATTCTAGCAAACTGAAAAAAGCTTCTGCTCAGCAAAGGACCCCATCGACAAAATGAAAAGGCAAACTACAGACTAGGAGAAAATACTTGACAACGACAGGCCTGCTGAGAGGCTAAGATCCAACAGCTACAAGAGATGCATACAACTCGACAGCACGCACACACACATGCATGCACACACATGATTGAGAAATGGGCAAAGGATATGAATAAACATTTTTCTAAAGAAAATATATAAAAGGTCAGCAGGTATATGAAAAGATGTGTGATGTCAGCACTCATCAGGGAAATGCAAATCAAAACCACCATGAAATATCACCTCGGAAGGCGACTTTTATTTATTTTTATTTTTTATTTATTTCTAATAAAATTTTTAGTGTTTATTTATATTTGAGAGAGAGAAACAGAGAGACAGAGTGTGAGCAGGGAAAGAGCAGAGAGAGAGAGGGAGACACAGAATCCGAAGCAGGCTCCAGACTCTGAGCTGTCAGCATAGAGTCCGACAGTGGACTCAAACCCACGAACTGGGAGAACATGACCAGAGCCGAAGTCGGACACTTAACTGACTGAGCCACCCACGCGTCCCCAGAATAGCTATTTTTTAAAGGACAACAGACAGGTGCTGGTGAGGGTCTAGAGAAAAGGAACCATCATGTACTGTTGGTGGGAGTTTTGTTTTGTTTTCTTTTGTTTTTGAGAGAGACAGAGAGCGAGCAGGGGAGGGGCATAGAGAGAGAGGGAGAGAGAATCCCAAGCAGGCTCCACGCTGTCAACGCAGAGCCTGACACGGGGCTCAATCCCACGAGCCTTGAGATCAGGACCTGAGCAGAAATCAAGAGTTGGATGCGTAACCAACTGAGCCACCCAGGTGCCCCTGGTAGGAGTTCAAACTGGTGCAACCACTACGGAAAACTGTATGACGGTTCCTGAAAAATTAAAAACAGAACCACCATACTGTTCTTTGTGTTAAGCAAACGCTGTTTCTCAACTAGTACGTGCAAATAAAGCTTCCTTCAGAGCATCCGTCCCCAAGAGTGTGTAAGCAACAGGGATCTCGCTGCTGTAGCTTCTCTGTTCTTCTGCTCTCCTTTCTAGAACAATGTGGAAGCTCATTCTGTTAGCTGGCTAGCGAGCTAATGGTAGAGTCCATTAGTCCCGACCTTCTAGCCAGCGTGTCCCTCACGGAATCTAAGTAAGACATTCCTGACATCTTAGGAGTGAGGCGAGGGGTTATTTCCTTTCTTGATTCTGTGTGCGATGCCTAGGGACCATAAAAACTAAAGCTGACAGTGGGCCTTCTGTTAATGTAGACTTGGGAATAAGCCTCCACTTGCTTCCTACTGTGAACCTCTTCCAGGAATATGCAGGCAAATATGTTGGTCCAACTTCAGGCTTTCTGTTGATAATTTAATAATAATAATAAAGCTGTATTTGCAGAGCGCCTGTTTCCAGGCCGTTTCATATGTTTTACGACGGACATCTGGATTAAAGTAACTTGGGCTTGCACTTGCTCTGAATAGACTTGGACCAGGCGATGGGGGCGGTGCACAAAATGCCTGAGAACATGGCAACTCGGGAACTCAGAAAACACACAGAGTGGACCTCTGGCAGCTCTGTCCCAACCATTACTCTCCCAGGATGACACTGGCCGTGGGTGCTGACCGCACAGAGACCTCCTCTCAATGTATCCATTTGTTTTTTTCTGACTCTTGGAAAATACCCCCAAGTGTATAACCACCCACTGTGGTGTGAATGTTCATGCCGCCTCAAAATTCCTACGACGAAATCCTAAGCCCTGAGGCGATGACACTGGGAGGCAGGGCCTGTCGGGGTGATTAGGTCAGGAGTGTAGAACTCTCGTTATTGGGATTAGTGCCCTTATAAAAAAAGAGAACCCAGAAAGCTCCCTTCTGGTGTGTGAAGCTGAAGTAAGAAGATGGCCGTTGAGGAGGAAGCTGGCCCTTTCCAGACACACACCTTGACCTCGAGCTTCTCAGCTTTCAGAAGCGTCCAGAAATAAACGTTGTTTACAAGTCAGCTGGTCTATGGTATTCGGTTATAACAGCCTGAAATGACTCCAAAGCTTTTTTTTCCCTAAATTTATGATTTCTCTAACACAAAAAGAGGACACTAATGGGCTGGGTCCACCAAGTTCAGTAAGACTTTCTTTCTTTCTATTTTTTTTTTTATCTTCATGAGAAGAAGGGAACTAGTCTTCACTTATGTTTCTTGGTACTTGTACTACGCATTCGAAATTTCAACGCCCCATTAAAACAGGAGCTCTGAGAGGCAGGGATGTGGCTTAGTTCCCCGCTGATCCTGCAGCCTTGATCGGTCAGGAAGTACCAGCTGCCAGCTGACCGAAGGGTAGGACTTCTGCACTGAAAACTGAGTCATCTGAGTGCCCTTCCTCCCCAAGATCTTTTGGGCCACGGAAGTGAGGTGCTCTCTGAGCACCGTGGACCAGGTCTTCCACCAGAGGGAGCAGGGATGCCACCACAGGGCAGAAGACGCCTGGGGTGAAGCCATGGAGGCACCTAGTGAGGACAATGAGGAAGTCCCCAGGCACAGCAAGAAGGAACTTAAATCCAAGCCCAAGAAAAATGAATCTTGGGGTCCATGGACAGAAACACAATGACTGGATGAAGCCCCGACAGACCTTCCTTTCCCTGCTGCTTCCCCGTCTGGGCCTTGCTGGCAAGGGAGGTCTCCTCCGCTCCACCACCTATGTCTTCCACGGCTGCCCGTGGCCCAGTTACGAACGCGGAGCAGGCCCTGGCACTACGCACCTCGTCTTGAAAGCAGAAAAGAGAACGACCACAGCCAAACCACGCCACAATTCCCTTACCACTGCAAGGCTCTGAAACTGTTCTATTTGCGGCTCTGACTCCGGGGAAAAGAGCAGTTATATGGCTTGTTGTTGGCCCGGCACAAAGTGGCTACGATGACTTCATTCCAAACTCTGGGCTGTGATTTGACCTACGAACAAATAATTTTCTGCAAAACTGCCTTTGAATCACATAAACGGCAACAGAGGTTTAATATTCAAGGTCTTCGTGCTCTTTGCCAGACACATGGAAATCTAGAAAGGGCAACCGTTTGAAGCACTGGAGATCCAAACGCACATCTGATTTATAAGCAGACCGCTAGCCCTACCTAAACCCTGCAGCACAGAAGAGAAGGTGACGCGCTGGGGGATTCAAAAGGCCCGACATGGGTGACCAATTTACCTCATGGATCACTGTCCGGATTTCGCAGAGACCGTAAGGTCGCCTTCCGAGCTCTCTATCATCTGAAAGGAAGGCGAAAGCAAGAGGAGATCTAAGCCCCACTGGGATTTCAACACAGGAAAAAGACTCACGTCCCACTAAAGCAGCGAGACTTTGTTTCATTTAGCTAATGAAGCTTTGGAGAGTAAATTATTCTTCAGTGGCTGCTGAAACGACCACCAAAAAGACACTCCACTTGCTGAGTGGCTCCACCAAGTCGAGCCCTAGGCGCAAGCTGCCAGGCCACATGTACCCAGTGGAGGACGTTCCTAGGTGCCTGCCGATGGGATGTCCCTGCCGATTAATCATAACACAGGATATTCTGAAGAGGGATCGTGATCCTGTTTTAGGTTTCTTAAAGGAAAACGTATAAAAAGCCTATGGGTTATATACAATTCAAGAGAGAAACAAAGTCGACAATTTCAAATGAAAAATGACAAGTTTCTACAGGGCAAGATTCTAGTGTATTTCCTGAACTACCCAGTCTATAGCAAGCAGTCAAGAGGGGACTTGCCGATTATCTAAATAAAAAAAAAAAAATTGTGGGCTCAGGGCACCTGGGTGGCTCAGTCGGTTAAGCATCCGACTTCAGCTCAGGTCTTGATCTCTTGGTTAGTGGGTTCGAGAACCACGTCGGGCACTGTGCTGACAGCTCAGAGCCTGGAGCCTGCTTGGATTCTGTGTCTCCCTGTCTCTCTGCCCCTCCCCCACTCACGCTCTGTCTGTCTTTCTCTCTCTCAAAAATAAATAAACATTAAAAAAATTTTTTAAAAATGTATGGGCTTATCTAAAAAGAAGCCAGAAGCCCAGACTCCTTCTATGAAGCTCTACTGGATCAGAGGATGGCAATTTTAGACACGGAAGGAGAGCTAATCAATCCCTTTCAAAGTCTGAAATGGCTTCCAAAAGTCAGGGGATCCTGCATATGAAGAGAGTGGTTTCTGTTCTAATTCTACTTTTCTCAGCAGAAAGGCTTTCATGAAACCAACATGTATTTTAAAACCTCCACCACAAAGGAGGGCAAGAGGAGAGAGTGTGCTAATTTTAGGGGAAACCGAGCGGGCTGGCCACACCCAGCGAGACCCAAGCAGCAGCTCCCATACTGTCTGTGGAGAGACCTTTCTCCACATAATGGCAAACAAGCAGTCTTGTCAGATTTTTCTTATTTTTCATCATAAGAAACGTTAAGTGTCACAATACTTCAAGTGCGCGGCGTGAATGGAAAACAGGATGGTGCAGTGACTTCACGCTGATGGTAAATCAAGTGTTCTGTCTGGCAGGAAAAGTGTCATTAGCCTGCGAAGTGATCTAGCTGATGTCATTTTTGAAACAGAAGTAATAGGTCTATTTGAATTTATGAGGAAAACAATCGATTTTATTTTCCGCCATTTACTTTTAGAGGTCAGAAGGAAAATATTTATTGTGTCTTTTAAAAGAAATAGCATTCATTATACTCCCAAAAAGTAAGTTCCACAAAGAGTAAATATTTCCACTGGCAAAACATGGAATGTGGAATTTCATTCTTTAAAAGTCAGGTTATGAAAGACGAACATCAGCCCCAAGTAGAACATTAAAGTAAAAATAGCTTATCATTTCCGCTCACTCACACAGGTTGGTGCTGCCTTGGCTGTACCTCCAAGGTCAAGAAAAATGTAGTGAAACGTAGAGTTGTCAACAACCTAATAAGTACCAGTCTAACCACAGACAGAATGTCCCCAAAGACGTTATCTATGCAATTCACCTGTCTTGCTACTTTTCATTCAAAGCAACTGTGTTCAGGGAGAAAGGCTGTTTTTCCCAGAGTAAACATTAACAGTAAAAATAGCAGAAGTGAGATCTGCTATAAGGAAATGCAAACGAAAACCAATTTAAATAATCAGTTTTTTTTCAAATAATCATGCTCATTTTAATGACAATGATGAATTATTACTGATTATATAAAGGATGCTTTTGATGTGTTTTTGAGCGAAAAATAGGTTCTAAGACATACAGAGTAGGAGTATAATCAGTTTTAAAAACATACTTTTATAGTGAGGATCCATGGACATGAGTGCAAGAATACATACGAGGTGTTAATACTGGCTGGTATGTTCAGTCATGTTTACTAAGGAAAAAATTTACATAGAGGGAAATTCACTATTTTTGTATTGAGTTCTATGAGTTCTGACAAAGTCACAAAATCATATAACCATCATCCCAATTGGGATATAGAATATTTCCATCTATACGAAGGAGGACACTTGTTACGATGAGCACTGGGCGTTGTATGTAAGTGATGGATCACTGAATTCTACTCCTGAAACCAATACTGCACTGTATGTTAGCCGACTAGAATTTAGACAAACATTTGAAAATAGGAAAAAAAAAAAAAAAGAACATTTGCATCTTTCCAGAAAGTTCTTCCGTGTCCTTCTGTAGTCCATCCCTCTCCCCATACCAGCCCCTGGCCATCAATAATCTGCTTTCCTTCCCTTGTCACATTGCTTAGTCTAAAGCATCATACAAATGAAATCCTATTGTAGACAGCCTTTTGATTCATGTTGGGTTTTTTTTTTTCCTAGAATACGAGATTATAGGTGATGATTTCTTTATTCTTGCTTTTGCTTTTCTCGATTTTCTAATGTTTCATTAAAAACAATTATTTTTCCAGTTTGTAAAAATGAAAATAAAAGCCAGTAAACTGTGTTAGGCTTTATGGTAAGTAGATAAAGCCGTGAGGGCACACGTGAGGACAAATGTGGGAGAAGATGTCAAAATGGTACAATTCCTTCTCCAGAAAGTTAACTTTAAGAGACAAGAGAGAACCAGCCAGCACTTGGCAAAAATCCCACATACTCGTCGTGTGGCTTCGGGCAGGTTACTTAGCACTTTTTAGTTTCAATGTCCTTACTTTTAAAGTGGGGATTCAAATAATGCCTCCCCCATAAAGGTGTCAGAAGATTCTAGGAGACTGGCATGTGTCTTTACAAACTTTAGCACTAAAACTGCGTTTATGATTTTTTTAATTTGATTCTTCTTTTTTAAAGTTTATTTATTTGAGAGAGACAGAGACCGTGTGAGCGGGGAAGGGGCAGAGAGACTGAGGGATAGAATCCCAAGCAGGCTCTGTGCTGCCAGTGCAGAGCCCGACGCGGGGCTCAAATTCACGAACCTGTGAGATCATGACCTGGACCCAAACCAAGAGTTGGATGTTTAACCTACTGAGCCACCCAGGCGCCCTTGATTATTATTTATTCGGCTATTTTTATCACTATTACTACCATCAGACCATCATACCATTTGGGAGTGTTCCGATATGAAAAGACACTCCAGGCCCAGGAGAAGAGCCACAGGATAGAGAAGGACAAGCAGGAGCGGAAGGAGGAGAGGCGAGGTCACAGGCTCAACATTTCAAATCTCGAAACGGAATTCTAGACATTTCACTTTAGAAAATTTAAAACTTCTGCTTTTTCTAAATGCAGTTATTATTCTATTATGACATCTGAATGAATTCAGACACCTGTGATTTTCTCTTCTGAACTTTTACAAGCGAGGGCTCATTATTCAAGGTGCCTTAGAAAACAGAATATATTAATAGTAAAGACCAGCCACTCTGAGAACTTGAATCTGTATTTCCTTACTACGTAGGACGCAGGGATACTTCGGTGAACACATACATTGTATTTGTCTGATTCTCCTTCCATCCCATAGGAATAGCCGAAACCCTCTGGCCTTCCTCCGTCCCCTGCATGACATCAACGTAGGGGAGACAAAGATGGCTAATAAAGTTAGCAGTCTAAACAGGAACATGACATCTCCTATCGGTGCACAATGAGACCAAGCAGTCGTATAAGTTCAGTTCTGCAAGGTTTTCGGTTGCCAGAGAGTCTGGGGTGAAAATGAGTTCATAAAAAACAAATATGATCCACCTTTATCTTCCCAAGACTGTAATGCATGCCAGGAAGTGAGTAAGTCTGTCTCTATTGGGAAGCTCCCAAATGTTTTGATTGAAATAGAACATCTCATTTAATTCTGATCCTTGGGATGAATTCCTAATTCATGAACTGATCCAAGCTTTTCATAATAGATGGCAATTGAATTAAAAACATGTCTGCTGTCTCTGGCCAAATACACACATACATTAAAAGCAGAACTATTGGCTCCAAGCATTTTGGCCAAAAAACTATTCTAATTGCATTATGGCTAAATTCATATACATCCGTTCCTCTGTGTATGTCTCTGTGCGTGTGCACGTATGTGTGTGTCCGTATGTACAATGATCATGGAATATGTATTACTGAAAAATCTCATAGGCTCAGGCATGACCTCCCAAGCTCCAGGCACACCCTATCAGATACGTGTTTGAGATAGTTCTTCTGACTAGAAAACTTACCATCCCCACATCCTACCTGTCACTTAAGACACAGCTCCCGTGTCACTTCTCCATCAAGCCCTTCCCAGTTTCCCTACACCAGAAACAATACCTGTCTCCTTCCTACTCTGGATTCGTTATTTATATCCATGTCTTCTCCCCACAACAAAGCAAGAGGCTCCTTGAGCACAGAGCTCATGGATACTGTGTACTCTCCCCTTCCCACCAGTGTCTAGCATAACGCTTTATACAAAAATAAATGAATGAATGACATTTTATTCCATTTTGACACAATAATCAATGTTTGCTCTCATAAGATAGTAATAGCTGAACAGTCCAGAAAATAGGACTTGGGAATATGGCTTTGGTAATACTCTAATTTCGAATTCCTGACAATTTCTGGCTCCTCTTGAGGCCTCGTTAATATTTCAGTGGACGCATTAGATAGTCTGTCCATGGATCTCTGGGCCCAACTCCAGGAACACAGAAACAATCTGAGCGTCAAGGGTTTAGGAAGAAACTTTTTTGGGAGTAAGAGAGTACTTAGATTGGGATTTATGTGGACATTAAGAAATGATCTGGCTTCCATCTGCATTCAGTAATTCAGTAACGAAGAACTTTTTATCTAGATACTTACATACTAATCACGGGTAGCTTCTATGTTTTAGTCAATTAAATGACCTGCATGAAAGATGAGTTGAAAAAAAGAGAGAAGGCATGCTTACCCACTTACCAAAGCATGGAGGATACTGGAGGGATAACTTACCCCCCTCCCAAATCTGGTAAAACAATTACCCAGAAAGTCAGAGAGCTTGGAACAGTATTTATCCCCATCTGGCATCTCTGTCTCCTTTTTCAAAGTGTCAAAAATTTGAAAGGGAGGGGAACAAGTATGTGGCATCCTGCGTCACCCTGCTCAGAGACAAGCAACATTCACTGACCACTTGATGCACGGTTTTGCCGGCCCAGTCCTCACAACGAGGAAAACTTCCATTCAGCCCATTTTACAGATGACAATATTGAGGCTTATGTTATTAAAAATTATGCATACGCTAGACTCCGCAGAGCAGAAAACATTCAAGTCAGACCTTACTTCCCATTAGATTATTTCAAAGTTCAATATTATAACCTGGAGACTTACAGACCATGTTGGTCAATTCATTTTCAGTTGACTCAGATGAACACAACCGATCTTCTAACAGCTGAAGAGCTGGGCGGGGTGTGGGGGGAGCTGATCTCCAAAGAATCGTAGAATTGCCAGAGAATCCTGAGTGTCACTAGGAGTTAATAGTCTCTGAGCAAAGAGTAAGAACACAAAATTTGCGGGCACCTGGATGACTCAGTTGGCTAAGCGTCCGACTTCGGCTCAGGTCATGATCTCGCAGTTTGTGAGTTCGAGTCTCACATCGGGCTCTGTGCTGACAGCTCGGAGCCCGGAGCCTGCTTCGGATTCTGTGTCTCCTTCTCTTTCTTCCACCCACCCCTCCCCACATGCACACACTCTTGCTCTCTCTCTCAAAAAATGAATAAACATTGAAAAAAATGAAAAAAAAATACAAAGTTCCAGCTTCCTTGTGGACTCCTACCGGGTTATGTTTCCAGAATTGCCCCGTGGGCCTCCAATCCCGGCACCCTGGACATACGCCATGGGAACGTGAACCTAACGGGCAGAGCATCTCTAGGAGTTGTCTTTTCTTTCTCAAAGTTAAGCCTCAGAAACATTTACTGCGTGCTCACTCAGAGATGCTGGAGCTTTGCACACGTTATTCCAGTGAATGCTCACCACCTGATGAAATTCGTATTTTAAACCCCTTGAGCACCCTCAATGTCCCACAGAGAGGTTAAGGTGCTCGGCTGTGAGCACACAGCTCTGGAGAGGTAGATCCAGAAAGGGAACTCGGATACTCCCGACTTTAAAGTAGACCAAGGAGGGGCGCCTGAGTGGCTCAGTTGGTTAAGTGGCCGACTTCCGCTCAGGTCATGATCTCGGCTCAGGTCATGATTTCACGGTCTGTGAGTTCAAGCCCCGCGTCAGGCTCTGTGCTGATGGCTCATCGGAGCCTGGAGCCTGCTTCGGATTCTGTGTCTCCCTCTCTCTCTGCCCTTCCCCTGCTCATACTCTGTCTCTATGTCTCTCAAAAATAAATAAACGTTAAAAAAAAATAAAAATAAAAAATAAAGTAGACCAAGGAAACCGCATTCCCAGCCACTCGCAAGGGTTTCTGCCTTCCACACGTCGGAGCTCAAAACCTCATGTCCGTCCAGCTGCTTTTCAGAAATGGATCAGTTTCTTTTCTTTTTTTTTTTTTTAATGTTTACTTATTTTTGAGAGAGTGTGAGCAGGGGAGGGGCAGAAAGAGGAAGACACAGAATCTGAGGCAGGCTCCAGGCTCTAAACCTTCAGCACAGAGCCCAATGCGGGGCTCGAACTCGTGAACCACGGGATCACGACCTGAGCCGAAGTCGGACGCTTCACCGACTGAGCGGCCCAGGCGCCCCAGAAATTGATCATTTTCTTAACGTTCATCTTCATCATCAAAGAATTCACCAAACGGGACTGAAAAGTAGTGAATACTTTAAAAAAATCACTGAGTGAGACAGACAGAATTCTGGTTCCAACGCAGTTACTCAGAGAAGGGGGGAGAAACCACAAGGGACTGTTGCCGGGGCATCCCGGTCCGCACCACACGACTGCCTCTGCTCTGACTCCCATGTTCACATTTTTCTCGCGACCGTTTTAGTAACAGATGGGCTAGTGACTGGAGAATGATCAGCTCCAATCTCTGCAGCTGGAGCATCCCAGAATTGCAGAAATAGCAACCTTCTGAATAATTTTTCCTGCCACAAACAAGTGCTGTGTCTGCTATAATAATCCCCTTAGTGGGCCTGGGGAGGGGGCCTTCTTCCCAGCCCAGAGCCATGGTTCAGTTTATTTTAAAGCACAACGGCCTTCGGTATTTCAGCTAAGAGATACTTCAAACTTCTGGACCACCTGATCTTTGTTTTGTCTTCTCTCAGGCAGATAGACCAGATAATAACGTTTGAGTTCAAGGACATTTAATCTTCAGCTGTCACACACACAAAAAAAGCCAAGATCAGAGGCAACATAAAGGTTTGGTTTTGTTTTCCTCTTATTCATCTAGTCCAGGAGCCTTCCAAGGGGGGGTGCCATATTGAAACTGCCCAAATTAGGACCCCAATACCTACGCTCTCAAGAGGCCAAATCTGTACAAAGCATAAACCTTCTTGACCACATTTTGACCATGATGCATATGCACTCAGAAGCACTCAGTCAAGATGTTGGTGTTTATGAGGCAAAAATCTAGACCTCTGACTCAGTATCTTCTTTTTTCATTTAAGGGCTTTGCGATCACAAACTACGCACCTGAATGAATGGGACCTGATACTATTTAGAAATAGTGGAAATCAATTCGGAATCATAAACTTGATTAGTCATCCATGGGACAAGACTTGGTTTCTTCCCCAGTGGCAAAGACTGTGCCAATGGGTCAAACAGATACATAAATACATAACTATTTGAACTAGGAGACGTTTATTGACATTATACAAACTATAGAACCCAAGAATCTCGTGAGTTTTCAATGATGACAAAACTATGTAAACACATGATTTCCCTATTTTCGAATGCATTGTTTTTATAGCAGTTTCACTGAGATATAACTCCCACATGAAATAATTCGGCCTTTTAAAGTGTAGTAGTTTTCTCACTATATTCACAGAATTGTGTGACTATCACCACTATCGAATTAAAAAAATTTTTTTAAGTGTTTATTTTTGAGAGAGAGAGAGACACACACACAGTGTGAGCAAGGGAGGGGCAGAGAGAGAGGGAGACACAGAATCTGAAGCAGGCTCCAGGCTCTGAGCTGTCAGCACAGACCCTGATGCGGGGCTCAAACTCACAAACTGCAAGATCATGACTTGAGTCAAAATCGGACACTTAACCCATGGAGCACCCAGGTGTCCCTCCACTATCTAATTTTAGAACCTTTTCATCATTGAAAAATGTACCCATCAGCAGTCCCTCCCCATTCTGTCTCCCTACCCCCTACAGTCACTAATCAACTTCCTGCCTGTATGGATTTGCCTACTGTGGACATTTCATATAAACGCAAGCATGTGACATGTGGTCTTTTGTGTCTGGCTTCTTGGACTAAGCATCATGTCTTCAAGGTTTACCAAGCTGTAGTACATGTCAGTACTTCATTCTTTTTAACAGCCAAATAATATTTCACTGTATGATTGGACACCTTTTTATTCATCCATTAATAAGGTGGTGGGTATTTGGTCTGGTTTCGCTCTTGGCTCCTGTGAAGAATGCCGCTCTGCATATTTTTCACATGGATATATGGCAAGCATCTCATTTTTAATGAAAACCACAGTCTTTGGCAAACAAAGAAGAGTAAGTCATTTTATGCCAACGAATGGAAAAGTTTTCACCGGGAGGAGTAGGACGGAACAGCATAAATCAGAGCAACCTGAGAAAGCCCCACGTGGCAATGCACCGTGGGGCCAATCCCTGCGGGCCCTGTCCTGGGTCTAGTGGGCTTCCCTGAGGTGCTACTGAGATCATGGCCCTGCAGCCTCAACTGTGCGCAGCTGGGGGTGACAGCGCTGGCCCGCCCCATCCAGGAGCCTCCAAACCCATCTTCATTTCCTGGATTGGGAAGTGGACACAAGGGTCTGCACCACGTCCTGATGGCTTCCTCTACCACGGATGCTGAATGGGACTACAGTGACCTAAAAAGGTTTTCTCACTAATGACTGAAGAGGTCAACAGGCAAATCAGACTTTTATTAACAGTTCCCTTCCGTTGTGATGCGCTCTCTCATCCAAATGAAAGGAGCTCATTCGAATCAAGAGATAATAAAAGGATAACTTAACCTGTTTTGTGAACATATTCCTACACAGTCAAAATCCCCTTTGTTTCCATGTTGATTAAATATCAAAGGCATTTTCCCAGTGTCTGAAGTACCAACCAAAGAAGGTGCACATTAACTTCTTCACCCTCAAGTAAAATAATATTACAGGACTCGAGTGTGTTAGACTCCATTTATTCCACAACCAGAGGTTCAAAAGATTAGTAATTACGAAGCTATGTAGGACAGAGAAGTGTTTTGCGTCCTCCAAATTATCAGGGGTAGTTTGCTAACTAGCGTCTGTGGACAATGAGCGATGACCCCCAATCCAGCTTTGTTCTCATTAGAAAGGACTTCAACCAGGCTGAAAGGCAGCCGGAGCTCAGTTATACCTCAGCCAACTCCTGTTGTCTTTTCACAATTGGATCTGCCTTTTTTTTTAAAGGAATAAAACCAAAAAAAAATCACAAATAGACCAGTCTCAAATGCAATACAGTCATTTACATGGTGGTCCTTTCCCTCCACAAAATTATAGCATCTGAATTTCCTGTAAAAAAAAAAAAGAAGAAGAAGCCACAGAAGCAGCAACAAATTCTATGTGCCTAAACTAACAAGTCTAAATTTTAGTGAGGCAGTATAAATCACTGTCGCTGTTCCCCCCACTCCTCCGAACAAAAGAGGTTCACCCACCCCTCTTCCTATCCACCACAGGAAACAAAACAAAACAAAAACCTAGTGGGGCCTCCACGCGGTCATAGTACCTGAAAGATACTGGGGACAGCAATTGGAGTCTGCATTTAGAAAGCTGGAAAGCAAAGAGATTTGAAGGGAAATGGACACACACAGGACAAAAGAAGGGTCCAACCCAAAGGTTAGCAAACTATGGTTCCTTGGCCAGATCTTGCCCACTGCCTCTTTAGCGAAGACCCCTGAGCTACAATACAGATAAATTACGTTGTTATAAAAAATTTTTGAATGATTGGGAAAAAGTAAAAAGTAGAACAGTATTTCATACATATGAAAATTAAATAATAATAAAAACCTAATTTCAGGGTCTGTAAATAAAGTTTTATTGGAACATATCCCTGCTCATTCATTTTGTTTTGGAACAAATCGCTGCTCATTCATTTTGCGTAAGGTTATTTTCAGGCTGCAGCGGCTGAGTTGAATGGCCATGGCAGAGACTTAGATGGCCTACAAAGGCCATAACAAATTATCATCAAGCTCTTTATAGAACAAGTTTGAACCAAAGGGTACATTTCATCCCAAATCTCCAAAATGGATCTCAAGAAACAGAATAGGTTCTAAACCACCCATTGTCACCGGATGGGCAGGGCGGCCCTGTATTTGTAGAGGGAGGCAGCTCAGACGGGATTCTTGTTCCAAAGAAGGAAAGAAAATAATCAGACACACCAACTCTACTGGGTTGAGAGTTTCTGCCGACCAACGACTTGTCTCTTTTTATAAATTTGTTTCAAGCAACAGAGCTTATCAGTGAACACAAGAACACATTAGCTGCCCACACATTAGCATTTAGTACAATTATCTACAAAAGGGACAAGGAATCCATTTACATTTCAAATCTTCTTCACTCCATTTAGCCTGAAACTTTTTTCAAGTAACAAACACAGTCGGGAACACTAGATAACTACTTCTTATCAATGTGGACGCCATTTTAATCCACCCTAAATAATGCTGCTGTTGTGGGAAGGTGGAGGAGTGAAGCAACTAAGGAAACAGAATAACTAATGAATAGAAATTGGAAGCCTTGCAAGCTCGCTGACAATAGCCAGTGTTGTGATGTCAAATTTTCATTAATTGGATGTGTTAATGAGCCACTCCCTCTGTGCTCTGGTTCCCTTAACTCTGTCCTGCGCTTATCAAAGAACGCCAGGCTCTGTGTCTTTGGCCCAATTCAAAAATAACACGCAGAAACATGCCTGGAACCGAATTCCATAATCTGAACATCACCCACACTTCATGTTGTGGCTAATAATCCAGTAGATATGTTTCCGTCCTTGTGTGGGAATAAAGAAATAACCGAAAGGCAAGATTCTAAATGCTTTCAAATCCCGGAATGGGAATTCGAAGACTTTTAATAGTTGATCCGGTCTTCAAGATTTTGCTCCAAAAATCTCAGCGGGACTTGTCACCTTCCTTCCATGAAACTGCTGATGTGTGTGGTTTTCCTTTGGCGGCTCGTTTGTGTGCAATAGTAGCATGATGGCCTAATTTTTAATCAAAATTTGTTCATGTTGAAACTCTTCACTTCTTTTAAAAATTTTTTTTAATCGTTCAAAGTAAATAAGTAAATAGCAAGTTGCAGAGAGACACAGATGGCTGGGCAATCTAGGGAGGCCCAGATGGCGTATCAACATGCCCACGAGCCAGTCATCCTATTTGTGGCTTCCAATCTGATAGTGGCTGGGATTAATATCACCTCCACAGTCTCCATGCCAGCCGAGGGGCACACGAGACTGGTGTCTGAGCCAGAAAAGATCTGACTAAAGACATCCGGGTCTTCCCGCACTGTCTGCAGCAAATCTCAAGTTTCACAGGGACTGAAATGGCCCAACCTCCTTCGTAGCTGTTATAGGTCAACCATGCTTCTAACACCACATGCAAGGGGGAATGTGTGGGCCCAGGTGTACCCCCCTGTGGATTATAACCTCCACTTTTTCTTTAAGACAATCCCTATCACATTTATAATGTATGTTTCAGGAAAAAAAATCCTCTTAAAAAATTAAATACAGAGGGAATAATATTCCCTAAGGAACATTCCCTAAGTCCCTAAGGAACTTTTTCACATGACTAAAAAATTGCCATTACTATTCCCAATGTTATACAAGGGTAGACTTTATTACAGTCTCCTGACCAAATAATGAGTTTGCAGAATTAGGAAAGAGCATCTCCCTTCATTTTTATCAGGTGCCAATCTATACTTAGGGGGAAAAAACCCCAAAGATACTAGTGTTCTTAATCAGTTTGTGGCAAGGAGTATCGGAACACCATGTAAACAGGCTAATGTGTGCAAACAAAAAAATGCTCAGCGTTTGCAAATCAGCTTCTCCGTGTTATAAAAAAAACACAAACGATTTAGGAAGCCTATGCTGGGAAACAGCAATTCCAAATTATGAAGTTATATAACCCCTGGGCCTCAGCTTCCCAACAAGGAAAACGATGTCCAAGAGTAGATTATGGCAAAGAAATGAGTTACTACAATAAAGCACCTGGCACACGTAAGCACCTGAAGCTGTAACTATTACTACTTAATTACCGAAATCATTTCTCGCGCTCCAATCACATTTTTCTTCCAGAGAATCTTACTTTCTTTGATACATAGGAGATAAAACAAAATAGGTGGTCATTCAATGAGCATAAGTGTAGGCCAAAAAAAGGGGGGAAATTAAATAATCAGAAAGAAAGTTGAGAGGAAACAGGAGGAAGTGTAACACTAGGATTTATAATTAAAGGGCCACATACCATGCCACCTTAATTTAAGTTAAATACGGAAAGAAGTCGAATATGAAAGTAACCAAGGAAAATAACGATGCCGTTAAAAACACGGTCACACCTTTAGTGGCGCTAACAGCCAATGTGGGAATTCGAGCCTTACGGAAGAATCTGCAGGCTCTTTCGCATTTCATTCTGAAGCTTTTAATAATTATTCACACTCCCCGGCACTGCCACTCAGTGGAGACCAGAGGAACTCTGGGATGATCACCAAGGAATACTCTAGAAGTAGGTAAGTGCACCAGGGCAGAGTGACAGCAATTACATTGAGCTGTTTCCAGGTTAAAGGCAAACCTGGTAAATCTTTCCTTTAATCTCCCAAGAAAGCGTAGGTTCACTCCTCCAGGTACAAATAAACTGGATCCTACTAACCTGAATACAATCACGTTCCTTTTTAGGACAAAGGGAGCAAGACCCAAAAGGAGGAAGTGATGATTCTCTTTCAGCACACTGTCTTTTAATACCTGGAAGCAGGGTCAAAGACCAGGATGGGTAATCCAGGAGCCTTCTAGGAAAGCCGGGTTACGGTTGCCATGGCAACCCCCCCGGGATGAATCTAGAGATTGAAATGTCAGGAGAGACACTGCTGGGTGGATTCGGCCAGGCGCAATGGGCAAAATTTAGGCTGGAAGGCTCTGACTGATGAGAAGGTGGGATTTTTCCACGGACAGGACTTTCTGTAAAAATAAAAATCACTTCAAGCAAGTGTCTCATAACCACTCGGCGAACCTAGTGCTTTTTCACTCTCTGCTGATGTGGGTTTGGTGGCCATTTGCTTCTTCCGTTGCTCATCTTTTTCAACTCCTTTTGTCCTTTCTGCCTTGTTTGTTTGCTCATTCACATTGTTGTTAGTCAGTTGAAGGCGTTGTTTAAAACAGAATTAATGTATTCTGGCCACTGGTCCAGGAAAGCATATGGTGAACGTGACGGGACAAGAGTTATCTGCGACCGCGCGGTGATGACCTCAAGAGACACAGATCAGACTGCGGTGCTCCACCCACTTCGCAGCAGATGATGGATTTTTCACTTTACTCAACACCCTCCCATCTTCGGGATGCTTTCTGTCCTCTCCTCCAGATTTCTTCAAGGCCTTCCTTATCCTCTCTTGAGGATAGGGAAGGAGTGCAACTTCCATAGAGGTTCTTGGCTCGGTGGTTTTAATGACCTCCAAACCCGAGGACTGTCCCGTCTTTATCTCCTACGGTGTCATTCCCCCATGCTCCTGATTTCCAGCCCCAACTGCCTGCCCAGAATACACTCTCGGAATTCTCATGAGCTCTTCGAACCCAACCAACGGACTCAAATGGGAACCCATTATGTCCCCTCTCATGGCAGCCCCTTTGTCCTCCTCCGATTCTTCAAGTGGCTGTCATTATTCTGGTTGGTCTCAGATCCAAAGTCGCCTCCTCAAGGAAGCTTTACCTGACCACCCCATGTGTAAGGGCCTTCCTCACCCCTGACCACTGTCCCCTATCTCAGTGTCCCATTATAGTTATTCACAGCCCTGACCACCGTATCCGAGAGGACCTTTCTCATTTATTTACTTATTGACATATGTCCCCTTCACTGGAACAAAGCCCGATGAGACCAGTATCTTGTACTGCTCCCTGCTGCATCCCTGGAAGCTAGAACAATAGCTTGCACTTAGTACACGCCCAGTGTTTACTAAACGGAATTTGTTGAATAAATTCCGTATCATAAATTTCATGACACTGCAGAAATTTCAGAAATTTTCTCTCTCATATATCTGCTTAAGAAATACTTTCATCGATTATGTCTAAGATAAAAAGCCTTGGCACTTCGTAGGATAAGCTTCAGCCATCTGGGATATTTAGATATGTAGAAAGCCCCACTGCCCCTGAAGCAGGAAATAAATCAAGTCTCTCTATGGTTTTCTTTCTTGTACACTTAACACTTGTACTCAATACAGAAGCATACACAGGTTCAATTTAAATGCATCTTGCGGCACATAGATGGCTCAGTCGGTTGAGTATCCGACTCTTGGTTTTGGCTCAGGTCATGGTCTCACAGTTCGTGAGTTCTGACAGTGCATGGCCTGCTTGGGATTCTCTCTCTCTCTCTCTCTCTCTCTCTCTGTCTCTGTCTCTGTCTCTGTCCCTCCCTTGCTGGCACTGTCTCTGTCTCTTTAAAAAATAAATAAATACATGCATCTTGATGATAATCATGATCCTACTGTGATTGTAGGTATTTATGTCAAAACAAATGTCCATAAATAACAAGTAAATTTATTTTGACATAAATGCCTCCTGTCCTTTAACAAACAACTCAATTGTTTTCACTAACAGCTATTCTAAAATGTGTTCTCAAAAAAACCCCAAAACAACAACAACAAAAACCCCAGCTACTAGCCTTAGGACAAAGAGTGAGAACAAGCCCAATTCATCCCTCAGCCAGTTTCAATAAACAACAAGAGGATATGCTAACAGCTCCCAATGAAACTGGCATTCATCTGAGAGGCACCCAAATCATTCAGTGAACAGGAGAAAATATTTGTTGACTCTTAATTTGATTATCACTCTTTACATTAGCCAGGTCACTCTATTCATGTTGACGGAACTCAACAAACGTTTACTGAATTTCCACCTTGTGTCTCATCTCTTAGTTAAGTCCTGGACAGAATGCAACTGGTAAGACACAGAAACTGCCCTCAGGTGAGTTAATATTTGTTCAGGTGCCTGGAATACAGCAGACACTCAATAAAAGTATGCCGAATGCACTAAAGCAGAAAACAACATTAGATAACGGCATTGGAAAGATTTACAACATGCCCGGGGGCTTGCAGCGCGGAGGGGGAGAGGGAACCCGAGACTCACAGATCGTGTTGGAATTCCAACCATGAGGCCTCCTCGCTGTGTGACCTCTAGCGAACTTCTTAACCCTTTAGGCTCAATTCGACCCCATGTAAAACAGGAATAAGAAGTCCTGGATTTGCTCTTGGGGCATGAGATACGACGTCTGTAAAGCGCTGGGCCTGGCACAGGGCAGGGGCTCAGTAAATGGCGAACAGACCCGGCTTGGCAGGGCGATCGTGGGCAGTGGGCTGTGCCCTGAACCAAACCTGTGATAGGAGAGACAGGTGCAGGCCTTGCAGGCAGAGGGCGTGTTGTCAGTAGAGCCTGGAGGAGAACCACGTGGGGCTTATCTATCCAGGGGCAGCGAGCCACTCCTTCAGCCAGATTAGAATGGCCCGAGAAACAAGACAACGGAATGGAAGGTAAGACACAGGTGTGGGCAGAGGGCTTTGCACCTCACACCCAGGAGTCCGTAAACCTGTGTGGTCAGTTAAACAGAGACCTACTGAGGATCCGCGGCAGGGAGGACGCAAGCTGCTAGGAAACCGAGTCACGTGTCTGGAAATGCAGCAACGGCACAGAGCCGCATGGGGCCGATCTGGCCCGGGAGCCGCATTATTAGCGGTCAGGAGACTAATATTCAACGTGCACAGGAAATGCTCTCCGAATCCCAGACAGGCTGGTACCGGCGTCCAGACTGGAATCCAAGCCTCCTCACTGTTAACCTAACCTAGCACTTCCCCCCAGTGCTACCAACATGCGGGGTGTATGTACACCAAAATACAGCATTTTATATACGTGTGTGTCACATACCATGCGTATGTGAAAATATCCTCCACTGTGGACACCGTGGTGACAGGGAATGACTTCCTCTAGGACGGAGGGGTGGGCGGCCACAGAAAGCTCTCCCCAGACGTCGCCCCTCTCTTCAGAACTGCTACAATGGGTCCACGGCGGTTTGTTGCATTAGTCCACTTTGAGTATGCTTTAACTTTTCTTGATAAAAAGTGGGGTATTGTTCCCCCGCGCCCCCACAATCACACGAACCAAACAAGAATCGCTGAACCACACCCTCCCCTTAGAAAGCCGCCCCAGTCTCCTATTCCACTGCCTGGCATGCGGGTCCCTCTACTGCACCTGAACTTTGGCTCCTCCTGAGCCCTCCTCACCCTCCTTCATTTCTCCGCATCTGCTCACCTGCACCCATGTCTTCAGTAAACACCCAGAGAAGCACCCAGAGCCTTGGGTCTGACCCCTGAGCCGAGCTGCAGCTGGCCGCACCGTGTACCCGCCCGCACGTCCACCGTGTACGTGCTCACCAGACGGAACACGCACCGACCCTTCTCTTGCACGGGTTCCTCCTGCTTTCTTCTGCATCCTGGTAAGGGCCCCACAGCCGTTCCGCCCGGCCCTACCCCGTTGTCAGTTCCTCAATGTCCGCATTCCCCGCCCCCAACTGATGACACGGTTGGTCAGTTGCATTTCGGGAAGGGACCTCAAATTCGTCCCCACCTCGTTCTCCCACTGCCTGGGACTCCGCTCCCAGCCGTCAGCCACCCCGAGCCAGGCCACCCTCTGCTCTGCTACCCCAGTGCCCTTGCTGAACTGCTTCCAGACCTCCCGTAACCGCCTACTCCTGCAGAGCCCGGCCGGTCTGCGTCTAAATTCCTGTGGATCTAGGAGCAATATCAATACAATAGAAATACTGAATATTTACCCCACATCAGGCGCTATGCTAGGCACTTCATTCCTTATCGTTTGACGTCAGCCTGACAACAGATTTTTAAAGAACAGATATTATTATCCATTTTACAGATAAAGAAACTGAGGCACAGACAGATTACAGTCATTGGCTCAGGGTCCCACAGTAAGTGGCGAGGCACAGACTGGGAACCTAGACGGTCTAGTTCTTTTTTTTTTTAATGTTTATTTACTTTTGACAGAGAGACAGAGTGTGAGCAGGGGAGGGGCAGAGAAAGAGGGGGACACAGAATCTGAAGCAGGCTCCAGGCCCTGAGCTGTCAGCACAGAGCCCGACGTGAGGCTCGAACTCACAACTGTGAGATCATGACCTGAGCCAAAGTTGGTGCTCTAGCCGACTGAGCCCCCGAGGCCCCTAGACGATCTAGTTCTAAAGACCAGAAAGCCCCTGCCAAGAAGCTAGCCTGATTCCCCAGCGTGAAGTGAACCCCCCTAGGACTCACGTTTTCTTCCTCTAAAAGGGGATTGATAACACCTGCCTCATTAAGACCGTTAGAAGGATTCAGTGAAATAAGAACTCAAAAAAACAAAAAACACAAAACACTAGCTGTTGCTAAGAACGGGACTACTTCCAGTTTCTTGAGAAGGGTTTTGGAGATTCTCAGCCCAGCGTGGCTCCCCACATAGTTTCCCTGGTGTGTGGCAGGCGTCTCAGGAAGGCGCCCGGGGCCTTTTCGTGGGGTGAGCCTGGGCGGGCGGGCTCCCCGTGTTCACAGAACCACGTCCAGACACTCATTTCACCGGGCAGCCATTCCTCCGCTCGCTACCGACTGGGTTTCCTCCACCGGGTGGAGCAGGTAAGACCCCTCACCTCAGACACTCAGTCTGTCGGTAAGATAAACACACACGCAAACAAAAATCGTATCAGAGCCAGGTAAGCGCTCAGTCAGGTACTGAGAGAAAAGCAGAGTGTTCTCTTCGCCGGGGGGAGAGTCAACGACACGGCGCGAATCCCTCACGAGCACTCAGCACATCCCAGTTTACGATGGAGCAGCGGTATCGTTCCACGATCACATTCCCTTTACAAAATGATTGGGTTCAGCTAACTATCAGAGCTTGGTCTCTTTCTGCGCTCAAGGTCATCAGGAAATCTTCACTGCGCAGCCTCAAAGGTCCCGTCTGCTGCAAGCGACCTCGCAGCTCCAAGAAGAGGAGATTATAAAATGGTATTTCATTTTTTTTTAAAGAAGTGCTTAGGTTATTTAATAACTCAAAACCAGATATCATTTTCCTTTTATATAAAAGCACTCTAGAAGAATACAGCGACAGCTCTCTGCATAGAAATATAATTTAATATTAAAGATTTCCCTCCACGTGTCTCTTTCTTTAGAAAGCACACTAGAGGTTCTTGTCTGCGGAAGACTTAGAAAAGACTACACCACAGCCAGCTGAGTTGTTTGAGAGTCAACACAAAATACCTGCTGTCCCTTCACTCCAGGTTAAATGGCCCAGACATCCTTGCCGACCTGCTTGTGAGCAGCCCATCGGCCCTGGGCACAGTGGAGTCATCAGAGCAGAAAGGAGCCACCCGGTGAATCACGGGCCCTAACTGCTCATGAAACACGGGATTGTCACCCAGCGGCGGGCCCCCAGGAGCCTGTTGCCATGGAAGGAACGGGATGAACACAAATGGGGTGCAGCGCAGTGGGAAAGCCCCGTCTGTCCTGTGTGCATGAAGATCACAAAAGCAGCCAACGGAAACCTCTCCGTGCAATGTATGACGACAAGGAAGACCGAGGGAACTATTCATTCAGGCTCTGAGGATGAACTGGCCCCGTCTGTGCAGGTCTGTACGGCACCCGGAAGCCGAAGACACCGGAATGCAACATCCATCGCCTCTGCAATGATCGTAGCAAACCTATCAGTCTGACATCCATCTCTGATCAAAATGGCACCAAATGGCAGGGCTTCTCTCTCTACTCTGATATCCAAATCCATTTTAGCCCTTTTTTTCCCTGTGATGTTGTCTTTGTGGAAGTTACCCAAATGGTCCACCACGAGCTACCAGCCAAATGGTCAGCAGCTGTGGCACTGGTCTCTTCTGTAACTGTTGTTTGAACTGCCTATGGAGGGCTCTGGTTTCCTCTCTGTGTCTGAAGCAGTGTGATTGTATTTACCTGCTCTTCATGACTTTATCTGTTCCTAAGCCCCGCAAGGTAGCATTGACCGCAGGTATATGGGGAGGGGGTCCCCTGCAGGGGGGTCCCCTGCAGAGCAGCACGGTGCGTGGCAGTGTTTCCCATTGGGCAGGAAGCCCGTAGAGGCGGGAGGATCATGGGGAGAATGGAATGATTTCATGGCCCCTTGAGGTAGGGAGGCCATTCCCGGAGTCCGCCCACCGGCGGGGTGTCCTTTACAATCGCCTGTTTGCTCCATTCCATCTGCCTATTCGCTTTTTAAGTAAAAGGACGTGAAACATCCCCTCTCGTCAGAAATGGAATGGCTCTGTGGGCCCGATTGCGCCGGGGAGACCCGAGCGAGGGCGCCTCCCTTCCATAAGCGTCTGCTGCCAGTGTTCCTACCTAGAGAAAAAGAGATGGGGCGGTTTCCAACTTTCAAAGGCAAGTCTTCCAAAGGCTCAAGAATAAAGACTCTCTCTCCAGCTGTGCTCCACAAGACCATAAATCTCAGGCTGCAGAACCCGCAGCACAGAGCCGCACGCATTCCGGTTACAGGGTGGCGGGGAGGGACGAAGACCAGGACATAAACTCAGTTGGAAAACAGAACGAGAAATATTTTCTCCCGTCCCACTTGGTGCAACGCGACAGCTAAGATTCTCCGAAGCCCACTGACCGTTTTTCTGTTTTTCTCTGAAGCGAGTTTTCCCTGAGCGGGCCTTCTCTGGGCTAAATTAGACACCAGAAAGAAAAGCCACGTGGGCAGCGTGGGATTGGTTTTCCATCCTGCGCCAGGCCTGCAGCTCCGACGAAGGGGCCTCCGTCTGGAGGGCAGGGCGCACTCCGAGGAACACCAAATAACGGTGATCTGTGTCACGGCTGCAAGAGAAAACTACATCCCTGGGGTCTACAAGAAGATAACAGGGGTGGTTCCGGTACTTTCTAAGTAGTTTGTGTTTGTTATCATTTATGTTGTCACTCATGAACGAGCCAGACTCCAAAGGCTCAGGAAGAATTTACGTTTTTAAAAAATGTTTACTTATTTTAGAGAGAGAAAGAGACAGAGTGTGGGGGGAGGGGCCGGAAGAGAGGGAGACACAGAATCCGAAACAGGCTCCAGGCTCTGAGCTGTCAGCGCACAGCCCCACGCAGGGCTTGGACCCATGAACCTTGAGATTGCGACCTCTCAAGCCAAAGTCGGATGCTTAACCAACTGAGCCACCCATGCATCCCAGGAAGAATTTATAATAAAGAACCATTTACTTTTTTAAGTGTATTTATTTGTTCGGTGGGGAGGGAGGCAGAGAGAGAGGGAGAGAGAGAATCCCAAGCAAGGCTGTGTGCACTGTTAGCACAGAGTCTGATGTGGGGCTCGATCTCATAATCTGTGAGATCATGACCTGAGCCAAAACCAAGAGGCAGATGCTTAACTGACTGATGCCACTCCCACCCAGGCACTCCTTATAAAGGTATCTCTATAATTTTTTAATTTTAATTTTTAGAGAGAGAGAGAAGATGAGTAGAGGAAAGGGGCAGAGGTAGAGAGAGAGAATCTCAAGCAGGCTCCACACTCTGCACAGAGATCATAACCTGAGCCAAAAATCAAGAGTTGGATGCTCAACCGACTGAGCACCCAGGTGCCCGAATAAAGAAAGATTTAATAGAGAAGATTCTATCTATATGGTCATTTTCTATAAGGTAAGGTGTCTGTTGTTTGGTTTTAGCATTCGGCATTTTCGTACTGGTATTCTGCGGGAGACTGGTCTGAGAGCCGCTGCCGGGAAGCAGAGGTTCCTGCCAGTCAGTCCCTGCTGCCGAACAAAGAGGGGGATTCCCGAGTGACGGTCACAAGACCTGTCACATAATCTGCTCCTCTCTTCCAGGAGCCAAGCCTCAGGACTTACTTGTCTAAGATGAAGACCATTTTCCCACCTAGACCATACTATTTGCATTTCACGCCTCCCCAGCAACAGACAGGCGGCCCAGGAGGGGGACAGTCAGACTTCCCCGACCCTCCAAGTCCCTCCGACAGGTAATTCCTTTCAAATTCAAATTCTTTCAATTTTGACAACATCAAACCTGTGACAACCACCCCACACTGCTCTATAAACAGACTTTTATATAACTGCCATTTTATTTGGAAACTGAGTCGCTTCTGCCTGGATCTGAACCCCGATTCCACTCTTTGGTAGCAGTGTGCTGTTGGGCTTCTGAGGGTAACCTCCTGTGCCTCGGGCACCTCGCCTGCATGGTGACACCATAATGTTAGGAGCACCTGTCTCACAGGCTGGTTGTGATGATTCAGTGCCTGGCAAAGCACTGGGCACTATTTTTTTTTTTTTTTTTTTATCAGTCACTCGACTTTCATTTGAGAGGCAGTGGGACATTTTGGTTAAAAACTTACTTCTCGTCCACTTACTTGTGGTATCTTGGGAAAGCCTTTCTCTTTGCCTGGCTTTCTCATCTTTAAAATGTAGACAATCACAGATGCTACCTCACAGCCATGATACTAAATTTACACGATTTAACGGAAGGGATTTAAAACAGCGTCTGGCCAATAACACGTGCTTATTAATAAAAGTGAGCTATCGTTGTCCACAAGCTGCAGCTATAAAAGTACTGTCAAAGACAACCTGAGAATTGTGAGTTCGTCTCCCGCCAGGGGAAGATTTTTCGAGAAGGTTATTAGACAGGTAGAAATAAATCGTGCTGTCTCCCTATTGGTATTTCTTTAATCCGAACTCCATTTGTATTCAAGCAAGAATTGTTTTTTTTTTTTCTTTCTCTCTTTCCATTTCTTTCCCTTTTATCCTTCTTTTTCCATCAAGTATTAGAAAGGAGACTCGAAGGCCAGACTGCCTCGGTGGGAACCCTGCCCCCACCTTTTGTAATTGTTAGCGAGGCAAGCCGCCTCATCTTTTAGAATCTTGGTTTACTTTTCCAGGGAACGGGGCGCACAAACCCACTTCATCAGACTCGAGGAGGACTGAACGAGTGGGGAAGAACCAGAGGCGCTGATTATTCGGGCCACTTTGCATCTTTGTGATTCATGGTGTATTCGCTGTCCTCGGTCCCAGGCCTGGCCACGACAATCTTCTTGCTAAGTGATAATCCCCCACAACCTCGGATACGGCCATGCCTCCTGGCCGACTCGCCTCACCTTAACATTTGCATTTCAGCCTGCTGATCCTCTCAGGTACGTCTCCTTTCCAGTTATTTCCAGCTATTGTGAGATGCTCTTCCCAAGATGTAACTACAGAAATGAACTGTGTTCCGGCACAGGAACCCTGAGTGGACTGGAGAAAGCACGAGGCCAAGAAAACATCCGCAGCACGCTGTCCCGAAAGCGACTGTTTGGGTCAAAGATGTGCCCGATAGAAAGCCACCAAAAAATGGGACGAGTGAGGCCCCCGAGCTGGGAGGCTGTGGGGTGGGATGCAAACGTTTTAGGGGAGACGGGTCCACCTCTCTGAGCAGCTGCTTCACCTCTACGGAGGAGTAGTGTGCTTCTGTGCTAAAACAGAATTATTCTACGTGGCATGTATTTTGGGGAGGCAGGTTGCCTTAGATGGGCTGGATCTTTGACAACATCAAACCTGTGACAACCACCCCACACTGCTCGCCCCCCACCGGGCTCCAAATCGCTCTTACCTGCGCTGTGCTCTCTCTCTCCACTGTCTTTACCGTTTTCTAATGTGCTGTGTCATTTTGTCGGTTCGTTATGCTTACTGGCTATCGCCCACTTCAGTCTCCCCTAGAATGTGCGCTCAAGGGAAGGGCTGTCAGCTGGCCCTCTTGCTGATGTATCCCGCGTGCCCAGAACACTACCTGATTTGCGGCAGGTGCTCAGTGAACATTCGTCAAGTGAACGGATGAATCACAGTCTAAACAGAACATCGGACAAAATATGCCTAGAAGTGCTCGGTTTTGGGGAGTCATGTGTTGGGTACAATTTGAGTTTATATGCAAGTTCTCATTATTTCTTCCAATTTTAATGCAAAACGATTTTTATCACTCCCTCTTCCCCAGTCCCTCTAGTCTGCGGGAGCTGCAGGTTCAGGCTTTGCGGACAGCACTCCCAAGTAGACTTTCCCCGGTATTGTCCCAGCTGGGGTCGATGTGTGACAACACTGTGGCAACCGAGTGCTGCAGTGGCGTCAGGAAGAAGGGGAGCAAGACAGCCGGGCCACCGCCCCCCCGTCTACTGCTTCCTTGCCCTTCATGTTTGACACGTTCCCTACAAGTTCAAGAGTTCGGTCGTTGCATTTCACTACAAATTATGTTGCAGAAGGAGAAATAATGTGCTGTGTGGTTCTAAATCTTCTTTTCCACGAACGTTGCTGTCTCGCTTTATTGTTCAGTGATGCAAAACTTCTCCTTTACAGAAGATGTATTAGTCTTGATCCCATTCATATGGGTCAGTAATACTCTACGTAATAATCCATGCAAGGCAAAGTCATCACAAATGTTAACTAAAACATGCAACCGACAATGTTTTTTCCTGTCAGGATCTTTGGATTTATCAAGCGAGAGCCCAGAGTGTAATGTATATAAATGAGCTCAGAGAGAACAGCTAAAAATTACGTTCTCATAACTAGTCGTTGAGATTACAAACAAAAACAATTGGAAATAACACGACTTACAGAGAGCTAGAAAAACTCCAATTATTCAAGGCCGACCAACCCCCCCGGACATTTCAAAGACGTTCTTTCTTCATCAATCTGCATAATATTAACTTGGATGTACTGAAAAATCCATTTCTTTTTCCCACGTGTGATAAGGAAGCCTTGTAGACAAGAACACTGCAAGCTACTTTTGGGAGGAAAAATGCATTGGAATCCTTGGTTAGGCTTTTTTTTGGCTCAATTAATCAAAAGAGCAAACATTATCATCTTCCTTTGGAAAAACACATCTTTTTCATGTTACGATTATCACTGTTACGTATCTTTGTTCCCCCTCCCTTCAGAAATGCTGCCCCATTGCTTTTTTGTGAAATATTAAGCTTTCTCTCCCCAAGTACACAGGTACTTTTCACTTTTATAACACTACCAACAGGCCAGCTGTGCAGCCTGCTGGATTACAGGTTTGTAAACTCAGGGAGGAAAGGAGAGGGGCACAGAGCACTGCCTGGAGGGACAGGTGGTCTCGAACCATGGCTGCTCATTTAGTGAACTTAAACCTAATTAATTAATAGCCTTTATGTACTAAATTAAAAAAAAAACAACTAAACTCTATTTTTTAAATTTTCAAGGGAAGAATGAAAACCTGATGGATTTTTAAGCCAAATGTGTGGTTTTAATGAAATACACAGACACGATGCACCCTGGTTTCTCAACTGCTTCGTGAATCATACGTGTTTGATGCGCACAGGGTCCCAAGTACAGCTGCCTCAGTCCAAAGCAAGACAAGCTAACGACATCCACCGACTTCCCCAAAGATGATACGACCTGACGGATTCACTCTACCTGTCCCTCTAGTGCTCATCCTCTAACCCACCGCCCCCCGAGGGGGAGGTATCATTCCCGTCGGATTTACTGTTTTTCTACTTTTTGAAAAATGTTCATTTATTTATTTTTGAGAGACAGAGAGCACAAGCAGGAAAGGAGCAGAGAAAGAGAGGGAGAGAGAGAGAGAGAGAAAGAAAGACACGGAATCTGAAGCAGGCTCCAGGCTCCATGATGTCAGCACAGAGCCCAACATGGGACTTGAACTCACAAACTGTGAGATCATGACCTGAGCCGAAGTCAGATGCTCAACCGACTGAGCCACCCAGGCGCCCTCAGACTTCATGCTTCTTACTGTCTGTGTTTAAAGCCTGTGCTGCCTCCGCACCCAGGCCTATGTGTTCACTAGCGGTGAAGGACACTCAAGACCAACACTGACCTCTGATAGGTCAGCATACAGAGCTCCTCCGGAAGCATTGGTTCAGTTACAATAATTGGTTGCCACATGGGAACGAAGTCACCATTTGTTACAATGGTGAAAGGTAAGTTTTCTTCTCCAGTGGTATAGCAGGCAGCAGACCGGATGAAGAATTCCCTGGCCGGCTGTAGTCACGGTGAGGACACACCGCTGTGTCGGCAGCTCAGGAGAGCCCGTGAACTCTGGCCTCCACGGTGCCCGCATCAGTGGCAGGGACAGAGACTGAGCACCTTAAAACAAGAGTAATCTCCTTTCTGCGGACAGGTCAAAAGAGCCACGCACAGACATTTTTATACGAATCCATGTTTCAATGATAATGCACCACATTATGCCAGGAAGCCCTGCAAGCGATCGACGAGAACACGCGGAGAGCTGCCGGCACCTCGTGCTCACCCCGCCCTGGCCGCCAAGTTCAACGGCGCCTGTGGACAGGGAGTCTGCACCCGAACGTTAGCTTCCTCGCTCCAGGCAGGGCAGTTCCGGGGTCACTGATGTGTGGGCGACTTCAGAAAGGGTCAGACAAAACGGGACCGAGTCACGCGACTGCCGAGATCTGTACCAATGCTGACTCAGAGCAGAGAATTAGGGATGTAAAGGCTCCCTTTAAACTAAAACAGCAGAAAAACCAGTCGGCCCAGGTCACCTGTGGAGCGTACTTCAGGCTCTGCAACCTTTCAGTTCTCCCCTGCTAGCTCGGAACAGGAGTGCTGGGAACACAGGGACAGAGAGAGAGAGAAAGGAAGTGGGAGATACATCTGTGAGCTGCCCAGCTCCGCAGCAAAGGATTACAAACAAACAAACAAAAGTCCTCCCGCCTCCTAAAAACCCCGAGTCTCTCGGCTTCTCTTAAGAACCACCACCTCAAGAAAGAATGCCTGGAATACAATTATGTGCTTTCTTGTTTTTGTTTTTTTTAATGTTCATTTATTTATTTTGAGAGAGAGAGAGCGAATAAGCATGAGCAGGGGAGGGTCAGAAAGAGAGGGAGAGAGAGAATCCCAAGCAGGTTCCACGCTCAGTGCGGAGCCCAACATGGGGCTCAGTCTCACGACCTGAGCCAAAATCAAGAGTCAGATGCTTTACCGACTGGGCCACCCGGCGCCCCTGTGTGCTTTCTTTATGGTTAAACTTCCTATTTGTTCTAGTCTTAGGAAAATAGGTGCTTTCCAAGGTCTCAGCCAAAAAATATGTGGTCGTGGGCTTGGGCTCCTCTACAAGGTTTTTAAAAAATTTTTTAATGTCTATTTTTGAGAGACAGAGAGAGACAGAGCATGAGTGGGAGGAAGGACAGAGAGAGGGAGACACAGAATCCGAAGCAGGCTCCAGGCTCCAAGCCGTCAGCACAGAGCCTGACACAGGGCTCGAACCCACGAACCGTGAGATCATGACCCGAGCCGAAGTCAGACACTCAACCGACTGAGCCACCCAGGCGTCCCTGCCAGGTTGTTGTTTTAATGATTTACACACTCTATATTGCTACAAAGTGGACTTAAGTATATAGTTCACTTCTAATTACCCCTGGGAATTGAAGGGAAGCTATTCAGATATTCTCAACATAAAAACCTTACTTACTTTTCCTCTGTCATCTTGGGATTATGACTGCTATTCTAAAAATTTAATACTTCAAACTTTATTGTTTCTGGTTACCTAATAAAGACTGTACCGGAAGCTGGAGGTCTGTCCGGCTCTCCCCATCTACTACTCTGTGCGCACCTCTTCACAACTTTCCAAGTGAGAAATAGGCCCTTTCGCCCTGGGTTGATGGGAAGCATCAGTCTGGACGGGTACACGTCGCTCACTCTGTCTGATGGGAGAGGGATAAACACGAAAAAGCAGAGCGTCTGGGTGGCGAATGAGCTGTTAACACCATCTTCCTCAAGGATGGTCATAAGAACTTGGAAACGAGATACATTCTTGAGACTCTGAACGGTGATATTTTCTCAAAGAGAAGTAGCCGTGCAGTCTTAAATATCAGATCACTCCACCCTTCGCCACACAGGTCCACTGATCAATGCGATGGAATGTGTATTTAAGGAGCTCCGGTGAGTCGCAAACTTAGTAAACGTTACCTGAAGATTCACGGGAAGTCGGAGGTGCCTTTTAGAGTATCTGTCACAAAATGCTCACCGAAAGTGCTCCCTGCTTTGTCAATTCTGAAAACGAAAAGTCAGGTCATGTGATCTGTTAAGCTGGCAAGGGTCAAAGGCTCCTATCACCCCAGTGCTGAGGGAACATACTTCCTCATGGTAGTGGGTGTCGGCGCAACGTGAGGTCTGTTAACGTGGGGGGCGCCTGGGTGGCTCAGTTGGTTGAGCGGCCGACTTCAGCTCAGGTCATAATCTCATGTGAGTTCGAGCCCCACATCGGGCTCTGTGCTGATGGCTCATCAGAGCCTTGAGCCTGCTTCAGATTCTGTGTCTCTCTCTCTGCTCTTCCCCTGCTCATGCTGTCTCTACGTCTCTCAAAAATAAATAAACATTAAAAAAAAAAAAAGATTTAACGTGGAAGCTGGTGTGGGAAATAGGTGTCTGTCTGAACACCTCTATTATCATTTGCCAAATGATAATCATTCCTGTTCCTGCCGTGTGATGCAGCTTACAGGAGTTAGATACAATTTCCTAAACTGTGAGACGAGAGCTTCCCCAGCACTTAGAGGGCTGGCAACTAGGGAGCCTGGCATAACTCTGCCTACATGGGGTATGTGAGCTGGGTGAAATAAATCTACCCCGGCTCTATTCAGAAAACCCAAAAAAGTAGCCACTCAGTACGTTTCTCCTAAGAACTATAAAGCGGGACGCCGGGCAGTGCAGGATGACAAACAAGAGAGCGCCAAGCTCCTTTCTCCAAAGGCCTCGTGACCAAGCAGGAGACAAAGCAAACAGACACATAAACCAACGCGCTACGGCCTGGAATAAATGTTACCAGGGCAGCTACAGAGCGCTCTGGGAGTTGGGTGGAGGGAACTGTCACCTGCTGGGTGAGGAGGGGAGGTTTGTGAACGACCAAACCCACCTGCCCAATTCACAGAGACACAGAAGAGGGGAAAGGAAGTGTGGGGGGGTGTCTTAAGAAGAAGTGTGAAGAACAGATGGCTGTACTGGGCAGTCACAAGACACAACAAACAGGGCTAACTGAAGAGCTGGCCGAGAGAGAAGGAAAGCACCAGTAAGCACGCCTCCCCAGATCTCCTGACACACGGGATCCAGTCACAGCCCCCTGGCTGTGCCGGGATTAGTACCAACAGATTTCACCTGCGACCACTCTGCAGCACGCCCACATCTCACTCTGTCTGTCAGTGTACGCTTTAAAAATTTTTTTTAATGTTTATTTATTTAAGAGAGAGTGTGAGAGAGAGACAGAGCATGAGCAGGGGAGGAGCAGAGGGAGAGAGAGAGGGAGACACAGAATCCGAAGCAGGCTCCAGGCTCTGAGCTGTCAACACAGAGCCATCACGGGGCTCCAAACCACGAATGGAGAGATCATGATCGGAGCCGAGGTTGGATGCTTAGCCGACTGAGCCACACGGTGGCCCTGTCCATGTACACTTTTAATAAACTTTATGGATCAGAATTCTATGGTTTCCCTTAGTAATGAGCCTAAGTCCCGAGTCACACTGATACGCAGGATCCGGTCCATGGTTTCCACAGACTCTCACTACAGTTAAGTCCACGCAGTGTGCACAGACGCACCAGTGCACACACTGCCACAGTTCCAGGGTGACTCAGTCCGCGAGACCGCCATCAAAAACCACGGCACACTTACTGAGCGCTTACTGTGTGCTGCAACTGTTCCAACTGGTTTGAATGATTAATTCACTTCATTCTCACAGGGGTGTTCTCGGGCCGTAAACACTTTCATTGTCCTGTTACAGAGCAGTAAGTTGAATGGACAGGAGTATACAGAGCTGGCACACGGCAGCACAGTCTGGTTCTAGAGCCCACGCTCTTACCACTACGCAAAGCTCCCTCCAAGAGCATCGGGGTAGCCGTGGGGACATCAGGATAGAAGAGCCACGTCAACATCAGGACACCGGCATCACAAGGTACTTAACAGAAGAGCTCTGAGCATGTGGAGGCAGGAGAACGGCCTCTACTGCTGTATTTCATGGTACATAAGAACCCATCAATTGTAAGAGGCACCACTATTATTTTCTATACCACTAAGAAGGAAAAAAATTGTCAAACTATGACACAGTGGTCAAAAGTCACCAATTATATAAGTCAATCTTGATTCCACGGGTATGAAAATGTGGGGGGAAATGTACATTTTAGAATTGATTAAATATTGTTACATCATTTTTTAAATAATTTTTTAACATTTATTCATTTTTGAGAGAGAGAGAGAGAGCGTGAGCAGGGGAGGGGCAGAGAGAGAGGGAGACAGAATCCAAAGCAGGCTCCAGGCTCTGAGCTGTCAGCACAGAGTCCGATGCGGGGCTTGAGCCCATGAACCATGAGATCATGACCTGAGCCAAAGTTGGACCCTTAACTGACTGAGCCACTCAGGTGCCCCCAATGAAACAGTTACACTATTAATTACGATGAACCAATCATGTAACCTGGGGCTCAGTTTCTACATCTGTAAAATAGGAGACTGATGATTGGTAAGGTCCCTTCCAACCTGACTACTCTATGTACCGCCTACATAAAGAGCACAGCTAGCATCAGGGTGAGGAACCGAAGTGTCTTAGAGCCCCACATTTAAGGAGGCACTCAACCTCAGGGTGGAACAAGTCGAGGGCAGGCACCAGAGAGTGATGGCTCCATAAAATCATGCTCCCTGGTGCCCTGGCTTGACTCATTCTAACGGCCCCGATGGAGGAAGCCATCTGGGGATTCAGACACTTGGTCTTCTGGGTTTTTCCAATCGAGATCTTTCTATAAGGATCTGTTCACACTTAAGAGCAACTTTTTCCAATTACGTTCATCTTTCCGGTAGAGATGTGTTTCCTTACCTTGGGGCATTTTTTTGTGTCTCCATTCCCTCTTCAACTTCTTACCGTTCCTATTAAAATCCCTGATTCTAAGTTCCTTCAGCTGGCTCTGCACTGTTTTACTCAAACCAAGGACAGAGGTGTGAGCTCTTCTGGGCTGGTGACTTGGCCGTATCCCCAATTACTGGGGATACATGGGAACCTCATTGCTGATCTCAAGGAACAGATACGACTGGGCCCTTGTCACTCAGACCATCAGAGCTACATTGCCTGGAAGCATCTCAGACGTGCAGAACCTCGTGTCCCACTTCGGGCTTGCAGAATCTGCATTTTAACAAGATTCCTGGGGTACTCATGGACACAGTTAAGGGTGAGAAGCATGGAATTAGGCATCGTCATACCAAATACACAGAAAAACACCTCAAATGGTAACGACTACTATTTACGTGTCAAATGTGCTCCAGACAGCACCTCCACCATGTGCAACAAGGTAGACTGGTACATGACCCCTCATCGAAATTCAGCAACCTAAGTGCCAAGTTCTTCCGAGTGCAAGTATAGTATACTAATCACTGCAGGCCAACACAGCAACATTTTGTGACCTTTTTTTCTGCAAGCAAGATCATGCTCCCCTGCATTCTATCCCTAAGACCAGACAGACCAAAGCCCAGGACTTTCACTTGGCACAGCCGGATACTGTGTGCACCTCCACGAGTTATGAAATTCTCAGAAATTCCATCTCTTCATCAATAAAACAGGAGAAGCTAGAACAGAAGTACATTTGTGGTGTTGCCAGTAGCAAAGGCTGGTTAAGCTAAACAAGTACAAATCACGGGCCTAACAATTTGATCTAAGCTTCAATTTCCTCAAGAAAAAAATACACTGACTATGTTTTGGGATCACCCATCTATCGCCACAGCTCCTAGGTGATGACGGGCAAAGATATCATGGTCTCTTTGAAAGACCTTTTTTCTGAGATATCTGATGTAATTTTAATTGGGCTGAAAATTCCAGCAGCCAAAAATGCCCTCGTTGCGTGACTATAGATGTGCATAATCTGAGAGCAGAAGAGGCACCTCTCCCATTTACTGAACTCCACAGAGGTAAAGGGCTGCTTTTGACAGAGTTGTTAAGCAAATAAGGATACTCATCGCTGCTGAATAAATTAAGCTATTCTTATTTGACCTTGCCAAACTAGGTTTGAGTGACCGACACGATCCAGTATTGTCTCTTGCTCATTCGGAGGATGTGTTCGGCATGCTCACCGTGTCCAGACCCTTCTTGCCTTTGTTGCTTTTATAAAAGGTTTCATTGAATTGCTTATTAACACTGCTGTATATAAAACTACTCCTTTGAAAGATTTCTCTGGCTTGGCTCCAGCTCAATTAGCAGACTACTTCCAGCTGATGAAAAGTAACAGTCAATATGAGATTATAGTTAGCAACTATTCACAAGAGTAATCAAATTAGATTTTGGTATCTATGGTGACACAACAAAAATTTCCACTAAGCCCTGTGCTTTTACAATAAGACTACCGTGGCTTTATATTAAATTATTGTTCAAGATATTTTCTCAAAATCCAATCTGCATCTCAGGAGATACACACTGAAGTCTGTGGGCATATCAAAAAAGGTATAACCAGGGCTTTTCCAATTTAAATAGTAAGTAGCCTTAAGAGGATATGGGAATGGAGAACAAACTGAGGAATGACGGGGGGGGGGGGGGAGATGAGAGGGGGGATGGGCTAAATGGGTGATGGGCACTAAGGAGGGCACTTGTTAGGATGGGCACTGGGTGTTGTATGTAAGTGATGAATCACTGGGTTCTAGTGATTCTGAAACCATTACTACACTATATGTTAACTATCTTGAATTTAAATAAATACTTTTTTTAAAAAAAAAGAGTATATGGGAACAATGTGGATAGATCTTGACCTGTCTTCTCTTCCAATGCCTTCTTGATTCACTATTATGACTGGCCTTTGTCATGGTTAAGTACCAACTGGTCTTTGAATAAAAATTACCAAGCCTCTAAATAGTCCAGGACTGGACCAAGTAAGATAATAATAGAAAAAAAGAAAAAACAATTATAGTTTCTGATGTGCTTGTTGCCTAAATAGGATATTAAACAAATAAATGAAAAGACAATACAGCAGATTTCAATTCATGTGCATACAGAGCAAAAGTATACACATATAGACATACATGTGGATATATATGTATATGACATATAAATTAGGTACACATTTAGTATCACTGCAAGTAGGCAGAGTAAAGCCTCTACGGGAGTTCATGGTTTTGAGTCCATTAAAAACAAAACAACAGGGACGTCTGGGTGGCTCAGACAGTTAAGTGTCTGACTTTGGTTCAGGTCATGATCTCACAATTCATGAGTTTGAGCCCCCCATCGGGCTCTGTGCTGACAGCTTGGAGTCTGGAGCCTGCTTCAGATTCTGTGTCTCCCTCTCTGTCCCTCCCCTGCTCACGCTCTATCTCTCTCTCTTCAAAAAAAAAAAAAATTAAAAAAACCCAACTTAAAAAATAATTAAAACATAAAAGCACAACAACAAAACACTACCAAAAACTCCTTGGTTAAGATTTTCTTTTGTAAAACAAAAACGCCTGTGAGATGGGGTGCATCTTCTGGGGGACCCCTAGCCGGAGACATCACACCACGTTCTTGGGCAGCCTCTTTGCCCACCACGCTACCGACACGCAGCAGGACTGTAGCTCCCGTCAGCTACGGTTCACGGCCTACCCCTGGACCTGCAAACACAGGTGGGATCCATCCTCTATCTGCTGGGAACCGAGGCCTCATGACGGAGGCGGGGAAGCTGTCTCAGGCTTCCTTCCCCACAGACGCTCCCCCAACCCCCACCATCTCTCCACACATCTCCTTCCCCTACCCTGGCAGCACTGGAGACAGGGGGTACACACTCCGGCTAAGCGGTCATCCAACCGGGGAAAAAAGTGACAGCGTCCCCGTTTACAGGCATCCCCGATCTCTGCTGGGATATCCTCCGACCCCTGATGGGCTCTGGAGGAGAAAGCAGCCTCTTTAAGTGTTGGGAGCATTAAATGAAATGGCATATGTGACCAGTGAAATAGCATATTTATAAAATGTAAAGGCTAAACAAATGTAAGAAATTATTATTGCGAGACAGTAACTGATATTTTTTTTCTTTTCAAAGCCCGTGTACAGCGCTTATCTTTGCTCAAATGCCAATCATGTTCCGGATCCAAGCAATACGCAGAACGAAGTGGAAAACAGCACAGCAGAAGCCACGCCACTCTGCTCCCTTAATGACTTACATTTACCTTGGCAACGAAATACGCACTGACTGGGCACTCAGGGACCCTGCGAGCACTAAGGAAACAAAGCCAGCGCTCATACACTTCCATTCACGATTCCATCCGTACGATCCAATGTTTTGGCAATTTACAGGCACAGCCATGTCTCCTTCCCCCTTGTCACTATAAAAATACTGTTATATGATCTAGAGCTTCAGGAATTGTATCAGTTATAGCCTCCATTCAAACGATTAACTTAATAATCCATGATTACCAATTAGATGCTCAATGGGACAGATGCTTGCTCTTATATACAAAAGCGGTCCTGCATATGAATACCATCCCCATCGAACTTGACTGACAGGTCTTTTTTTTCTCCCCTCTAAGTTAAAAAAAAAGTCTTTCAGAGCATTTAATTTGCAGGGTTTTATGTGTCTGATTTGACAACCTGTATGTGACTGAGACGGAAAACGTCGTATTTTTACTTTGTAAACCTGAATTTTCATCACAAAACAGTGTTTCTTTAAGGACGTTTCAGGTTTTGGGGAAACATACATGCTTACCTGACAGACCTCTTTTAAATTATCAGGTAGAGCACATTTCTGTAGTGGGCACTTGAAGATCACACCAGACATTACCAACTCAATAGGGCGTATCCGCTTCTGCCAGCCTCTTTTCATTATTTCATAAACGGATGATAGGAAAACAGCGATACCCTATAATCCCACACGCCCTCTTCAACCCCAAATCTCTTCTCTGTTTCAGAAACACAATCGGAAATCTGAGCCTGTTCTCTGTAGAATTTCAGAGTCTGAATCTCTAGTATTATCCTGAAGTCTCGGTACCTAAATCACGATACGCCGTGATATTAGGAGGACTTTATGCCTTTGAAGATGGCTGTGTGCAAAGTCTTCCAAGGAATGAAGACCATTCTTGCCAAAGAATAAAAACCAAGCTGAAGCAGGAGTTCCTTTTTTGAATATATTAATCTTGAAATAGTTTTGTCATAATACAGGGGCCACGTCTTTCCAGGGAAGGAAAATCAAACAGCCAAAGCCAGTGTCCTTTCCTTCCAGGGAAGGAAGAAACAGCCAAAGCCAGTGTCCTCGGCCTCTGTGAGAGGGACTGGCGGCCGAGACTGCCTGATTCAGCTGAAGGGGCTAGGGTGTTGTGGCCCCACATTCATGGAACACAAGTTTGTTTAATTTTTTAAAAATAGTCACTGACTTTATGATGAGACAGATAAACACACACCAAAAATAACACAAAAACTAGGCAGCTCTCTGCTTTATCACATATAACCTTAATTTTCACATTAATTAAAGAATAAACCAAGAAGCTTGGCAGAGAAGTTAAAATTTATTCTTTATCTGGCTCATCGACTTGGCATCTGTCTCTGGGACATAAGAAACAGACACGCTCCGTTCTCTCGGGAAGAATAAAAAGGAGGAAGCAGGATGGAGGCCGGCACTAAGGTTAGAGACGGGGGCATCGGCGAAGACCCCTGGCCCTGGGCTGGTCTCTGGAGTCTGACGCCTTGTTCTACCACGTACCACGTGGCGGACTTTATGCAAGTCGCTTAACCTCTGTTGCCTCAGCCTCCACAGCTACAAAATAAGGAGCAGTCACTACATGTACATCTGTGATCTTCAACGTATAGGTGTTATTAAGTATCTTTTTCACGGAAGTTCAGGAATAAGAAGCCCTATCACGGCCTCCTGCCAGCTGGAAGGTGCTGGGATCAGAGGCTGGTCTTTCTCAGAGGCCACGGGGCCAGGCTTTCTCACGGCGCCTCGTGCGGCTGGGTGGGCTCTCCCTGCTGACTGGCTCTCTCCCAGCCCCAGCCGGCACGTGGCACAGGGGCCAGCTCGGCTGGGGGGACCTTCCAGGTGCACAGTGTGCTGCCAGCTAAGTTAGTCTCTGGAGTCTCAATACTCGTACTGCAGCGAGAGAAATGTTAAGTATAGATGCCTCGACTTGCCTAAACTGGAGAGCCTGTGAGCTGGTCACCCTCCACCCCAGCTTGAGTCAGCTGCGACTGGTCAGGAGAGAGATCCTGGGGTCTATGGCACGCCGTATGGGTCCAAGGGGCCGTAGTGGCCTACACGAGTCAGTGAAATGCTCTTTCAGACGACCTGCCCTCAAACTGCAGTGGATAAGAGGGAACGAAATAGGAGGAGACATCTTTTAAAATCTCTCACCCCCAACCCCCTCCCATCCCCACATATGATGACAACAGTTATCCAACCAAAGCTTTCTATAACTGTGATGCCCTACTCAGTCCTCCATCCTGGAATGAACCCCACCGTGGGTGGAAGGGCTCATCCTAAACTTAGGGTGAGCCCTAAATCTAATGACAAGTGCCCCTATAAGGGGCACCTGGGTGGCTCAGTTGGTTAAGCTTCCAACTTTGGCTCAGGTCATGATCTCACAGTTTGCGAGTTCAAGCCCCACGTCGGGCTCCGTGCTGACAGCTCAGAGCCTGGAGCCTGCTTCGGATTCTGTGTCTCCCTCTCTCTCTCTGCCCTTCTCTTGCTAGTGTTCCCTCTCTCTCTCTCTCTCTCTCTCAAAAATAAATAAAACATTGAAAAGAAATAAAAAAAAAAAAAAAGAGAGGGCAATCTAAGATACAGATAGAGGCCATGTGGAGACAGGCAGAGACTGGAGTTATGTGGGCCCTGAGCCAAAGAACACCCGGAGCCTCCAGAAGCTGGAAGAGGCAAGGAAGGACTCTCCCCTAGGGCCTTCAGAGGGACCAAAGCCCCTGCTGGCACCTTGATTTCAGACTTTCGGCTTCCAGAACTGTGAGTGAATAAATTTCTCTTGTCTCGAGCCACTTGGTTTGTGGTAATTACTATGAGGGTCTTAGGAAGCCAATACAGATTCTAAAGTAAGCATCTGTGTCCATTCAAAAAGTACTTCCTGAGCACCTACTACCTGCAACGCCCTGCGCTAGGCAGGACCTGGGAAGACGCTGGGTAGGAGAAAGAAGAGGTGGATTCTGCAAATGAATTCTGCACACAGGCTGGCATGGCATCCAATGTCATGGCTGTGTGTGGTCAGAACAAAAGAGAAAATTGGCTCCGTAACTAGCTCCATGAACACAGCAGGAGGACACCGTGAATGGGCGGGATCTCTGGAAGTGGGAGCGTCACATCCAGACAGTAAGTTCAGAGTTAAGTTAAACAATGCTTATGGCGTGCCTGAGAAGCAAAGTGCTTGCCTAAGCCCTATTTAGAGAAAAAACCTTTTGGACTGCTCTTCCTCCCTTCTTTGCTCACCTACAGTCTTTGCATCAAAATCAAATACCATCTCCCAAATGAAACTTCTGCTGGCTGAGTCCTAGACACACCAGCAATTTCTTCCTCTGTAACACCAGGACCTTGTCCTCAATGCTTTATTCTAGCGCCGGTCATGCTGGCTTGTCCCTGTTGACTTGTAAGTGCGCCTCGTCTACCAAACTGCAGGGTCTTAGAAAGAAGGGACCACGTCTGCTACATTCCGGGGTCCCTAGTACCTGGCACAGGAGCTCCTCAGTGTACTTCCTGAATGAGTGAGTCAGAGCTATTTATCAGTGAGTCAGGATTCTGTGTTGAAACATGAATAATTATTAAATGTTAACATATTTTGAGGTCAGATCCTTAAGTGCAATCATAGTCACAGCCAGAATGAATCATATTTTTTTGTATCAAAATAGAAACCTTTTCTATTCTTTTCTGCTCAAGGGTAATTCAACACCAACCTCTTGGCCTCCTTTGGAACATAATCAAGAGTACAAGTACAAATATATAAACAAAGTAGCCTGAACAGGAGGCAGCAAAAGGGAATGAAATCGTTGATCGGTTTCAATCCAGCTGCACGGGAATTCCTGGAAATGCTAGCATACAGACCCGCTATCTCCTTCTATGGAAGGAAAACATACATATAAATGTTTCGCTTACTTCGCAGGTGCACGGAGCGGATATTTTAGGTCAGGGGCAGCAGCATGAGCAGGCTACGTATCAGAAGAAATGGTTTGGGACTGAGGATTCAAAGAAAAGAAAATTTCACTGAACTCTTTTGTTCTTAATGTTTACATCCAGGAAACACCCGTTTACCTGCAGGGAGAAGGACCGCCCATGCCCTCTGCCCCGGTGCATCTTAGTTTTTTTCCTTCGAAGGGCAACTAATTGAGTGTGTTACCACAGGCCTACCGGGGCCATGGCCGTGTTCTTAAGGAAACCAGCCAGAGAATAAACGGGCGATTTTCACAACTTGCAGAATAAAAACTGGAGCCCAAGGAAGAGGTGGGCGAATGCCTTTATACCTCTCCCCGCTGCGGGCAGGAAGGAAGCTAACTCTGCAAACTGCGGACTGTGGATGGCCCCTCCTTCTCCCTCAAGGCCAGGAGTCCCTCCGTGGTGGCTTTCTGCCTAGGGACACTTAGTTCGGTGATGCTATCCATGCCGGAGCTCCAGCCCCACTAGGTGCAAATCAGTTCAAAATAGGGAACTTTGTCCACTGGGCATCAGAGCTTTTTCTCTGAGTCAATGGTAAGATGTGAGTTAGCCTGGATATGCCCTTTAGGATGTTAAACCCTTTTAGTTTTTTCATTTTAGCTGCCTTTTTATTTGAGGAAGAGTCAGAGGGGATGGACACACACACATACACACACACAAACACACACGCGCACACACGCACACACAGTTACAAACATGGGCTGTTATTGTCCAATAATGACGATAGCATTTCAACAGCATTTTACAATTTCCATCATTTCATTTGTTATTCCTAACAACCACATAAGCAGGCAGACCGGTCATTATCCCTCCCCTTTTATGTAGAAGAAACTAGCTTTCTGAAGATATTAAATGGTTTATCCAAGGCCATCTGGCCAAAGTGTATATTTGATGCCGGATAAAGTTTTTCCCATCAGTACCTTATGACATTTCCTTCAATCCACAGTGACTTGACAGAGACCCACTGGAGACCTTATAAAGTTCTCCTGATTTGGCCCTATTCAGTTTCTTGTAGACACGGCCAAGACTAGCCAAGAGCCTTACTCTAAAGACCCCTAACTAGTGGCTCAAAAACCACCCTTCTCACCCTTGCCTTCTCCCTTGGACCAAGGAAATCACCAGTGAGTTCCGAAGACACCTGGGGAATGTGACTTGTAGAGGAGGGAGGCGGGCGACGGAGCCACAACTTCCAGCATGGAGACAAGCAAGTTTCCTCATGCTGACTGTTATCACGTCTAGGAACGTGTGACGGGACACCCTAAGCAAGAGGGCTGACAGCCACAGAGGGGAGCAGGAACCAGAACACAGAGGGAGTTAGAAATTCAAGATGCTGTTCTCTTCTTAGATGCATGCGGTCCAGCATGGCAGCCATTAGCCACGCCGACTGTGTCATTTCAATTTGAATTAATTAAATTATATTAAATTAAAAACCCAGCTCCTCAGTCACACTACTCATATTTCAAGTGCTCAGTAGCCATGCGTGACAAGTAGCTTCCATACTGGACAGCACAGATATAGAACATTCCCCACGTTGTAGGAAGTTCCACGGGGCTAGTTTGTACTAGACTACTTTCCTTCTCCCAGTGAGACCCATGAATTTTATTTTAGACATAACTCAGAACGCAAGTTACTTTAGGTCTATGCTACTGTGGAGGGCACCCTGAAGAAAGGACTGTTTTCCCAAGGGGACTTGATACCACACCCAGGACGACCACGCTGTACAAATGCAGGGGTACCATTCACACCACGGAGTAGATGAGTCCTGTTTCCTAGAGTCGTTCAGTGCTTGTCCAGTGTCTGGCAACCCTGATCACCCCAAATCTATGATTTCTTCTTCAAGTGTTTCACATGCTGCCCTCAGGATTCAGGAAAAACAGGGACCTTAGACAGCCAACCGCAAAAAAAACAAAAAAAAAAAAAAAAAGAAGAAAAAAAAAAAACAACCCTGCAGCAAAGGACCCAGTAGCATCATCAAAAAGGATTTTTAAAATAACTTACCTGAGTCAAGGTGCTCTCCTTGCAAAATACTATTATTACTTCTGCATTGGTATGTTTCTCCTTCCAAATCTCATTACAAATGCTTCTCGAACACCTACTATTTACTCAACAGCAGAAATCAGCTCCCACTCAGAAAACAGCTAGGCAGTGCCACTTAAAGACTCATAAATATCAGATGTAGATACTTTATAAGAACATTTTCAATTTCAATTTCAAAATTCAAATTACAGGTGAGCGTTTCAGATTTCCGTCTGTAGCTTCCTTTCCATGGGTATTGCAAATTAAGTGATCAGGAGATTAAAGAATGACAGGTGCGTTCCTCACTTCTGACACACACACACTCCCACCACCACATCCAGCTCGGGGGGGTTTGAAATGTGCTGTGTATATTTAAATGTTTCGTTGAAAGGTTCTTTTCTCGTTAGCTTAAATTGGAATAAGACGCTTCCATATGGCCCCAGGACATTAAAAAAGTTTGCAAAACTTTTAAAATAACAAAATTAACATAAAAAACCTTACAATGAAAAAAATTGAGGAACACCCTCCAGTATGTCTAATGCCATGCTAAAAATACTCTCGAGAGCGCCAGGTGGAGGGACTGCCAGCGAGGTGTAAAAAGAAAGTCACATCTTGACAGAGGCGTTTCTGTGATTTGGGAGAAGTGAAAAGGTTTTTCTCAGCTAAATTTTTGGAGGTAACTTTTCTACACACAGCTTTCTCTTTCTTACTCTTTTTAGTTTGGTGAATATGTGTGTTCACTTGCACCCGGTGTAAGGGAGCCGTGTTCTTGGAAAAAAAAAAGAGGCCCTTTTGCCTTCTACAGAGATGTATTTATACTCAGCTGGAGGAAAAAATAACAGCTTAAAAACGAGGCAAGAAGCAATGTAAAACACTTAGAAATCATGATTATGGGTCTAAAACCTGTGGAAGAAAGTTTACTTCGGCCAGACCATGAAGACAGAGGACTCCAGCTACTCAGCAACCCCCTGGGAACCTTCTAAAGTCTGCACACTGCGTCAGCACGCTTGTAAATCAAGACACGAATTATATTTAAAGTAGCATGACAAATGTGCAGTAAATGAGGGTGGTCTCAAAATGTTACCCCCCTACACTGCATGAGAAATCTGTGTGATCAATCAAACATGCTAAGTCAACGAAGTAAGTGCAGATGAGGCTTTTTTTTTTTTTCTTTTATAGCACCACTCGTCCCAAGAACCATTACAAAGTATCTCAGAGTTGCTCCGTCTTCACTGTCCAAGATGTTGATGTTGCAAAATGAATGGACAGGCAATGAAAAATAAATACTCAGTTGAATTTCACTATAATACGCTTATCTGAGACTAATATTTCATTTGTTAATTTTGTAATTTTAAATACGGCAATGCCCTTTGCCTTCCCAAAAAGGAACACCGCTAATTCACTCTTCAACATTAGTTGGTAAGTTTAATCAAAATGAATGCAACCACTGGTCATCATAACAAAATGCAACAAAGCTACTAGTGACAACTTCGGGAAAAAGTTAATTATCAGCTCTCTGTGACCATTTTTATTTACATCATTTTTTTAAGTTTATTTATTTTGAGACAGAGAGAAAGAGCATGCATGCCAGCAGGGGAAGGGGAGCGAGAGGGAGAGGGAGAATCCCAAGCAGGCTCCGCGCTGTCAGCACAGAGCCTGGTCCAGAGTTCAATCTCATAAACCATGAGATCATGCCCTGAGCCAAAATCAAGAGTCAGATGCTTAACCAACTAAGCCACCCAGGCGCCCTAACAGTGATCATTTTTAATGATTGTCACTAATTATCAAAGAAAACTCACCAACGAAAAAAAACCTGGCAAACTTCTATTTTGTTTTAATTAGTAAGCGTTACCAATAAAAATTGAGTCCTGCAGTCTGCTTACCGCCAACAAAGTACTGTAACTGGATCAGTCACAAAGAGATACAGGTTCTCAGTACGGTTAACGAGCAGCAACGAATCCCAAAGTCATACTTGGAAAGGCTGAAGTCCCAGGGAATATCAAGTTATTCATTCAACAAAGAAAACAATTCCCATGGCTCCGTGTTGGGTTTTGTCATCACGGGGAACTGTCCCACACCTCCGATCTTAAATTCATACAGTCCAATATCCTACCGCAACCCACGACTAGTTTCTCTCTTTTCCTCTTCCAGCCATCCCAACTCTTGCTCCCAGTTGAGACTGCATCCCTCTTCTTTTTCTTCCAATCAAACAGCCTCTTTGCCTTCACTAACCCCCAACTCAGGGGCACGCTTCTTCAAGGAGGACGCTTCCTCGTCCTCCCACGTAACCCCTCATGCTCTCCTCCCTGGACCACACGCAGCCTGCACGCCCCCAGAACAGGTCGCATCCGCCCATCTACTGCTGCCCTTCCAGCTCGGGGTTTGCCGAGTGGCTGCCGTGGAAACACCAACGATGTGGAGTGGACCAGGGATCGATTTGCGGTTTCTGGTTTCAGCACGCCCCAAAAATATTCTTGCGAGAGAGGCATCCAGTCAGTCACCTTCCCTAGTTAGGTTTTCTGGATTTTTACCACTTTCTCAAGCACCCAGCCTCTCCTCCTCTGCCCCCTTTCTCAGCAAATGCCCTCATCTCTTCATGGTAAAAACAGAGGGCACTGAGCCATAGATTTTACTGGCATTCAGGGCCTCTTCTCAACTACCTCCAAACCTATTTGCCTTCCTCTCACTCCTTTCCCACAATCCCTCTGATTATGAAGAAGCAGCCATACCCTTCCTTTATTTAAGGCTTCCTTCTCCCACTTGGGCGCTTGGTCTCCTTGTGTCCCCCTCTGGGCCCTCACGACCCACCATCCTCTCTCCCCTTCTCTGACTGCTCCCTGTCTGCTGCCCCGCTCCCCTCAGCCCACTAAAATGCTCACGGCTTCTCTAAATGAGCTAGCATCTCTCCTGCGACTCCAGCTTACCTGTGCCATTTTCTCCTTGCAGGCACACTTCTTCAAGGAGGAAGGAAGCTTCCTCCTCTTCCATTTAATCCCAAAGGCACTGCAAATGGGCCTTTCCCCCCACTTTCTCAGCAGGCTGGAGTAGCCTCTCTTCTCAGAGTTTCTCTCTCCCCGTAAACGCTGACTGTCCTTGGGTTCCATTGAGCACAGCACGGCAGCTGCCATCTAGCCCGGGATGCTCTTAGTGAAAGGCAGTGCGTGGACACCTCGCTCACCCTGCCTATGAGCCTCTCGCCTGCCGGCTCATAGCCCTGCCCCACCTTCCCTTCTCATGTGCTCCCCGTCCCCCCGGCCCCAGACAGGCTGAAGCATCGGCACCCACTTCTCCAAGCCACAGCCTTTGAGGGTGCCGAGTTCTATCTGCACGTTCCCCCTGAATACCTCACAGACACTCCGGGCACACCAGATGCCCGCCAAACACACCGCTTTTCTCTCTGGCCACCGCATGCCGGGTCTCAGTCAACGGCAACACCGCTCCTCCAAAAAACCTTAGAGTCATTCTGGATGTCCCTTCCCCCTCCTTCTCACGTCAACATAAACTGTCACCACGTTTCGTCAAGTCTATGTCTTAAGAATCTCTTAAATGTCGTCTCATATCCCTGCCTCCAAGGCCACTGCCTTGTGAATCCCTCTTCACCTGCTCAGGACCATGATCCTTGACTTTCGTTAAACTCACGCACGCCCCTTTTTCTGAAACAGAAACACACCTCCTCCGCACCCAGCCCAGTCCCGAAGGACTCATCTTCAACTGGTCTCCCCGTGTCCTCTCTGGTTCCTTCTGGGACCTTCTCCATTCTGCTTCCAGATTAAAAGAAATCTAATTGTCACGCCCCAGCCTCAGCTCCCTGCCTGCCGCAGACGGTTCATCACGGCCTTCTCTTGCCCACACTTCTGAGTGCACGTCTGCTACTCGGAACTCACCCTTCCCCACTGTCCACAGCCACCTGCATCACACCAAACAGCTCTAAGGTCCCAAAGCTCTTCTCCCTTATTAGTTGCGTGGCAAATTTCTACTCTACCTTGGAGATTTTTCTGCTTGGGTTTGAATGCACCTCCTCCCTAACGACCACTCTGTCCTTCCTCAGGACACCAGTTTCCCCTGTACGAATTATTTACACCTTGGGACAGCCGCTACAAGGTGACTCTCGGGCTCTGGAGATGAGGACCACTGATTACTCATACCCGAAACACAGGAGGCAATTATTAAATATTTGAGGATCAATAAACGCGTTAATTAATGAACACAAGTGAAGCACCGTGTGCCAGGACATCTGCTAAGGCAGTACACATATTAGTCACACACAAAGTGTAACTGTTAAGTGGAGCTGGACACCCCCTTCTGTCCCTTGATGAGCCATATAGTCTGCTTCCTTGACAGAACAGGACTGCGCAGTACCAGGCGAATTTCAGGGTGCTAGGTAATACTTGATAGCCACAACGACACAACTGACTAGCCCAGCTACTACTTCTAGGTCCACACTGTCCAAACCTCAGATCTTCCGGCCCTAAGGTCCTTAAAACAGCCACGAGGGCCAGGTATAGAAATGAGACCCTTTTGGTAGAATGTTTCTATCACTCACTCACTTATTGTGAATAAGTGAGTAAGACCGAAGAACTGGCATTTATCCAGGGCCCAGAAGACTGTGACATAGCAGGCCTATTATACCACGGAGAAAACCAGGGGAATTTATTCCCGGCCTCATCTGTGAAACCAGACCGAATGCATGACCAATACGATCAGAGATCAGCATTTCCAGCGTGGTGTTTTGCAGAACTCTGGAACTCTCTTTCTCCAAAATAGGAACCATATCACCATCAGCCACAGTCTACTGACAAGGACACCCATGTGCCAGGCACGGTGCCAAGTATTTTATACACAATTATTTCATTTAATTTCCATAATAAACTCCATTACGAGTCTACCCACCCTTAGGGAAGTTAAAACTTAAATACGGAACTTCCCCAAGTTCTGGGGGACTAGGACTCTACAGCCGGAGCTGTTAACCCTGCCGCCAGCTAATGAGCCTGTGTCCAAGCAAGTTTTGGGTACCGGGTGCACGGATGCCCTTCCTGGAGGTTACGGTCTGCATTAACATTATAACGTAAGGGCTCTCGGAGGTCTCGCAGTAAAGCAAGCCTTTTAACTTTACTTAACACGCATTCGCTAAGCTTATTTGACTCCGGGAGCCTTCTTTAATGGAACCATTTGTAACATATCATGGGCACGTTTTGTAGAATACGATTTGGCTTTAGATGATAACCAAAGGTATTATGAACTCACTGAGGCCAAAAGGAGAAAGGAGCTAATTGCCGTATTTGTTACAAGCAATGGAGCGGGTGAGGCATTTGTGTCACCATCTCAAATGCCAGGTGACATAATGACAGTGACAATATTCATGAGCCAAATGAAAACTATTTCTCCATTCACGGAATTAGACACCAACGTCTTCTGATTTGATCCCAGGAATCGCAAAGCCAATTCATGAAGCCGGCGAGCCACAGGCCAGTAGGGGTAAAGGCTGCTTGAGGGGCATCATGGTTTGCAGATTTTGAGGTCACAAAAGTGGCCACTTGCGCTATTTTCCAGTCCTGCCACACTTCCTTCCTTCCTAGGGCACCCACGTCCTTAGAGGAAGCCTATGCTTCCCATCACACAGATTCTTCGGAAGACCTAACAGTAAGAACGCTGGAGAACAAGTATGTGCCTTTGTTACAAGCAACTCGGCTTGGCCAACACCACTGTCCTGAGCTCCCTTACTTATCCACATCCCATCTGCTGGCCACGCTACCTGTCAAACTCTACGCGAGAGCGGAAGACAAGGAGCTCACGGCCTGGAGGGAAGAAAGAAGCACACAGAGCCAGGGCAGCGGGCCACGCGAAGTGCTTTCGTCAAACATGTGCAAGACACTCGCTGACTCTCACAGCCTAATTCTTGCTGGAACGGAAGAGGGGCACGAAAGCCTTCCCGTTCCTCACCTTCACGTAAGGACCTGCCTTCCAAAACCCTAAAGGAAAACAGAGGTTCGAGTTCAGACAGCAAAGCAGATGCAAGGAATGGGATATCTGAAAGTCAGCCAACAGGTTCATGGGGTGCAAGGCACAGAAATAAGAATCGAGACGACTGTGGTCTAGTGTTGATCCCGAGTGACCTTCACAGAACACCTGGCCTTTGCCTCTTTTCCTGTGTCCTACATGGATGCGATAGAGATAAATTAACACCATGGGACGGGTGAAGCCTCATGCAATTAGTGAAGCAAAACAGAAAGGACGAAAAGCAAATTTCAGATCCATTAGCACAATATTAAGAGAAAACACATCTATTTCTGTATATAAATAAACTTGATAGCTTTGTGAGGACTTTTATAAGATTAAAATTAAATTACAAAATGACTCCTTGCCTACGGATTTTTTTTTCCACTGAACTGTTCATCTTCTAAAGTTGGATGGGTTCAGAGGGATCTTTATGGGACGTCCTTTTACCGAAATTCCTCATCTGACAATTCCCAGTCAGGATACATGAGGTGCGTTTTGAAAAGGGGGGGCCAAGAACCACCCAAACGATCTTCTCTCATGAGTCACAGTGAAACGCTCGTGTGTTCTGTTGATTATTATCATCAGGAGATGTTATATGTTTTTAATTTTTATTTTATTGTATTTAATTTTTAATTTTTGTTTTCGAGAGAGAGAATGTGCATATGGGATCAGGGGGGAGGAGCTGAGCAACAGAGAGAGAGAGAGAGAGAGAGAGAGAGAGAGAGAATCTTAAGCAGGCTCCATGCTCAGCATGGAGCCCAATGGGGGGCTTGATCCCATGAATCATGAGATCATGACCTGAGCCAAAATCAGGAGTGAGACACTCAACTGACGGAGCCCTCCGGGTGCCCCAGTCGACGTTACATTTCAAAGCAGTTTTAGACCAGGAAAATAGTATGGAGCTCCCATACGTTCCATCGACCTGCATAAAGTTTCCCCACGAGCATTTACATAGCACGGGGTACTTTGTTACAATGAACGAACCACGTTAACACATCATCATTATGTGAAGTCTGTCTTCTATTCAGATTTCCTTAGTTTTTACCCAAGGTCCTTTGTCTGTTCCAGAATCCCATCTGGGACCCACATTACACTTACTTTGCTGTCTCCATAGGCTTGTCATGGCTGATGGCTTTGAGAGGACTGGTCAGGTACCTTGTAGGATGTTTTCTCATGATGAGACCAATGTTGTGGGTTTGGGAAAGGGAAGACCACGGAGGTTAAGTGCCATTTTCATCTGTCATCTCAAGACCTGGCCGAGGTGGTGTTGATGAGGTTTCTTCCCTGTCAAATGACCCTTTGTTCTCCCCCTCCACGCTGTGGGAAGGAGGTCATTACATGCAGCTGAGACAGGAGGAAGGGGGAGGTGGGCTCTCTGTTCTTCAGGCTGAAGTGTCTACAGCACCTGGTATTTGTCTCTTCTCCTGCATATGTTAATTTCCTCAATCGCTTACTTGCATCAGCATGGTCGCATGGATATTTATTTTGTGCTTGGGGTTGTAATTCAACACCACTTCGTTTATTTTGTTGTTCACATTGTCGGCTCCTGAGAGCTCCTGCAGGGTCTTCTGTGTGTCCTCCTGTGACATGCCGCCTTCAATGTGGTTCTTTTTTTTCCCTCTTTCCTTCTTTTTGAGCCCTTCCTTCCTTTCCGGCATGACAAGAGGCTTCAGCCTCATCTTGTAATTCCTGCCCCAGCCCTCGAATCAGCCATTTCTCCAAAGAGCTCTGGTTCCCATCACTGTAGAATGGGATCAGAAACCATGACCTGGGCACTAAGGATGTTTCTTGCGAAGAAAAGTATCATTTCTTTTATCCCCTCTCAGCTGACAGCAAAGAGATGTCTCTGTGTTTACTAGCTTGTGCGTATATACATACCTACAAATATTTCTAGAGGGAACCATCCTTCTATATATTAAGTTAAAAGTCATGTATTCCTTTCCTCAAGTTTACGTGAGAATATTTTCAAGAGCAAAACATCTAATGGTATAATTTTTGGTTTAGATTTCTTTGTGTTTGGTTGTATTTGCTGTCCCCAACTGACTGAAAAGTAAGCATCAATTTAGGCATAAACTTTTAACCCAAATACGCTCGTTGGAAAGATTAAGCCAACAGTGTCACCAGTCACGTTACCACTGCCTGAAGGCACTAAGAAGGGGGTTCCCTAATGTACACTACCGCAAACTCTTGCAATGGTTTAAAGGCAGGTGTCACCTGGAGGAAGAGAGAGCAATGAGACATAGGATTGCAATTTCTACATTCGAATGTCCACCATCCAACCCCAGCCACGCCATTAATAGAGGGCAGTCGGGGTTCGCATAGAAAATAATCTCAACCCCCACAGCTGATTAGAACGTCTCAACACTTGGAAGACCTGTCCATATAAATCTAGAATAACATGATCATAAATTCTCTTCTATCTCTTATGAGAACCTTTCTGACTACATGTGGCAAAGAAGCCACGTCAGTTTCTACCTGAGGCCAAATGAGATACTGGTCACACAGAGTACAACCTACATTTTCTGAGGACTGGTTTCAAGCTCGTGCTGGTGTTCTGAAAGGTCACTTAACTGGGCACTTAAACTGAATCTGATTTTGTATTTCTTCCGCGGGGTCAGAACGGACTGAAGTATCATGCTTGCTTAGCACAGATCACACGAGTAGTCTGAGGTCCTAGTGAAGCAGGCTTATGATACGTAAGACGGAAGCGGTTCCGGGGAACTGGACAGAACTCGTGGACGCACCACCCAGATCACGTGAGTCACGCAGGCCCACCGGATGCCTATGCAGACCGTGTGACCTAGGCATCTTGTAATAATGCAGTCTTCTGAAGAGCTCGGCATAACCAGTCTGGAGTAGTAACACTGAGTGGTCTCCAGAGGAGGCAGAGCAAGGCCCTGAGCTGGCCGGTGGGTTCAATGAGTATTCAGAACATTAAGTTCAGACCTCATGCTCAAGATGGAGACTTCGGAGCATCAGGCTTGTCGGTGATTACAGGGCCTGGCTAGCCACAGGCATACAGCAGAATCTAAGTCAGAGAACCCGAAAAGTTGCCTCGGAGTTAACAACAGGAAGCCCATGGTTGTGGATACTTCAGGGTAGGGCTGTCTGGGCCCCTTAAAACGACTGGCTAGCCCGGCCATCACGCTCCACATGTCATCAGGTAAGTGAGCTCACGGTCCTTCTCTGCCTAAAATGCTTCCCTGGCATCCCATTACCTCCAGAGTAAAATCCAGAGCCCCTCCTGCCTCTCCGGTCCCCTCTGCGGCCTCAGCCACATTTGCCTCTTTCAGAGGTTGCAGGATTCTTTGCCACCACTGGGCCTTTGCACGTGCTACTCCTGGCCTCTGAAATTTCCTCCCTCCCATTCTTCACAGGCCTGGTTCCTCCTCAACTCTTCAGTTTCCACTGAGACGTCATCTCCTGGGCGGGGTCTCCCCTGACCTTTTTCTCAAGTAAGCTTATTCTCTAGCCAGCACCCTGTTTGTTTTCTATATGGCACTTAGCAGGGCTTAAGGTCATTTTATTATTTACTTACTTACGTGGTCTTTGGTCTGACTCTACCATTCCAGCATGAGACGCCTGACGGCAGGAACCTGTTGGTTTTGTCTGTCACCGTAGACCCAGTGCCTAGCATATGGCGGGCACTCAGGAAAAAATCACTCGTGTTGAAACCACGATGCTTAGTGAAAGAAGCCACATGAAACACCACATGTTGTATGACTCCACCTCTATGAAACGTCCTGAACAGACACTCCGTGGAGACGGATCCCAGCTAGGCGCCGGACAGGAAGGGACAATGCGGGGCGACTGCTTAATGGGGAGAGTGCTTTCTTTGGGGTCATAAAATGTTCTGGACCTAGACAGAGGCGATGCTTGCACACCATTGTCAACACGATCAGTGTCACCAACAGGAAATGTTATTTTATGTGTATTTTATCACACTTAAAACATCCCCCAGCAGTATGAACAGATGCACACATTGTGCCTACACGGTGTCCCCCCTTTCTGGCAGGTGACAGCTAGGAGGCAGGCAGCTTCTCTTCCGACTGATGCTACCTCACATACCTGCCAGATCCACCTGCACAGACTAGGTGCAAACTGAACCACCAAGATGGGCTCTCTGCTGGCACCAAGTCAAGTCATCCAGCTAAAACCAAATCTCCGTTTGGGCGGTCCATATACACAGTCAAACACAGAGCCCGGGTTTCAGTTTCCAGGTATGAGCGGTCGGACCAGGTAACGGCACAGCCAGCCACTTCGTTCCTGTCAATGATCAGTACGAACTGCCACGGCCAAATTAAATCTAAGGTGTGCTGCACCCGTTGCTCGGAAGTAGAAAATGAATACATTACCCTTGGTGCAGTTCATTTATTTCATGCATGTAGAGAGCAGGACGGGAGTACCATGTACTGGTCCCGTAAACAAGCGAGCCAAGCTGGCCCAGCGGGGGATGAGAAGTGGGAAGTCTCAAAGCAGAAAGAGATCTCTTCTGTTCCTTTCCCACTTCTGAGAACATCAGGCCCCTTGCCCGCGGTCATAACCAGAGAGGCTTGCCTTCGCCATCTAAGGCTTCCTTTCCGTTAGGAATATTTACTTCCACAGTTCCCCGACTTCTGAGACTACAGGTAAAACAGGTCAGAGTGGAGGGCAAGGAACAGAAATAAAGCCCGCTCAGACTATAAGGTTATAAGTACCCTCTGGTGAAGTACGTACATTCCTGCTGAGGTTGTTCTGTCACTTAACTACCATTTCCGTATGTACACCTTCATTTACTTTCAACACCTGGATCAACACTTTGTGAACTCTTCCATAGCTCCAGAAAAAATGAGAGTGACTAATGACAATTAAAGCTGCATGTCCAGGGAAAATACTGGGGGGCACTGAAGAAATGAAATGCAAGAGACAGAGAACTATTATCACTCCAAATATTGAAATTTACATACAGGAATTTTAAAAATAAGATTTGTGGCACAAAATGTTGAGATTCGCTTTTTGGACAGGGAGCAAGGGAAGCCTTCTGAATCTCCCTTAGCGTGTACCCCACAGAAAACACAGTCTTTGTAGTATGATGAATAATTTAAACTATTTTTATGAATTCACAGAAGAGAGAGTTTTTCTAGAGCAACTTCTAAAACTAAAATTCTTGATAAGCCAAATCTTACAAAGACGTAGAAAATTTAAAGCAAATACACATTCTTTCACTGAATTAGGTCTTTAGCGTGAAGATGGCTGCAGTGTATACAGATGAATAGAAGCATCCAAATTTAGTTCATAATGTTGTAAACGATTTGCTGATTCTCCATTATCCCCTGGAATCAGTCACCACAGTTTCCTAAGACGTCATGTCATAACTAGAAAGAGTATGCACCATGTTCATATTGAATATCCTATCTGGAAGTGTTTCTGAATTGTCAATTTTTAAGTGAAGCAACCAAAATCTACAAAAACTTAGAGACGACTATTTAAAAGTCATGAGGGATGCCTGGGTGACCTCGGCTCGGGTCACGATGTCACGGTCTGTGAATTTGAGCCCCGTGTCGGGCTCTGTGCTGACGGCTCAGAGACTGGAGTCTGCTTCAGATTCTGTATCTCCCTCTCTCTGTGCCCTTCCCCTGCTCATACTCTGCCTCTATGTCTCTCAAAAATAAATAAACATTAAAAAAAAGAAAAATAAATAAAAGTCATGAAAAAACTAGTCTTAAAAATATTAAAGTTTTCTGGTTCAATCAGACTATTTTGAGAATCTCCGATTCAGTATTTATCCTTCTATAATATGTCCTTATTCATCCATTCTAACTCTAAAGTAAAACACCCCACTTCCCAAAGAAATCTGGCAAGGAAAAGAGGTTCTGGCCACAATCATTTCTGTCTGTGCTCTGTTTCCACCAGATTAGCAATAATGTATCATTCATCGTGCACTTACTGTTAGGCCAAGGGCTTTATATATATATTCCCTCAAACCATGCCTGTTCTCCATTTAATCGGAAGGGGTCACTGGGTGTGGCAGAGAGTACTTTACAACATGGCAGCAACAATATCTCCCAGCCCCCATGCTCTTATGCCATGTGAGCTTGCCATCCAGAGGGGGCGCTGCGGTGCCTTGGCCAATAGAATATGGTAGAAGCGAATCTGTGCCAGGCACTACAGGTGAGACCTTTAACTGGCCTGGCAGCTTCCTGCATTCTGCCTCTTGGAAATGAGCTGCCACATAAGAAGAGAGAACCATGAGACTACCATGCTGTGACAAACTCAAGTCACAAGAAGAGGACCTGGATGATGAGTGGGCATGTAGGAAGCAAGAGAATCCAAGGACTACTGAAGCACCAGATGTGCAAGTGAAGAAGCCATCTTGGAAGTAGACCTTCCAGGTCCAGCCACCAAAACCAATGCCATGAGGATCAGACACAAGCTGTCCAGCCAAATTCTTCCTGACTTCCTGACCTACAAAATCATGAGCAAAATAAAAAAGGCTGTGGTAAGCCACCTAGACCTTGGGGCTGTTTGTTACACAGCAACAGATAACCATAACACTGTTCCATGAAACCCTTGCCTCTGGAAAGGTCTTAGATCTGAATATTTAAAGAGATCGTAGTTGAACTCTCTATCTTAAGGTTGTCAGAGTAGAAAGAGAGAAACTGAGGCTCAGAAAATTTAAGTGGTTGTCCAAGATGGTGGACCTTAACAATCCCGTTATCTCAGGCAACTAGAGGAAGAAGCCTACAGCTCTTCCTTTCTCATTGCCGTGCAGACATTCTCCTACTTATTTTCTCAAGCTGCTGGACCAGAGCATAAATGTAACAAGGAAATAAATGAAGAACAAGGCTCCACCACTAGAAAAAGAAAAGGACTAGTAATACATACAGCATATTTCAGTTCCTCAAAGCTACATTCCTAATTTAGTCGAACTTCTAGAAGTAAATAATGACTTTCCCCAAATCAGGGGGTCACGACTGGCCAGGAGAGTCCAGCCTGCTCTCAGTGGCGTCAGGAGAAGGGCTGTGGAGCATCGTGGAGTCAGCGTCTACAGAGGCTGTGTTAAGAGCCATGAAGAAGCAGGGATGGGAGGTGATCAGACTCTATTCTCAACAGTTCCCTCGAAGGTCAACAAAAGACAGTCTGCACTATCTCCTCAAAACAGCTATAGAATTAGTAATTCGGGATCTGTACAGTCTCCTCAGAACAACTAGAGAGGTAGTAGTTTAGGACCCTGAATTTAAAAGCAGCACATTTCAAATGAGCTGGACTTGAGCTCCTCAATATTAAGATCCTATAAACACAGAAACACATGGAGAGGCCAGGGCCTGATGGCGTGAATTCTTCACAGAGGAAGGGCACACTGTACCTCAGTCAAAAGTCCCTCATTCTCTCACTGCCCCTTCGAACACAACCTTCTCCACCAGGCTCTCTGGAAATCCTTCTCACTGAAAACATGCCACCCTCACCCGCTGTATTTGATAGGACATTCCCCATGAAGGTTTTAATCGCAACCAGGCTCTGAGGACAACACTCCCCCTGTGGTGTCATCCAGGAAAATCCACACGCCCTCCCACACCCTCTGTGTCTTCACCATGGATATCCCATAGGCTCAAATTCAACATGTTTCTAACTGGATTTATCCAACTCCCCACGACCACCCTGCCAGCCTTGCCGAATCTGTTGTTTTATCTTTGTTTCAATTGACAGTCTTCCCATTCATGTTAGAAATGCAGGAGTTACCTTTGACTTCTTTCTGCCCCCACCCCCAACCCATAATCAGTGACAAATTACTAGACTTCCCCTCACGTAGATTTTTAAAGGTTTGCTGCTTCTCCATTGTACCACACTTCCAGTTTAGATATTCAACAGTGGCCTGACTAGTCCCCTCAAATTCAGAGTCCCAGGTAGCCAGAGATCTCCCTCCGAAATACACCGTATCCTCATCATTCTGTTTAAATTTTTCAATGGCCATTCTGCCTGGAGGGTGAATCCCAAGCTCCTTAACACTGTGAACGCGATCCTCTGATATCGAATTCCCTGTCTTTAGTACAGGATCCCACCTCTCACTTCCTCACTCTGTTGGCTGCAGGTCCCAGAACCCTCCAGGTGGTTTCTTAGCTTCACGCTTGTGCTAATGGCGTCCCCTCCTGTCTGGGGGCTCACCTCCTCTCCATCCTCTCCCGCACCTCCCTCGTTACCTCCCAGTCACTGTTCGGAGAGTCCGGCCGTCCTTGCTGCTAGAAAGCCATTCCAGATGCTGCCTTTCATCTCTCACCACCCACAGATTAGATTCTCTGCCTCTGCTCCTACGAGAGACCTGGATAATTGCCATCACCGTGTCTCAAGCCTCTCACACAATACTCGTTACTAATGTAGTTTAAAAAAACCATTACTTACTCATTCCTTATCTCTCAAGCACCAAAAATGAAGGCTTAGTAGATGCTTAAGAAATTTTTAATGAATGAATTATTGCACTATTTTATGGACCTAAGTCTCAGGGGATAAGCCTACACCAAGATGTATCAGTTATCTGTTGTTGGGTAACAATATTTCAACCACTGGCTTAAAATGATACACATCTGTCCTCCTGCAGTTTTTTCAGGTCAGGAATTGAAGCACAGCTTGACTGGGCCCTTGGCCCCAGGGTCTCTCATGGCAGCCATTAAGATGCTGGCCAGGGCTGTGGTTTCATCTGAGACTCGACTGGAATAGGATTTGCTTTCCAGTTCATGTGGTTGTGGAGAGCATTTTTGTCCTTTGTATTGTAGAACCAAGAGCCTCATTAGGCTGACAGCTGGGGGTCAGTCTCAGTTTTTTTTTTTGTCACATGGGCCTTTCTGACATGGCCAGAAAAGGAGAGAGTCTCTCAGGAAGACAGATGTTACCTTCTGTAATGTAATTACAGAATTCATATCCCATCACCTTTGCTCTGTCATACTCATTAGAAACACGTCATAAGCCCCACCTGCACTCAAGGGGAGGAAGTTACACAAGGGCATGAAAACCAGGAGGTGGGAATCGCGGGGGCCATCCTGGAGTCTGTCTGCCCTCTGAAGATACAGTTTTGAGAGAACTCACTAGAAAGGCTGTGTAGCTAAAACAGCCAGGAAAGAACTGGGAATGGCAAGAGTAGGTTAAATAGATTAAAAAGGGGTATGCTTTATGTGTGAAACCTACCGCAAAATCTTAAATACATTTTTTCTTTTTCTGAAAATTACTTTTAGGTTACTAGAGAATTCTACAATTAATAAAAAAAAAATCTGCGAAGCATAGCTCAGGGTTTGGGGGCAAAGGTGAAATTTAAACATTGACCATTTGTTACTTGTACATTATATTCAGCATCATTTGTAAGTGGCTCTTTAGATCAGCGAGAATCTTCCTAAATCATTTATTTTTCATCCATTTTACAGGGTGTTTGGGGCTCAGGAGGCAGGGCTTTATTTAATATACCTCAATAATTTATAGCCAACGATACACTAAGGGAAATGTCAACCTCATAAAGACTGAAATTTGAAAAGTGAGAAATGTTCAAATTTTCCTCAGAGAAAGAAATTTATGAAAATAAGGACGTCAAAGAAGTACACTAAAACATTTCAAAACATAAAGAAGGTGCCTAATGCATCAGCAATTTTTCGATGTGTCCCTATGGACTACGGTCAAATCTGTAACAAACACGGCAGCCTGTGACTAAGTTATGACTGTTCTTCAGATAAATCAGCACCGAACGTGACCAGTGACACTGCCATCATTTCGGGCTGAACTTTGTCCCAAAGCCTTCCTATACTCTCCCTTTAAAGGGCTTCAATCCTTTTTATAAATGTTCTGTTTCCCCGTAGAGTGGCTCTCTGCTCGCTCTGACTCAGAGTTAATCACAACGCATGGAGAAGGCCCCAAATGCTGCTCAAGCAACATGACAAGTGAGGGGAAAAGAAAAAGCAGCTTCTGACCTTCCAAACATAAAGCTACTAGCAATCACCTGCCAATTCGTGGGGAGCAGGCCAACCTGGCCCCCCAAAAGCCAATGAGGTCAAGTTCTCCACAGTGAACGGATCTCAGACCTCTCCTTAGTTCCGGGCTAAGGGAATAAGGAGAGAATTTTCCAGCCAACTTTTAAGCCTCTATGTAATTTCGCAGGTGTAGCCATTATCTGCAGTAAGTTTCAGGGTTTGATTTTCAGGGTTGACCCAAAGAAACTCAATAGCACTCTGAGGATTTAGTTGGAAAACTATCCATCCTCAAGGGCAGGACCAGGTTGGAAAGGGTACAGCTAATCCCTCAGGTAAGGTTTTAGAAAGAGCATGGGACCAGGATTTTAGGATCAGGACCATCATCACTCCCTAGTGGGGTGGTTTATTTCATCTCTCTGAGCCTCCGCTTTCTCCCCTGGAAGCTGCCTGTTTCACAGACTGGCAGCCTGAGTCCAGGTTCAGACATGTCTGAGCGTAGTGGTGAATTTAGGGGAGGAGGAGTCCATCAGATATCTATGAGTGAGGAACTAGGGAGCTTCCAGCAACTGAACAGATCTGAAGGCAGGAGGGAGCAGGCTCAGTGAGTCGAGGCTACACAGATCCAGCCCCACCTCTACCTCTGGGCTTGGGCCTGGGCCCAGGGAAGGGAAGGCCGTCATGGAGAAACCAAAGGAGCCTTTTTACCGAGGGCTCTGGGTGACTCAGGGGCATACGAAAGCAGCTCTGGTTTCCCCAAAGTACAACAAGGAACTTGAGAAAGAAGCAAACTGCCCCTTTGCATGTAATAATGTGGCCTTCTTGTAGTATAGGTTTCAAAGAACACAGAATACTTGGTGCCCTGGGGAGGCATTCAACAAACTCTCCAAATACTAACTGAGCGCCCATTTTCTGCTGTGGTCGCATATATTGAGACCGCACCTTGCATAGAAAGCACCAAAAGCCAAGACAGAGGTGCAGAGTTGAACTCAAAGGAAGCGCAGAAGGGAAGACAAGAGAGGGGACAACCCCCCAGGGACCCTGAGGTACTTGAGGAGAATTCTGCCATGGGTAAGAGCACATACTGTCAGGGGGACAAGAGTCACTAATGGCACTATCAGAATGATCCTCCCTGTTGCCATATGAAGCAGGGACAGGCTGGGGAGATCCAGGTTAAAAATTTGAAAAATTTAGGGGGCCCCTGGGTGGCTAGGTCAGCTGAATGTCCGTCATCTTACTTCAGCTCAGGTCAAGATCTCACAGCTTGTGGGTTCGAGCCCGGTGTCAGGCTCTGTGCTGACACCTCAGAGCCTGGAGCCTGCTTTAGATTCTGTCTCTCCCTCTCTCTCTCTCAAAATAAACACAATAAAATTTTTTTTCTTTTAACTTTGAAAAATTTTTTATAAATCCAGATTTCACAAAATTTTCTTTAGAGCAAACCAGGAAAAAGAAATGCTATGCTTCAGTTACTGTGCAGTAAGAAACTGCTTCTATCACCAGGCCAAGCTAAAATGTGCTATTTAAATTTTTTTTAATGTTTATTTATTTTTGAGAGACAGAGAGAGACAGAGCCCAAGCAGGGGAGGGGCAGAGAGAGAGGGAGATACAGACTCCAAAGCAGGCTCCAAGCTCTGAGCTCTCAGCACAGGGCCCAATGTGGGCTTGAACCGCAAACCTTGAGATGGTGACCTGAGCCAAAGTTGGATGCTTAACCAACTGAGCCACCCAGGTGCCCCTCAAATGTGCTATTTAAATTTCCTGTGGGTGACATGTTGTAGTTCTTTCTGGCTTGTTTACTGAGGGCTTCCTCATTCACCCAGGACCCATGTGAGCCCTGCCTCTCCGAGGGAGGGCAGGGGACTTCTGCAAAGTTGCCGTTCAGATTAGGCACGAGACGGAAATCCAAGTCACATTTCATAAAAGAAGACTTCTGACAAACAGCACATCTGCTTCCCGCAGCTCACGGGTCCTTCACACTCATTTTAATGACCAGTGTTTCCAAGGAAAAGTCCTTTGTCTACTTCTCTCTCCAATAGCGAGTTCGGGTTTTCTTCCCATTGAAATTGCTTTATTGACTCGACTTGCAGCAATTCCCTCAGGTAGGTATCACCCGCAGATGCAATTCAGCTAAGGACTGGATTCGATTACTGCTACGTAAACAACTCACCACCCACGCAGGTTCTGTCCCGAATGAAATCCCCATGTTATTGAATTGAATACTTTTCTACGAAGGGACACTGGAAAGATCCTCTCACCAAAAGCCGCACCTTGATGCTGTGTGGTAGGTAGTATGGTCACTGAGCCGTATGGACCTCATACTTGGAATGCCCGTGAGGCGAACGGCAGCAAGCAAGCTCCGCCCCTGAAGCTACCTTAGAATTGTCCTCTTGAGAACATCCAGATGGCCAACAGACACATGAAATGATGCTCAAAGTCACTCATCATCAGAGAAATACAAATCAAAACCACAGTGAGATACCACCTTACACCGGTTCGAGTGGCTAAAATGAATAAATCAGGAAACTATAGATGCTGGCAGGGATGTGGAGAAGCAGACACCCTCCTACACTGTGGGTGGGAATGCAAACGGTGCAGCTGCTCTGGAAAACGGTATGGAGGTTCCTCAAAAAAATGAAAATGGAGCTACCCTATGACCCAGCAATAGCACTGCTAGGAATCTACCCAAGAGACACAGGAATGCTGATGCACAGGGGCACGTGTACCCCAATGTTCACAGCAGCACTTTCGACAATAGCCAAATCATGGAAAGAGACCAAGTGCCCATCAACTGACGAGTGGATAAAGAAGATGTGGTACTTATATACAATGGACTACTATGTGGCAATGAGAAAAAATGAAATCTGGCCATGTGTAGCAACATGGATGGAACTGGAGGGTATCATGCTAAGTGAAATAAGTCCGTCAGAAAAAGACAGATACCATATGTTTCCAGGCATAGGTGGATTTTGAGAGACTTAGCAAAAACCAGAGGGGAGGGGAAGAGGGGAAAGGAAAAAAAGACACAGAGAGGGAGGGAGACAAAACATAAGAGACTCTCAAAGACAAGGAACAAACTGAGGGTGAGGGGGGTGAGGGAAGGGGGAGAGGGGGTGACGGGCATTAAAGAGGGCACTTGTAGGGATGAGCACTGGGTGTTATACATAAACCAATTTGAAAATAAACTATTAAAAAAATTGTCCTCTTGAAAGGCGGACACTGATGTTCACGGCAATATTGGTGACAGGCGGATAAAATGGAGTACAGTAGCGTCCCATGATAGGAACTGTTAAATGAACTGGCCGAACAATCCACCAGTATCTTCAAACATTCACAAAACATGGTAGAAAGTATATAATAACATGGAGGAATGACACTGTAAAGGGCAAAGTAAGTTATAAAATAGTTTGTGCCACCATATAAAAACTTCAGGGTATAAAACGTGTACGTTTGTACACAGAAACAAGATCCAAAGGGTGGACACCAAAGTGTTAATAGTACATCCTTATTCTTAGGTGATTATTTAAACGGTAACTGTCATTCTCTTCTGATATCTGAGTGTGCCAATTTGCAACGACGAACATGAATTACTTTTTTTAACGATAAAAAGCATCCGGTTAAAGTTAGGGGTGGAAAAGGACTGGAGGTCATCCGGCTCGCTCCTCCACGTCACGAATGGGGACGCCGTGGCCTAGGAAGGAAGCTGTCCTGGGAAAAAGGAAACTCTGCCACGAAGAAGGGAGAAGAATTTCCTAAACCTCTGTTCATGTGAAGGGTATCTCTAAATTGATTCGTAATTAAATGAATTACGAACTTATCAAAATCACCTCTGAGTTATTATGAAATGAGAGCCCATCCAGAGGAGCAGTTCTTCAGCTTTTGGGGGTCACTGAGACAACGCTGGAAATACCTGATGAAGCGACCCATGTTGTTCATGGAAAAACGTACCTGAGCTCTGTGCACGCTGGTTCGGGGATTTGCAGAGACCCAAAGGCTGGTCCACGGATCCCTCACGATAATGTGTTTTACGCTGCGCATTCGGACATGAAATCACATGACACGACACAGAAGATGAGAGAATAGGGGCGCCTGGGTGGCTCAGTCGGTTGAGTGTCTGACTCTTGGTTTTGGCTCAGGTCATGATCTCATGATTTGGGAGTTCGAAACCCACATGGGGCTCTGCACTGACGGTGCAGAGCCTACTTGGGATTCTCTCTCTCTCTCTGCCCCTCCCCTATTTGTGCGTGCTTGTGCATGCTCACTCTCTCTCTCTCTCAAAATAAATAAATACTTAAAAAAAAAAAAAACAAAAAAGAAAATGAGAGAATAAAAAAGAATTAAATAAAGAACAAAGAAGCATAAAATAAAATAACAACATGTATCTTGCATATATATGGTGGGCCAGTAATATTTTATGAAACTTTTGTCTTATGAAATTATATTTATTATCTGTATAAATCTAAAGAATAATTATATAAATTACTCATGTGGCATGTATTCTTAATTTTGATATAAAATACATTTATCACCACGGGTTGGGGTTAAATAGCATGAGAATGACTATCCTAGAAGCCTATTACCCTGGGTTAAAAAAAAAAATCCTGCCCTAGAAGGGGAAATGGCATCAGGGTGATTTAAGCAAGCGTCTAACCACATTTTTTTTCAGAGAAAATAAGGGAAAGAGTGGAGTTTCTTAAATCTTTTTTCAAAACATGATCTATTACTGTTTAGGAAAAACAGGAGCTAAAAATCTGGGACAGGGTCTGAGCAAGCAGGTTGGGATTCTGGGCTGGTCTACATTTCATGAACACGTAAATGCTTTCTTTTAAATTATGATTGATGCACTACAATCACCTCTTTAATACTTTGATTCTGTAAAAGCAAATCATATCCAGCCACACATACACTCCTTTTTCCTCTCGGGCATTCGCTCATTCTCTTGTCTCATTCCCATCCCCAACTCTGCCCCGCTTTGCCCCTTGTCTCTCACAGAACAAAACAAGGGATAGAAATGGAAAAAACCCACAGACTTGCCTGAATCTGAGAGACCCACAACAGCCACAAGGAGACAGATGTCTGCTTCCGACTGTCTCTAGCTCATGTCAAATGCCTGACTCGAATGGATCTTCCATCAGAATGGTGATTTATGGCCCATTAAGACAGCTGGGCCGACCAGCTTTTCTCTGACACCTGTTTCGGCAGAGCCAGTGAATGGCCTTTAAATGCCCCTTGCCAATAGGCCAGACACATAGCTCTTCAGTTTTAAGTTAAGTGATCATAACTCTTCTAGCTCTGGCTCAGGGGACCACAGAGAAAGGAGGAAATTGGTGCCAGGTGGGGGTCTCTGTTGGATTCCGTGCTTTTTTCCATTCTGTCTTGACTTCGGAGCTTCAGCGCCCAGGCCTCCGCCATCTGTGGCGGGATGGCCCATGGAAACCAAAGCTGGGGCCAAGTTCACCTTCAGTACTTTCAGCCCTTCTGTTCCCTTCCCTGGGAGGCCTCCAAAGAGTATTTGGGAGAGGGAACGTCACCCTGAATGAGACAGTAAAGTAGGACTTGAAGCATCATTGAATGACACAGTTCATTATTATCAACTCGTCACGTGTACAAAGCAAGGTATCTGAAGTCACATTACATAAGGCTAACATGTGGCCCCGGCCTGGGAGTTTCAAAGGCATTTCCAAATAAAGGAAAGGAATTTTAAGGGAAGAAATTACCTAAGTTCTGTAAGAATCAGGCTCCAAATCAAATACAACTTGAGGTGACGGGACAGGGAGCTGATCCCGCAATCTTCTGTTTTTTAATTGAGGCAAAATTCACATAACACAAAATTAACCATTTTCAAGTGCATAATTCCGTGGCATTCAGTACAACATTGTACAATCACCGGCTATATCAAGTTCCCAAGTATCTGCATCTCCCCAAAAGTAAACCCCAGTCACTCCCTATCACGGGATCAAAAGCAGATCCCACACTGTGAGGTCTGCTCACAGAAGGTCTAAGCTGAGTGCAAGGTCAGGGCGGGAACTCCACCGTGCTTCCCCATCATGGCTGTAGCCTCAGCCTCAGGACAACACATCACTTCCGGGAGCGGCTTCAGAAAATATTTGCTAAAGGAATGCTGAACGACTGGGAACCAAACTGAGCGGCACATAACGTGACTTCCTTTGAAACCAGCGAACTACTTGTCCTCTCCTGCCCACTCCTGACACCAAACCAGGCCATCAGTTCTGGAATCCAGAGATCTGCAGGGGGCTGACCCTCAGGGAGGCATTTAACAAGGACCAGATTTGAGAATGAGGTTAACTGAGCACTTCCTAAGTGACAGAAGCTTTATATTATCCCACTAACCCCCCACATGGACACTTTGAAGCTTAAGGAGGCAACTTGTATGAGGTCACTCAGCTGGTAAGTAACAGAGTCTCGGCTGGGACCTGAGCAGGAGAGCCCAAAGCCATTGCCTTTTTTTTTTTTTTTAGGTTTCTTTATTTTGAGAGAGAGAGAGAGAGAGAGAGAGAGAGAGATCTCGCAGAAACACACAAGTGGGGGAGTGGCGGTGGGGGGGGGAGCCGTCAGTGTGGAGCCCAACGCGGGACTCGAACTCACGAACTGTGAGATGATGACCTGAGCCAATGGAGAGTCAGACACCTGACCGACTGAGCCACCCAGGCACCCGCAGGCATCTGATTATTTAGTCTCATCAAACACCCTCTGAAGTAGATGCTGCTACAAGACACATTTTCAGACACATGAGGATTAGGAGAAAGAGGGAATGGACTTCAGGGATACCAAGAACAATCCGGAATCATTTTCACCACCACAGAGCCACTGTGACAGGAAGTAGTTCTGTGACTGCACTTCAAACTAAATTTTCACCTCCGATCTGGTATGGCCTAGGAAGCAGACATTCTGAGGCGTGCTCAGGAAGGGCCGCCGTGTTATTAATACTGGACGTCTTCTTCGTGGCTTATAAGCTCCAGTTATTTGAGAAGATTTTAAGCATCAGTTTATTTTATGTTTAAGTGCAGTTTTACTCTTCATAATTATTTTAATTACACACAGGATGAGAAAGTCCTCAAGTAAAAAAAAAAAAAAGAAATCAATTCAATAAATAACAGACTCTAATGGAAAAATAGGATTTGCTTTGCTTGTCTGTTATTATTCAAGAAAAAAGGAAAAAAAAAAAAAAAACTCATGTAGCACCGAAAAAAGAAGTCCATTCCTATACTATGAGCCCTGCAGGAACCCATGTGTTCCAGTAAAAGTCCCAGGAGTATAAAGTCACAAATCTCTCAAGTGCCCAGGCTGCTGTGTACCTCGGTCACATGACAACCTAACAAACAGAAAAATTAAAAGATGAACTTTAATAGCCAGTAGCTGTCCAGGCCTATGAACTGTTCCCTGTCTGTCCATCTATTTGTCTGTATGTCCATTCATCCAACTATCCATTCACCCATCTACCCATCATCCGTCCATCGATCGATCGATCGATCGATCCATCCATCCATCCATCCATCCATCCATCCATCCATCCATCCATCCATCATCTGCTATGTTCCGAACATAAAACATTCAAGGCTGTGGAGAAAAAAACCGCCCAGCCAGGTATCTTTGGCCGTCTTGTTGAAGACTGAACTTCTGTCAATCTATAGCTGTAAAACCAAAGTCAACTGCCATGTGTCAACATTAAGCAGAAGTTATCGACTCGGGGTGCCCTGGACCAGCGGTGTTTCGGCCATGCCAGCCTGGGATGAGAAGCTATGGCAGCAGAGCCGTTTAGAGTGTGGGCTCTGGGGTTTGGTTGCCTGTGTTCAAAGCCCAGCCTCCTCTCTTACCAGCTTGGTGCTCCTGAGTGAGTAACCTGACCTCTCTGTTCCTCCCATTGTTCTGCTGTGAAACGGGGTGATATTAGTATCGGCGCCCCCACCCCGAACAGGATTAACTAAATCAAGTAAGTAAGATGTTTAAACAGTACCTGGCACCCTCTGAGCACTCAGTAGTGTTACTACTCTGTCTTCTGCAGATAATTTTCTAGCTGCTTCTTTAGTAGCAGTCAAATTCGTACAGGCTAATGAGCGCTATTCTAACAAATAATCATCACTCGGTGCTAGCTCCTCCACATTATTTTCCCCAAAAGCCATTAGAAGGGATGGAGTAAGTCTTTAGAAACATCCACAATTCATCGTTTTTTCATAATTCACCTACAGCTTTGTAGTTCTCTATTCATCCCACCGCAGGGCTTTAAATGACAGAACTTCTAACGTTCCCCAAACTGATCGGCAGATAATGCAATGCAGTTAAAAAGCCAGTTGAAAAAGAGAAACTCTTTTATTCAAAGAAGAAATTTCCTTGAGTTGAGCCACTTCACTCACCTCAAAGAGAAAAGCATATTTTTATAACATGCCGGCCTATTTTAGCAGACAGGATGAAATAAAATAAAGGAATTTATCCAGTCTGAATCTATCATCGGGGGGAAAAGAAGAAATATTATCTCTCTCATTTAAATTCATTTGTGATATATTTTTGTAGCAAGACGTATAAATAATGCATGATGGCATTTCAGAATCCCAGATTAATGCTCCGGCATTAGTGGTACGCTGTTACCTTCCACTCGGTAGTCACAATGCATGTGACCCTGCGGTGAGTACAGTGGGCGTGGCTAGGGTGGGGGATGGGTGGGGAGCTGTTTTCCAGGGGGCAGTGGGAAGGGAACAGCCTCCCCCAGGGCCTGCCTGCATCTGAGTGCCCTTTCTTCCTCCCTAGTTACTCCCTTGCCACGAGGGGCTCCCTCACTGAGCTGCCGATAGGACGGCCTGGCCCACCCTCTGAAAGCAGGCCATCTTGCCCCCTGCCGAGGAAAGGGAGGACAGAAGAGGGAGTGGCCCGAGGCTGGTTTGCCAACTGGAAGGGGGAAATAAGCTTCCACCCCAGCTCCATTTCCCTGTAAAAGACTCACACAGTGCACACACTGTGATCCCCCTCTCATGTTAACATGCACTCCCTTATTTCACATATATTTAAAGAAACGCGAAAGCTGGAGACATTTTCGCTCAAAAACGTACCACCCTGCTAGTCCCCAGAAATAAAAAGAGGAAAAAGCTTACAAGTGCGTTTTGTTGCTAAGCACTACCGATCATGTTTTACAGCCCACGTGTGTGTGTGTGTGTGTGCGCGCGCGGGCATGTCTGATGAAAACTGGTGAAGTACAGGGCAGTGAAACAACTAAAAACACATTATTTTCTTATCTTCCCTCCAAAGTTAAATAAAAGGGGGCACCTGGGTGGCTGGGTCAGTTAAGGGTCCAACTTCGGCTCAGGTCATGATCTCACGGTTTGTGAGTTCGAGCCCCACATTGGGTTCTGTGCTGACAGCTCGGAGCCTGGAGCCTGCTTCCGATTCTGTCTCCCTCTCTCTCTGCTCCTCCCCTGCTCACGCTCTTTGTCTCTCTGTCTCTCAAAAATAAATAAAAACATAAAAATTTTTTTAAAAAAAGTTAAAGAAAGGTTAGTAGGTCTACCTTGGCGTGTGGCCATGGCCTCAGGAAGCATCCAGTTCAAAGCTGTTCAGACAATAGTCTGGTATGGAAGAGTGTGAAAAAGAGCAGATAGAAAGAAAGGAACCCAGAGACACTATTGTCCTTGCCTAGAATTTGGAGAAAAAAACAATTCGGACCTGGTGAATCGCTAGTTGATCCAGCAAAGCCTTGATTCATTTAGTTAAACGGGTTTTACTGACCTTGGCTAAATAGTATAATGAAAATATCACTAAAAATAGTGCGGTGGAATATTAAAACATGACAAATGCTCAAAAAGCATCTAGAGAGCATTTAAATTTATAAAACTGCTTGCAGATCACCCGCAGGTGCCAGTACAACACGAGACACGGGAGGGGGGGGGGGGGGGGTTAACACTAGGCACTGTGGGAGGGGGGATGGGTTGCAGGCTGTACCCTACAGGTCTGGAGGGAGATTTGCCTTGAACGCAAGGCACACACAATGAGACGCAGAGCTGAAAGTGCCCATGCGGACACGTGGACTCAAATGTTTCTAGCCTGAGAGATCACAGAGGCTTTCCTTAAAAAGGTGGCATTTCAAATCCACCCTCCATTAAAAGTAGGGTTTCAATAGGCCCAGACAGGGCAGGGGACAGTGTGAATTACAAGAGTGAGTGGTCTTGAATGCCTCTGTTTAAGGTCCTTCATGGCACCCAGGGGATGAATTCAAAAGCCTGAATGAAGCCTCCCTTTCAAATGCCCCTCCACCCCTCATCTCCTACTGTTCCCCATTTCCCACCTGGGGAGACAGTTCCCCAGGTGTCTGCTCTCCATCTCCCTTCCTCAGGCTTCTGTGTACACGCCGCTCCTCCCCTCGCCTTGGCTGCTCCAGTCCCTGTCGCTTCAGTACCGACGCTCACTTTCTTCGGGGCGACTGTGCTCAGAGCCCAGCAGAGGCTCTGCCTTCCTGGGGCCACAACTCCTGGTTTACGGAGCAGCCTCGGCTTTGTGGAGGCAGAAACTGAAACGGGTTTCTGTTTTCCAATTACTGTCTTCAAATCCCCTTCCCGCGCCCTCGCCACATCTGCCATAGATTCCAGAACTTTCCAGGCACTTCCAGTAATTAAAAACAGTCCGCTCTCGTAAAACTCTATTTTCAAAGCTCTTCACCTTCCCCCCTTCAGGGAAAGATGGAATGGAGAAACTGATCTAGGGCTCTGGTCGCTGGGGCGGAGGGTTGGCAGAGGATGGAAAGTGGGAGGTCCATGCCAAGGAAGCTCTTCCTTTCCTCTCTGATATTAGGGAGAGGAAAGGGAAAACCAAAACACAGAGGGGGCGGGAAGAGAGGAAGCCATGGTCATAATCGACCATCACTGGTAGAGAGTGGGCAGGCGGTTCCCATCCAGCTCTCTCTGACTCTGTCTGCTGTGACTTCCAACTATATGATGCTTCCTGGAACGGGGTTCAGCTTCTCCCACAGTCCCTGTAACTGAGAACCCCTCGAAAAGGGGCAGCCTTATCTCTACAGTCCCTCCCTCTCTTGACCTCCACTCATGCTCCTCCAGCATCTTCTCACTTAGCCACATAATCACACTTCCTGTCCTTATCTGATCCATCTGCCTTTATACAGAATCCGGGGAGCCAGGAACACTGCTCCCACACCCTCGCCAGACTGGGGGGACCAAGGAGGAGACCCCAACTTTCACCTGCTTTCCAGGCACTCGATGACAGCCCTTCCCCACCCTGCCGGGGCAGGACCTCTGGGTGCCCCCCACATCCAACCATCTCCAGGACACAGTAGTGCTGGCACCCCTGCTCGGGGGGCGGGGCCCCAGGCCACACACTGCAAAAACTCCTGATGGCCTTCCATTCTACCTCAGTCCACTATGCTCCACTGGCCGCACCAGGGAGGGCTCGCAGGTCCAGAAGCTCAGCACACGTCTACACAGACACAGAACCCCATTCTCCCCTTCTGCAAGCAGACCAATTCTCCTACAGCCCCCACCATGCTGTACCTGGCCTGGGGCAGAGGGGAACAGCACCAGAAACCCTGTATTCCCAAGGCAGTACCAAGAACCCCACGTCCCTCTCTGGAGTGTTCCTGATCTATCACCGTGGGGCTGTGAGTAAGCTTTGGGGGAAGGCTCTGGTCCCGACTGTTCGTACCTCCACTTTGGAATGTGGGGGTCCTCACCTTTGTTCCTCAGCCGTAATTCCAGGAAAACAGTACAAAAATTCAAAATGAAAAAGGGCCACTCAGCTCCCTGTCAGAGCCTATTACGGAATCTGTAACAGCGGGTCTTACTTTCCTGCTCATGCACCTGTGGTCCTTTCCGGACTGAGCTCCCTGAGGGCAGGACCCTGTAATACCGTTTCAGCTCAGTCCTTGAATTCAATAATGTAATCGATACGTGGATGGTGGAAGCCAAGGGAGAGAAGAGCAACAAATATGTCAGGCAACAGCAGAAAATACGGTAGAAAAGAAGGTTGGCCCGGATCAGAGAGGCTTTAAATGTCTACGTGAGAACCCGAGCACGCAGACGAGGAGGAGGAAGAGGAGGGTGGAAATACCTGGCATTTACTGAGCACTCACTATGGGTCAAGCAGGGTTCTAAGTGCTTTGTACACACTATCAGTCCATGGTGAGAAGTCGAGGAAGATTCTGGAGCAGGAGAGGAGTGGGGTCAGAACTATGTTTTGTGAAGATCTGTCGGTGGACACGTGCTTCCCAGACCGGCGGGATACAGGCCTCCCGAGGGCGCAGAGTGGTCCGGGCAGAGCCTGAGAAGTGGCCGCCCGAGTTCAGCAACCCGAGGACGCGCCCGAGGAGCGCGGGACCCATGTCAGCATAGAGGCTGTGGAAGCGGAAGCAGGTGCTGCTGTCGTTCGAGACACACGGGGAAGAGAGGAAAGAGGAGGAACAAAATGGAGGGCAGCCTTCCCCGCTCTCCTCAGGCCACCGGAGAGAACCTCGCCATGTGTGAGGGCTCGAGTGAAAGACCTGCCAGAGGGAAGCAGACCGAAAGCGCCAGAGGCAGAGGCTTCCCTGATGAAACAGGGCCCGGGAGGCCGCTGGAGGAGGTGGGAACAAACACAAGGGCCATATTCTGCTTCTGAGGGATCATTTCTTTTTCCTTGAAATTAGAAAGAAGAGGAACGTGGATTAAGAGGAAAGGGGACATTTTCGGGGCAGAGAGGGAAGAGCTGAGGGTGTTCTTTTGGGGGGCATTTCTTTCTCAGTTGTGAGGAAGAGGGATAGAGGTGTGAGCCATGCGTGATCAGGGGACAGCGGTGACCTCAGTCCGTCACCGGCCAACCGGTTCCAGAGGGACAACGTTGCTGTTACTGCCATCTTAAGCACGAGAGAACAAATCTTAAAATGTTTTCCCCTCCAGGACACGATAAAATGGTATGAACAAGAAGAGACTCTGAGATGTTGATACCTCTCTTTCCTTTTTCCTGTTTTGCTCTGATGAGCGTGTCTACAACTGGCTCATTTAAAGCAGTCCCAACGGATCGGAAGCTGGCTCTGTCCACTGCCCAACCTGATGGGCAACTCACTGTACGGCCACTACTCCCGGGTTCCCAGAGGAACCAGCACAGGCCCGACGCTGGGACACAGAAACATCTCCTTCCACCACTCCTGACACGGGAGGAGTTTCTGAGAAACTCTTTGCCCATAATCACCATGACACACATAAAGGCACGCAGAGGCTAATAACACACTTACATCCAACTTGGGAATGAGAAAATCAGACAGTATGATCCTGTATCCCTCTCTTTTCTTCATGACGTATTAAGCCACGTTCGATAAAAGATTTTACAGGGACATTTGCACGGGCGACTGAAATCTATTTCCCCGTATATTCTCTGTACCAGCGATACTTCCTTGCAGCTGAAAACAGTTTAATTTAAAGAAAATCTACGGAAACTATTTCATGCTATTTCCTTCAACATTTAAGTTAAAGTCAGAACCTTACATATTGATTTCTTGGGACATGAGGCAGAATCATAATTCAAAAAGAAAGCAAAGGGTCTTACCTGTTGTAACAGAATAATGCAAGCAGGAATGCCACGGCCAACCGGTCGGGAAATGTAATTCCAGCCAGATGGAGGTGGGGGAGGGGGAGAGAGAAACGCTGTGATCAGAAGCAGTATAAACACACTGCAGTTTCTAAACGAACAAACAAATCATAACAAAGTAAGCATCAACGGTTTTATAAAAAGATGCAATAAACGGTAGAACTCATCATTTTGCCGTATTTGTGAGTTTCTCAATACAGATAGGATTATCCAACACAGAAACAATGATTCCAGAAAGAAATTATTTTTATTTGCATAGAAGAGCAATTTTTTTTTAAACTTTTGAACTGGAACTGGCAAACTACAGTCCGCAAGCCAAATTGGCCCACCACTTGTTTTTATACATAAAGTTTTATTGGAACATGGTCACACCCATTTGTTTATGCAGTGTCCGTGGATGCTTTGGTGTGACAACAGAGCTGAAGAGTTGCTACAGAGTCCGCATGTCCCTCAAGGCCTAAGTGTTCACTCTCTGGCTCTTTACAGAAAAAATTTGCTGACCCCTGGCGAAGAGTAATGATAAAATTACTCTACCTTTTTGCTTCTCAGGCGACCCCATCCCAACCAATCTAGACATGTACTGTCTGATAGGGTAGCCACTTGCCGCGTGGGACACCCCACACTTCTAACGCGGCTAGTCAGAACTGCTGTGTAAAAATACACGCCAGATGTCAAAGGCTCAGTAGCAACAAGCAAAAAAGGAAAAATCTCATTAACAATTTTTAAAATATTGACCACATATTGCGATAATAGTACTTTTGATATACTGGTGACATAAAATATATCATTAAAATTAGCTCCTGCCATTCTTCTCATCTTTTTAATGTAGCTACTAGAAAAATTTTAGAAAACATAGACTTTATGTCTATTGGGGAGTAGTGGCTTAGAGTCTAGGTCCTAAACAAATGATCTCCTGGGAACTAGGTCTTTCTAGGATTTGACCCTAAAATAACAAATTCAACTTACAGTGGTGTCTAAGCCATACTCTTCTGGCACTTAGTAGCAAAGGATAGATAATTGTTCTTTTCGGTTTTGCTTAGTAACTGAATTGTACGACTTGCCTGGGTAACCTGGTCCTTAAAATAGCGAAGAAATGAGTGAAAATGTTCAATTATTGGCTATATACGGACACAGGGTAAGTAGCGGGGGTCGAATTGTCTGGGTACAATGTATTTAGGTGCAGGTCAAATACACTCGTTCACCTTCTCTCATTACAGAGTTAAGAACAACGCAAGCTCTCCCTTCCAGCAAATTCACTGCAGGATATAAACAAGTAAGTGAAGGAGAGAGGGAAGAAAAGAAAAAACTTGGTGAGAAAAAAGTCAAGTTCCCATTAGCCGATATTTGCCAAATGCGAAGAAAATTTGAACAATGCAAACTACCTCACGTAATTCATTAACAATCATGGCAACTTGTATTCGACTCAGCAGGCACCTCACTTAACACCCAAAGGTTAAGAGAGATGGAATATATATATATTTTAGTCAGCGAGTTTGCCCTGTGGTTAGGCACGTTATTTCTATGTAGGTCTTTGTAGTGTAATCAGATAATTCAATGAACATTTACAGAGCCTGATGTTCGCAGCCCTAGGGATGACTCTTCACCTCCTCACATCTGCAGGATTTGTGAAATGTAACACCACTTCCCAAGACGGAAACACCCGTTTCTCCCAAGGCCGCACAGAGCCCACCACATACGGTGTGACTGTGAAGGCAACAGGCTGAGTTTCACCCCTCGGCGAAGCAGTACCTTCAGGCAAGCACTGAGCAACCGTCACGGGGCAGAAAAAGGTGGGAAGCAAAGCATTTATCACCACCAGCCCCACGGGCACCTCTATGACATTATTAAAAATTAAGCTATTTTCGGGGCGCCTGTGTGGCTCAGTGGGTTGAGCAGCCGGCTTCGGTTCAGGTCATGACCTGAGGATTTCTGAGTTCAAGCCCCGCATTGGGCTCACAGCTGTCAGTGTGGAGCCCGCTTCCGATCCTCTGTCCCCCTCTCTCTGCTCCTCCCCTGCTTGTGCTCTCTCTCTCAAAATAAAAACATTAACCTCTTTTCAACTCAATAGAGACCAAATCCCAAAGTTCTTTAGAGGATGAACTGATGTCTAATGCTCCGATACCCTGATCTGAGCTTTCCTGGACACTGTCTCTCTGTCACCTTTCAACTACCCAATCACCAAACTGTTACCCACGCCAAGGCAGGCCCGTCCACTGTGCTCATGGGGAGGATCCGGCGTGAAAAAGAGGCAGTTCTCCCTTGCCCTAGAGATGCTTAGAATGAGAAGGGAGGTAAGACAAGCCCACAGAGAAGGCAGATGCAGGGCAGACCGAGGTAAAGCAGAGTAGAGAAGCAAAGTGCTAGGAGCAGCCACAGATGGGGAAGTCCCTGCCTTTTCAACCGGAGAAGAAGCTGGCAACTTTTCACGGAAAGGACGGAGTGAGATGAAGGGTGATCAAAGGATTCCCTGCAGAGGGAATCGCCTAAAAAAGGCAAGGAGGCAAGACAGCGGCGGCGCGCCGGAAGAATGGTGAGCAGCACGTGTGGGCCGGAACACCGACTTGGGGAGTAGTGACAGATAACTCAAATAGCAGGTTGGAGCTGGTCACGGAGAGTGTGTCGACGCTGCACAGAGCCCCGGACTTCATCGGGCAGGCTGGTGAGAGTCACTGAAGAATGGGTCGAGAGCCTGGACTGGGCATCTGGAAGCCCGGGGCTGTAGGGAGGGGGCGGGGGTGACTCTCGCTCTCTGGGGACCATGCTTTGCTCATTTTTTTTTTTTTTTTTTTGCCTTGGAGGCGGGCAGGACCTGACAATGTCTCAAATTCCCACATGCTCTAAGAATAAGTCTGCGTCCAGGAGGACAGTTGTGTTTTAGGAAGACCCCATCTGGCATCGGTAGAGCCTCAGGCTAGAGCCTGGGGACCAGGTAAAGGCTATGGTGACACGACAAGTGACATGTGCAGTGAGAACCACAGTGCATGTGTTTGAGGCTGAAAGACAGGGCCGTAACGAAAGACTAGAAGCACTGAGAAAAGAAAATTCTAAAGGACTTATTTATTTCACGTATTGGTAGAACAGAAGGGAGGGAATCAGAGCTGATTTTAAGGTTTGGGGTCTGGGTATGTGAGACAACAGACTTTTATTAAGGAGCCCCTTGTATGTGGACACTGTGCCAGGCGACAGTCTCAAGGCTGAGGAAGACAGGGTCCCTGTACCAGGACGCCCCACACCTGCGCCGCTGTCAGGCTGCTGCTGCTCTGCATTTTCATTTTGTTGTCATATTAGCGCTTGCGGGGAGCACCGGGTGGGACGGTGACACCTGCAGCCCTGGACTGGTGCCCCGGAGCCAAGCAATAGAAGCGGAAAGAGATCTGAATTCTCAAACCCAGCTGGCTTGTTCTCATCATGTGCCATGCCGAGCAACTCCTGGAACCTTCCTGAACTTCAAGTGCCTCACCTGCAAGAGGTGGTTGACAACCTCCCTAAAGGAGGAAGGGGATCAAATACATTTATATACGGAGGAGCGCTCTGTGAATCCCAAAATGCTTTATGAGTATTATCCGATGAGGTTGTTAACTCTGAGGCACGGGTGTGGCGACCAGGTACCCGATGGACTACAGAAGACTGGAAGAGGCGTCGGCTGAAGGGAAGTTTGGAAACTGGATCAATGAAGATTGTAGTTACGGTCATGAGGACACGTGTAAGGGCTGAGGGAAGGGCGCAGGAAAGAGCTGATGGATTAAGCTACGTGAGCGCCCGCATCTGCCCAACGGGGCAAGAAAGGAGTCAAGAGCAAACAGGACATGTGCTAACATGGGTATTAGGCAGACCATGGGGCTTGGAAAACCAGCTACGAGTCCAGACTCTCCTACTTTAGTTACTTGGCTTTGGGCAAATTCCATAAGCCTATACTTTTTAAACTTAGATGCAGGTAGCCTGCAGAAAGGTACAGAAATCTTAGCCTAGCTGTGGTGTCAAGCCCCTCCAGAGATCTGAGGGAAGGGAGGTTAGCAAGGGAGGATGGGAATAAGAATTGTGAGGACTGTAGTAAAATGGAGGGCGCCCTCAGGAACATGGGGCTTCTGGAAGGAAAAGGTGGTCAGAAGTTCCGAGCCACGCGGGCCATCTAAGTGGTCGGCAGCTGGAAGACTGAGGGATTCAGAAGTCACGGGTGACTTTGGAGAGGAGGGGTCTACAAAGTAGAGGGGCAGAGGTGGGTGGCAACGGATGAAGAGGGCACGGTGGGGAGCCGCAGAGGTATCTGGGGAAGGGGGTGGAGAACAGTAGAAGGAAGTAGAAGAGCTGATGTGGGTTCAGGACACAGGACGGGGGAGATGCAGGGTTTCTGGAGTCCAGGTTGGAGCCAGAAAAGGGAAAGAGAAGGAAAAGCTGATCAGTTACTGAGAAGCAGGGACCCATGTGCCCAGTTTAGTTGTAAAAAGGAAGAGGGAGACTCTTCTATGGTGACTGGGGACAGCAGGGTTAAGGACGTGAGAAACTTGAAGTAGGAAAATTAAAATCGAGAAGCAGTTCATGTAAGACGGATTAAAACCTCCTCACGGGCGGTGAGGTCCTTGGCTAAGAACAGCGGGGCTGGGTTGCCGGGCCGGGAGCCTGGGCATGTGCGAACGACCTGGAAGAGCCCCAGCCAGCAAGGACCCAGACAGGGAGCCAAGGAGGCGTGGCCGCGAGGACTCCCTGAGAACTGGCTTCGACCAGGCAGAGAGGTGAGTGGGTCACCCTGAGAAGTGAATGACAAAGCCGGGTCTGAAAGACACCTGGACTGTTCAGGGACTGGGGTTGTGTTCCAAAGGACGGCTGTATGAGCAGCGCCCCCCGGTCAGAGCCTGCCCCAGAGGGAACAGGGGACCGTCCTCACTTCTCGCTACTCCTCTGTCTTGGAAATAGGACGTGTTAAGGGGGGAAAATAAAACTAAAGACAAGATCACAGTAATCGTAAAAATAAAAAATTAAAAAAAACAGTGGGATACTAATTATTTAGACCAAATGTACTTTATAAATGCAAATATAGGGGACAGGAGGAGTTGCTAAATTCGGGTGAAGAAAATACACCAATGCACCTCTCACCCAGCTCTGCTAGACGGTATGAGCTCCCATACATGAACTTAGCAAATAATTACGCTCTTTACTCCTAAAACATTAGGACCTTTGAGAAATAATTTTAACAGTATGTTCTGAAAATAGAGCAATACATTTCCCTCCTGGGCTGAGCATAATTTAATATCCTCTTGGTGTCTTGGGGTGATCATTAAAAAACCTGTCACTACTGGACTGTATAATATGATAATGCCTTCGGGGGTGCCGAGATATACAGAGTACGTGTCCATTCGGTAAAGACCCTAGATCTCGGTGTCATTATAGTTAGCGATCCTGCAGGCTCCTTCTCAGCCTCTCAGGGTGAAAGATGTCTTACGACGTGTGGTCCTCATCAACGTGAAAGAACTAGGGGTTCTAGGGAAAAACACAGAATCAAATTGATTAAGCCAGGAACTGCTGTTTTCACAGAATTATAGCAAAGCGAGCTCTAGTTGAAAGGTCTAGGGTATTTCCATACGTTCCCTACAAAGCGAAGGGCACGTGCATGGCTTCTGTGACCACTGCTTTACTCGGTGTTTAGATATTCCACTGGGTCTAGTTTCTTGTCTATACACACTCAGGGAATGAGGTGTTAAAAGTCTGACCCCCAGGTAAATATAAGTATTCATCATAGTGCCTTCTCCATATAAATATTCTGGAGGGGGGCACCTGGGTGGCTCAGTCGGTTCGGGTCCAACTTCAGCTCAGGTCATGATCTCATGGTCTGTGAGTTCGAGCCCCGCGTCGAGCTGACAGATCAGAGCCTGGCGCCTGCTTTGGATTCTGTGTCTCCCTCTGTCTCAGCCCCGCCCCCGTTCGTGCTCTGTCTCTCTCACTTTCAAAAAAATAAATAACTAAAAAATTTTTAAAAAATTAAAAAAAAAAACAGAGCAAAGATCTATTAACCAAACTGTTAATAGTGGTTTAAAAAAAATATCCTGGAGGGTCTTGGTTCAAGGTTATTAACAGGGTCTTCTTAACATAGACTCAAGAGTATTTTATTATAATACCAGGATATTTCCCAAGTATTCCTAAATGTCTAAGGGCATTGAGACCATTTTTTGGCCCTGGGTTTCTCAGCATAAATGGTACCATGACAGCCAACATCACTAGGATTCTGCGTTTGGCGAGTCATGCTGACGTTCTCCAATAATGAATCCCTAATTTAATATTTATGAACGACAAGCTATTTGCGAATCCCTAAAGCTGCTGACAACTAAGGAAACGGAATATTAAAACAATGTTTCATCTTCATCTTCTGTCCCATCCTACACCACGAAATGTTAACAGATTGGAGCTCTCACTCAAACGCACATCTTCTGGGCCTACGGAAACCAGGACTATTAAAAAGAAGAAAAGCAAGAAGATGAAGAAGAAAAGAAATAACCACAAAACCTCATGTGCAATTCATACGTGCAAATAAATAATCTTACTTTTGGACAGCGGCTGGATATTTATGCACTGATACAATCAAAGAGCAGCTTCCTTTCTTAACAGAGATAAGAGTCATGGTAAGGATCAAGGCTCACCTCCACTCATCCATTAGTGTGTTTACATCCTGAATGTCTAGGCTACAACAAGATTTTTCGGGTTTTCTTTGAAATCTATCACCCACATCCACAGCCCCTCCAGGGAGTGAAACTAAAGGGGAAAAAAAAATATCCATTCTGTCTCAAGGAAAAACCCCTGATGCTAATAACAAGAGTTCCTCTGCCCAGAAGCTAATAACCCGCCTGAGTGTTCCTGGACAGACAGCAAAAGAAACTGCCCCCCAGGACATGTGGGTGAATTAAGATGGAACCTAATTACCACGACCGGATTGGAGGTTAATTTTCTCTTTTTGTCAATAGCACAAAATAAAAGACATCTCATCAATCACATGAATTAGCATAGCCCTCAGGCCCTAGACGCAAAGAAACTAGGCCAAATCTGAAAGAAATCAGAAAAAACTGCAAAGCAGAACTTGAACAAAAGCAGATTATAACTCGTACCAATTTTTCCTCTCTTATCCATGCTCAGGGGTAGCAAACCGAGTATGTTCAGAACAAGGGTAAAACCAGGACCGAAGTGGTTAAGTGTCAGGGGTCAAGAGCCTTGTAGCTATTCCTGCAAGGTAGGTAGGAATCCGATGAGATTTCTCAGCCATTTCTTCAGGATCTAGCAGGAGCGCTTTATAATGCTGTGAACACAGTGGATAGTCGACAGACGCAAGCTGCTTAGGGACAAGGAGGGAGATGCAAGTGCTTTCTATAACGGTGACACCCCGAATTAATAACAATAAAGAAAGAATGCACAGTGTGTTTCCTATTTATATTTTAGGGACAAGCTGAACACAAGCCCTTTTCCCCATCCCCCCCATCCATCAGCAGTCGGTGGGGAGACGGTAAAGAATATCGATCTTCACGGTGGACGACGGAGAGCTACGAATATCAGAGAGACAGCATTCCTTTACCATTGTGACGCATGTGTCCGGGTAAGGGCACATGGCATCTTACGTAGTCAACATTTTATACATTTAAACACTAAGATGCCAATAGGTTAATATACACAGGCCAAGGGCGAGGCGGCTCTCAGAGGGCACACATCCCCAAGATGGGTAAGCAAGCCAGGAAAACGCATCGCTCCGTAAACACAGCTCCGGAGGGAAGAAGCCATCCACAGCTGTGTGGCTGTTCGCCTTTAATTCATGGGAGCTCGTGGTTCTTAGAGAATAACCAGTGTTCTCTTTGCGGAGTAGAGGGAAAAAAAAAATCTGTTTCCCCTTCTGCTGAAGGGAAAATTAAAACGAACCCGGTACCTAAATTAGGAATGAAAGCAAAAGGGAGAAACCTCTGAATGTGCGTCCCCGATTCCGCAGCCCTCCTCGTTCGTTCTGCCTCCACGCTCGGGCCCTCCCAGCCTCACCCCCATCTGGACATTTCCTGCTCTACTTCCAAAACAACTACTACTCCTTCTACTACCACTACGACGCGGAGTAAGGTAGGAACTGGCTGGGCGATCCGCCCCGAGCAGGTCTGCTGGCATTACCGATCACACGGCAAACAGCCTGCTTCAGGTCTGCAGTTCATCCCAAGGCTGCAATTACTGGGCCTCGTCCCGAAGCCGGAAGCGGTGATGTGTCTGAATTCCAGGGAGATGACTGAGTGGAAACGCTCACATCTGATCACCTCTCACATACAAATTACTGTGTATGCCAATCTGGCAATTACCGCACAAGTAATAGTAAAAGCCATGCAATCAAATTCGTTATTATGGTTGCCTTCAATTATGGGAGGCAAGAACCTGAGTGCAGAAAATTTACTGAGGGGGAAAAAATGAGTCTCTGTATCTATTTTAATTTTAAATCAAGTCATTTCATTTGGAAAACTCTTTTAATTCTGGAAAAGACTATTGAAATGCCCGGCTAAGTAGAAGAAAATAATCAGCTCGTTTCCCCTGGCATGACAAGGAAACTTTTACTCCACAGAAAACAAAACCTCAACGTCCACGCTTCTTCAATTGAATTCCAACAGAGAGAGACACGGAGTCCCTAATGCTTCTTAAAGGGACATAGGAAAATGGCATAAGGACGTATGAGCATGGCATAAAAATATGGTTATATCCTCCCATGCAATGTACGACAGAGAAAATGCCATCTGCTCACTGAGCCTGAGCCCTACTCTGTTTTCTGCCTGGCACATAAGAGTATGGTTGGCTCTTCAAAAACATGGGTTTGAACTGCATAAATCCACTTACGTGTGGATTCTCTTGATAAATACTGCATGGTACCATAAATACATTTTCTCTTCTTCATGATTTCCTTAACACTCCCTTTTCTCTAGCTTACTCTATTGGAAGAATACAGGATATGATGCATGTAGCATTCAAAATGCGTGTTAATGGGGCGCCTAGACGTCTCAGTCGATTGAGCGTCCAACTTTGGCTCAGGTCATGATCTCACTGTTCATGAGTTTGAGCCCCGCTTCAGACTCTATACTGACAGCTTGGAGCCTGGAGCCTGCTTTGGAGCCTGTGTCTCCCTCTCTCTCTCTCTTTGCCCCTCCCCCATTTGTTCTCTCTCTTTCTCTGAAAAATAAACACAAAAAAATGTAAAAAAAATACAAAATGCATGTTAATGGATGATTTGCGTTGTTTTCAGTAAGGTTTCCTTCCGGTCAACAGTAGACTATTAGCAGTTAAGTTTTGGGAGAGTCTAAAGTTATACTTGGATTTCTGGCTGCATGGGGGGTTGGGGCCCTTCACCCCTGTCTTTTTCAAGGGGCAACTGTATTTCCCAGCATCCCCTGCAGTTCGATGAGGGCCAGTGTAATGTGGATGGAAGTGAGGCAAACCACACTGAGGCCTTGTCCCCAAAACCTCCCACGTGGTCCTCTACGCTTCCCCTTTATCCTGTAGGTCACCTGACAGGATGCAGGGGATTCTGGGAAGAGCCAGAGGACAGAGGAGCTTGAGTCCCTCAAGGACTGTGAGGAGCAGAGCCCGCCCCACCCCGCATCCCCCGCGGGCCTGCGCTGAGTCCATCTCCTTGTGTGAAGGAGGGTGTTACCATAGATGTCCAGTCCTAACTGAGCAAGTGCAAAATACACAGAATCAGCGTTACCCTCTATTTCTTGTGTGGAAATCACTCAGCATATGCTTCAATTGTTAACATATTAAGAAAAGAAAGAAAAGGTTATTCGCACATTATTATTCACACATTCCAAATTTGCCGGTTTGCCCACTTGGTAAGATTCACCCGTAACCCCAAATCAATGCCCGTGGCACCTTCGCAGTCAGCCAAGGACGTGTGCAGGGCGTCTCAGGCAACACACGTTCCCAGCTGAGGTCAGACAAGGCCACGCTCGGCCTTCCTGTTTCGGCTCTCCCTACTGTAAACAAGTGTCCTTTTCATGGTCCATTTGGCGCTACGGTTTGCTTCACAGTTTTGTTCTTTCGGGTGGTGATTCTGCTGCTGAAAATGGCCCCCAAGGCGGTGCTGTGGTGCTGGCTAGTGTTTCTAAGCACAAGAAGGCCCTAACGGGCCTAACGGAGAAAAACACAGGTATTAGAAAAGCTCCCTCAGTCATGAATTCCTCATGCTGCTGGCTTTGAGTTCAACGCGAATGGATCGACACTATGTATAAAATAACGTCTTTAGACAGGAACGCACATAGAACAAGGTTACGTCTGGTTACGTCTTAATCATTTGGCAAAAATATTATGACCAGAGGGGTGCCTAGGCGGCTCAGGTGGCTAGGCCTCTGACTCCAGGTTTTGGCTCAGGTTATTATGATCTCACGGTTCATGAGATCAAGCCTCACATCGGGCTCTGAGCTGACAGCACAGAGCCTGCTTGGGATTCTCTCTCTTTTCCTCTCTCTCTGCCCCCGCCCCTCCTGGCTCCTGCTCTCTCTCTCTCACACAACAAATAAATAAACATTAAAAAAATATATTGTAACCCAGTATTTCCTCCTAAGAACAATGATTCCACGGTCGCTAATTCAGTGTTCCCGTCGACTTTGTAGAACCTAACCACTGCAACTAAGAAAAACGGAGTCTTTTAGGGTCCTTACGAGTTGTTGCGGGTGTTATACAAGATAGTGTATGTTAAGTGTTTCATACATAAGGGGATATAAAAATGTTGCCTATTACTTCCTTTAAAACTTCAGGTGCACACGAGGCCGATGAAATCATGTTATTTGCTCTCCACCCTACCTCGAATCCCTAGTGGAATAAAGAGTTTCTCTTCTGCAACAGCAGCTAGAAAACACGTGGCGAGAGTTCAAGTACTACTTTGTATAACAAAGGATAAGGGGGTTTGCCCTATAACGAGATCCCGAAACCAAGTGCTGTGTCTCACGTACAACTGACTGTAGCGCTTTCCTTTCCAAATACCTACAGACCCTTCCTGCTTTCCACTGAGACTGAGAATCTCATGAACAACGAAGTAAAAGAAGAAAATGTGTCGTATTTACTTGGCAATTATTCAGTATTAACTGTCGCCGAATGGGAACGCCTTAACCCTGGAGGGGACTATGTTTGAGGTGGTGTCTCCGCATGCCATGTTCTTCCGTACCTTTTCTCACAGTGCTCACTCCTGTCTCACAGACTCGAGAGAACTTCCGGTGTATTCTGCCAGAGCATACTCCAGTACCGTGCAGATAAGAAGCCTGGAATTATTGTTTTTAACTTTTAGAGACAAGAGGAACTAAGTCAAATACCCAATGCATCGCGTGGCTAACAACACACGGTTTAATGACTACAGGGAGGGCTCGACGAGTGTCCGTCACGCAGCCAGTGTGCGAGTATCCCTCATTTCCAACCCACCCCCCCCCCCCGCCACTACACAGGCTTTGTTCAGACCAGGCTGAGAACATGTGGTGCAGAAATTTCACACAAATTGCCTAACATAACATACCCGCTGAGCCTCTGATTCGCCACATGTCAGGTAGAGACAACACCAACCCTTTAGGTACACAGCAGGTATATATGTAATGGCAGCACTGCCATCATCCACAGACACGCAGCCAGTAAGAGGCAGAAGGCGGACATGACACCAGATTTTCGGGTTCCTAGTCTACATTTTTTTTTTTTTTTACTATATCTCCATGCTTCTGAGAAAACACTGGTGCCTAGGCCAACACCGAGCACCCTTTTTTTTTAAAAAAAAAAAAAAAAAAAAAAAACATTGGGGCGCCTGGGTGGCTCAGTCGGTTGAGCGTCCAACTTCGGCTCAGGTCATGATCTCTCGGTCTGTGAGTTCGAGCCCTGCGTCGGGCTCTGTGCTGACAGCTCAGAGCCTGGAGCCTGCTTCACATTCTGTGTGTGTCTCTCTCTCTGTCCCTCCCCCACTCATGCTCTATCTCTCTCTGTCTCAAAAATAAATAAACATTAAAAAAAATAAAAAAAGGGGCGCCTGGGTGGCTCAGTCGGTTGAGCGTCCGAGTTCAGCTCAGGTCATGATCTCGCGGTCTGTGAGTTCAAGCCCTGTGTTGGGCTCTGTGCTGAGAGCTCAGAGCCTGGAGCCTGCTTTGGGTTCTGTGTCTCCCTCTCTCTCTGCCCTTCCCCTACTCATGCTCTGTCTCTCTCTGTCTCAAAAAAATAAAAAAAATTAAAAAAAAAATAATAAAAATTAAAATAATAAAAAAAAAACATTTATTTTTGAGAGAGAGAGAGAGTGTGTGTGTGAGACAGAGTGCAAGCACAGGAGGGGCAGAGAGAGACGGAGCCACAGAATCCAAAGCAGTCTCTAGGCTCTGAGCTGTCAGCACAGGACCTGACTCGGGACTTGAACTCAGTAACAGTGAGACCATGACCTGAGCCAAAGTCGGATGCTTAACCGACTGAGCCACCCAGGCGCCCTTCAAGCATCCTTTAATAAGACTAGCAAAGTTTTCCTCCAGCCTCATCATCTCAGTCCACCCAACATTTTAAAAAATGAAACATACTTTGTAATGAAATATTATATTCAATTAATAGATGCAATTTGTTTAAAAAAATCAAATAGTTCAGCAGAAAATTCTGTATTAAAAAGCAGTGTGGCGGGGGTGGTGGTGGCTGGGTGGCTCCGTTGGTTAAGCATCCGACTCTTGATCTCAGCTCCGGTCTTGATCTCAGGGTCATGGGTTCAGGCCCCAAGCTGGGCTCCATGCTGGGCATGAAGCCTACTTACAAAAAGAAAAAAGAAAAGGAGTGGGTACCTTGTCCTCACCCCCCGACCTTGTCACTACTCCTTTGAAGCAAACGCTGAGTCTTCGGAGAACTTCCTTACAGCACCATTTCCCCATATCCAAACCCTCTATTTAAACAGATAGTTGTCGATGTATCAACTTCAGGTATCTATTAACTTCCTGCCACGACAGGTGAAGATTTGCTTTCTTGTACCACACCCATCTCCTCAAATAATGTATTCATTTTTTTTAATGTTTATTTTTGAGAGAGCAAGCATGAGCGGGAAGGTGTGGGGGGGGGGGGAGGGCGAACAGCAGAGAGCCTGATGTCAGGCTCGAACTCAAGAACCATGAGACTGTGACCTGTGCCAAAGTTGGCCTGTCAACCGACTGAGCCACCCAGGCAGCCCTGTATTCGTAATTTTGTTTACATCAATAAGCAAAGTTCACATTACAATGAGTATATAATAAGAGTTGTACTGTTCAGAGTAAAGCAAAGTATTGTGTTAAACTTAATTTCCTTTTCTATGTAGGGTTTTGGGTGTGTTTTTTTTTTGTAGGTTTTACATGGCTTCCAGAAGTATCTAACTGGATTTTTTTCTCTTCCCTGGCTTTAGTTATCTTTATCTTACTTGAATTTTTTTCAAGCTCTTTAAATAAATCTGGCATTCTAGACTAGAGATGTCCTCTCCCCAGAGTCCACGTGTTCTGATCTCAGTCGGGTCTTCTGAGACTCTGCTGTTACCTGGGACTTCCTGTCCCTGCCCTCCAGAGACGGAATTTTCCTAAATTCCTCATCTCCTTTCTTGGTTCTCTCCTTCATTCTGCTGAAGTACATCACGCCAAATATCTTCCAAGAAAACACCCGAAGTTGTTAGTTCTCAACCAGTCTTGCAATTATGGTCACCTATGATGGTGTCACCCCCGGCAGCGTCATACCGCAATCATTACCACGTCAGCTGGATTATATGCCCGGGCAACACGGACTCTGTTTTATGTTAGGCACAGAAGATGCCCTCAGAGTCTGAATGCGAAAGAGCAGGGCTGGCGAGTTACCTCTCAGCTCTGCTCACGACACAGCCTGCGGGGATTAGCAGATCATCCCTCAACACTGAAGAAATGGGTTTCCAAATTAGATTGAAGAGGCATCGCTTTCCAAACTCTAGCGATATTAGCAAACAATAGTTAAAGGAACCACATCTCATATCGCTGAGGACAAAAGGAGACACAAAAGTGGATGCCAAGTAACTAATCTGAGTAGTTGTTTTGCTACTTTATGTTATGCTGATATTTACGCAGAAAAAACAAAACGGCCAGTTGATATAATTGCCAAAAAACTTAGGAAAATTTACCATATCATACAATGATAATGAATAGCTTAAAATGTACGTACACACTAGCTGATTTATTAAATAACCTTATAATACTATAGCGCAAAGCGATGGAGAAAGGCAAGCATGATTTGACGAAGAAATTCAAGTTATTATGTAGACACCTTTTGTCCCCCCAAAGATCACTTTCCAGCGATCACTGGACCACGGACTGGGTTTGGTATGAATCAAAGGTACGTCTCCACGCGATTCTTCCTCCACAAGACAATGCCATGGACACAGGTGTGATTCTTGTCCTCTGATCCAGTATCTGAAGGGGCTTCCCATCCTTTCTAAATTGAATGTAAACCCTGACAAGTAATTAGTTGCTATTAAATTACGTTAGCACCAAGAGCAGACATGTAGAAATTATGATTTAATTTATCGTAAGTTGAAACAAAACCGTATTAAAAGAAACTCGAGTCATTCATAGAAAACTTAGCTCACTGAAGTCCTCTGAGTTAGGTGTTTGGTTGTCGCTCATCCAATGATTTCCTAGGGGACAGGGTGGGCTAAGACAGCTCTACACTCTCGGTCAAAACTCAAGGCAATCATGATTAAATGTGAAAATAAGTTGCTTCAGACCCATTTTCATGCCGACGACTTATCTACACCAACAATTTCTCATTCGGCAGGTGCTTAGTAGTAACAGGGCAATGATTCTGAGATCTGAAACCCAGGAGATGGGCTTTCGAGGTCTCGGTGAAGCACAAAGCTCTCACGCCGAATGGAACACATCATGTCAGACTGCGGCCTCACGTCGTTGTGTGCTACTGACGTCCACTGCCCAAGTGCGAACGCTTTCAGTCCTTACTTCTGTTTATCTACCTGTCGCCGTTTCCACCTACACGTTGCTCAGGAGGTTTTCGGTCATCTTCAACATTCCAAATTTTTTTTTTCATGAGGGGAACAAATAAACACACATTTCTACTCCGTTTTTGGAGATAACATGAAAGAGACTGTCAAGTGTAAAATTTAATTGTTCAGAAAATTGGGTTTTGTCATGCTGCACGGTCCCTTTGTTCAGGCAGATCTCAAGGTGACCCCGGGTCCTTGGGCGTGGGAGGAAGACCCAGTCACAGAGCAGGCTTCACCTCTGAGTGCCTGCCCCACCCCACCCCCATGGAATCTTCCTTCCCATAAGAACTTTCCTGGGCAAAAAGGCGAGCCCAGGAAGGGGTTGCTGTTAGAGCAAAGTTAGAAAGGAGCAAGCTTGTGAGGACCATCACCCACAAGAAAAAGGGGAGAACAATACAGTCCGAAATATAAATAGGAGAAAAAAAATAAGTTTTCTGCTAACAGATGTTAGGAGACATCGCTTGTTGCTCCCAAATAGTTTATATTCTAACTGAAGCTTTTCTTTTGGTATCTTCAGCGATAGCTCAGATTCATAACTTAAAGGTAGTTGTAACATTTAGGAACAGGCCGAGGCATCTGGAGCTGGGTCTGGAAAGTAAGAGTTGCCTGGGGCGCTGTCAATAACCGTGGAGGCTGGAGAGCGCCTCCTGGGGACTGCCACCGCCGTCCCCTGGTCCGGGCAGGTTTGACTCAGGAACCAGGCTTCTCCCGTGTGCGGTGCCCATCACTTAGTCACACAGCTTGGTGCGCGCTGACAATAAATCCTGGCTAGCAAATATGTGAAGGGGCACCTGGTGGCTCAGTCATTAAGCGTCCGACTCTTGGTTTCGGCTCAGGTCATGATCTCGCATTCGTGAGTTCGAGCCTCACAGCAGGCTTCACGCTGACATGTTGTAGGGGGTTCCTGGGTGGTTCAGTTGGCCGAGCATCCGACTCCTGGCTTTGGCTCAAGTCATGATCTTGTGGTTCGTGAATTGGAGCCCCATGTTGGGCTCCATGCTGTGAGTGCAGAACCTGCTTGGGATTCTCTCTCTCTCTCTCTCTCTCTCTCTGCCCCTTCCCCTTTGTGCATGCACCCACATTATCTCTCATCCTCTCAAAATAAATAATAAACTTTTAAAAATATGGGGCGCCTGGATGGCTCAGTCGGTTGAGCGTCTGACTTCAGCTCAGATTATGATCTCAAGATTCGTGGATTCGAGCTCTGCGTTGGGCTCTGTGCTGACAGCTCAGAGCCTGGAGCCTGCTTCAGATTCTGTGTCTCCTCTCTCTCTGCCGCTCCCCCACTTATGTTCTGTCTCTCTCTCTCTCTCTCAAAAATAAACTTACAAATAAATAAATAGAAACAAACAAACAAACAAACAAGTATCTGCTGAAGCACTGTTTCCGGTAAAAACGAGTGACAACAGCCCCGCATCTCTCTCCTCCTGCAGCTCATGCAGCCTCTCTGGAACAGCACAGTTTCTACACGGTAAATCTGCCTGTTTGATCTAATCATGGCACAGTCACAGTCTGTCTACACGCAACGAATCTCTGGCTTTTGCAACAGTTTTACTGGTGTTTTATGAGGCTCTACTAAAGCTCTCGCTCTTGACAACTCGCCCTACCTCATCATCATTATTTTCACCAGCAAAGCTCAGCAACTACTGCATTCGCCTTTCCGCCAGCCTCCTTAGCAGCGTTTTGCATTCACTGTTGCTAATCTTCGTAATAAGTCCGCATGATAAACGTGGGAAGAGCAGACAGCCGCGGAGGCCCAGGGAACCGGTGTGAGTCCGGCTCTGCCGTGGACTAAACGTGCGACATGGGCTCAGTCGCCCGCCCACGCTGAGCCTGGTTTTCCAGCAATAAAAGCAAGATTAAAAACCTCCCACTTAGCCTGGCTGTCATGTATGTTAAATGCTGTGCTTATTAGCAGGAACCTAATAAATAACAGCTATCTATCATTTTTAATGTTTATTTATTTTTGAGAGAGAGAGAGAGAGAGCGAGACACAGAAGAGAGAGTGTGAATGGGGTAGGGGCAGAGAGAGCAGGAGACAGAATCCGAAGCAAGCTCCAGGCTCTGAGCTGTTAGCACAGAGCCCGATGCGGGGCCCCAACTCCTGAACCGTGAGATCATGACCTGAGCCCAAAGTCGGATGCTTAACCGACTGAGCCACCCAGGCGCCCCATTATTCTTATGATCTTAAATATGAGTAAACTCAGACTCCAAGATGCGGAGTCATTCATGTACCCACGTGTATGGCTGGCTCCAGAGCCCAGGCCAAATAGTTCACCAGGTTACAGACATTTTAGAGCGTCCAGCATCTTAGGTTACCACCGCTTAAACTTTACGCAATACGTGTTTGCCTCTAGTTTTCCCAAAATAATACACTGATTATCCCCCATCTGCACCCTCGAAGGTGCCACCACCCCAACAGGACGCCGGTTGTAATGTGCCCCTTTCTGTGAAGCCTCCTCCTCCTCCATCTCCCCGGGGCACTCGAGAAGACAGGCACCTGTCCACACCTAACGGGTACATTCATTTCCACAAAAAGCCCCAAATTCTGCGGAAACAAATTAGCCAATAAAAATCTTAACTACTAAGTTACTTCCTTTTAGGCCCACTATGATTTTATGTACGCCTTAGACCTGAGTCCCTGCCTATCTCCACAATCTTATTAGCTGGGTAATGAGAAAGAAAATGGTCACCCATCTGGTTTAATCTGTTGGCTTTATACGCTGTATCTGGAATGTACAGTGCTTCTCTAAGGTGGCCCTGGAGTTTTTCAAATTAATCTGTAATTCCTCTGAAATATTTCCTTTAAAGCCCAGAATCCTATCTTTTGAAAATCCTTGTAACTCATAATTCAGGGCTCTGCACTTAATAAGTGTTCTTGAGCTCAGCGGGCTCTCCATAAATATTTGCTGACAGTTCCATAAGCATTAGCTGAGGATGGTAACCCGCTCTGAAAATATATGCAAACCTGTATCGAGATGCATAGTGTGGGCACAGCCACGTAATAACTCAGAAAAGGTTTCCCGAAGCAGCCGACTCAGGCTGATGGCTGATGTGTCTCTTACGCTTTGCTTCAATGTTTCTAATTCTCTCTCTGTCTCTCTCTCACACAGCTGGCTCCTCTACAACATTCAGGTCTCACTTCAATGTCAGAAGGAACTTTCTTTGACTCCCTCCTCTCTGCCCACTTACTCTCTTCGGTGGGGTTCCATGTTCTGTTCTCCAGTGACCTCCTTCGTATCTGAAATATCTCACTCATCCATTCTCTCACTCATTTCCCCTTCACCAGCTGTCCCCTCCAATCTCAGAGCTCTGTGGGGGCAGGCTCTTCGATTCCAAGCTACCACTGGGCCCCAGCAACGACGAGGATGCACGGCACATAGGGGATGCTACCCAAACAATATGTGAATGCAGAAAGGGATGAATAATTATTACAGCTGTTTTTCTAGCTCTTCTCCAGTCACGTCTCATCACTTAACCAAACTGCAACCCCGCACATGGGCAAGAGCCTGTCTCTGTTTATTTTATATCCGTTAAAGTCTTTAGAACAATTCTAAAGTATGTACACTTTGGGTACTTAACGGATCTCTGAAATATCTCAATGTCTCTGTTAGTTAAGAATACGATTTAATGCCAGTGGTTCGTATATGAGACGGTCAAACGTTTGAATGACGAAACCATTATTATCTGACTACTGCATCTCCTGAAGCCACTGGGGAGACAATCTGGAAGATGCTGGTCACTGATGTCCAATGCAGTGCTCCGTTATTTCGACTGTGTTCGGTCTTCCCTATTTGTCCGTACCTGGGAAACGGATACGTGGTCCAGAATTTGAAGCAATTACTGCAGGTTTCTGAAAGCACCTGCTGGCTGCAGAAGCTCACTTACTTTTTTTAAAGCATTAGTTGCACCTGGGTGGTTCAGTCAGTTGAGCATCCGACTCTGGCTCAGGTCATGATCTCAGGGTTCGTGGATTTGAGCCCCGTGTCGGGCTCTGTGCTGAGAGCTCAGAGCCTGGAGCCTGCTTCGGATTCTGGGTCTCCCTCTCTCTCTGTCCCTTCCCCACTCACACTCTGCCCCACTCGCTCTCTCTCTCAAAAATAAAAATGAAGCATTAAAAATAAATAAATAAAACACCTAGTGAAGACACCCAAGACAACCATCACGATGCAGTGCATTTTTAGGAGGGAAAAAGGAGGAGAGTAATTTCAAATTCTAAGAGGCACTAAAGCACACACTGTAAATCACCTTTGGCCTCTACTGGTTAATTTTTTTCACCATTAAGTCAGAAATTTCATAATTCCCATTATCCCACTTTCCTGCTGAAAATATAAACTTTATAACGAGGTAAAAAATATATTCTTTGATTATTTGTGCAAATGATTTGTTAGCACATTTAGGGATCTAGAAAACCTTCCACCAGGCATTTATTAGATATAAAGGCTTTCAACACATTGGCTGATACTAACCTCTTTTTCTAGATTACCCTAGATGTCTAGAAAAGCAGAAGTAAACAAACCACACCAACAATTACAGAATGAGACAATCGAGCAGAAAGTACAAATATGGGTAAAATAGTAACTATAAGGCAAAAAACATGGAAGACATAAAACTGATTACCTGTAAACTGGACATAAAATAGGAGTTCCCCTGTTGGCTCCAAATTTCAGCGAAAAGTCAGCAGAGGAAAGCTTATTCTGGCCTAAAGAAATACCATCTCAAACTCGATTAAGACGGACGCAAACCGGTTTTGGGACCATCCGGACCCATCGCTTCCCTCCGCCCTCTCTTGACAGACCAGAGGTTACTGGGGAGGACATTCTCCAAGGTGAAGTCCATCCATCCCTTTGGGGGTGCTCTGACCTTGACCTGAGTAAGGGACGTGCCCTCGGCAATCCGTGAAGGGGTAATGAGTACGTTCAGGGAGGGGAAACTGGACCTGACCTTTTAAACTCCCTGAGAGCGGCTTGCAACCTGGGTCTCTCTAGAGTCATGAAAAACGTGGGTTTGCGGTTTACAAGATGTTTTGTGTGTTGTTGTTTTTATCTGTTTACTTATTTTTTATTTTTTTGTTTTGTTTTGTTTTTTTGCAGATCAAACGAAAATCTTGCCCAAGCACTCGCCTGAGTTTCCGGACCCTCGGTTGGGGGAAGCATGTAGTTGATCGAATGCTAAAAGCCTTTTGATGTTTTGGGCAAGGTTATTTTATTTTGACACAATTTTTTTATCATTTTGTTTATTTTTAGAGAGAGTGTGTGCGAGAGGGAGGGGCAGGGAGAGGGGGATAGAGGATCTGAACGAGGGCTCGAACTCAGGAGCTGCGAGATCATGACCTGAGCCAAAGACAGACACTCGACTGACCGAGCCACCCAGGCGGCCGGGGCAAGGCTCTGTAAAAGAACCTTGTCCTCATTTTCTGTTTTTGTTCAACATCATTAAAAGAAGAAAAGGGACAAAGTCCCTAATTCTCTAAAATTAATAACTTGATCTTGAACAGGTATGTATACGCTTGTATTGGTTTAGATGCACAGACACAAGCTCACGCACGCGCACGCGCACACAGAAACAGAAAAACTAAAATTCCTAATCAAACATAGATGATTTTAAGTTATTTCTTTTTTCTTTTCTTTTCCAGGAAACCTCCTCTGTTCATACTCGGCAAGTCCTTCAGCGGGTTTTCTTCTTTCAGAGCGTTTTTTTTTCCTGGAGATGGTCATTGAAATGAATGAAGAATGGACAGGCTGGGCCCAGTGAGCTCTCGGCTGTGGCTGTGCCGGCCTTGGGCAGGGCTTTGCGGGCAGGCAGCTGAACGAGCTGCTGTAAAGGTCCCGGAGCTGGCATCCAATCATTTCCGTCCCTGGGCCGCATCGCTCCCTTTTGCTCGCATGAGAACTGTCCTGCTGCTAACAGGGAATCCATGTTTTAATGTCCAATTTCCATTAAAAACTGAATATGCGTTTTCTAGTAAGAGTTTCTTGAAGAACGCGTCTGTTTGTCTCCATGGTGGGAAAGATACGCCATATCCACGGCGCCTGCCTTTTATTCATTAAAGTTCTTCCGGCTCTGAGTTTTGTATCAACAGTACAGCGATCTAGAGGTTGTACCGAAGTCTGCTACTCCTCTCCCTATTTTCTCTTGTCTCTTCTGTAGTAATAAGAACTGGACGTTTAGTGAGGTACACAGCCACTCAGCTACAAGTCTACATTCTCTAGCATCTCCTGTACTAAGCGTGCCACCCCAGAGATACGCAACCACCAAAGCCTCCTTGTGGGCACGGAGGACTGCTGTTTTTGTCTCTCCCTCTCTTCAACTAGCTAGACTGCAGATCTGATGTGATGGCTGGAGCTCTAGCAGCCATATTGGACCATGAGGTAGAAACTTAGTAATCAGAGTTGAGAGTAGAGAAATAGAATCTTGGGTCTGGTAGCATGGTGAAGATATCATACCCACCTTGGACTACCTACCTTTGGATTTCTTTCATCTAAAAAAGAAATAGACCATCTGTTGACGCTACTGTTATTTTAGGCTTTTGCTCACATGTGGCCAAACCCTGATCCTAACTAATACAGAGCATTCTCCTTGGGCTTTTTTGCCAATCTTTCTAACCAATTCTATTCTCAATCTCATTTATAACTCCTTTCTAAAAACAAAGAGTCTCTAAATTCCATCAGACAGATTTTTAGGAAGCCATTAACTAAATTCCTCCATTCCACAAATCTAAACAGCAAGCATAGCATTATCTCAGAATGATCCTGGTGGAACCCCAGAAGAATTTATCCTGCCTAGAATAGAAACAACAAGGTGGAGACTCTGCTAGTGGTGGTCCAAAATGTTCTATCCACTTCACTAGCCTCATACACCAGCAAAATTGAGAACTACCCATGTCAGGCTCACCAAACTATGAACCAGAGAATTAGACTCACTGTCTGAAGACAGGGTGTTTGCTTCCAAAGCATTATCTTCAGTGAAATAAGTCTGTCAGAGGCCTGTTGGCTTAAACCAGCTCCTTCCAAAATGTGCTTAGTCTCAATGCAGTTTCTAAACTCAGGTCTCAAGTTGGTGGGCAGACGCCAGCCTTATGTGTTAGAAGTTCCTGTTAATTTTGTCGTTTGATAATACGATTCCTACTGCAGAACAGTTGTGCAGATCACGCTCGGCACTTCACACATACGCTAGTTCTGCTTCGTCATATTACCAGGCCACCTAATTCTCCCTATTGCCCAGAAACAACTGGGTGCTACTGTTACTGCTGTAGCTGTGGCTTGGTTCAGTTGTCTACCTTTGCTATTTGGGAGCTTTCGGACAGTCCAGGAGACGACATTATTATCCTGCCGGTTAGCCACGCAAAGCCACACGGTACACAAGCAGGTTTTTAGAAGCCACAAAGATTTCTTGTACTACGATAACCATGCAAGGTGATCATTTGTAAACCTGCATAAGCCGCCAACTTATTTAGTGACATGACAATTAGCAAAACGCCATGACATGATTAGTTGCATTTTGTATAAAAGAGAATAGTCTTCAAGGGATTTAATTGATACAATGTATAAACAGAAGATATTTTCCTTATGTCCTTAAGCACGGAAAACGTTCCCAGAAATTCTAAAGCTGACTGTCTCTGAGGTTCAGGGAAGCTGAAAGCATCCTCCAATTTGTCTCTCACGACCTCTTTCCTGGGCCAACTACTATAGGACTTAACCCCAGATGAATAGCTAAAGAGTGTTGACATTGTTTTGTTCTGTTTTTTATTAGAATGAGGCTTCCAAACATGTCCCCGGACACATGTAGGCAATGTCTTCTCTCTTCAGGGCTAACTTCCTCCACTCCTGATCGGACATTTCCACACGGCCATCCGAACACCTGACGCCATTCACCGCTGTGCTCTGCCACTGCACTGCCCTGTGTGTTTGGATGGGCAGGGGAAGGCCCGCGGCACACTAACTCATGCCCCTCCGGAGCGATGGCCTGACCCGCTCAATCGAGTCACACATTCAAACACCGAGTCCAGCACTGAGCCTCGAACGAGGCATGTGGTAGGCTCAGCATTACTGCTCCTGCCACTATTCCCACTGATGTCTTCTCCTGTCAGAGCCGTCAACTAAGAATATAATAAATAGCAATATAGCACCAACTCCTGATATTAAATAATTAATCTAATGAAATGATGGATATGAAAATGCTTTTAAAATCCTAAGGGTGGTTGTATCAGTAGAGGTATGCCCCCCCACCTCCTTCAAGGAGCAATCTGAAGTTGCATTTGACTCTGTGTAACTATTTCCATACGTCTCCATGCCCTTTGCTATTAACAAGCCTTTACGAGGGCACCTGGGTGGCTCAGTCGGTTAAACATCTGACTCTTGATTTTTGTTCAGGTTCTCTTGGTTCGTGAGATCGAGCCCTGTGCTGGGCTCTGTGCTGTTAGCACAGAATCTGGTTGGGATTCTCTCTCTCTCTCCTCTCTCTCTGCCCTTCCCCTGCTCGAATGCTCACACTCATTCACCCGCTCTCTCTCTCTCAAAAGAAATAAACGTAAAAAAAATAAAAAAGTCTTTACAGCCTCTAAAATAAAATGAAAAATTAAATTAAAAAGTCTAAGGGACAGTGCGAAGGTACAGTGCAAGCGACAAGGGCCCCCTGCCATCTATACCCAAGTCCCCACAGTCAGGAGAGTGGGCAGGAGGGCACGGGCCAGCGAGGACCACACTCACGGACCAACGGAGCACGGACAGGAAGTCTTCTAACTGAAACCGCCCGGCCTCGCGCTCACGTCTCTCCCCAGCCCACCGGCTCAGCGTCACAGTCCGTCTCTTCCTAACTAACTGTCAGAGGAGGTGGGGACCCAAAGGCACAGTGCAAATGCAGTGATGACCACCACAGATCTTCCAAAGCCGCACTATTTGATGACGGCCATGAGAGTCACGCCGCACACCTGCCGGGAGCACAGCCGAGCTGCTGACGAGAGTGAAGCTCGATAACCACTGACGGGTTAAAACTGATGCGGACTGACGGCGGGAAGCTTGCTCCCAGAGAGGAGGATCCAACTCCTGAGGGGCCCCGGGGACACCTGGCAGCACCCCTGAAGACTGCCGCAGAAATGACCCCCCTTTGGAACCAGGCAGTGCAGGGGTACCTGGGTGGCTCAGTCGGTTAAGCATCCGACTCTTGATACCGGCTCAGGTCATGATCTCATGGTTCATGAGTTCGAGCCCCGAGCCGGGCTCTGTGCTGACAGTGTGGAACCTGCTTGGGATTCTGTCTCCCTCTCTCTCTGCCCCTCTCCTTATTGCTTGCTGTCTCTCGAAATAAATGAAAATAAACTAAAAAAAAAAAAAAAAAACAGTCAGTGAAAAATGAATCAGAAGATGACATTCCATGTTATTCCTAATTCCAGAAATATTAGGAGGAACATTGACACTGTGACTGTCTGCTGGGGCCGCCACAGCATAACACCACAGGCTGTGGGGCTCAAACAGCAGAAGCTTATATGCTCACAGTTCTGGAGGCCAGGCAACCAAGGGCAAGGCGTTGGCAGCTCTGGCTTCTTCCGGGGCCTCCCTCCTCTCCCTGTGTGTTCACATGGTGCTTCCGTGTCTCCTTCCCTCCTTATAGGGACATCAGTCCTATTGGATTAGGGCTCGACCTGATGACTTCACTTAACATTAATACCCCCTCTAAAGGCCAAATACAATCACACTGAGGGTTAGGACTTCAACATACGAATTTTGGGGGGTGGCTTCCAAAATCCTGCCTTTCCAGAGATAGGACAATAGACAAGAACTCCGTGTATTACACGTTTGCTTAGGAGGAGGAGAGAAGAAAAGTAGATGAAAGAATTCTGGATTAAATACATGAAACTGTTACAAATACATAAACTGTATACACACACACACACACACACACACAAATTGTTACCTTTAAGAGGTAGTTGAATATATGGGGCCTAGAACCCAGGTAAGGTTATCTGCCCAAATGTAGGTAGGTAGGGAGATGGCTAGACAGAAAGACAGATAAGATAAATGGCGTAGGTGGGTGGATGGAGATAGATAGATAGATAGTCAAAACAGATGACTGGATGGATGGATAGTCAAAATAGATGGTTGGATGGATGGATGGATGGATGGATGGATAGGTAGATGGGTAGGTAGGTAGGTAGGTAGGTAGATAGATAGATAGATAGACAGACAGACAGATAGGATAGATACAATGGATGGATGGATGGACGGATGATTAGATAGATCAACAGTCAAGATAGATGGTTAGATGAATGGATGAGTGGATGGATAGATGGATAGGTGGATGGATGGATGGATGGGTGGATGGATGGATGGATGAATGGATGAATGGATGGATGGATCCATAGATAGATAGAGACATAGAGAGATAGATTTAGAAGTTATTAGTGGTATTTGACCCCGTGGGAGTGGCAGAGATGCCCCAAGGAGAGCATAAAGAAGAGGTGGCCAAGATAGACCCACACTTAAGAGATAGTTACAGAAAAGGAGTCAGGAGTGAAAACCCAGGAATAACAGGAAAATAAGAACTGTTCAGGAGACAGTGTCTAGTTAACATGGAAAAAAGTGGAAATAAACAAGTCTTCAAAATGGAGATGACGTCTACACAGAGTTGATCCCCAGCTACTGAAACCAGGAAAATGTCAGAACTCAGAACTCCTCACATGGCTTTAGAAGGTAGAGGGAAACTCTGACACCTCCGTGGGGTTTATCTGCAAACTGGGCTAGAGCTTGTTCTGGGCAGCTTGGTTGGGGGTTAGCAAGCCAGGGGGGTGCTCGCAGCCAGCTCTCAGTTTGAGGACACATCAGGAGCCCGCTCTTCGCCAGCAGGACTAAGCACCATGCTTCATTCTGGAGCATTCCAAGTGAAGGGTCCCTCTCTCACCTTTGCACTGCATTTGCAGAGCACAAAGAGGTGTAGAATCATCTCCTAATGCTCCTAATATCAGAAACGTGTCCTCTCGCACGTGCTCATAACCAGATCTGTAGAAGCACTTTCCTCTGTTCCTATAAAGAGTCCACTATGGAAAAACAGTAAGTTTTGTAGTGAAAATCCTCTACCAAAAATAACAGTGCAATGAAACCAGACCACTTCACCATTTTATAATGACTCTATTATAATAGGTCATTCGCAGAGAGCAGCTATGCTTCTGGGGAGCACAGTATCCCATACAGACTTGTGGAATCACTATGTCATACATCTGAAGCTAATGTAACATGGTGTGTTAGCTATACTTCAATTAACTACAACAATAGCATGTCTTTGAGAATAAAATATTTAAAGTTATGAGTGTTTTAAATGACTTTAACAGAGATAGAAACTAAGCACAACCAAAACAGTATTTTAGATGGTTTATGGAATCTGAGCCCCATATCTACATGATGAATCATTAATGAAGCTGTTTCAAGTTTATCACGCAGTGGCTGATTTGGGTATATTAAATGGATGAGGATGAGGTCTACATGGCTAAAATGAGGTGAACCATCTGGCAACTCTAGGTTGTCCCACCCAAGACCCCCAGCTTGGGAATCATCAGAAGTAGAAGCCATGGTGCCCACTATGAGCACAGCACACTGGTTATACTGTTGAAGAATAAGCTCTCTCAAATACGCATGTTCCTTCAAAAAAAAAATCTCCTTTTCAGTTCTCTCCTTTTCCTGGCCACAGACACATACCCACACAGAAATAATGATGATGATGATGATGTGAAAGGAAGAGAATGGCAGGGCTCTTGCCTGAATACACTGAACACGTAAAAATGATTAAAATGGAAAAGTTTAGGTTATGTGAACCTTTTACTACAATTTTTTGTTTTTGAGAGAGACAGAGAGAGCACTCGTAGGGGAGGGGCAGAGGGAGCGCCAGAGGGAGAGGGAGAATGGTAAGCAGGCACCGTGCCCAGTGCTGAGCCTGACGCCAGGCTTGATCTCGTGATGATGAGATCATGACTTGAGCCGAAATCAAGAGTCTGACGCTTAGCTGACTGAGCCCCCCAGGCGCCTCAGTTTTACTACAATGTTTTAAAGTTTTTAATAAAATGCAAGAAAACAGAGTAGGATGAGAAAGCCGTGGACTTTGACCTTATCCATCAGCTCGGCTAAATGACACACTAATGGGACCGCATAAGAGATTTAAGATCCAAATCTCTGGAATATTTCAACTTACACCCCTGTCCAGTGGAAATTAATTCTAAACCTACAGAATGTGCACATGCAGCAGAGGATTGGGGGTGTGTCTGTCTTCTCTCTTTCGACTTCCATACTTTACATCTATTTGACGCACAGGATCAGAAGAATTCTGTTGTTTTTAAGTTTATTTATTTATTTTGAGGGAGACAAAGACAGTGGGAGTGGGGGAGGGACAGAGATAGAGGGAGGGAGAGAATTTCAAGCAGGCAACGCACTGGCAGCACAGAGCCCGATGTGGGGCTCAATCACATGAAACTGAGATCATGACCTGAGCTGAAACCAAGAGTCGGATGCTTAACTGACTGAGTCACCCAGACGCCCCCAGAGGAATCCCATTTAACTTAATTTCACCCTTACTACTTGCATTAGAAATGCCAAGACCACTGTTTCTTCAGAGTGTGTGACATGGGGAAATTTTCATTTATTGAGATAAATGGGGGTGTTGGCACAATATGGTAAAAAGATGGGACACCCATAACAACATACATAGTATATCATCACTATAGATCCAAAGGAGGTGGGAACCTTGTATTTGCTTTGTGTATACTCCTTGGCTTCAGGTCCAAAGTTCCTGCTTAGAGTTCATTACTGTCTCAAGGTGTCTTCAAGTTCTGGACACACACACACACACACACACACACACACACGTCCTGGCGATTTTACTATCGAAAAAAGGTCAAACAATCAACTTTTATGTTTTAGACACAAGTGAAGGGTGTTTTTGTTTGGGCGTCGGACCCACTGGTGACGTCACCGCAGCCCTGGGAATTACTCACTAGCTAAATAAGCTCGCTGTGATACCAGGGGAATATCCACCATTGTTTTCTCCAGGAGTTACAGTAAACAGACCCTATTTCTACTAGTTCTTACTTAAAGGTAAGAGAAGAGGCATCTTGGGAAAGAAATTCTAAAGATTTGAAAAGCGTGACGATGGTATGCCTGCTTTAGAAACACTTTGTACCTATCTAACCACGGTTAGCTTTCGATTCCAGATCATTACATTGCCTGATAACTGCTTCTCTTCCTCAGTCGGCCTCATTCACCTCTTCCAGCTCTGAGGCACCTAACAGCAAACCCACGCCAGCTGGAGTAAGAGAAGAAGCTCGCTCAGGTCCTCGAGAGAAGGTGGGGTGACTTCCTCTGCCTCCACACCAAACAGCTTGAGACGCAAGAAAGAAAACAGGTTTCATGAGACCAGGCTCATTGAAACAGGCTGGCAACACCCTGAGTTAAGAAAGGACCGATGCCCCAAACTGTGATGTCACTGCATTAGGTCTGCACCTGGACCTAACTGATCTCCTTGAATACACTCATTCTTTGGGAGCATCCTCTCCCCACAAATACACACCACTGAAAAATAAGCAACAAGATGCAGAGCATCAGATGGGCGCCGACTGTTTGCCTGGTGCATCAAAGTAATCTGTCATTTAGAAAGGCCTGCTTTCCACACAGGTGGCGGTCTTCCTTCTGACCTACGCCACATCTTCTATTCTCCCACGCTTAAGGGCTGGCCTGCCCCTCCTCTCAGGGCACACCGGCACACGCCCTGCGGAATATTACAAAGAAGAAAATGGTCTCACACCCATCACCTCCCTGTTCTGGCTGGGTCCTGTCGGTTATCTGTAGGGCGCTCGGCAAGGGCTCTCAGGAGACAGTCCTGCAACGAGCAATTAGCACACCCTACACAGCTCCAGGGTCGGCCCCCCAGGGTCCCCCTCTCCTGCTGGAGGCTCTCTCATTTGCACACTGATGTGTATTCCTGCTTTAAACCAACATAAAAAAAAACCTGGGGAACAGAGGGCGAACCATCACGTCACTACTTAACAAAAGCTGCTTGGGCTAGGGGAGATGGCAGTGACGGCAGCACTAGAAGGCCCCAGTGTCCAGAAACAGAGACCTCCCCCATTCCAATTTCCAGCTGGATTTGTCCCTTTGTGACCCAGGGAAAGTCACTTAACCCCTCTGAGCCCTAGTTTGGTCAGCTGTAAAACAGACCAGAAGTACGGCTGTCCCCCAAAGGCTGACCTGAGGATTACAGAGAACGGCACACGAAAGTTCTTGACTCGATGCCTGACTGATCACGGTGAAGGCCTGATACTTAGCGTTATTGTCTGCATGAACTCGACCTCCTAAAGAGACCCATGAATGGGCTTCATAAATTGCACCATTTATGGGCATTTCCTTGAATTCCTCAATTAAAGTTGTTATTGGTTTCTAAACCAATTGTTGTTGTTGTTAAATCAGATATTTAGAACTTGGCACGGCACCATCCCCCTGGTTTGGCTCTTCTCCTAGGGAGGTTTCTGGACATCTGATAACCTCGGGCTGCTGAATCAAAGTTCTCTCTTATTCCTACCTTCCTTTTAAAGAAAGGCGTTCTTCTCTACCTCTTCTTTTTAATTTTTTAAAATATTCATTTGTTTTTGAGAGAGGGAGACAGAGTGCGAGAAGGGGGAGAGGCAGAGAGAGAGAGAGAGAGAGAGAGACAGAATCTGAAGCAGCGTCCAGGCTCTGAGCGCTTGGCACAGAGCCTGACGCGGGGCTCGAACCCATGAACTGTGAGATCATGACCTGAGCCGAAGTCTACACTTAATTGACTGAGCCACCCAGGTGCCCCTCTCCCTCTTCTTTTAATGACAGACATCCTAAGAGGGGCCAACTCCAACGTTAAGAGTTTAAGTGTAATGCTTGCTCCCGGTTACCTGGCTAGATCTATTAGTGACCTATGCCAATCTATGTTAAAGTGCCCAAGACGCCAGAGGGTCATAATGAAAAGATTTCCTAATTTCTGGAACGGCGCCAGTTGCGTCCGTCACCGTGGCTTCCATGCACACGGCTCTCGCGGAAGGAAGCAGCCTTAGGAGACCATGTTCTGCGCCACCTGCCGGCGGGCCATGGCTACCCGCGCGGAGTGGGCAGTTCAATGCCTTGGCCTCGGTCTCGGGCTGTAAGCCCGTCTCTTTCGAATCCAAAAAAGAAAACAGAGAAAGAGCAGGAAAGGGAGGGGCAAGAAGAGCGCTAACGGTGAGACCGAAGGAGAGACAGACGCAGGGTAGAGGGGCCCCAGTAACCGGAAATGCACGGAGATCGTGGAGAGGAACGCGCACCGAGGTGGTAGGGAGCATGCGCGGTGGAAGCGGAGCCAGGCAGGAAGCCAGCTGGCAGCCCTCAGCAAGGCAGAGGGTTGCTGGGTTACATTTCCCGGCCGCCTTCGAGTGGAGATCCAGAAACACCTGCTGCAGCGGGCCCCAGACCAGAAGCTCTGGATTCGGAATAACCCCTGCAGCTCCCGACTTTCCGAGGCCCAGCTCCGGGGCTCCCGCTCTCAGATTTCCGGGGGCTCGTATTTCACTCAACGCCTCGAGTGCGTGCTTACCTGGCTGGGTGTCTGTCCCCGCAGCCAAGAGGCCCACGGAAAGCCTGCGGGTGTTGCCAGTGCTACGGAGACACAGCCTTTTACTGCTATCACTTAGTCCCCAAAACACCTGATGGTAAGGGAGACATTAGAAAATGTACCCCAAACCGCTTCCCTTACGTGCTTTCATAACATATAGTCGTGTGTTTCATTACAGCATTCTTGCTGCACCACATCACACTGCTCGATAAAAGTCCTTCTCTACTTAAAGAAATGAAGGTGCGGCATGCCTCTTCTGTTCCCTGTCGGGTGACGCTGGGCAGCCGGGAATGAGCTCCATGGGAATAACTTTACAAGCTGGCTCGCCTGCCTGCCGTTAGGCGGAGGCCCCGCGTGCAAACAAGTCCCCCGGCCCTCTGCAGGACGCGGTGGGGCGGAGCCATCCGCTTGGAAAGCGCGCCTTTCCACCTAACAGCCTGCCCCGAGCTAAGATGTCTCTAGATCCAAAGGGCTGCGTCCTATTATATTTTGCGCGGCTCTGGTTTACTTATTTCAGGAAATGAATGCCAAGTACATTGCATTTTATAGTCTAAAAAGTAGTATCAACCAAAAAACAAAACCTACTTTAAATCGGTTCCCCAGGCCCGTAGAGAATACTATTTATATGCAATTGTATAAACATACAAAGATTCGAATATTAGAAACGTGCAAACCGCCCCCCCCCCCACACACACACATATCCCTGCTGAGTGTTTTCCTTCAGGAACAAAAAGACATGAGGGAAAATCCAAACGTCTGTTTGTCTTTAAGAAATGTAGTTTAATCTGGGACATTCGAAGGGACAATTAGGTCAGCTATTATGTACCACCATCTTGGGCAAAATGCCAAGCAAGCATTTAATTTGAAAAACTGCCTTGGAATTCTGATCATTTTTTTTTTCAACTTTGATAAATCTTTGGATATGCAGTGCTATCGATGAAGCAGTTTCAGACGGCATTCCGGACACGACAGGGTCTAAAGGAAACACGTACGGTCTTTTTTGTGTGGATTTTTCTTTCACTTTTCGGGAAGTTTTTTTGTACTGAAAAATGTCCAAGCTGTGTATAACTTCAAAAATGACACAGGCCATGTATCCTTTAATTTATCACTTGTTAACATTACTTCCGCCCTGCTGTATCTCCCTCTCCATAATGTATCATTACTGTCACTGCTGGCCCATCTGAGTGTACGTTGCCGACATCCTGATGTTTTACGCCTCAATGCCTCAGTGGCGCTCTCCTAAAAACTGGGATGTTTTTCAATACAATCTACACTCGCTTGAATAGTGTCCCCCCCAAAAAATCATGTTCACCTGGAACCTCAGAATGTGACCTTACTTGGAAATGGGATCTCTGCAGATGCAACTAGTTAAGATGAGGTCATACTGGACTGGGGTGGGGCCTCACCCCAAGGACTGGAGTCCTTATAAGGCTACATGAAGACACCAATACACAGGGAAAATGCCGTGTGATGGCAGAGACCGAGGGTGCGGCAATGGGACTGAAGGCAAGGAAAGGCAAGGATCCAGAAACTACTGGAGGCTGGAAGAAGCAAGGGAGGACTCCCCAGAGCCTCCAAGGCGAACGTGGCCTCCTGACATCTTGCTTTCAGGTCTCTAGCCTCCGGAACTGTGAGAGAGTAGATTTCTGTTGTTTGAAGCTGCTAGTTTGGGGTACTTGGTTAAAGCAGCCCTAGGGAACTAACACATAATCCCAATCCACTGACGAAGTTCAGGAAATTTAACACTGATAGAATGCTAGTATCTACTAGACAGCCTGTACTCAAATTTCCTAAATTTTCCATGTGATGTCCTTTATAAACTACTTTGCCCCAAATGAGACTTCAACCCAGGATCGCACGCTGCATTTAGTAAGGCCAAGTGTCCGTAGTCTCCTTCAATCAGAATCAGTTCTTCATTTCACTGTCCTTCCACACATTGCCGGTTTGGGTTAAGTACACACCCGTTGTTTGCAGACCGAAGTGCACAGTGTAAGGTTCCCATCATACACAGCATTTTCCTGTACTGCTGCTTTGCTGTGCATGGTACCACTACTACCAACCTCTCTGTTTTCCCACGCATCTCATTACTCCTTTAAAAATCCTACCCCTAACTGGGGCACCTGGCTGGCTCAGTCGGTTCAGCACCTGACTTCAGCTCAAGTCATGATCAAGTTCATGGGTTCGAGCCCCACATTGGGCTTTGTGCTGACAGCTGAGAGCCTGGAGCCTGCTTCAGATTCTGTGTCTCCCTCTCTCTCTGCCCCTCCCCTGCTCACACTTTCTCTCTCTCTCTCTCTCTCTCTCTCTCAAAACTAAATAAACATTAAAAAAAAAAAATCCTACCTCTAAATAAAAACCCGAACTAAGGCCTACTCCCGCCATGAATTCCTCACCTGCTCCCGGTCATGTCCTTGCCCCAAGCTTCTGGAATTCTATCATAGTGTCTCGAGAGTTCATTTGACAGCTGATGACTTTAATGTCATTTGACTTTTCATCCCTATGTGTCCTATCTTACCAAATTCCTCCTTGCAGCTAGCACTCTGTCCTCGACACAGCCATCGCTTGAATTTAATTAATATTTTCAGGAATTTTACTATACAATTAAACACTTGGTACTCTCACTCACTGACTTTTCCTGCTTGACTTAGATAGACCGTGGAAAAAAGTAATAAAAAGTGGATCTCTCCATCTCAGGAAAGTCAGTAATTATAAATCAGTAATTATTTCCATAAGAACAATTATTCTTTCAGGTGTACACCTGATGTGTGCTCATTAGGAAGAGGCTCCAGAGAATAGAATATGACTGATAAATACTAGCCGAGGTGGTTTTATTATCAGCCCTTGTATTGAAAAGCGATAGGATCCTGTTGTTCATTAGAACAAGGAAAATGAAGCAATTAGAATCAAGCCTCACTAATTCGTACTTACATTACCGAAAACCCATCTGACCAAAATAGAGAAAAATCTGATTTATAGAATGTTTCTGAGGAAACGCAGTTTAATTCTTTCAAGTATAAAGAGTTACGTTTTAAACCCAATTCATAATGAACTGCTCAAATGAGGTCGTGCTTTAAGTATATAAGAAGGGTCTGTAATTAGCACATCGCAGCCAGAGTCATGAATCAAACAGAAAACTACTTTAGTGCAGGACCAAACCTGCGAATGCGCCGCCCTCCTAGCTTCTTTCCAATTTCATACTTCTAGAAAATACGAAACCAGTTCATTAGGTGGTTTTGGTTCTCCTTTTTAAAGTGAATTAATAGTTCGATTTTATTTTAAAACGTGGCTTAATTTCTTAAGTCAAAGGAAGCTTCAGGATCTCAGCCTGGGCACTGGCCTCAGCTGGGCTGGCAACTGCAGGCTCCGTGTGACCGAGCGCCGTGTGCTCGGGGATCAGGCGTCCTGTTCCCCCTCTGCTTCTGTTCAGTTCATTCCTATCTCCGCGGGCCCTTCTTCAGCAATGTACAAAAGTAAGCATCCCCGTAGCCCTTTGTAAATCAGCACAAATAACTCAGTCTTCCAACCTGGTACCGACCGTTTCCTTCTTCTGTGATCCCAAAGCACCCAGCACCCTGATCTTACTTTTAAAAATGTGGATACATGGCCTTTGAAACAGTTCTTTTTGATCTGTGAACAGATTTCAGTAATGAGCCCTACAGAGGAACAAACACGAAGTCATATTCGATTACATAATTATCGAGCCTCTATCCTCTTTGATGTCCAGTTAGGCATACCTTCACCTTCAACAACCGTTGTTAACACCTTTCCAATTATATCAGCCCAACGAAGACTTCCTATCTTCACAATTTCAAGATCTACTCTGACTGAGCAGGTACAGGGTTTGCCAATGTTTGAATAATGCTATGGGTGTGGTCTTGCACAAGTCTCTCCTGCCTTCAAAAGAAAAAGCCAATGGAGAGGACGAGCATGTCAAAAATAATGCCTACCGGTTTCCTCCTCTAGGAAGTTCAAGGCTAAGTGTCTCGGTCTAACCCCGGCTGTTCATGGAGAGCCAAAGCCTTTCGAGCGGGTTATTGCGCTCCTCCACCGTGCTATCCCTACATCGCCCCAGGAGACACCCATCAGGACAACACAAGCAGTTGGCAGCATGCGTTGACCTTTCTTTGGTCGACGGCCCCGTGCGTAGGACTCGGCTCTGGACAGGCTTGTTACGAGCCTGCAGCCTAACACCATTACCGAAGGCAGATCCTCAAGAACGATCTCCCAGAAGATCAGAAAACGTTTCAGCGTGTAAAATCAGAATATGCTCTTGCTCTCTCTCTTCACGTTAACTTGATTTAAAATCACTATGGAGAACAGAGAAGGAAGTGGTCTCCAGACGGTATGTTTGTAGTTCGCTGCTCACACAGACAATTGGTGTCTCGTGGCACTACGGTTGGGAAGAATGGCTTCGGTCTGAACTCTAAACTCAGAATCATAATTTGGGGAAGTAGTCCTCTGATATTAACTGGTTTAGAACCAGCAATTCACTTACAGGTACATTTTACAACTAATTTATGGGGAGGGTTTTGCAGAAACTAAAATTACACATGTGAACCAATAAAACTTTTTTGATGGTTGAAGTGAGTCATTAATCCTGTTCTGAAATTGTCCTGGCTAAATTCATCACCATGTTTTCACGCCCCAGTGAAAGTGCTTTTACTGAGGTGTGCTTCGGAGAAATTCCTTCAGCTTATACTGAGGGAAGCTACAAGAAACAGCCACATAAAACTTACTCAGGAGGCCCCTGGGTGGCTCAGTCAGTTAAGCATCTGACTTCAGCTCAGGTCATGATCTCATAGTTTGTGAGTTCGAGCCCCGCATCCGGCTCTGTGCTGACAGCTCAGAGCCTGGAGCCTGCTTCGGATTCTGTGTCCCTCTGTCTCTGCCCCTCCCCCGCTTGTGCTCTGTCTCTCTGTCTCTCTCTCTCAAAAATAAAAAAATTAAAAAAAACATTAAAAAAAAGAAAAATGCATTATTTACTTTCAGATCCCATGGTGATGAAAGCATGCCAAAACAAGAGTATGAAGGAGACTTCCATAATATTCATGAACTCTAAATCTCCATTATTTCATTCACTAAGTAAGAAAGAAAAGCTGTCAAATCATGACATAATAATGCCTGATCACTTCAGATTTTTATTTTGCACCTATTACATACAGATTTTAATTAGTCATGTATCACCTTTGCCCTGCAGTACAGAGGAAAATACCGGAAAATGAAGGAGTTAAGTATGCCTAACCCTTCTCCACATTCAGAATCCAGGTTTTGATTCCAAGCCATTTGGGTGGCGTGTCCTTCCGCACAATGCAATCTCCGAGCACTGACGGCTCAACATTCCGTAACAGGGTCGCACTACTGTCTGTGGGGTTTCCTTCCCAGCCGCAGACACCCATCTGCTGTAAATTACGCTGCTCTGGCCGTTCGCGCGTGCGCAGGCGGTTACACGTACATCACAACTACTGCCTGGTAAAAGCGTTTGCAAGACTTCACGGACCGTCAGAAGCGATCCTGTTACCAGACTTGGTAAAGTGGAAATGTGTGCATCTTAGAATCAATAAAAGATTGTAGCTTCATGCCCTGTGTGAGTGCCTTAGCCTGGATCCCACCTCCTAATCGCAAAGAGTGTCCTATATAACCAGGAAAAGGCTCCTAGGGCTTGAAGATTCTAGGACTTTCTTTGCACTATTTTGTTTAGGCAGATGAATTCCAAAGAGTCACACAATGCTATTAGATTATCTGATAACAATCTGAGAATACAGAGACATCTTAGAGGCTCCTGCTCCCTGAACAGACCTACAGATTACTTCTAGGTACCTTGACGTACCTTGACGCAGACGCAGGCTGCACTGCAGAGAGTTCTGCTTACGGGTATCTCCTTACCTGGTCTCTAAGAAGGCACTGTACCTAGAGGGGAAGGACACAGGCGCCAGAAGGATGAGCAATCATCCATGAGCAGGAAAAGTGTGTCCTTTATAACCAAACTGACCTGGGTTCCCGTCACAGGTCTGCCACTTCCCAGCTCCACGGGTTCAGACAATTACAAAAGGTCTCCAGGACTCCCTCGAGTGGAGAGGAGAATTCCTCCCTCAGTTTATTTCAAGAAACACACATGGTACAGCATCTAGCAACCTAGCGTAGTACACTCAGTAAACGCTCCCCTCGACCGCATGCGTTCTGTGAGATTCTTCCCTCAATCCCAGGCCCCGACCCGAAGCAGAATTATTTGAAAGTTGATTGGGGCCTTGATTGGGGCATTGCTTCCTATGCAACAACGGAAAGGGAGGGGAATGTCTGTCGTCTTAAAAATGTTTCTTGTGCTGATGAAGATAAGCAGGATCCCTTCATTTACAGAAGCTGATTTGTTTGAGATCTTTGGGTTTTTTTCATGGAAGTCATAAAAGATTGGAAAATTTAGTACCCTCTGAATATCACAGCTGCAGTCCCCTTATAGTGCAAATGGCACGCTAGTAAGATTATATTGTGCAAGAAATCACCAAAGCCAGCGCCGTTCCACCAGCTGTCCCGTGGCGAGAACCTGTGAAAGCTCACAGTGGCCCCTTGAGGGCCAATTTTTTGAAAATTACGTTTGTCTTATCACCTTTGTCTGCTTTTGTTGATCTCACTTTTGAAACTGTAACAACCCACTGATTCAAGTTTCTGCCATAATTGCATTTGATCAAAAGCTCTGTTTACAAACATACAACTACTCTCCAAGCCAAGGGTAACAAAAATCATGGGGTTGGTTCTTTTGTGATCATTATTTATTTGCCCATTTAAAATACGATGATTTAAAAATTATAGTTGCAACCGGGAATGCCAAATGTGGATTTCAAACAGGAAATGAGAAACAGCGGTTTTAAAACCGTGCAAATGTGCCAAGATAATGATTAAAACTAATAACTACCTGGAATCATCGAGGACTGAGACAGACGTGGAATTCATAGTTCCTGGGGGTCCCCGCAATGAGCTAGTAGAGGCAGGATTCCCCTGACCACAATTCATGACTCCACAGCGAGCAGCAATAGTTAATCAAGAAAGGCTAGGCTGTGTATTTAAAATATGGGTTTTATTATGCGGAGATGCAAATGAGACTCAGGATGATAACTTCCTATGAAAACACAGGCCAGAAGCACACACGGCCATCTATTTTCGAATGACACTTTATCAACCAGTCCTGCAAAGTCAGAAGGAAAATTGCCAGAATTTTCTGAAACCAAAAAAGGGACATGAATTAGCCAGGAACAATGCCACATAAATCTCAGTCTAGTAAACAAATAAAAAGATGGCTCAAAGCTGCCTTGTTCGTGAGAAAATATGTTGCTCTAGACCGGAGATGCGCTCAAAACAGTTTCCAGGCCAAAAATTGGAAAAAAATAAGACGACGACAGCAAAAAGAACCACCAACTTGGAAAAAGGTATTATTAGTGAATGACACTGTTAAAGGACACATTACGATGTGTTAGAAAGCCGCTTCCATATTGAAGAGGAGAGTCTGTACCTGAGCAGTTAGGTCTCCAGGTCCCCATCCTAACAAATGCCGCTAAACAGCCCTCCGAGCCCTACCGAAGAATTCAGGCTAGACTCAGGAGAAACTGAACCACCCAGAGAAGGGATCTACGGACTCTGCTTCGAAGTCAGGTGGCAACTCATAACCCTATGGTAAAGCCCGGCATTCACGGCCACCCTCATCCCACAGCCTTCTGGTACCTTGTAGGATTATGAACCGATAGTCAAGGATCGCCGGAAATGTGGAGAAAGCCTCCGACGTGAAAGAGATAAACCAAGCCCCGCGAACAGCAGAACTGACGTCTGATAAATGGGAGGCCATATAGGGAGCAGAACAAAGCAAAAAGGAACAATAATTTGAACCCCTGGAAAGAAAAAAAATAGTAAATTCATGAAATAATAACCTTAGGGGAGGCAACATCAAGAAAGAGCTCTTGAGAATTAAAAAATACAGTAGCAAAAATTAAGACAAAGTGATAGTGGAGTTGAAAGAAATTTCTTTGAATGGAGAACAGTGACAAAAAAAAATGAGAAAATAAAAGAAAATTAAAGGCTCTATCCAAAAGACCCAAAATCTGATTAACAAGAAAAAGAAAATAAATATATAGAGAAAGACAGACACAGGAAGGGAGAGGAGAGAGAAAGAAAAAGAACATTATCCAAGAATTAGCCCAAGAAAATTTCACAAAACTGGTCTTGAGCTTCAGACCATAAAGGGCCCCACTAAGAGTTTAACACAGTAAATGCAAAGAACCCATCGCGAGCCACAGAACTGTGGAATTTCAGAATACTAGAAATAGAAACAAGATCCTAAACCCACTTAAAATGGAAAACTGGACACACGCAAAAGAGCAGAAATCAGAAAACCACTGGACTTGTTGACATCAGTCCTGAAAGCCCAAGAACAAAGAATTAATGCCTCCAAAATCGCAAGTGAAAATTCTCAACCCATAATTTTCAAATGATCTTCACTGTAGAAGAATTAGAAAGAGGAGGAGGAGAAAGAGGAGGAGGAGGAGGAGGAGGAGGAGGGGGAGGAGGAGGAGGAGGAGGAGGAGAGGGAGGAGAAAAAAATATATATGAATGCAATCAAAAAGAAAGGAAAAGACAAGAATAACATAAAAATGTTAGAGAGAGAGAAAACATTTTTGAAAGTAGCTCGTTAGATATTAAAATTTATTTCACTGTTTGTCTCATGATTGGAAGAGAGCATGCTCAATGATTTTTGGTCGTCTTCTTATCTCTCTGGTGTAATTTACAACGGATATGTCTCCAAGACATTTATCTTTAAAATTCTTAAGGTAAAGCATCAGAGGAAGAAATCTTAAACGAGATGTATGAGTTTTTAGCCAAGGCTGATTACATATCAACATGTAAGCACATTTGGAAAAATGTATGAAAAGAAGAACTTTTTTATAAATATCAGTCACTGCATCGTTCTTTGGGAACACTCCTCCTCAATGAATATGCTGCCCAATTAGCTCAGCAATGTTCGAATGGACGGCTAAAATTACCCACAATATATATGTGTACTGTAAATTGAATACTTCGATAGCAAATCTGAAATGCACAGGTAAATGACTTTTATGTTGGCTTAGGAGGAAGGCACTAATTAGAATTTTTGGATATGGGATATAATTATGTTTCCTCATATAAAATAAACCTCTACTCATAAAAAGTCTGGATAAGCTGAATGGATTCACTCTTCACCTTAACGTACAGTGGTTCACAGAGCTGACGACTGTAACAGACTTACAGGCAAGCAACAACTGAAATGTAAACACGAACAGCAACAAAACTTTTGCCACATAAGAGAGGGCTGCAGGAAGGGGGGAAACGAAGTCCGAGGTTGCATGAAAAGTACGGACCACGGGGACTATGACTTATTTGGGTCACTTAGTTGATTTACAGGTGATGAAATTTAAAACATTAGAGGTGAAACTTAAAATATGATCATCGATCATCTCTTGACATTGAGGGTCCTTTGACCATGTCTCCCTGAGACGGAGTTAGAAAATAAGAGAGAGATGGAGACAGGAAAAAGAGACAGCTGTGACTTGCTCCATTAATAAGAAGACATGGTCCTCAACGCTGCATCCTACCAACCCTCTGAGTGCTGTTTGAGACTTTTCTCTGACGAGAGTATGAAGCCTCTGTGTACACGGCCCTGGGCTCAGCAACCAAAACCAAAGGAAAGTCACGGACCCGTGCTGACAGCTCAGGGCCTGGAGCCTGCTTCGGATTCTGTGTCTTCCTCTCTCTCTCTGCCCCTCACCCACTCACACTCTGTCTCTCTCAAAAATGAATAAACGTTAAAAAAAAATAAAAAAAAATTTAAGATTTGATTCTATAGCATCTTTCTATTTAACTCTGACCAGCAGGAAACATTTTTTTTTGTTCGTTTTCTTCTCAAGATAATTGAGTTTAAATATTAATATATTGTTTAAAAATCATGTGAATATCATAGAGTATAATCCAAACTTTGCATAAACCTTTGAGATAAAATACGTGACTTCAAAAACATCCCACTTGGTTTTCCGCTCTCCGGGGCCCTCGAGGTATCGATGTTGACTCCCTCTGCCACCGGGGACTATGCTGGAAGCCTTGGCTTGGAAAATGCAATTCCCTCTTTGCTTACATTCCTCTTCCTCCGTTACCCTAACTCTAGGGAGCCCAGCGCAAAGTGAAACAGAAGTGACTTGATGGAAACCCCTTCAAACACTCATGATTCTGAAAAGGGGTGCATACTTTACTGTTTTCCGCTAGAATCCATCTAAATTAGATCTTCACAATTATTCCCTCATTCCTATATATATACACGTACTGAGGGCTTAATACAGTTTCCAATTTGTGACATCTTATTTTTAGATACTCTTGTACCCTCTAAAGTCTCTATAGATCAAAGCAGGTTAAGTTCATTCCTTGGCCCACTCTTTTTTTTCCACAAATATTTACTAAATACATTTAGCCAGGAACACAGGTTTTTGCTTGCCCGCTACCTCTGAGGGAACAACAGCTCCCCCATCACCAATTCATGGGGTTTGGGGAGGCAGACCCTCCAAATCCCAGCCCCGGGGTTAGGAACGCCATCTCCCTAGCCTAGTAACTGTCTCAGAAATGGGCATTTGACCCAAACCAAGCCAATTAGAGTCACCCCTAGGGCTTTTGTTAGGACAGCCAGAGGAGACAACCTCTTATTTCTGAGCTCGGTAGTCTAGAGCTGCTGGCTGCCCTAATTGCCTCCCCATGGAGAGTCTGCCTGGGAACGAAGCCAACACAGAGAGAAGCACAGCGAAATAGAGCAGAAAGGGAAGGGGTCCACCTGTGTCCAGCTGCGGATGCTGTGTCCAGTCACCACCGGGCTCGTATTTATATGAGCCAATAAAAAGCCGGTGGGTTATGCTCTACAGAGGTTTGAGTTATGTTTCTGTCGCTTGCAACCAAAACACTACTGATGCACCGACACGAGGGTCGGGCACCCCGCCAGCCTGTGGGGCTGTGATCGCGAATGTGACAAGTAAGAGGGTATCTGTGCAGCTTCCACAACGAGGAAATGAATATCTGGTTAGGAGAGCCGACTTCACAATCAGACAGACCCGAGTTCCAGGCTTAGCTCTGCTGTTTCCTGGACTCGTCTCTTTGGATCGTCCCCGTCTATGAAATGGGCGCAACTAGAGCTACCCCACGGGCTTGTCTTAAGAATTACATGATGTTCTGGATGTCATTCGCTTCGCTCCATTACTAGCACGTACTAGAATGCCCAGTAGCAAGGCTAGTGTTAGTAAGGGGGAAATGACTGAATTCTCCACTTGCCATCCCACGTCATTTGAGCAGGGAAGTTAGTTCTCTTGCGTACGATTCTTCCTTGCGCTGGGGTGGGCATTCCCAGAATGAGGTCTCTACTCCAGGAAACACTGCTAGTCATCAGGCAAGAGTTCACAGGCTTGCTGTCCACACTGTTTGTGTGGGGCAGGCCCTATCGTCACGAGGCTATCGTGTGGACCTAGGAGATCATCAAGGGCACTGTTTCCTCCCGTCGCCCTGTCATACCGAGAATGTGCCTGCGTGTGCACATACACGCGCGCGCACACACACACACAGAACGGCTGTTGTAAAAAGAAAGCAGAGGACTCACAAATTCCCTCACCTCTACATGACCTCTTTAGAGAATTTCTATTCTGGGATTTAGGGCAGCCTGCTTCCCACCTTCCGGTTACAGACCAATGAAGATTCCTTCTTTCCTATGATTACAAGCTAAGTATCTAGGTCCTAGGGAGGAAGGCACCACTAGGCACATGTACATACACATACACCCAGTGACATACATGCAAATAAAAGTATGCGTGTATGTGCATCTGTATACACATGCACATGTATGTATATGGAATTCTTCTGTAACGCTGGCCCCCAAAACACCTAGGAGCTTAAAATCAAAGCAGTTTTTAAAAGGTCACCACTAGAACACAACCTTCTGGCAGAAACTCTGACCCATCAGCCTTCCAGGAACAGAGAATTAACCAGGCAACATCCTTTCAATCCTTCAAGGTAACGCCTGCTCTAACACCTTGAAGATGGCAAAGTCTGGCCTGGGAAGTCTGCATTTCAATTCACATGGTCACGCCTTAAAGTCTCCCCAACCTGAATCCAGCGCACTTCATTCCCCCATCATACAACCTGCAACTACTTCTCTGCACTGCCCGACCCCCCAGCAGGTGTTGGTTGGGATGACATGCTGATACCACCACCAACACTTCCCACATTCCTACGGCCATTCGCTGTGCTCGTTAGGTGCCAGAGCCCGAGCGAGGAGACAGTATTCTTCCAGTTTTACAACAGAGCTCCATATCCTTTCTGTGGCTAGCACTTACCACAAAGGTAGGCATAGCATTTGCGTGATATCCGGTTACTGCTGGGCTCTCCCACAAAACCGTACACTCATGAGGTCAAGATCTGTTTCATTTTTACTCTCCGCTTTATCCCCAGCACCTAGCAAAGTTCCTGCTGCATGGCGAATGAATAAACTGAAAGAATGTGCAGACGGTGCAGAAGTTTTTTTTAAAAAATAAAGTAAAATAGATGAGGCCGTATCTATTTGATTCGTGGCAGGGTATCGGGGCAGATCAGTATCTGTATAAACCTAACCAAAGATGTGAAAGACCTCTACACTGAAAACTATAAAAAACTTATGAAGGAAATTGAGGAAGACACAAGGAATTGGAAAAACATCCCATGCTCATGGATTAGAAGAATAAATATCATTAAAGGCAAGGGAATTAAAAGCAAAGATGAACTACTGGGACCTCATCAAGATAAAAAGCTTTTGCACGGCAAAAGAAACAACCAACAAGGGGCGCCTGGGTGGCTCAGTCGGTTGAGCGGCCGACTTCGGCTCAGGTCATGATCTCACGGTCTGTGAGTTCGAGCCCCGCGTCGGGCTCTGTGCTGATGGCTCAGAGCCTGGAGCCTGTTTCAGATTCTGTGTCTGCCTCTCTCTCTGCCCTTCCCCTGCTCATGCTCTGTCTCTCTGTCTCTCAAAAATAAATAAATGTTAAAAAAAATTAAAAAAAAAAAAAAAAAAAGAAACAACCAACAAAATGAATAGGCAACCGACGGAATGGGAAAAGATCATCGCAAATGACATATCGGATAAAGGACTAATATCTAAAATATATAAAGAACTTAACAAACTCCACACCCGAAAAACAAATAATCCAGTGAAGAAATGGGCGGAAGATATGAATAGACACTTCTCCAAAGAGGACATTCAGATGGCCAACAGACACATGAAACGATGCTCAATGTCACTCATCATCAGGGAAACACAAATCAAAACCACACTGCGATACCACCTCACACCAGTCAGAGTGGCTAAAATGAATAAATCAGGAAACTATAGGTGCTGGCGGGGATTGGAGAAGCAGGCACCCTCCTACACTGTCGGTGGGAATGCAAACTGGTGCAGCCACTCTGGAAAACAGTGTGGAGGTTCCTCAAAAAAATGAAAATAGAGCTACCCTATGACCCAGCAATAGCACTGCTAGGAATCTACCCAAGAGACACAGGAATGCTGATGCATAGGAGCACGTGTACCCCAATGTTCATAGCAGCACTTTCAACAATAGCCAAATCATGGAAAGAGACCAAGTGCCCATCAACTGACGAATGGATAAAGAAGATGTGGCACATATATTCAATGGACTACTACATGGCAATGAGAAAAAATGAAATCTGGCCATGTGTAGCAGCATGGATGGAACTGGAGGGTATAATGTTAAGTGAAATAAGTCACTCAGAAAAAGACAGATACCATATGTTTCCACAAATAGGTGGACTTTGTGAGACTAAGCAAAAACCAGGGGGAGGGGAAGAGGGGAAAGGAAAAAAAGACACAGAGAGGGAGGGAGATAAAACATAAGAGACTCTCAAAGACTAAGAGCAAACTGAGGGCGGGGGGGGGGGTGAGGGAGGGGGGAGAGGGGGTGACGGGCATTGAAGAGGGCACATGTTGGTATGAACACTGGGTGTTATAGGTAAACCAATCTGAAAATAAACTATTATAAAAAAAAAAAGAACGCTTCCTATTTCCCTGAGTCTTCAGGAATTTCACTGCGTTTTATAATAAGAAGTGTTATCAACTGCATGGTAATAAATGGTGTTTTAATTTAACAAGAAGCTCTCTTTGCTCATATGCTGGCAATTTAATTTAAATACACTTTCTTTACTCCTTACGGTGAGCAGATAATGACCAAGGCAGAGTACACAATAAACACCCACTCCATATACCCCGCTTCGGAGCCCCCCAAGCCCCTCCTACAGCTCAGCCATGACACAGCTGCCTGTGACAGGGACAGTCTCTCGGGGGAAATGTTGCCCAGAATGTGATTACCTGGAAATGACATCATGATTTATAACACAATTTTCTCCCTTCTAAGGCCGTAATTTATAATGAATCAGACAATATCCATATGGGACCTACTTTCCTCTTAATTGGGGTTATCTCCATACCCACTTTCTCCTAATTTTTTATTAAAAAAAAAACTCTCCTGCAAAACATGAAAAGCAAAGCAACTCAACAGCTCAGTAGTTTAAAAATAAATACGCGGAGAGTTAAAAAAGAAAAAAAACAAGAAAGTGATATTTTACTTAGGTTTTTTTTTAATACTCTCTAACATGTATAATGTATCGATCTTATAAAATATTCCAGAAAGCACGATGTATTTTTTTTAAACTTTATTGTTACATTTTTGGGGGCACTTTTTTTTCCTTTGGAACATTATGAAATAAAAATTACCACGAAAACGACCATTAGCCCCAAAAGGAAGAGGCTCTGGTTTTATTTGCAGCAGTGCAGTTTTCACTCGGAGGAGGCAAGGCCTTTGATGGATTTTTTGAAGTACAATTACCAGCACAACCTAATAGGTGTTCCTTAAATTATCAGAGGAAAAGGCCAACTAACCACACTGTGTAATTTTCAATCCCGGCCTCAATTTTGAAGATGTTTCATACCAACCTGACGATTTACCCAAACCGTATCCTCTGAAGGAAGGACCAGAGGGTGTGGGATCTCCCGTATAGTTTAATTAGGATCTAAAATGAAGGCAGTTTATTTTTGTTTTAATTTTTGGCTCAGCCCAGCAAGAAGGAAATCGTAAGAGTAGAGAAACCAGTTTAGCGTGGTTTTTCAGACATGGTATTTTATTCGGCAGACTCTAAATCCTTAAAGACATTTTTTTTACAAGTTTTATTTATTTTGATAGAGAGATAGAGAGAGAGCAACTAGTGCGGAGGCAGAGAGGGAGGGAGAGAGAGAATCCCAAGTAGACTCCACACCGTCAGCACAGAGCCCAGTGTGGGGTTTGAACTCACAAACCATGAGATCATGACCTGAGCCGAAACCAAGAGTCCAGAAGCATAACTGACTGAGCCATCCAGGCGTCCCTCAAAGGCATTTTAACTGATGTGGGATCCCCCCTCGGAAAGGGAAGTCCTCAACGAGAAGGCACAGAACAGACTGGGGCACGCCTATTACGTGGGCATGAAAGGCATTCAGAGTCACCTGTAAGAAGAGAATAGTTACTTGTTTTGAGCTTTGGTCTAAAATGTGGTAACTTACAACGGGGAGAAAAGGAAAGCACCTTCGTGTGTGTGGAGAGTGAGCAACACCTGTGCTCTAAAACGGCAGTGAGACGGGGGCGCCTGGGTGGCTCAGTCGGTTAAGAATCTGACTTCGCCTCAGGCCATGATCTTGCGGTTTGTGAGTTCAAGTCCCGCGTAGGGCTCTGTGCTGACAGCTCAGAGCCTGGAGCCTGCTTTGGATTCTGTGTCTCCTTCTCTCTCTGTTCCTCCCCCACTCGCATTTTCTCTCTCTCTCTCTCTCTCTCAAAACTAAAGATTAAAAATAAAAATAAAAATAAAACGGCAGTGAGATGAACAGAGTCCAGGAGCTAGGATTGCCGAGGGAGGTGGAGCAAACATTTGGAGCATTAGAGAGAACCGGTACTACCTTTATATCTGGGATTGTTCTTCCTTTTTCCCTACCTGGGATTTGCCACAGTTTATTAGAACACAAAGGTAAAATATTCATGCTATTAAATCAATAAGCAAAGAAGACAAAAATAAGATGAACTGAGGAGGAATCCCCGTTTCCCTCCCATCCACCCGTAAGGAAGTCTAATTGCCCCCACGGCTCCTCCTCAGATACCCTTATGCGAGTTTCTGGTCCTAACAGGGATGTGTCTTGGTGAGCAGGCAAGGCTCGGGAGATACTACTCCGCAACTGCAACTTCTTTCATGATGAAAACATCACGTGACTCGGCGAAAAGAGCCTGGATGTCGAATCAGATGGCAAATCAGATACTGAATCGGTTGTGCCACTAACAAACTGTGTACATCGACGCAAACATGCCCCTCCCTGAGCCTCCGGCTTCTCGCTGAGCCCTTTCGACTTAGCGCTGAAGGACTCTGGGGCCTCAGGAGGAAATCCGAGTCCACCTCTCCACTTCATGGAGCACCCAAACTGGCCCTTCCTTCTCTGTGACATGCGGGCCAAGCTTAGGCAGGACCATCCACCTCTTAGCGAAACACCGGAAAGGATCTAGAAGGAGCAAAGAGTCTTCACGAGAAAAGAATCCTTGTTCAAGTCTTCGTAGGAACACAACCGAATATCCACAAAGCCATACTGTTTAAAACTGAATCCTCAATTAGCTACCACCAAAATATACTGCTTTGATGGGATAACTTCTTTATTACTTAATTTAATTATGGTTCTTAAGAGAGACATTCCAGGAATGAGCAGCCCTAAATAATTCCTTTATGTCTTAACTCCCTTTTGACTCATTCATTTGCCATTTATCTTCTAGCCACAAAGAAAGAAAGAGAGAGAGAGAGGCTTACATGTGTTTACATATATCTTATTATCTAATAAAATAAATCATATTTTTTAGGGAAAAAAGTCAACTTTTCCCTAGCCCTGAACTCCGATGACTTTATCACTTGGATCTTTATAGAAATAATGAGCAATGTTCCAACAGCAATTTTCCCGAAGAATGCAAAACCAGTCTTCATATGACCATTTTACACGGCCTCATTAACCTCTCCTTTGAAAATCCACCCCCTAAAAACCAAGAAGACATGACAACACCTATAAATCTATTTTTGTGGTGAATTAATACCCCATGCAATTAATTAATGTTCCTTCGTTTTAATTACTACTGGTTTTTAGGTTTGACTTTGGTGGAGATACAGTAGCCTTTTAATTCTCAAGAGGTATTTTCTCAAAATCATCGTTTCCGCGCCCAAGACACTGTTCTTCACCACCCACAGCCCAATACGGTAATTACCCTTTTTCCTCTGATTAACTTCTGCATAAACAGGAGAAGCCCCGAGAAAGGTGCGGAACGTGACTCATTTGCTGCCCCCGCCTCTCCTTTTGATATCCGACTCCAGCCTCTGTGCCCACTTACTCCCCGGCGGGACTTGTCCTGTGTCTTTCTCTAGAGAGAGAATGCCCTCAGCTAGCTTTTAGGATTGGAAATCAGGCTGATAAAATAATCCTAAGCAGAGGGTTTGCTGCTAAAAACTGGATCTGTGTTACCCTTATCAGTAATGTCTGCAACCTGGTTGGAGGAATCTATTCTAGAAACTCACTGTGTAATGAGCAGGGCTAGAAATGAGGGGGTGTCCTTAAAAGATGCTGTGTAATTGAAATTTGATAAGGGGTAGATTTTTTTTTTAAGTTTATTTATTCATTTTTGAGAGAGAGAGAGAGTGCGCACAAGCAAGGGAGGGGCAGAGAGAAAGAGAGGGAGACACAGGTCTGAAGCAGTTTCCAGGCTCTGAGCTGTCAGCACAGTTCCCTGTGTGGGGCTCAAACTCAAGAGCTGTGAGATCCTTACCTGAGCTGAAGTCAGTCGCTTAACTGACTGAGCCACCAGGGGCGCCCTGCTAAGAAGGTAGATCTTAAGTGGTCTCACCACCCAAAAAAAAAAAAAAAAAAGGTAACCATGTGAGGTGATGGATCTGTGAACTAGCTTGATTGTGGCATGTATTTCGCAATCTACCTGTATGTCAAATCATAGAGACACTCATCTCCCAAACTCTTTCCATACAATTAACAAATTCATCTAAAAGTACAGAACTATGAGTCTTCCCTTCCAAAATAAAGAGAAACGATAAATCATTATAGAAGATGTCCAGCCTCCCCAATAAAGGAATGTAGAAGAAAACAATTACATGGCCTTGTCTTTCTGGACACCAAAATGCCTAAAGATGATGTACAAAGCATAAAACCTGATACCCCTACTTTAAGGACATATTCTAAGGCAATAAACCAAAAGCATAATAATCTTTCGTATGAGGACACCTGTGTCAATATTGCTTATGATAATAAACAATTAGAAACATCAACACATAACGACAAGACAAAGGTTGAGTATATCATGGCATAACAATGCTCTGGATTCTTTATTACTGTTAAAAATATGACCAGTGAAGGTTTGGTTATGCGAGATGAGTAAATTCCAGACATCGGCTGTACGACACTGTGCCTGTCGTTAATACTGCATGTCATACACTTACAAATTTGTTGAGAGTATATATCTCATGTTAAGTGTTCTTACTACATTAAAAAAAAGGTACATATGTAAGCGCAGAGTTTATATGCGATAGAACGTTCGGTAGGAAATGTAGAACCTTGTGAGCTCACTTCTTACAACCATGCAAAGTGTACAAACACAGATAAAAATTGGGAGTTAATTTAAAGTTATAAACAGAGATTGCAATTAATTATATTCCCTTTTTGTCTACCAAGTTGATTTAGTGTGTAATGACTTTTTTTAACATCAAAAGAGTGGACAGAGCTTAGAAGAGGATTGGTAGGTTGTCGAGTACAAATGCCATCAGGAGTCTTGACTTGCACAAAGAAAGCATGGTTCGCGGGTTCAGTGCTAACTCAGTGTCTGGGCCCTTGTGGCGGTCAGGCTCCACCACGCTCCCACCCAGTCAGGCGAGGCTGATTGATTACTTCAATAGAACTAGCCAAACAGAGCCAGACAGGGGTCAGTAGATTTTTTGACTCCGGGGCCATATTACATTTATATTTGAGAGATGTCCAAAAACCTTCTTGCGGCATCGGGCGTCTGCATTTCCCTAAAGACAGGTCTACACTAGCCAAATAAATCAGAAAATAATCACACGCTATGCAGATCTGTTCCATCTCCACCACTGCGACTTAAGGTTACAACTACATGTTACAAAATCATCCTTTCTCCACCTAAAGCACAAAAATAGATGTCGGCAGCATGCTAACTAGTGCCTTAATCCCTGCTCAAAATAGCACAGCTTAAAAAACAATTTCGACAGTTCTCACATTATAATATCAACAAAAACTCCAGCGTGTATGGCACTTTACAGTATATAAAATGCGGTTGTCAACATTAGTTTACGCCACCACAAGATCCTTACGTTAGTTAAAATTCAGCTGAGCTTACGTTAAAATGGAATATCGAGTTCTGGCAGCTTTCTAACTGCAAGGAAAAACCAGGCAATTAAAAGAAGCATACTTAGAGGAGCTACTTCTAGCTATGACATGGAAAATGAAATCACTAAAGCCAGAAATTCTTTTATCCAAAATTAGGTGGGTGGGTATCAAATTCACCAAAAAATCTTATTATTTTTCACACATCCTTTTAATGTTTACAGAGTCTAGGGGTTGGGGGCAGGGGCACAATTTACTACTCCTTCTATTAAAGGTCAGACCAAAGTGGAACAAGAAGAGGTTACTTTATCATTCCTGAAGACAACAATTCAACTTTCACACCTGTTACAATTCAGCAGACTTTCCTGCAGTGTTGACTATATGCACTAAGCTCTAGGCTGTATAAAAAGATGAATAAGACAAGGGTCCCAACTTTAGGGACTGAGGAAGGACCAGAGGACAGCGCCATGAAGCTTGAGCTCCAACTCCACATCTGAGCCCTTCTAACTCTGGGATGACAGAAGACACAAGTACAGAACTGTGAGACCTCCCTTCCAAAATAAAGAGAAACGGCAGATCGTCATAGGAGAACATGCTCTGCCTCCCCGGTGAAGAAACGGAGAAGAAGACAAGTTCTCCTACTCAGGTCTCCACTACTGCAAAGGGGCATTATGATATTCCTTATAATAAAGGGAGAAAGTGAAAATAAAGGGATAGCAGGAACAGGAAAGCACAAGAACAGAGAACGGGAAGGGAGCCATGGATAAACAAAGGGTAGAAGAGATCCCTGCAAAAGCAGGCAGAAAATGGTGCCTAAATCAGCAGGGAAAAGGAAGTCCAGCAGCAGATACACTTCTGAGGGACCCACAGTCTAGAGTGCAGTGGACTTGCTGGCAGACACCCACGTACGGGACCGCCAGGCCCTCAGGGAGAAGGGAGTCTGAGATGCAGGGCTAACATCAGTGGGGACTAACAAGGAATCACAGACCGGACTGCCTTCTCCTCTTCCCCACCGTCCTGTCCCTGAGGGCTAACTTCGGGTGTCTGGACCTAATAATTCTAATACAAGAGGATTTCCCAAAAGTAAAGGATGCAAATCTTCTCATTGCGATGACCCATTGAGTAATTATGGAAAATAAATTCCAGAGGTCCACACTTAGATATGTTGTGTCAGAATGTTCATAACAACAAGGATGAAGAGAAGATCCTGGAAGTTTCCAGAGGGAAAAAATGAAGACATTTATGGTGAATGAAGTTTAGACTTGCATGAGACTTCTCATGAGAATCACGGAGCCTAAAAGACAATGAGAAATGCCTTCTGGTTCTTATGGGGAAATTATAATAGAAGCCTATAGAAGTCCTATCTGGTCAACGCTGTAACCCTGGGAGAGAATAAAGACATTATCGGACATGCGTGGGCAGAATACAGACATTGTTAGAAATGCATGGGCTGACAACGCAGAAAGTTTACCTTCCATGCACCCTTTCTGAGGAAATTACTTGAAAATTTATCAAACGAAGCTAGATGGCAAACAAAGAAGAACCAAAAGAGGTATGAAGTTCCAAAACCTGGATTCAGCCAAGAAGAGCGCTGAAGGGTCGTCCTGGGGGGACAGCTGCACAGCCAGTCTGGGCTCAATCAACCCAGAGAAGCAGCAGCAGCAAAGGAAATCATGAACTAAAAAACTACTCATGTGAGAGCGAAATTCCAAGTTAAGAGTCCTAGAGTCTACTCTGGCCCCAAAAGCTGTGCCAATCTGGCCAAGTCACTTATCCTCACTTCTTCATCTGTCAAAGAAGTTAGATAAACTCGATAATCCCTAAGACCCCTGCCACCTCTGCTCATTTTGTTGGTTTTATATTTCAAGTCATTCACTAGTGAAAATGTAACAGCAAAGGGTTGCCTAGTGAATGCAGCCAATTCATAACCATTAACGCAGATCTGGTACGGGTCTGACCGAGTGTAACATTCTGTTGACTGCGTTGCACCGTGGTCCCTGAGTGAAGTGACAAAGGCTCTTTCAAAGTGCTGCCACTAAGTTCTAGCTTATGTATTCAATCAGTCATTTGATTTGTTCCACGGGTGGCCAACTGAGGAGATGACGGTCCCTCAGACCGTTCACGCCATAGAAGGGGAAACTAAACAAGGTGAAAAGTGCTCTGGCAGAATTAAGTCTACGCTGCTAACGGAACAGAGGATAATTGGCTCTGCTAAACGTTGCAAAAAGTGGGTAGGGAAGGAGAGAAGAGAATTTTGAAACATCTTCTGGGATCCAAGTGTGAATAAGTGAATAAGAGATTCCTGTTAAAGTTCATCACCCTAAATTTAGCTCTTTAATCTAGCCCATTGGGCTACTGGACCCTGATCCTATTAGCCATCATTTACCTCTGGGCCATAGTCGTGCTACCTGGGCAGCGCTGCCATGTCAAATGCTGATTAAAAGGTTGAATAAATATCCTGCCAAGCAGGGCTAAGCAGGACATCCCCACCCCCCTCCAAGCCGCTGGGGGGTGTGGTCGTTTGACTAATTTCTCGCACCTACCTTCCATTCCTCCACGTGACCATCATGACAACCCAGGAGAACTCCATCTGCAGTCTAGAAATCACGTAAAAGAAGGATCGGAGGTCTGACACGGTCTGTTCACAGCAAACCTCCAGGAGATGCTGGTCCGCTTCTCTGGGCTCACATACGCACACTTGTTATTTTTCAAATTTGTTTATTTTGAGACAGAGACAGAGAGAACGAGTGGGAAGGGGCAGAGAGAGAGAGGGAGAGACAGAATCCCAAGCAGGCTCCCCACTGTCAGCCTGGAGCCCAATGCAGGGCTCAAATCCACAAATCATGAAATCATGATCTGAGCCTAAACCAAGAGACTGACATTTAACTGACTGAACCACCCAGGCACCCCTGCGTGCTTGATTTTAAAAAACTTTCTTAATTCAGGGCATCTGGATGGCTCAGTCAGTTAAGAATTGGACTTTGGCTCAGGTCGTGATCTCGCAGTTCTTGAGTTTGAGACCCACAACAGGCTCTGTGCCGTCAGCTCAGAGCCTGGAGCCTGCTTTGGATTCTGTGTCTTACTCTGTCTCTGCCTCTCCCCACTCACACACTGTCTCTCTCCCTCTCTCTCTCTCTCTCTCTCTCTCTCTCTCTCTCTCTCCCCTCAAAAATAAACAAACATTAAAAAGTTTTTAAAAAGTTTCCTTAACTCTTAGAATATTCTTAAAACTTGTCTAAAGTAGACATTAAGTTCGCCAGTCTGAAGCAGTATATAGACTCTACCTTCTTTCCATTTAGGGAAAAAAATCAGAATTTTTGTTCATTTTCATTACTTCTCAAGATCATTTCTGTAGCTGTCCAAAAATCTTATGTGCAGCCCCCTTTTAGTATCCTGGAGAATAGCCTCATGAACGCCGGGGGATTTGAGATCAAGTAAAGCTAAATAATCTCTCCTCCATCAGGCACATCATTTATCACCAGCAGTAAAACACAAAAATCCCAATGAGAAATCGGTTTGGACTGGAAACAAATTTCTTCATTAAAATGAAGCCAAAGTGAACGGATAAAAAAGAGAATAAAAATTCAAGACGGGAGCATGATATTAAAATGACAGCTCCGTGGTTTCGCTTTTTTTGGAAATACACAAAACACATGAAAAATGTGTACATGGTTTTACTTTTTTGGAAATAGACACAAAATACATGATTTGCTTAAATGACTTGGTAGCCATTTTTAGTAAACCTTACATATAAAATGCGTTCATCCCTAGAATGTGGGGGTGCAGTTATGCTCTGTCCTTGTCCCCTTACACTTCTCTCTCCGAGGGGGCTCACCCTAAGAAACTCATCTACGATTTAGAAGACTGCAGATCTGTGTCTCTGACTTCGTAAGAATCCCAGGGGCTGTTATGTCCATCTATCGGTTCCGAGTTTCTCCCTAGACAGTCCACTTTACCCTCTGCGTCCCCTTACTTCAAGCTGAACTATCACTTTCTGAACAAATACAGTCCCCCTTGTCTTCTCCCCGCTTCTGTTGCTGTTGCCATTCATTTTTCCTGTTACCATAAATCATCACTGATGTGGTTTAAGGGGTTAGGGTTCAGAACCGATGGCCAAGAAAGAATTCTTGAGACATCTTGGGTGCAAAAATGTGGTTTTATTAAAGTATGGGGACAGGACCTTAGGCAGAAAGAGCTGCACTGGGGTTGCGAAGAGTGACTGATTATATACCTTCAGTTTGGGAGGGGGTTAGGGAGAGCATATGTCTCTAAGGTATTTTGGAAACAAGGTTTCCAGAACCTTGAGGGGCTAGCTGCTGTTAGGAAAAGGTCTTTTATTACTGTTTAGCAAAAACTCAGTCATGAGACCCTTCAGATGTATATTAGGGTGCTATTTGCTTGGAAGACGATTGCCAACCTGTATCTTGGTGGGGGGCGGGGTAAAGATAAAAGAAGTTTCCAAAAGAATTTTGCTACGTTAAAGTAGATTTACAGGATCCAGGGGTGGGGGTGGGGTCTGGCTAAGACTGCATTTTGACCTTAGCAAAGTGTCAACATCGAGGCAACTGAGCTCCCAGAGGAAGGTCACCCTGCCTGTTTCAAGGACTTGTTGATGGGCTGTAGGCAGTAAGGAAATTTAATTTTTCATTTGCCTTTGTTCTTCACATCAGTGACCACTGAGACCTAAATCATGGCCACTCTTCCCTCTTGTCCATGTCCAAGTCGGTGCCCAAGGTCATCAATCTTCCCATTGCAATGTCTCTTACACAATCCTTTCTTTTAATTCACACAACCAAAACTCAACAACTCAACATGAGAAAAAAAAAATCAAAACAGATAATCCAATTAAAAATGGACAGAGGACATGAATAGACATTTTTCTAATGCAGACATATAGATGGCCAACAGACACATGAAAAGATGTTCAATCTCATTAATCGTAAGGGAAATGCAAATCAAAACCGCAACGAGATATCACCTCACATCAGTCTAGATGGCTAGAGTCAAAGCAAAGCAAGCAAATAAACAAATCAGGAAATAACGAGTTGGTGAGGATGTGGAGAAAAAGGAATCCTTTGCTCTGTTGGTTGGAATACGAGTCGATGCAGCCACTGTGGAAAACAGTATGGGATTTCCTCAAAAAATTAAAAACATAAATGCCATGTGATCTAGTAATTCCACTACTGGGTATTTACCCCCAAAAAACAGAAACAACTCATTTGAAAAGATATATGTACCCCTATATCTAAAGTGTTGCTTACAGTAGCCAAGGTATGGAAGCAACTCAAGAGTCCACCCATAGATGAATGGATAAAGAATGGATAAAGGTATATATACAATGGAATATTAGCCATAAAACAATGAAATCTTGCCATTCCTGACATGGATGGACCTAGAGAATACTGTGCTACGTGATATAAGTCAGAGAGAGAAAGATGAATGTCACATGATTTTATTTGTATGTGGAATCTTAAAAAAACCAAAAAAATGAATAAGCAAACAAAAAGCAGAAACAGACCCATAAATACAGAGAACAAACTGATGGCTGTCAGAGGGGTGATGGGCAGAGGAGGGGGGATGGGAAAAACAGGTGAAGGGGAGAGGGAGATAGAAGCTTCCAGTTAGGGAATGACTTAGGAAGATAAAAGGTACCAGGTAGAGAACACAGTCAATGGTACTGTGACAGCGTTGTGTGGTGACAGATGCTAGCTACTCTTGTGGTGAACACAGCATCAGCTATAAACTGTCCAATCACTAGGTTGCACACCTGAAACTAATGTAACATCACATGTCATTTATTTATTTAATAAATGAATAGTTTTCAAAACTCCTATCAATCTCCTATCACCTCATTCTACCTCTCCCTACTCCACCCTCCCCTCTCCCAGCTTCCAGGAGAAGGGCAACAGATCTTCTCTCTCTCTGACACACGCCCCCCAGCACTGCATTCCCAGGCTCTGGAGCTTGCAGTGACCTCCCAGCTTCCCCTGCAGATGAACAAGACCACCCACAGTTTAACCTTCAAGACGGTCCATTCTTGTTTACTCCCCATCACCAAACCTTTGCACACGCACACCCAGCTGGAATGCTTTCTACAGTTCAATTCAGTAACATCTACTTAAATCTTTAAATCCTTTGCAGCTTGCCTCTCGGCTGAAGGTACAAATACACACAGTTTGCAGGAATGAATGTGTGCCTCGTATGAGGGAGACTGGAATGAAACGGAGTCCAGTGGGAGCTTACTGGGCACTGCGGAAGACAGGAAGGTTTGTATCCTATCCAAACATCTGAAAAAAAAAATGCATTCCGATTTCCAATCAAAATAAGTTATGCACCTCCTGGGGAGAAATATTCTATTATAGGCTGAATGCAGCCCATATCATTAAATAAGTATCTCTGAAAAGGCACATAAAATTTCATTGTTTTCTTCATTAAATGTTAAGCTCACTCTAAAAAAATAAGGACCACCTAATGGGAGTCGGCTAATTTCATTACAATTCAAATAACCTTTGATCTTTGACCTTCATCTGCACGTCTGAGACGTCTTATTTTTAAAGACAGATTCTTATCTGAAATGCTTGGGAATTTTCGCTTTAAAGAAATAACTTAAATAAGATGAACTTCCAAAGATCCTTCAAAGTCCTTAATTCCCCAGGAGTTAACTATCCCACATGGCACCCTAAGTAATTACCGGAAGGATAGGGTCAAACACATCTCGTTACAAAGCATTCTGGAAGAAAGTCCACAAGCTCTTTAGAGTAGTTCCAGGCAGCTCGAGATCTCCAGTAAAGGTTTCTTCTTCTAGTGAAAGAGCTGTCCCTACCAAATTCTCACCGCTATTCTAGAAAACCAGTGCAATGTTTGCCAAACAGGATACGCGCCATCTAAGAATTCTTTAACCATCTGCATATTAATCACCACAGCATTCTGTGATTAACGTTTTATCTAAGATCGATGAGTAAGTATCACATGCCAGGAAACGCATCTTCCATTCATCCGAGCCCAGCTTTAAAATGCAGCGACATGGACCGTGGGTCCCGCTTTATGATCAACAGGACTGAAAACAAACCAACACCTTTCTCGGTAACTCGCGAATGAAAGATTATGAAATCCTGGAAGACATACCAGTTCCATTTTTCTCCATACACAAAGAGTGGATAATAAAGTTTAGACTGTCAAAATGGGGCGTGGGGGAGGAGGGAGAGCGTCAGGTTGTAGGGCGGTCCCATGGCGAAGCTAGCGGTTAGGTACAGGGGAGGGGTGGTTCTCTGTCTTCTGCTACCCTGAGTAACCGCTCACAGAGTGAAAGGAGAATGTACCCTCATCAAGCAAGACATAAACAGAAGACGTGAGCGCTTCTCTCCTAGAGGACAGCCATTTTCAGGTGCTAGGTACTTTTTATTGTGCCGGGGGTTATCCTGGCACATTCTTACTCGGTAGTCCTTTGAAAATTATCCAAATAAGACTATTTTAACTATACTCATGAGGATGTAATGCACACAACCTAAACATTAACAGGAAGAAAGGATACATATTAACGAGTACGAGGATTTACGAGGATTAAACTAAACTTTCATGGTTACGAGCAAACAAATGGCTAAGGCAGTGAAGGATCCTACGAGACTGAAAGGTAGAGTTTTCACACTGGAGCTATCGATAATCATGATTAACATCTTTATGTTTAGGCGGGTACCTTAGAGAGCAGGGAAAAATAACAAAAGAGGAAGAAATAGTAAAGAGAAGGACCATGTCTGACTCGTCTATCAGGATGTGAGCTCCTTGAGGGCAGAGCCCTCTTCCTCACATTTGCTCCCCATTTTCTGGCATGGTGACTACATTTAGGAGAAGAATAGACAATCTAATTTTCTTCTGAATAAATAAAATAGTAATAAATCTATGAAATATTATAAAAGTATTAAATCGCTAAATCATTAAAGTATTATATATGCGGCATTTTAATAAATATTACATAACAGCACTCTGATAATTTTAAAACACCATATGAACCATGCAGATAGTCCCATGTAGGCTTTTAAGACTGTTGAAAACATTCTTAATCTTTTTTCATTCGTTCATTCAAAAAATATTTATGGAGCACCTACTATGTAGGGTGAACTCTGCTACTCTGGGAATATAATGATGACCAAGAATTGTGTGGTATCTACCTTCTCCGGGTAATTCTAGCGAGGGAGGGTATTTTTAGGTTGAAGAAGACTTGGCCATGTTCAGATGACAGCGAGAAGGAGCCAGTAGAGGGGAGAGCTGGCAGGGTGAACTCTCTAAGGAAGTGGAAGGGGACGTGACCCAGGAACTGGCTACACGAGACCAGCTTTGGACAAAACCAGAGTCACCGCAGGCACTGTCACAGCATGAGGAAGGTAAAGATGGATGTGGACACAGGTGTGCTGAGGAGAGCATTCTCTCTGAGAGTTTCTCCTCCCTCCGTCAAACAAGAGGAAAGGTCATCTGCTGAGGTCAGGGAGTGCTCAGAGTCCAGACGTGGCTCCTATCAGGGGGCAACTCTGAAAGCTGGAAAGTGAGCTGGGACGATGAGTCCCTGGCCTACAGGAGACACAATGGGACATACCCAGTCAGACAGTGGCAGTGTAGACGGAAGGAAATTTACAAACTACAGAGATATTATGGCGGTAGAATTACCAGGAGTTGCTGATGGGTACATTACAGGAAATAGAGGGAACGTGTCTAGCTGTGGAGGTTGGTCTAGACACGGCGTAGAAGAAGGGTGCCTATTCATGGAGACAGCAAGCAGGCATGCTTATCCGTGAAAGGGGATAATATTACTTCCTTCAGACACAACCGCTGGAACTGCTGATGGGGAAATACATGTAAAGAACGAGTCTGCTACTCATGGAAGCACAAAGCAAATGGTAGCTGTTGTAAATATTTTGCTGTTATAGCAGAACACTTTGAATAGAATAAGCACTCATATTTGTTGAATGATGACTGAATGAATGGACAGATGAATGAAGATGAGTGTAAACAGAAGGAGACTATATATTTTCACCAATGAGACTATGATAGTTACTTATCAGGCAGTGGCTTTCCTGCTCTTTGTTGATTTTGTGGAATGGGGGCCTTTTGTCCATAAGATAGGTTTGAAGTATAGGAGAATTTAGAGAAGAATCATGGTATCCCTCCTTTGCTTAAAAGCCATCTCCTTGCCTTGAGGATACAATACGTGATCCAATGGTGATCCAATGCCATTCACTCATTGCAACACTCCTGACGCACACCTTGGCCATACTGCTGGTGCTGCTTCCAGCCCCCTCCCACCCTGATCCATCCCTTCCCTCCCCACGGGTCCCCGCCCACCCTGACTGCTCCTCCTGGCCCTCCCCACCTTCCTTCCAGCTTCCAGAGTCTCTCCTACACCATGCACAAGTCACCGCCCTTCCTGCCCAGGCTCCTCCATGGACATCCCTGTGCCGCTTTCACTAGAACATGCCCATTTCTTTTCTTTTTTTTAAACTGCGATAAATATATAACCTAAAACTTGCCGTTTCCACAATTTTGAAGTATATGATTCAGTGGCATTAATTATATTAGGTGTGGTGACCAACACCACTATTTCCAAAACTTTTCCATCACCCCAAACAGAAGTTCTTTACCCATTTAGTCAATAACTCCATCTACCCCCAGGTTCTTCATTCCACTGTCTGCCGAGGGCAGGGACTACTGTTTGCCTTTACGAGACTGCCTATTCTGGAAATGTCCTGTAAGTGGAATAGTACAATATTTGTCCTTTTGTGTTGGACTTCTCTCATTCAGCATAATGTTTTCAAAGTTCATCCACGTTGTAATGTGTGTTACTACATCTCTTTTCAGGGCTAGTATTCCACCGTACATAAAGGCCCCGTTTTATTTATCCACTCATCTGCTGATGTACACTTGGGTTGTTTCTACCTTTCTGCGATTGTGAATAACAGGACCGTTGGCTGCTGTGAACGCAGGTGTACACGTATCTGTTTGAGTTTCTGGTTTCAACTATTTGGGGTATGTGGGTGTGTGCCTAGTTGTGGAATTGCTGGGTCATATAGGAAGTCTATGTTGAGACTTTTGAGAAGCCCCTATGCCCCTTTGGATAAATATGAAAATCTCATGCTTACTTTAAGACCCTGACGCATTGCTTCCCCTTACCCCCTCAGCGTGGACTCTCCCCCTTGAGAATCGCTCAAAGTCTTAGCCCGGCTATTAAGACTGTTTGTAGTCTGGCCCCTCTGTCTCCCATTCCTACCTTTTCTCCCTCCTCTCCTGTGTTCTGAGTATGGTGAACTCCTGCAATTTACTGATGGTTTTGCCTCCACATGCCAACTCTGCCCTTTCTCTCTCTCCTTTCCCTACTCTTGCTGGAAGAAACGGTTTGAGCCCTTCTGGATGCTCTCAGGTCTCCCACAGCACCTGCTATGCACCAAGAGGGCAAAAATTACCATGATTCTGAATTGTTCGAAAGGATAAAATCCACTCTGGCAGTTCTCAGCTCACATACCCCGCCATCGACCAAGCCTACGTTGTACAAAAGCTCAAGAAAGTCTGAAAACAAGCCTTCGCTGGCATAAAATCTCAAGGTCAGACTACACTGGGTTATCCAAAGGAAGTTTCATCTATTTAGTGTGACAAAATTATAGCGTAAATATGTGCTTTTTGTCATTAAAAGGCTACAAAATACCATCTTCGACATTTTCTTTGACTACAGATGTCTCAAGGAAAGGGATTACATCAAATTTAAATCTTTTCATTACTAAATTAACACATATAGAATAATGCATAATATGAAATACATGGCTTAATGAATTAATATGAGAAAAGCCAAGTACCTACCTTCTAATTCAAGAACTAACATAATGTCAGTCCCCCAGAAGCCTCTCATATGACCCTTCCCCTCCTTCCTTTTCAGGGAACTATCTTTAACAGGGTCTATTTCTTTGAAAAATAAAGAGTGCCATCCTAGTCAGGCAACTGAAAGTTTATGAAAGAATAAAGCACAGTTCTGGCTGTTATCCATGGGATCTCATGGTACATCGTCAACGAATGTGTTGGGATAGTTGGTGGTAGTGTCACACATCTGCATTTTACACCATCTTCTGTTTGGTCTTCCAAAATAATTTCAATTAATTTTAATAAGATGGCATAATTTAAGCCTTTGGTAATTTCACTTTGGCTTTCAGAGATTCCACCAGAAAAAAAATCTATGGTTTGCTTATTTCTTTCCAAATGACAGCATATACCAGCTGTGTGTGTGTGTGTGTGTGTGTGTGTGTGTGTGTGTGTGTGTGTGTGTCTGGACTTTATCCAAATATAATTCACATACCATACAAATAACTCATTTAAAGTATACAATTCAATGATTTCTGGTAGATGCTCAGAGTAACACAACCATCACCACCATCTATTTTGATATATTTCATCACCCAAAAAGAAATCCCTCACCCACTAGCAGTCATTCTCCATCTCCCAGTGATTCCCTAGCCTCAGGTAAACACCAGTCCACTTTCTGTCTCTGTGGATTTTTCTATTCTGCATATTTCATATAGATAGAGTCATAACGATATGTGGTCTTTTGTGACTAGCTTCTTTCACTTGTAATGTTTTCAAGTTTCATCTAGGTTGTATTTCCATATTGGTACTCCATCCTTTTTACTTTTGAGTAATATTTCATTGTTCATACATTTCATTGTATGGACATACCATATTTTGTTTATCCATTCATCAGTCAGTGGACACTTGGGTTGGTTCAATGTTCTGGTTATTCTTAACGCTGCTATGAACATTTGTGTACGAGTTTTTATACAGATGTATGCTTTCACACGTGGAGAGATGAAATTGATGGCCCAAATGATAATGCGGTTTAAGATCTGCCAGGCTCTTTTCCAGAGAAGCTGAACCATTTCCATTCCTACCAGCAGTGTATGGGGGTTCCGATATTATCACATCATTGGCAACACGTGCTATTATCTGTCTCTTTGATTACAGCCATTATACTGAGTGTGAAGTGCTATGTGACCAACCAACAAGTCACTGTGGTTTTGATTTATATTTCCCCAACAAGTAACAATGTGGAGCATCTTTTCCTGTGCCTACTGGCCATTTGTATATCCTAGCTCTGGGTTTTTCATAGATATCCTTTATCAGATTGAAGAAGTTCTCCCTATTCCTAGGTTGTCGAGTGTTTTTATCTTGAAAGAACATTGCATTTTATCAAATGCTTTTCTGCCTTTATTGAGATGATCATGCAGTCTTCGATACCCGCTGTTTTTGTTGGTAAATAATTTTTCATACTTATGAAATCTATGCAATCTTACAAATGTGTAATGCATTTCATACTTTATTAAAGGGTTCAGATTTAAATTATTAACTATAAACTCTAAAAATTATGGGGAAGCATTTCATTAATATATTGATTTTAGAAGAAAATTTTCTATGAAATCGATCTAGGGCCTTTTCTGAATGGCAGAAACATGGCGTGTTTTTGTCTCTGTTTCTATTAGCCCAACTTCTCTGGTCCTGCTTTTTCAAACTACATCTTGGCTACTTCTATTCTTTAGAACAACAACCCAAATGCACACTACGTCTAAGGAACGCTCACATAAGCGCAAATTGAACACCCTTCTCTATGCATGATTATTTCAGGAAGCAATTCAAATAAAATATAAATGTGATCGATCTGAGGAACTGTGTTCGACCAGCAAACCACCGAACCCATCCCTACCTAAGCCAAGTGTTTTTTAGCAAAATCTGTGTACAACCTTTTCAATCAGTTAACCACGTTTGAATATCCAACGAAATCGTTTAGAACAATAGGCTCTGTCTCCATGATTATGCACGATCATTTTGTCAAAACGTGTGTACACAGATAATGGCATACTCCCTCCCTTGTAAAATTCGAAGTCTAACTGCGAACACCGTACACTGTGCAGAAATGTGTGAGAGATGCTGAAAACACGGGAAGGATATTAGAGCAGTACCAAGTAACACACCTCCCATCCCACTAACGTACAAGGCGGGGGTCTGGAAACTATACTGGCTCACAGGCTGTGCCAGCTAGAGAAGTGGCTGAGACTATAAGACCAGAAAAAGGCTTCACGAATATACGTCCTCGCGGAGTAGAAGACACGCATGTTGAAAGCAGCTCTCTCATCCTGTGAGATCTTAGGAAAGGAAAGCCTCAATAACATTAAGAACGTTCTACTGTTTCTTCGCGATGTTCATTTTCAACCAATGAGTCTTAAAAGGTAACGAAGCAAAAAAAAAGGGGGGAGGCATTATTATTAAGATCATTTCAAATACATCATTTAAAATCAATAGGGTGGTGCAAATGCTACCTGCAAGGTGTTAACTAAATCACATATTTTCTCAAAAAAAAAAAAAATACTACCACGTCATCTACTTAGTTGTGCATTGTGCACCCCCACCTTAACCCTAAGACACGACCTACTAAGGTTCAGATTTTTTTGGCTCATGTTGAGTTCTCCTGACTTCCAACACTGAGCGTATTGCCAGAATTGCAACTTCACTCTTCTGGATGCAAAAGCAGCAGAGGTCTTAGAAAATGAGAGATCTCTACGGGGACGCGGATGCTTCCGAGGGAGACCAGGCACTTTCTTCCTCACCCCAGCGGTCAGGATCCTGACTCACTGGGATCGCACCACACGAATTACAGTGGCCAAAAGGGACTCTTCTTCCACCAAACACTGCACTGATTCTCCAGCATTCAGCGTTTCCACTTGAATGGAATAAAAACCCTTTTGAGAACAACAATTACAATCCCCCCATTTTTTTTTTCTCAGGCGCACTATTGGACTTCTCAGGGCCCGCACAATGCAAATAAGGCAGGCTTCCTTTCAGGGAGTGATTAGTATGCAAACACAGCCTGCTTTTTTAGTAGGATGTGAAGAACCACCACCAAGCTTTGCTAAACCCAGAGGTTTCTACAATTATTTCCACTGTTTATTTTTCAACAGAAGATTACACAATAACACCAAAGGCGTGAGCTCTAGTTTGCCAATATTTTGTAAACAATGACAAGTTAGATTTTTAAACCCTTTGTGTCATATTTAAAGCTATGGTCAACTACTGATTCTAATACATTAATTTTTTCCCCAAACTCAACTTGTATGAAATGGGATTTAAGCTCTACTTTCTTTTTAAGAAAGTGCTCTTCATTTTTCAACAGAGAATGATCTGTCTGGCGTGTACCTTTAGAAAGCTCGTCACTTTTAAGATTAACTATCAATTCCACAATAATTCTAAGAAATTACATTGTCATGGTACTCCACCCCACTCATATATATGTACCTTTATAAACCTTGTGGCTTTTCCAAATGATTGTTAAATTCAACACAAAGCTATGTTTTCAGAGAAAATTAAATGAAATTCATTTAGCAAAATAATGCTACAAAGAAAATGGGATCTGGGGCCCCTACGTGGCTCAGTTGGTTAAGCATCTGACTCTGTTTTGGCTCAGGTCATGATCTCAGGGTTCCTGAGTTCCAGGCCCTGAGCCCTGTGTTGGGATTCTCTCTACTGCTCTCTCTGCCCCTCCCCCACTCTCTCTCAAAAATAAATAAGCAAAGATTTTTTTAAAAAATTTTAAAAAAAGGAAATGGAATCTTTGCACTACAAATTATGTGCATATGACATTTAACCTCAAGAAAATAATTTAAGAAGCATTTCCAGTTGCATGGTTCCTTGGTGATTTTTTATCGAAATTTCCAAGAAAATGCAAACCTACTGGATATGACGTTACACCTCCCTTAATAAACACCTTGCTTGTCACGTTATTTTCATTTCTGCCTATCTCTACCTGCAAGTCTCATGAAGAGATTGTAATCATACAACTACTGGACATCTCCATCTACTGTCTTAAATAACAACAACAACAATCATCAATGACTCAATCCTTTTGCTCTGCATAGGAATTTTTTTAATCCATGTTTTAAATGTTAAAATGTAAGTTTAGTTTTTATGTTCTTTTAAAAAAAATCCTCTCTAGTGATCCTTTCTTAAAATTTTTATTTATTTATCTTGAGAGAGAGAGAAAGAGTGCACTTGCACATTCAAGCAGGGGAGGGGCAGAGTGAGGGAGAGGGGGACTCCTAAGCAGGGTCCATGCTGACAGCAGACATCCCGATGTGGGGCTCGAACCCACAAAATTGTGAGATCATGACCTGAGCCAAAATCAAGAGGTGGACACTCAACTGACTGAGCCACCCAGGCGCCCCCCCATATAGTGATACTTTTTAATACAGATGAGACGACTTCAAATTTAATTTCAGTAAAAACATTTCAAGAATAAATGTAGGTCAACAGTGATTACGGCATTAAAAAAAAAAGTTTATTTATTTTGAGAGCAGGGAGGGGCAGAGAGAGAAGGAGAGAGAGAGTCACAAGTAGGTTCCACTTTATTAGTCCAGAGCCCGAGGCGGGGCTCAATCTCATGAACCATGATATCATGACCTGAGCCTAAATCAAGAGTCAGATGCTTAACCCACTGAGCCACCCAAGTGCCCCAATATAGTGATTATGGCTTAAATCAAACCCATCTTCTTGCCAACAGCCCCAAGCCCCAGGACAAGTGACTCTGTCTGCTAATGAGCTGATGGTGACATCTGCACACCAGCCGTTCCCCATCATTTCAGGGACATCAGTAAATCACTCAAGGTCTTTGTGTTTCCTTGTGACGTTCCAGGGTCCAGCCAGGGCAAGTCACTCACACACCTGGATTCTCCCTCCAGACAGCCTCAGATACGTTCCAGCCCCACATGTCACACCGCCACAGCCACCGCAGGTTTACACTGTTTTCTTTCGTAAAAACTTTTAAATTCTAAATGAAGACATTTGTAACGAAAAAGAAAAAGAAGTGATTTATTTGTTCTGGTCTATAAATGAGCAAAACAGATGAAAGTGAAGACTAAGTTACCAAGGGAGCTCATCACTTTACATCTCTCATGCTGAGTCTGTTAAAAGAGAATGTAATTTTAAACTCACTTATCACAAACAAAAAGTTTACTATCTAGAAATGCATACACAGGCGGTTGAAATAATTACACATAATTATAAGTTATGTTTCCTTAAAATATCCCCCCTACACGTTTATTGTTATGGGGTTTAAATAAAGAAATTTAACTGTCTGACTTTGTGATAGTTATTCTCTTAATACTGCACAGGGCAGCAGAAATAGAACACAAGATAATGTATTGATTTTACCCCCCAGTGACTTCAAAAGGATCTGTCATGAATATCTCTAGAAGACCAAATAATAAATGATTTTCTGGGTTTCTGGTTTAGACACAAAATTACACGTAGACACCCAAATCAATTAATGAGTAAAATATTTATCTTCTAGAAAAAAATCTCTGTATCTTAGTTGTGAAGAAGTATTTATAACAATAAAAATATCCTTTTTATGAGAAGGGAGGAAGGCGAAAGAACTGCCTGCATGACCAGTTATCTTAATTGAGTCTGACCGATAATTTAAATTCTGATTCCAAAGCCAATTTAGCTCAAAATGACCTCAAATTGTAATCTAGGGCAGTTAACGGACTCATTTCCAATCTCTTATCTTCAAAGAATACCACACGATGTCCCTTCTTTGCTTCATGATGACAGATGGTTTTCTTTAATGAAAATTTTAAATTTTAAACATGTCATGCATAACTTTAACTTACATACACAAAAGGGGAAAATTGGAGAAAGGAATAAATAATTCTTAGTTATCTTTTTTCTGACATTTCAAGGTTGTCTTTGGTGTCATTCCAAAGGAATAAATACTACAAATGTAACCAAAAACAATTTAGAAAGTGGTCTAGAATTTTTTACAAAGCTACCAAATACACTCATATCTCCAACTTGCAGCCCAACTACATGGAACTCTGGAGTTATTCCATAAATATTGGATTAAGTGAATGTTTCTAATAAATGTTCCCACTACCTAACAAGCCTGGGACACAACTGCAAATGCGTTCATGAAACTGCTCTTATTTTGGTTCACAGCATCACCGCCAACCCCTGTCTTTATATCCAAGAGATGTGGAGTCTAAGGCCACCCTGGGATCTTTTGAGGACTTCTCAGTTGAGGAAAAGTTCTTCAAAACAGAACAACCTCCTCACAACTGGTCCTAATTCCCTGAATTGTCAATTCCCTCAAAGTTGCCTTAACATTCGCCTTCTTAGGTCTTTGCTTTTGATGCACCCCTGGAATATTATCCTTTTCCTTTAAGAATTCTGCAAGCTTCGGGGCATCTGGGGGGCTCAGTCAGTTAAGCATACGACTTCCGCCCAGGTCACGATCTCATGGTTCTGGGTTCGAGTCCCACATCAGGCTCTGTGCAGACAGCTCAGAACCTGGAGCCTGTTTCGGGTTCTGTGTCTCCCTCTCTCTCTCTGCCCCCTCCTGCTCATGCTCTGTCTCTCTGTCTTTCAAAAATAAACAAACATTGGGGCGCCTGGGTGGCTCAGTCGGTTGAGCGTCGGACTTGAGTTCACGTCATGATCTCATGGTTTGTGGGTGTGAGCCCCGCATCGGGCTCTGTGCTGACAGCTCGGAGCCTGGAGCCTGCTTCAGATTCTGTGTCTCCCTCGCTCTCTGCCCCTCTCGCACTCATACTCTGTCTGTATCTCTCAAAAATGAATAAATGTTTTAAAAAATCAAAAATAAACAAACATTAAAAAAAAAGAATTCTACCAGCTTCCTTAAATCTCAAAAATGTCACACTAAAGCATGCAAGATGAAAGATTTCAAACGTGTGCTCGCCTTGTACCAACTGTGATCCCTGAAAGAGACAGGTCACCAGAAGGTTCTCGCAGGGTGCTCCAAAATTAAAACCAACACCCCTTCTCATACTGCTAACGTCCACCCAACACACATGTACACAACTGTAAGCCACAGGAGGGTGAGGGCCCTGTATCTCTTCTCGCATGCTGAATTCTTCTTCATTCCAGGAAGACCGAATGCTGATTAGCTGGAGAGGTTAAATCCCAGGGAATTTGTTCTTGGGGAATGCCAGGCATTGTTGAGGGCAAAGTGCCCCCACTGAAAAGAGAGGGATTCAATGAAATCTCCACTAGTCGATAAAATACTCTCACACCACTCAGCTCAGAGAAAAACAATAGTTAGATTTACACCTCATAGGCTGCAAACTACTGGACTCTCTTAAACTGAACAGCCCAAGACAAAATGCAGGTGCCAATGAGTGGATGTGGACATTCCCCACCCAACGGATCAGTCTGCAGTGAAGTCCTCCCACACAGAGATGCCCCACGGCTTTTCAGTGTCTCATTCCCAATTACTAATTAGTGGCGAAAAGCCATTATAATTTGAGAAATAAAATGAAACAATATGAAACACAAGAGGAGATACTAAAACAGATAATAAAGAGGAACTCCGAGGATAAACAGATAATACAGGATGCAAGAAAATTTTTCCAAGTTTATTCCTTTTGAGAGAGAGAAAAATAGCACGAGTGAGGGAGGGGCAGAAAGAAAGGAGACAGAGAATCCCAAGCAGGCTCCGTGCTGCCAGCACAGAGCCCGATGTGGGGGTTGAACTCAGGAAACCATGAGATCATGACCTGAGCCAAAACCAAGAAATGGTGGCTTGCTTACCTGACTGAGCCACCCAGGTGCCACGAAAATTTTTTCTAACATACTCAAGAGATATAAAAGATGTTGTTTCAAGGAACAAGAAGGGGAAACTACCAAAAAGACACTCAGACAATAAAACAGAATTCTTAGAAATTAAGAATATATTAGCAAAATAGAAAATCCAATATAAAAATTAGCAAGAAGCTGACAAAACCTCCCAGAAAGTAAAGGGTGGAGAGTTGCAGGGAGAAAGAAACGAATGTAGGAGAGAGAAGACAAAAAGAAAAAAAAAACTTAGGTGAGCAACGTAATTTCTAAAAAAGAGCTCTAGAGAAAAGACAGAGAAAACAGAGATATGAAAATATCAAATAAACAGTGTAGGAGCATTTTCTAGCACAGAAAAACATGAATTTCCAGACCAAAATGGCCCACCGAGAACCTACCCCCCATAAATAAAAGTAGACTTATAACAAGGCACAACATTATGAATTTCAGGACACTGTAGACAAAGGGAAGATCTTAAGATCTTCTAGATGAGAAATAAGCAAGTTTTTTTTTCCACAACATATCAGAAATCACAAGGCACTAGACCACAAATGCAACAATGAAAGCTAGAAAACATGGGGCAATACCTTCAAAATTCTTGGAGACAACAATTTCCAATTTAGGGAAGTGTATACCAGGCAAATACAAATTAACTGCTGCAAGCCTAGAAAACCAACAGGCAAAAGTGAAGAATGAAAGTAAGGTCCAGGATATATGTCCTCTGAAGATGGAAGAAAATAGCTACATTTGAACATATTGAGAGGGAATTTACATGTCGGCCTGAAAACTGGACAATGAATTAGTGATAGGTATATAGAAAATTAAGCAAAGAAAAACTAACGCCATCATAAACTTCAGGAAAGACAGAAAGTTATATAGAAAGTAAATAAAATCATATAATTGCTCAAGGTTCAAATGTAAATAATATTTACATGGGCATAATAATATAAATATTAAATACTGATTAAATCAAAAATGGAAAAATTGTTATATTGGGAAGCTAGGGTAAAGGAAGTAAAGGGGCAGGGAGTATTTTAAGAATACTAAACCCCCAGAGGAAAAAAGTTAATAAATAATGCCTGAAACTGAAATAGTAAGGAAGTATAAATATGGGCATTAAAAAAAAGTAGAAACACTAAATGAAAAAAAGTGGTTGCTTCAGGGAGGTCAAAATCAGAAGTAGGAAGGATAAGAAAGGGAAGTAAGGTTGAGGCAGGGGACTAATGTTTCAAGTTTTATAAAATAATTTAATTTTTTAAATAATGTGGACATGTCATTTTGCTAAGAATAAAAATTAAATTAAAGAAAGGGAGGAATGACAACCAATGAATTCCAACTGCTTGAATAGTCAGAATTTTTAAACTCAATATATACTTACTATAGTGTAGTAGAGAAGAGAGAGAGACACTGGCTGACACAACTTCTCTTAACAGTAAGTAAATAGCTACGGAACTCAAACCAAGCTGAGAAGCTATATATAACAAGGTCACTCTATAAGAATGAAATATGAAATCTCCTTTGTCCTAAATCATTGGGGATTAGAATGTCTCATGACTGATGTTTCCATATGAGTAACACTAATTATATTACCTCTTTCATCCCAACTTACTACTGGTGAAGACAATGGTACCTACATTTATGTCTGTTTTATGTTTGCATCTACACGGAGACTCCTTGAAATCATACCTCCTTCAGTACCTAGCACAGAGGTGAACACGAAAGACACATGCTCCATAAACTAATTCATATAAGTGTTGCCTGCTGCTTGAATGAGCCAGTAGTTGGCTCTTCCAAATGAGGCTTAGTGATGAACACCGTTATTTATGTTGCACTGCATTACAGACAATCTCTTGGCATTTTGTGATATATAGAGTTTTCTCTTCAATCAAATACTAAATGGCTAAGACTGGTATGATTTTTGTGTTCTTGAATCTTACTTCTTCATTTTTTCCCCTTATCTGTTTTCCATAATTTTTCCATCCATTCAAGTTATTATTATCTTCTTACTATCAATGTACCTATACCTATAGTCATGTTTCCTTGATACTAGTTTGAGTCTAGGAGCCCTTCTAAATGTGGTAGATGCTGGGAAAGTAATTAAGAATATATGCACTCTTTCTGGGTGGGGGTGGGGGGGGACAGGGCTTAGGGGCTTCCCCTATGGGTCAAATGCATACAATGAAACTCATGGACTTTGGGACATCTATTTTGGCTATCCAGAGGCATCTTTCTCTTACTTCTTCATTTTTTCCCCCTTATTCTACTTGCTTCACGTTCCAAAGATTTAAGGTTGCCAGACAAATGACTTCCAGATTAATGAAGTGTCACCAATATGATCTTTAGCACCAACCATTATTTAAGTACACTAAATTTTATGGCTCCACTATTATGGTGAATTGACAGGTTTAATATTAACCCTATGCAAATAGAAAGGAGAATCTATACAAAAAAAAATTTATTTTTTAAAATTCTACTTTTTCCAAAACCAAGATCTACCAGACTTTGCTTCCAAAGGAGTTGAAACAGCTAAGCAATCAGCCACGGTTTTTCCAACTCACTTGCAATTCATGGTGATCCTGAACTCTCAGAGAATGAAAACTAAATGGGAAAAAATGTGATTCTAATTATAATCAATACTTAAATCCAACACTAATTGTGCACCCCTTCACTGTGAACTTTAACAGAAAGAAGGAAAATGGGAAAAAATTACTGAGCTTACTCTGTGCCAGACAGTTGCATAAATTACCTCATTTCGTCCTCACAATAACCCTATTAGGGGGTATTATTATTCCTGTTTCACAGAGAAATAAACTGAGCGTTGGAGAGATTAAATAACTGGCTCAACATAATGGAAAACAGGAGAGCCAGGGAACAAAATGCCAAGTTTGACGTCGAAGGCCCCCGGGGCGCCCCCTACAGTATGCACCACTCTATAACACCAAAAGGAGATAGTAAAATAAGAAAGGAAGATAATTTGTAATTATAACTCAGATCAAAGAGCTTCCACTGGATTTGCATCTCCTCGTGCTCCTGACAGCAGATCTTTAAGCTTTCCACGTTGTACCCTGAATCCAGTTCTCATACAGCAACTGCAGCTTAATTAGCGACTGACAGGATCTCACGCAGACAGAACGGACACTGGCAGATGCAATATGAATAAAAGAACATTGGGAGTCAGTCACGCCTATGTCCCCTCTTTTGCCAATCTCATAAAAACAACGCTGCCAATCTGTGACCAACTGAACACACTTCAAAAGATTTTGCTATCAACAAACCTTTTTTAAAGGTATAGAATAAAAACACGAATATCATGGGCAACGGTGCGAGAAAATAAAGCTGTGTCTAAAAATTATCACCTGTCGTGATAAATGAAGCCCCTGGGGAGGAAACCCTCTAACATTATCCTCTTCTTCTCAGGCAACCCCATCCCGTTGTCCTTTGCAAGATTTGTTCATGGCCTGGCTCTTCTCCCTTGTGCCCAGATTTCACCCCAGTCTGAAGCCTTCCCCCACCCTAACACCCCATTCTTCCTTCTTTGTGGTCAGGTACGCTGGATATCCACTCCTCCGTCTTTGGCTCTGAGAATGTGAATTTCCCTACCCAACTAAACTTCTCTAAGATCCCCGCTCTCCTCAAAACAAATCCCAAGTTTTCTACTTGCGCCTCATCTTCCTCACACGCTGAACCCACGTTAAGTACTACTGCCCACTTTTTAATACAGTCTTTGTTTTACAATCCAAATATAAAGCAATGTATGCTCATTAGGGGAAACTCAGATGGTAGAAAAAATACATCTTCTTCCAGTCTTAAGGAGTGACGGAAATTTTCAGTATTATATCATTTGTTTCCAACTTTTGTCCACTTAGCTTTATTCTTCTCTAACCTAGGTGTTCACACCACTAGGCTCTGATTCTCCTCTTTTGTTCAATATCGCCTTTCAAATTGTGGACAAGCGGCCATTCTAAATGCTACGTAAATACTACAACATTAAATATTTCTGGATATGATAAACACTGCACAATTCGCTTGATTGTAATCCACGCTATTTTCTTTCCACTGAAAAGGAATAAAAATATAGACTACTATGACCCCTTAGTCTTCTTGGCCCCCCTAGCTGAGCCCCCTGTAGCTTCCTCCCAAACATGCAACATATCACCTACCTCATCTGTGCTTCCTAGATGTAAAGTGAAATCCTGACTGCAAAGCCTCTGGCTGTCACTATACTGGGAAGAATTCTCCAACCACCCTGGTGCCCGGGTAATTTTTCTCTGCCTCTGAAATCTTAGCCACATATCTCGCTTTAGATGCTACCTGGTACTCCCAGTTGCCTTTTCATTCTCCACTAGAGAGTAGGCTTTCTAACAAGGTATTGTACTGTTGAGTTTTGGGGCTCTGTTTTGCGCTAGCAGTTAAGAGACTGTGTAGATGCCCAGTTAGTATGCCTGTTGGCATTGTGGCTCCCTATGCCCCCAAACCATTAGGTCTCTGTCCTATACCTTCTCTGCCCCAGAGATTGGCTCAGCCTTGGTCTAATCCCATATTCCTCCATCTGTGACATTATTTTTATCTGAGCCATAACTAGATATGATGATTTTCCATCACAACTGGGTCAACAAAAGATTCACAAAATAGTGACCCTTGCTTCAAAGATACATACTCTCGATTCCGTTCCATTCCCTCTCTTCTCTATTTTCCCCCTCCCTTTGTCCTTCCTTTCCTTCTTTTTCAATTCTGGTAGAAGTCTACTAAATAGATTTTACCACCCACAATTGAAAAATACTGACCTAGAAGTTCAGATACCAGGATGCGCAAATTTTTTTTCTAAAACCTAATGTACATAAAACTGAGGTCTAGCTTTCATCCAAGGTATCGCCTTTTCTCAATTTCCCCATCACGCTGACAGCTCCATGATTTCATTCCCTCGGGTCTGCAACATAAAAAGTTTCCTCTCTCCCAGTCGCCTACCATTTTGGATGTGCCATCTACCCCAGCTGGGTCATTTGTCATCTCTAACATCTCAACCGTGTGCCTTTTTTATCCTCATGTGAAACCACTACGAGTGTACTTTCTAAGATTTTCTGTTTTACAAACTATATATCACGGTTGGATTCCTTTAACAAGCCTCTCTGGAACATAAAAATTCGATTTTTACAAAATTTTATAAAACTTGATTTTTGTGTAGCAAAAATCGTTTTCCTGACCCACTACTTGGTCCAGCTACAGAAGCCAACGCCCCCTCCAAGCGCCGCAGTGATCCCTACCCGGTTCGCTCCTATTTCTCTCCTTGCTAATTCAGAGCCAGCATCAAACACAGAGCCTAACACCAATAGATGTTCAAGTGTTATCACGGAATATACCTTAAATATTTGAGAAAATGATTTCTCCAACATCCCTCTCCTCTGTCTAGCATTTAAGATTTTAATAAGCTCTGGCCCAATCTCCAGTCTGCTTTCACCAAGCTTCAAGACTAATTCTCTAGCTCGAACCATCCCGTCCTACAGAGAAAAGGGTCCTTCCTCTCCTTACCTGTCTTACACCCATGAGGGTCCACATCAAATCCTACCTCATCCACACCTTCTTCCGGATGTTAAAATGAACTGAGATGATGAAATGATTTTTGTCTTTCTTAACAATTCTCACAATTAATGTCTGCCTCCTTCATTTAGGCAATGATTCATATACTCCTGTTCATGATTTCCTAATTGTCTGAACTAAGTGTTTCCTCCCCAACTGTGTGAAAGCCTTAGGACTGGTAGAGTATTCTTACCTTGTTCTCCCCTCGGCCTCCAGCACAGAACTCGGCACATCATATTCACAGTACACCTACTTCCTAAACATTTCAAAGAAAGCCTCCGTTCAAGATGAACTTTTTTTTTTTAATTTTTTTTAATGTGTATTTATTTTGAGAGAGAGAAAGCATGAGCTGGGGAAGGGCAGAGAGAGAGAGAGAGAGAGAGAGACAGAATCCAAAGCAGGTTCCAGGCTCTGAGCTGTCAGCACAGAGCCCGATGCGGGGCTTGAACTCAGGAACCATGAGATCATGACCTGAGCGGAAGTCGGACGCTCAATCGACAGAGCCACCCAGGTGCCTCTCAAGATGAACTTTTGAAAAGCACACATTGAGTGCCTACAACGTATTGCTTGTTTTACGTAGGAGATTTTATTTAAGCTTACCGAGACCCACAAGGGAGGCGTCATCATCCCCATTCTACAGACAGGGGGAGGAAGGCCCATAAGTGCGACAAGGTGGAGAACGTCACTTAAGGTGAGCGGACTCAACCTAGACTTGTCAGACCCCAAAGCTCTTGGTTTACCCCTCCCCCCAGTCACCCCTCCCTCACTTCCGGCAGATGCCAAGCAAATGTGTATTCAAATGGTTCTCACTTCAAAACATGATGAGATGCAGTCAACTATGCAAGTCCGGTCCTAGCTTCACCCCTGTAAGCCACTTAGACTTTCTAGGCCTCAGTTTCTATTTCAAGACCTGACACAAGCTAGCCTTACACAGCTTTTCTCCCCCATAATATCTGGCCACTTCTCCCCAAGCCCCAGACGCTGCTCCCTCAGCATCCCCTGTGCATTCATCTCTCCACTGCCTGAAGCACCCCTTCTTCCCGCTCCATGGAGTGGAGGCCCACGCCAGCTCAAGAGAGTCCCAAGCAGAGTTAATGCCTTCCTTCCTTGTGCTCCAGAGGCCTTTAATTCATGTCTCTATAAGGATGGTTTGTCTCTATTCCACACTACATGGTGAACTGCAAGGGCAGAAGCATAGCTCCCTCGACTTGATAATCTGAAACCCAGCACAATTCTGGAAGCAACTTGGCCTTGTCAAGATTTCAGGAAAGTTTGGTAAATTAAATGGAATTCAAGAATGTGTGTTGTGATTCAGGGTCTGTTAAATTAAGTAGTCAGTCAACCAGGCCTTAAATGAGAATACCGTCTGTTCTTTTTTCACAGAGATTTGGAAATGTCACCTCCTCACTCCGCCGCAACCACACAAAGGTGGGATCCCCCAATAATCTCTCAGAGTATCCTGTTCCTTTCCTGAGTTTACATCAGAATATGGGATTATAAATATTACGTGTGTGTTACTTGTATAAGGTCTGTATTCCTCCGCACTTAGACTGGAGGCTCCATGAAGACAGAGACGATGTATGTTTACCGTTGAATTCCCAGAACACAGCATTGAATATTTAGTGAACAAATGGTACAAAGATTAGATGATATAATACAGGGCGAAAGTCTGGGACCGTACGATGGTGATTAAGACATAATTATGGGGATTATCGATGCAGTTTCTCTCCTTGTAGAGAGCTAACACGGAGTCTGAGTCTCTTCTCCAGCACAGCATATGCCTTGAGTTGGCAAAAACACTTCCTGCCCTGCCAGTAGGGCACTTATGTCTGACTCATTTGAATAATAATAGCAATTACTTTATTTTATTCCAGATAGTAATTTACCAAAATGTAAGCAGGGAGAAATATTAAATCAACTCAGGCCTCCCTAAAGATTTTCTGTAAAATAAAGGTCAAATGGCTTCTTCATTCCAAAAATAATTTTGATTGTGATGTATGATTCTGGTCTTCAAAGCACCACACAACCTTTAGGAGACACGTGCTCGACACGCCGGGACAGCCAGCCTAGATTCTGAAGCAAGTGGACTCAAGCAGACCAAAACGCAGTTGCTGGCACTGGAGCGGATGTCATAGGCTCCACCCAGGGCTCTGCGGCATGAGGACCTGCCGACGTGTTCTCATGGTCACTTATCTCCTAAATTTTGCAGACAAGTTTTGTATTTTCCTTACAGGGGGCGCTCGGAATTGCACATCCTGCAGGCCCCATGACACCCACATCAACCTTTGTGCTGACGGCTTTCAGCCTTGCCAGGAGATCACCCTTGTCTCTCTCACACATTCGCAAACAACGTGACAGTGCAGGCAGAGTCAACAAGATTTTTTAAAGTCAAGTTCTAGTCACTGAAGAAGTCATGTTCTCAGACTGAAAGTCTTTGAGACCTGGAAAGAGTACTATGTCTGAATATTATTTTTTTTTCTAGATCCATATACACCTCCCTTTCCCATCAATAACCACAGCTCGCGCGCATTGAAGTCCTGTGACCTCTAATATACTCACCACTCTAACATGGGGCACTGCTAATTTCGCCGTTTTGCAGAAAAGGAAGCTGAGGCTTGGGGAAGCCATAGGACTTGCTCCCAAATCGGACGGCAAATAAGGGACCTATAAGGCTGGGCTTTCAACCCGGGGTTGTGGCCGCTCACTCTTAAACTCTGTGCGATCCTACCCTCCAGGTTCCTTAACAGCAGAAAGTACGCCACCCTGATCCTTTGTAATTCCCCACAGAGCTGCCACTCAATAAATACATCTGATCAATTGTTTAAGGGAAACACCTAACGTAACACAGCCTCAAACGCTGTGACATTACTAGGGATATTCCTAAGGGATGAGGTCATCAGATACCAAAGACCTATCACATGTTCTCTCAGGGATGACACCGACGGAAAACAGGCCGGTGTTGGCAGCTACCAGTCAGGAAGTCCTGGGTGAGAACACAGGATGGAATAGAAGCCTTTCAAGTCGCATCGGAGATGTGGTCTTTGAATTCAAAGGAAAACACATGTACACATATCTGGCAGAAACAGAATGCACACAATAGGTTTACTAAAAACCGTTTTCCCCCCCAAAGAGGCATACAGGAGACAGAGCAAAGGGCTTATGTCTTCCGTGTAGTCGTGCCTGAGGCTCCAACTGCTTGGAAGCTAAATTCATAGTGCAGGAAGGGAGAAGTGTGTCATCCTCGCTGAAAACAGTGAACTCGGCAGCTGCGTGTAGACACGGCCTAAAAGCGCCTTAACTGTAATGTACGGAAACTGCCCGAAAGGCTGCCGTTTGGCTCGCAGACCAACATCAGAAGGCGGTGCCCCTAGTGAGCATCTTCGGCAAAGAGACGGCATTTCAACACCGCAGAATGAAAGGACATGATGACACCACTGGCAACGCCAAATTATTTACGCCCCTTTATATCAGTGAATGGTTTTAAGGGTTGGCACCAAGAGTTAATACTAACAATGAAAAGGGCTAAACATGACATGACTGTGACCTTCAGATGGACTTCTGGATGTTGCTGCCCTACCGTAGTAAGCACATCTACCTGTATTATCAATGACCGTTTCGGTAGGGTTGTTGCCTCGTAGTAAAAACTCTGGGCCTCACAGACAGCTGTCCTTAAGATTCAGAGGGGACCCTGGACATCGCCGTCTTCCTAAGGGGCTGTCTCTTACAGTACTGCTCAGAGACCTGCATTTTACTCATTTCTCCTCTCTTAAACTCAAGGAGTCTTAACCTTAGTCCTTTTTAACTGAAAACTCAAGTACTCATCACCACTACATAGCCAGTTGATTCATGGTTCCAATTTTGTCTGATTTGTGACCCATTTTTAAGACTAGTAAAATGCTATTTGTAATTGGCTGCCATTTCTTTTGAAGATCCAGATGTTTCTTGGCCTATACATTTGTCGGAACACTAAACTGAGGAATTACCAGTAATGGAAGTGATACTAAAATATTTATCCTGACACCAGGAAATATCTGTGGGTTCTAAAACTCAATACTCAAACAGTACCGGAGAGCCTTATTCACGGGCCTTTGTCTCCTCTCGGGCTGCCTGCTCCCAGAAGACTGGCAGGGGCAGGTGCGGTCCCCTCTCTCCCCACCCTGCCGGCTGCTTCTGCTCTCCATCACCACAAGCCCGAGATTGGCAGGGAAAGTTCAAACCGTTCTGTAGCAACAGGTAGTCAATCACTTATTTTGCACGAAGACAGGAAGGACTGTCTGTAAAATATCTTTGGAGGTCTGCCAGTAGCATTGAAGTCACTTTCTGTCTGGAGGGCAGCCACGATTCCTTAACATCAGAGACGTAAATATGGGGAATTCATCAAACTCCTATTAAATAGAGGCTTTGTCACCTTAAGAAATTAAGTGGTTGGATCAGAAATTCCAAAGTCCATATTTCAGGCAGTGTAAAGTTTATAAGATGCTGTCTATAATTTAAGAAACTGAGTTCTGTAGCAAATAAAAACATCTGTCATGACTAAAGATTAGATTTTGAAAGAGAAAATGGTGCTATTTATTTTGAAAGGCAATTAAGACCTTGTTCCCTGTGACAGAAAAATATAGATACAGATTACTTACATTAAATTACATATTACCTATCTGAGGAACTCGATTCATGATGAATGTACTCCAAAGAGAAGTACTAGGCAAAACTCTGAGAATTGTAGGTTTCCGTGTGCCTAACTGCTCCCTCTTATCGTCACGTTGGGTAAGCATCCACAGTCCTTGCAAAGACCACACCCATCCCATGATTTTTGGGTTTGGTGGTGGGGGGGTTGCAAACAATTACTGCCTTAACTCTTATACTATCAGGCTCAAGAAATAGTCCACCAGTTACATCAACATATCCTTGGTTTCATGAATTAGCAGAGACTTAGGCGACCTCCTGTACGGAACAAGATTACGCCCTCCTATTTTTTGCTATTCTACTATTATTTTCTTAAAAAGTAGATCCTGGGGAAACGTATCTGGAAAAAAAAAAGTCATCAAGTTCAATCTGTTGCGGGAAGAAGGGGGAAGACTCTTGAAAAACTGACTTTAAAAAAACTGTAAATGTTTGGACTAATGAAAACAGCATGATGGGTAGATCTTTAGAGCCTTCGCGGCAGGGATAGTAACTCAAAAACTATTAAATAAAGGACAGGCCACACTTCCACACTGTCTGGATTATATTCTTTTTGTGTCTAACTCTGTTGAATTTTAAACCAATTCTGAGTTGGTTTAAACTAATTCTGAGTTGGTTTAAACCAGAATAACCAATTCTGAGTTATTTCTAGTATTTTAAACTATACTAATATTTGTTGAAAGAAAAATTAACTTTCTGGTTTGGGGATAGAGTCGTTCAAGTTTCCCCACATTCTTCGATACAACTATATTATACTCAGTTACATTTTGTTCAGAAACACACATTTCTAACTTTCAAATAAAAATCAACAAAAATAATATAGTTCAGCATAACTGTACTCACAGTGAACGTGGGTGAAACACACCTTGATGATTCATTTACTGAGGGATGTTACATATACTCCTATACACGCTAGCTGGCTCCTGTGAGGTAGCAACGGTGCCCTTTGTTCTTAATCCAGTGCTATCTGTTAGAAAACCAGTCCCATTCATTCCTCTATTTCAGCAAGTAAAATTGGAAGAGGATTGTAAAATTGTCAAATAGACATGACTTAACTGCTCTAAATTATTCAATTTTTCCACAAAATATCCAAAATTGCTGTTAGAATAAACTCAAATTTGCTGTGTAATTTCACAACCTTTCACGTTATCTGAAAGAGCAAAAGCAAAAGACACCAAAAGAAGAGGGGCCACAGACCTGATTTCATTTGGTGTTAAGGGCAGCATACTCTTATTTAAATTTTCATAGGCACTGTGTGGAGTGCAGAGACTGAACTCCCATTGTCCCTGAAGACGATACATTTGAGGCCATAATAATAATAATTATAATGCTATTATACCTATAATTATTATTATTACTATGTATACACATTTACATATATGTGCTTACATATATATAACACTGTATCTATTTACTCCTTGACCCTTTGACTTGAAGGCTTCGATTTTTTTAACTGGGGAATTATCAATACTTTAATGGAAAATTGTTTCTCTTTGGAAAACCGTTCAGTTTCTCCCTTTTGTTAGGCAACCTTGTATGCGTTTCATGTTCCGCCTTGTCCCCATCCCCATGGTCCTAGGGCCGGACTGAGGCCGCTTTCCCCCCAGGGACCGCCCTTGCCAGGGCAACCACCACCTTGCCAGGGCAATCCCAATCCAGGACTCCCTGGGCGGGGACCAGCCTGCCCCTTCCCCACAGATCCCAACGCCTAAGGTTACACCCATCACGGTGGTGGAAAGGTTGGCCGGCGATCCCTCCCAAAGGCCCCCCAAAGAGCAGGTCTCTATGGCCACGCCCCCACCTCGAGGGGAGGAGGGCGCGCTCTGAGACGGGCCAGCACCACAGAAAAGAGCAAGGCCAGTGTGGCCCCGACCAGGTGGCGGAGGGACCCAGCAACCCGCCGCCTGGGGCTGCCCCGCAGCTGGGGGACCGCCCCGCTCCCCAGCCCCCCTCGGCCCCGCCCCCAGCCTCGCCCCCGGCCCGCAGCAGGCCGCTCGGCGCACGCGCGTCGGTGCGCCCAGCCACGGCGCCCTCCTGGGCGACGCGCTCCGGCTGGGAAGACGCAGGCAGAGTGTGCGCGCTGGGGGGCGGAAGGGACGCCCCGGGGCTGCGTGACAGAGGCACGAGTGGGCGAGCAAGGGCGGGCCGGACCTCCCGGGGACACCTGGGCTCCATCTTTCCTCCCGGCCGCGGGGCCGGCCGCGGGGCGGGGTTTCTCCTGGCGGGGGGCGAGCTAGACCGTTAGGCTGGAACACCGGGAGACGGTCCTGGCAGCTCCGGGCCGCCACCCGCGCCGCAATAAAAGCCTCTCGCGGCTTCCCGCCCAGCCAGCCTCGCTCTGATTGGTCGCCATGGGAGAGGGACCCGAGTTGGCTGGAGGCGGCGGCCGGGGCTGCTCCCGTGCCCCCCGGGGAGGGCCCGCCTGCCGCGCGCTCCCCCACCCGGGATCGGCCTGTCTAGGGCAGCAGCGGCGGCACCTGGCAGCGGCCGCCGGGACTCACCGTCCCCTCCGCCCTGCTTTCCCCGGGCGCTTCCCGGCACACGCCCCCCCGCCTGGAATGTGTGCCCACCCCACCCAGCTCTCTGAGGCCCCTGCTCCATTCTTCCCCCTTTCCGACGGTCCACGCCGGAGCGCAAATCCCTGGGTGGGGTGGGGTGGGGTGGGGAAAGCAGCTGGAGGGGAGGTTGGGCGCGCACAGAAGAATCTCCTAGGGAGGCCGGGATAGAAATACCCTAAATGAAATGAATCTCCCTCCCCGCCGGCAGCCGAGGTTTTCTGGGCGGCGGCGCAGCCCCCGCCACCCGCGGCAGCATCCCTCAACTGTCTCCCCCTCAGCTCCCTATTGTTCGCACTTTACAAGGATCAGGAACCTCGCCCAAAGAAAGGAGGCTGGGGCGAGGTGTTGCGGGTGGCTACCTGCCATTCTTCTCGCGCACCGTGCAACACGGGGCTCGCGGTGCGTGTGAAAGCACACGCGCGCGCACACACGCGCACACACACCAGGCAACCCGATCACGCCCTCCTCGCCCTCCGCCCCTCCGCACTTCCTCCTGTCAAAACGCGGCGCTCGGCCCTCCCATCCCTCCGTGCTCCCGGCCGAGAGCAGGCTTTGCAAGTAACCAGCAATTTGGCAAATGAAAAACTAACGTCATATCGACGGGGGTGCAAGAACGGCCGCACAGCCCTGAGATTCTGCCCATTTTCGCCCCATTTTGCAAACCGTTATTCAGCCTGGGCGAGAGGGGAGAGGAGGGGGGCTGGGCGCGACGGCGGCGAGCCCCACTTTATTAGACCCGGGGAAATAACGATGGGGCGGCCGCCCCGGCCTTATTGTTCACTCTTCCGAGGGCCGGGGCTTACGAGCCCCTGCCCCGCGGAACCCGAGCCCGCATCGCAGCCCCGCCGAACCCTGGCAACCCCGCCCCGGCGCCCCGGCGCCCGCTTCGGGAAGGAGCGCTGCCCTGCACCGGCGCGGCCGCAGCGTCCCCGGGAGCGACCCCGGGAGCGGGCGGCTCCGCTCCCCGCGCCGCGGGCACACAAAGTGGGAAGGGCTGGCGCGCCGGAGGCGCGGCCGGCGCTCGCCGCGCGGGGAGGCAGACCGGGTCCGGCGCAGTCCGGGAGAGCGCGGGGCTCGGCGGGGCAACAAGGACGACGCGCTCCTTCCTCGGCTCAACGACAATGACCACCCTTAGCATTCCACGTAAAGCCACCCCAAATACCAGTGTCGTCGAGGGAGGAGGAGGGGGGAGGGGGCAGTCAGTACATCAGACTGAAAATAAGCATAATTTCAAAATGTACCTGCAGTTCCCAGGAAAAACAAAGTCCAGATGAGATCCTTAGTTTGCAGCATTGTAATCTGCTGGCTGGGAGGGACGTTCTTGCCGCGGTAAATTCTGTGCCCCCCCCTTGCAGAGCGTGTGGACGGCGGCAGAGCCACAGACCTAGGGGCAGACAATTGCCAGGCTGAGTATGATTATTTTTGCAGAATTGTTTCCTGCCAGCGGCTTGCCGAGCTGCGTTCACGCGCTGATCGGAGAATGAGTGACAGTCCCAGCCTCAGCACACTCGCAACTCGGAGATCCTTGCGCTGGCCCGGGTTCGCTTTGATGGAACTGGGGATGGGAGCGGGGGGCGGGGGGCGGGGGTGAGAACCTCACTGTGTCCTTCCACCACGCCGGCCACAAATAGTGCCGAACATCAAGGAGGTAAGAGAGACAGGGGAGGCAGATGCGGCCGCCTGCAAAACGCGGCCTGGAGTTGCCGGAGGAGTCGGGCTCTTTCTCACGCAATCTTCAGGCAAAGCTGGGATTTCTTCCTTTCACACTTCTCCCCCACGCCTCCGCCGTGCCTCCTACCACCCAGCCTTCCTTGGTCGGGAAGGCGGATATTTTAATAACTAGTATATCATAAATACAAAATATTAGGTTTGGTTAGGTTTTCAAAGTTGTCCAATCTCTCCATTTAGATCTTAAGATCCTTGAAACACAGGATAAGCTAGGACTTTTTTTTTTAAGTGCAGGAAATTAGAAATTTGGAGAGGGATGGAGCTAGACTGCTGGTGCAGGGTTCTGGTTTTGTTTTGTTTGTTTGTTTGTTTTAAACTGGCTGTACAGTTTACTCTCCCACAGAGTGGCAACAGATCTCAGGGGAAGGAGGTGGGAAGCTACTTAAGTTCAAAGAAGAAAACGCAGATGTTTGGAAGGAATTTCCAGAAATAACCGAAGGAAGTGTTTTCTTGTTTATGAATGCTGAAATCTGTGGTCTCCTTAGGAAGATCACTAAGCCTTTTACGTAGGTTTTATGGAATAGGTGAGATAATAAATACGAATTTTTTCTTATAATGGCACAGAACCTCAATTCTTAAAGCTATTCACATAGGATATCACTGAGGTACGCCCAAAGGGTTTTCAGTTAACCTTACAAATGTATTTTATACAGAAGAAGGTGGGGGAGCACCCACCTTTATTTTATGGGGGAGAAACAAACATGTCTCACCACCCGAGCAAGGCTTGCATGTTTAAGGAACAAAAGCTGAGTAAGAATCAGGAGCACAAAATGTTCTAGAAGCTGGACTTGCCTATTAGCCCAGCACAGTGACCCTCCTCCCAGAGGAAGGCTGTTGTGTTCAAAGCACCAATGCACCAATATTACCAAGTACTCCCTTTTTCTTTAAAGGTCAGGCTCTCCACAGTTGACCACTCCTTAAAAACCCATCCTCTACTGGCCCAACAGTCTCCGTTGCCAGAGAGGCTGGTATCTCCTCCCTGTCTCCTTCCACGTGTTAGACCACAAGAGCCACACAAACACGCTATGACTTCTGGGACCCCTAAAAAATAGTTCCTCTCCCAAATCAATCTTTCCAACGTTATTGTTTGAGTATTTATCTCATGCCAATTATAATTCAAAAATACTGAAAAGTAGAAAGAAGGAACTAGAAATATCCCCAAATCCCAGATTCCAGATACCCACAGATTTTATCTTTGTATATGCATATGATTTTTAGAACTGACATAGTATAGTATAGTAGCAATTGGAATCTTGTTTACTTTCCCTAACAATTCATTATAAACATTTTCCTAGGCTATTAAAAAGACTTTCTAAATATTTTTATAGCTATGCAATATTTCTGTATACCAATAGTTCTTCAATGGTTTCCCCCTTGTTGAATATTTATATGGCTTCCAAAGTTTGATCATATAAATGATGTTTTTGAACATCTTTTAATAAATATTTGTTGAACACCACTGTTTTTAGCCCTGGGCTGGATATAGTTGACTATACAGATTTTTCTAAAGGTGACTAGATTTAAGCATATTTAGTTTCAGATATAAGCTTCTACCGACATGTAAAATTATTTCTACTAACATTAAGTCCCATTATTAGACTCTTACTAAAAGAGATTTTGATAGCAAAGAAAGATGGAGAGAATAAACGTGAGGGAAAAAGGGAAAACGGGAAGGTTGGGATATCCAAAATAAAATTTTCCTATTGCTAATTTTACCAAGAGTCAGAGACACACCCTTCTCTGTAAACCTCCCTCCTTATAGCCCCTGTCACTAGAATTAAAAGATGTCTATTTTTTTCTCCCCAAATGTCCCTATTTTTAGCTTTTTAACGTAGGCAGGTGTAGAAATCCTATCTGACTTCAGCATGATTGGATTTCTTTCTTTTCTTCTCTCTCTCTCCAGCTCCTCCCTGCCCTGTGTGTCTGTTGATCCCTGTTGTAATGACTCATTCTAGAATTCTGCCCCACAGTGATTCCAATCCACACGGCATGGGTCTCTCCCATGTTCTTTCAACAGGAGCCATCGCTTGTCTCCAGTTCGTCATCTCTCCACTCATCATTGCCTACCTCTCTGAGCTCTGTGGGTCGGTCCCTCCCTGAACCTCACTTTGAAATGGGACAAAACTGTGGTCCTCCCTGATGTGTCTTCCCAGAGGGAGTCCCGGGCTGTCAGACACACATTAATGAGCATCTATCCTGTGAACATCCAGGGGAGGAAACAGAGGACGGCCGCTGGGGACTATGCTTTAGAGTAGGAGCTTTCTTGGTAAAGAAAGAAAATGGGCTATCAAGGCAGCCCCAGCAAGGAGTGACATGTCCTAATCTGAGGCAGTGAATGGGGAAGAAAGCCAAAAGGAGCAGGGATTTGAGAAACATTTCTAAGACAAAAACAGCAGAACTGAAGAACTTCCTGAAGGGTGGGGTCCGTCCAAGGCAGAGGAAGACATCAAAGTTTCTTTCATTTATTCAACTAACACCTATTAAGTATCAGCTAAGTGCCTGTCACTCGGGATATAGCTGTGGACAAAATAAAATCTTTGGCTCCATGGGCTTCCATTCTTATGGGGAAGAGAGAAATAAATTGAGAACTATCCGGTAGGCTTACAGTGATGTGTGTTAAGGAGAACTATAAAGAGGGGTACAGGGGATAGGGAGTTCTGGGGTAGGGAGGGATGAGCATTTTGTATAGGAGAACCAGGGAAGACCTCCCCATCTCAGCGAGGTCTGAGAGACAGCACACCAGAGAACATCAATGTTCAAGCGGTGGGCAGAAGGAATTGCCAAATAAGTAGGGAAAATGTGGTCAGAGGGATGGAAAGAGAATTGAAACAAGTACGATGATGATTTAAAAGTTCCCTGGATTTGACCATTGGAAAGTCATTAGCAGCAAGATCCTTTTGGAATGGTGGGGGAAGGAAGACATCCCTGCCCCAGGAAAGACTGGTTTGTCCAGAAAGGAGAAGCAGGGAGTATAGAGCAGTCTCTTCAGGAGCAGTGTGGTAATGGGACAAGGACAGGAAGGTGAGCTTGAGGGGAAAGGAGGCTTGAAGGGAGTCTTTTTTCCTTCTTTTTTAATATGAGGATGTTTGTGTTAGGTTCTAAAGTACATTCCATCCGTTGCCGAACCCCTCACCACCACCACCACCTATGGGTCTAAGTTAGATTACTTGAGAAATGAATCAGTCTAGAGCAAAGTGCTCTCACTGGTACCCTTCCTCACTTAGGGTTTTTTCCTGTTGGTGCTGAAAAGGAGACCCCCCAGGCATGATCGAAGAGCGCACAGATGTCCCAGGAACTGTCTTTCTCATCTGGCGTGGGCAAAATGCATCTTGAGGAAAAAATTCTAGCCCCAAATCACTTGATCATACATGTAAGAGCTTACTTCTGAACTCTCTAGTCTATTCCGTTGGCCTATGGTCTGTCTTTACATCGATACCACATTGTACTGATTACCATAGCTTTGCAGGAAGCTTTCAAATCAGGAAATGTGAGACGTCCAACATTGTAGTTCTTTTTCAAGATTAATTTGGCTCTTCAGGACCCCATGAGAATCCATATGAATTTTAGGATGACTTTTTCTATTTCTGCAATAAAAAGGTCATTGGCACTTTGGTAAAGACTGAAGTGTCCTGTTTTCTAATCTGCCCAGAGTTGATACCTGGGCTAGTATTAGAGCCATGTGGACATCTTGGAGAGGGATATGCTTTAGGCATCTCACTGCACGGCTATGGGAAACTGAGTCACAAGGACCTATCTATCACAATGTGCCCACTTTGATGAACTATTCTTTTCAATGTGGATACGGAAAGATGAAGTGGGATCCAATCACAAGAATCAGGCCGTAAAATGTGTGGCCAACATAGGGAAGTTACAGTGCTAGCAAAGGAAAGATGAGTTTAAATGGTTTCTTCACTCTAAACTGAACTCGGACCCTGGGTTGCCTTAATTCCCTGTTTTGTCCTTAAAAAAAAATCCTCTGCGGGACACCTGGGTGGCTCAGTCTGTTAAACGCCAGCATTCAGCTCAGGTCATGATCTCACAGTTCATGGGTTCGAGCCAAGTGTCAGGCTCTGTGCTGACAGCTCGGAGCCTGGAGCCTGCTTGGGATTCTGTGTCTCGCTCACTCTCTGCCCCTCCCCTACTCACTCTGTGTGTGTCTCTCTCTCTCTCAAAACTAAACAAACATTAAAAAAATTTTTTTTAATCCTTTGGAACAGGTAATTTAGCAGACTGGAGAAAGGAGCCAAGATCTCCGTGTCATGATCTTATAAATCACAGAGCATGACTGAGCTAATGTTGGAGACCTAATAACTTCCTTTCTCCCTCTTATACAACCTCCTACATACCCCAGGGGCAAAAAGTGAAGTGGGTGAGTGCTCACGTCCTGCAACGTGACATTCCAAATTCAAATCCTAGCTTCTCCACCTGTAGGCTCTGTCGATCTGGGCAAATCACTTCATACCTGCGAACCTAGTTTTTGTTGCTCATAAAATGGGATTAGACTTCTTATGAACGTTGATTACAGTAATGTACACAGAGGGCTTAGTGCAGGCCTGACACTCTTTCTTTCAACGGGTATATACTGAACACCTATGACACACACTGTGTTAGAAGTGGGGGATAAAAAGAGGATGAAGAGAGCACACATGTCTACAAGGCTGATCAAGAAGACCAACAACCAAAGAGACGAAAACCATTATAAACGGTAATTAGCATCCTGAAAGAAATAACCAGGATTCTCTGAAGAGAGAATGACACCAGAGATCTACGTGACATCACGGCAGGCTTCCCTGGGGACAGGTGACAGCTAAGTTGCCACCTAAAGACTGAGAAGTGCCCAGGCATGGAAGGAACAAGAGGAGGTGCATTCCAGGAATGTGCGAAGACCTTGAGGTCAGAAAAGCCTGCTGGTTCTAGAAACTAGTAGCTTGTGAAGGGCTGGGATGGAAAAAGCGAGGAGAGGAGGGACAGGAGATAAGCAGCACACAGGAGCCACCTTGAAGGCTCAAGTGAGGAGTTTGTATTTCATTCAAAGTTCAAAGAAAGCCCCTGGAGGACTTTCAGCAGCAGAGTGACATGAGTTGTTTTACATGTTTTAATAACCACTCTGACTGCTGTGTGGAGAATGGCTTATAGGGAGACAAGAGAGGGTGCGGGGAGCCCAGCTAGAAACTACTGCGGAAATCGTGGGAGGAGATGATGGAGGTCTGGAAGGGGTGGCAGGAAATGGAGATGAGCAGAGATTGCTGAAGGAAGTGAGGAGGAGAGAGAAGTCAGGACGCCGAACACACTGGGAGAACATGTTTGGAGAGGAGGGGAGTCTGGACAACTTACATCCACCTATGTGACCCCCACATGGAGACATCAAGTCTTAGGAGGAGATCTTACCATAAGATCCGAATTTTGGGGCCATGGGCATTCATGCCATCTAAAACCATGCGGAAGGATGAGATTGCCTAGCCAGAAAGGCAGAGAGAGAAGAGGGGGAGGTACAGACCCAATCCTGAGAAATGCCAGTTTTAGGAGGTTCAGGAGCAGAAAGAACCAGCCAAAAGACTGAGAGGAGGCATGGGAGGTAGGAGGCCATCTGGGAGAGAGCTGAGGCTCAGGACCAAGACAGGAGAGACCTGTTGAAAGGATGTGTCCCTGATGAGTGGTGCTGAGAAGCTAAGCACAATGAAGACAGAGAAGAGTGTCCACCAGATCTGGGGATAAGACAGTCATCGGCAACATTGCCCAGAACAGATCCACACGCTGGGCTCTAAGTGAGGGCCTGAGGAACGCTAGCCCTAACGATAATAAGAGACTCTGGTCATCCCTTCTTGGAGCTTCTGTGATAATAGAAAGACACCGGGGAACTGACCAGGGCACAGAAGTGCAGCACTCAGTGATTAGCTATTCACAAGTAGAAACTGGTCTTATTTTAAGGTGTGAGCTAGGCCATCACTGCCCTTCCTGAGTAATCACCAACGTAGTTGTGGACAACTAACACTCCAGAAGACTGGGTGGCATCAATACTTGGGGAAGAGAGGAGAAATATTTTCATTTTCCTCCCACTGTCTGCACTTCTCCAGCTTAATTCTGTCCAGCCTCCTCCCCTCTAGATCTCTGTGTATTCTCTGGTTGTACTGCTTCCCTTGGTCACATCCCAAAAGGTCACGGGGCATCAACCACAGCACCCAGAAAGGAGCCTGGTGGGAAGAGCCAACACTAAATTTAGGTCCCTCCAGGCTCATGTGTCTCATTGGAGCCAGAGAGGGGCCCTGTCCATGGAGCCTGTGCCCACTGGTGGCACCTTCTCTCCCGAGCACAAGCGCATTGGGGAGAGAAAAGTGAAGAAAAGGGAGGAACAGATGGCAAGCATTCATTATGGAAGGCAAAGGCATTCACCCTGTCACCACCACCACCACTGCCGCCCCACCTCTTTGCCAGAGGAACCAACGTGTTCCCGTCCTTGACGTAGCCACTGTGTTACACCTGTCTTGAGAATCCTCTAGGTCCATCCTGAAGGAACAGAGTCCCCAAAAGGGTGGTGTTGCTGGCTCTACACTAGTTACGGTACCCCAAAGAACTCTTGAGTTTGAAGTCAGTATGGGTCTAAATCACCCACAAGCTTACCTTCAGAAGACCGGCAGCCATGTTTATCCTTGCTCTTCTACCCCTTGGGTGCCTGAGAGCTCCCGGGAGCTTCAAGGAGACAGAACACTCATTCCAGCCACAGTCTTTGAAAGAGAAACTTCCTGTTGCATCAGCAGGAACCGTGGAGTGAGCTAGGTATGTTCCAGGACGTGGTGCTCCCCCAACCACCATCTATCCTTGCATCAGTAAAGGAGCAATCACAAAGGAAGATTCCACTCAGTGCCTCTCTGAGCGGGGGAGAGAAATGTGACAAACACCAGACCTCTGATCAGAGCTGCCCCTCCCTGCCCTCCCCACCCCACCATAAATGTCACTCCAGATGTTTGTTGAAAGAACGAGATCAATAAACAAACCAAGAAAGAGCTCAAGGCTCGCTTCATTCTGAGACTTTGGCCCAGGGCTCTTCCCAGCTCCGTGGCTGCAGTTTGGCCGCCATCTTATCTCCTGGGAGCTGCAGCCCCGGCTTCCATCTGATCTTCCTGCCTCCACCCACCCCTTTCAGATCCACCTTCCCCAACCTCCAGAGCCATGGTCCTAAAAAGTATATTTGTGAAAAGGTGAAAGTGTCACTTCCCCACAGAAAAGCCTCGAAAGTCTCCCCGTTTTCCTCAGTGGAAGTCCAAGTCCCACTGGGCCCCTTGCCATTCTCCCCTCCTACCTCTTCCTCTTCCCCCTTGTGGACCTGAGTCACCCCACACGCCATCCGGCCTGGGCTCCCGCTGGTTGCCTGGCTGACTTTTGCTTGTCCTCTAAGATCCGCTCATAAGGTCATCTCATCCCTGAGCTTCCCACCTCTTGCTCCTCATTTCCCCCGGGCTCGTGCTCTTCCCAGATGCTTCCGGAAGCCCTTGGGCCCTCCTCCAACCTTGCTACAGACCTGCTACATTACAGTCTAATGACCTGTTTCTGAATCCATCCCCCTCACTAGCCTGTGACTTCCTTTAGGACCTAGACTTTCATTTTAATTTCTGTATCACCAGCACTTAGTTTGTTGCCTGGCGCATAACAGGTTTTCGGTGCTTACGGTGGAATTAACGAATAAACATCATTAGTAACTTCTTTCTGGACCACTTGTCTTGAATGTGGTAAAAGCTACCTTTCTACCATGTGAGAGTTACTCAGAGAACAAAGTATACAGTGGAGACAACTATAGGCCTACTGAGTCAAGTCACATTTCATCTGAAGCTACCTTACACAAAGCCTTTGGTCTCGGTATCTCAGGCCAGCCTTTGAAACCAATCTTTCTTGTTCCGATCCTTCTATCCTTAATTAATTGAGAAGATTCTATTTTCTCATCGGTTCCATCTTGTTTACTGGCAGCAAGCCCAAGTCCACAGTAGCCTCCTCTGGTATCTGAGTGCCTCTCCAGGCTCGGGCAGAGCTGATGTCTGCGGAAGAGGTGTCTCCTGGTCCCTGGCTCCAGGGCTCATAACTCCCTCCTCTCCTCCCCTGTGGTCTTCTGTTCCTCCTTTCTAAAACTTGTTTCCTTCTGGCTTTGCTTATGATGAAAAGGGGGGACAAAATTCCATACTCCTGATTTTCCATCTTTCTCTTTGCTAGATAATTTCAGATTGCTTTTCCCTCTATGATTTCTAAGCAAGGGAATGAGGATGTTACCGCTCTTATGAAAAATGCCATGCGCTATGTCCCTGGGTCATGGTGCCATTTCTGGTTCCTCTGATGGCAATATTTTTACTCCCTTTGTCCACTAAATTACCAAGAGCAAGATAGTTTCTATGTTCAGTTTACCTTACAACAGCACCAGGAGGTGAGAGCAGGAAGCAGTTACTTCCTGACTTCTCAGCATCTTGATCTGTCCTCATTCTTGCCCCCGATACCTGCCACTTGTGCTCATTCCAGTGCATTAACCTTCCTCTCTCCAATGCGATGCTCAGAACAGAGCTCAGGACTCCCGAAGAGGTTTGGATGATGCGAAGGTCAATGGGCCACTGTCATCTCCACTCGGGATGCTACGAATTGTCCCATTCAGTCCAGGGTCACTTGGGCTAGCAACTGGCCGAGCCCCAGTCAAAATCCCAGAACTGTGTCCTCCCTTCCTTATCCATCCTGCCTCCTTGTCTGAGCCTTGGAATGCGGGCTGGGAGGAAGCATGCAGAATAAAAGAATGTTCGTATTGCAAAGTCATCGCTAAAGAGCCTTTTAAGTAAGTCACTCTCCAAATACATCTCTTTCTATACATTTATTCAAGCACCCCCTATATTCCACTCTATATTCTTATTCATGGCACAATAAGGTGATAACTAAGGTACTAGCTTTCTCCTCAGAGGTAAAGGAAGATGGGGAGGAAAGACCAAGGAGGTAAACATTGTTACACACATTCCCTGGGCCAACCACTTTGCCTACATACTTTTGCTTAATTCTTACAAGACCCTCTGAGGTGGTAGAAGAAGTTCTATAATTTGCCCAAGGGTCTGATCCTGGACCTGCCCAGCCCAATACCTGTCAGGATAAACTCGTTTCTGCAGAAGATTAAACCAACTCCCAAGTCTCAGTGGCTTAAAAATAACAAAGGTTATGTTATGTGAGTTACAGATTCTCTTGTCTTCACCAGGGACACCGAGGACACCGTGTTGTCCTCCCTAGAGACCACATTTGATGGTGGCTCCATCTTCCATAATCATGGAAGAAGACAGGAAGGGAAAGAGGCAAATCGTATTCAGGCTGCTGACTTTTCCATCCAGAAGGGGCCACTTCTGTTCATTTGCTTGAACAAAACTAGTCATACAGATATCCCTATTGTCAGGGGGCAGAGAGGTGAAAATAGCCTCCGCTCACATGAGAATCGAGTACTCAATGAACATCCTGATGAACATCCACAGGCTGCGAGGCCGGAGTTCTCTTTCACTTTACTCCACTCGAAACTAGCCGAGAAGATTAACTACTTTCGAAGGGGCTAAGGGCAGGGAAACATAAATCCAGAGAGGTAGAAGCCACTACCACTGGAAGATCAAAATCAGGAATGAAGATAAGTTATCCTTGAAATATACATGAACATCAGTGAGGAGTGGGATCCTTTTGACACAATTCAGATACACCTACCAAATTTACAAGCACTTATAGAATAAGCACTGCCATCATGAGATCTTTCAGGAATTTAATAACTAGGACTTGGTCCAAAGCCCTGTTGTGTAATACCCAATTTCTGGCTAAAATTGATATTATGACAAGGTTTCCAAATATAAGGAAAGAGGCTGCCACCCCTCCTTTGTCCATTCCTACACATTGCTATAGATGACAACATGGGAAACTGGGGTTGATTTCCATTTATTTCTGGAATAATATCCTAGCAATTAGCTATAAATTCAAAAGTGATAAGTATACATAAGAAGGCCAAACTTTGGAGGACTGCATAGCGCCTTCCCACACACACACCAGAGAGAGATAAGCCTTCAGCCAAGCTGTACAATTATGGAGATCCTTATAAAAATCTGGGACTCCAGATAAAACCTCAACCTTTCCTAGGCGTAAATGTTGATTCATAGGTGGTCCAAATGAGATCATTATGCACTACATTAGGCGATATCACATATTGTGTGTCTAATAGCATCACGCTTAGTCACTGAGGAAATCAGGTCCCAAATATCACAGAAGAGCCTTCATGAGTCCTCATCACTTTGAAACACACACACACACGCACGCAAGCACGCACGCACAGACAAACGCACAGACACAACACAGACACACAGGCACACACACGTGCACACCTTTCTGCTCTTACGTTAGGGAGACATTTTTGCATTCTGAAATTGCTTCTGAGTTTAAATCCCAAGATTGCAAAATGATGCAATTACATGGCAACATGGCCTACCACCTGGGTAAACATGGCTAACCCACCATCACCAAAGGGCTTGAACTGACTGCACTGTCTTCCAGTGCCAGCTTCTCTAAGACGCAGCAGAATAAAGGGGTTTGTCTGGCTGGTGATGACTGCATTTCTGAGCTACCACCTACTGTAGGCATTTCACACGGGCCCTCTCCTATGGGTTTCTTGTAATATAATTTTACATCTCGGAGAATGAAAAAGACAAACATATTGATATAAATATACATATATGTTCTATATTCCACACACAAGCACTAAAGACCTTTCAATCTTTAATTATTTTTTCAATCCTTTAATCTTCTAAAATAATCACTGTATTTAGATCTGGGGACTTGCTGTTTGTTATCTTCTGTTTGTGCGAATAACCAGAATGAGTGCAACTACCGTGCAAATTCAACCCGACACCCAATGAATATTAATTGAGCACTTAATACGTGCCAGGCGCTGAGCTAGGTGCCACATATGCTACGAACAACAGTTTAGACTCACACAAACATGGTTTCTTCTAGGTAAGATGTTTGTTTACTGCATTAGTAATTTGTTAAAAATTTATTCGCTGAAAATAAGAAAGACACCTCTAAATGAGACTATTCTTTGTCGTTTCGTTTGTGCACATAAATGTCAGATATAATAAATGAGATCTGAATTTCTTTAGAGCATGCTGAGGAAGACAGTAAGTTCATTACCTTTACTTATCTTTTTAAATGAGAAACCATGTCTACACTAGTCTCCCTAATAGAATTCTTCTTTTCACTATCACTTCCCTACGTAAGAATGGTACAGAGGCATTGTCTGGGGCACCAAGCCTCAACACCCCTTCCTGGACTTCTGGCCCAGCCTCCCGCTATCTTACTAACTTAATTTCTCACTATTATGGGGCATGAATTCTCTATTAAGGTCAAATGGTTTCCCTTCTGCTCCCTCTACACATGGCCTGCTAATTCACTCAGCTGCTCAAAAAACTTGTATTGAAGGTTTGCCTCATAGGCCTGGCTCTGTGATGGGGCCTGGAGAGGAAGTGGAGGTAGTTTTTGTTTTTAAGGAGCTCACCATCTGAGGAGTGAGGATGGAGAGACAGACTCACCATCGATCACAAATCAGACACTGTGTACTTGGGGGCCCGAAGGAGGGAATAACTGCGTGTGCTGAGGGGCAGGGGGTGATGAGGGAGACGTCAAGGACAGTTTCACAGAGGGAAGGCTGGTTGAGCTGACCACTGGACATTGGCCAAGTGGGCAAGTGGGGAAGGGGTATTTCGGGCAAAGGGAACATTCTGTTCAAAAGAAAGTTGCACTTGGGCGCCTGGGTGGCTCAGTCAGTTAAGCGTCCGACTTCGACTCAGGTCATGATCTCACGGTTCGTTTGGGAGTTCAAGCCCCGTGTTGCGCTTTGTGCGGCTGTTTCAGATTCTGTGTCTCCCTCTCTCTCAAAAGTGAATAAAGGTTAAAAAAAAAAAAAAAAAAAAAGAATGTTGCACTAACTCAGGTTGCTCCTCACTCTCCACTCTTCCTTCCTATCTGTGCTACTAAACCCCATTTTGTCCTCATTCCTGAACCAGCAACATGCAATCCCAAGATGGGAGGAAGCCTGGGGATTGTGCGGCCCAATTCTCTCCTTTCTTTCTCCCTTTGTTCCTTCCTTCGTTCCTTCGTTCCTTCCTTCCTTCGTTCCTTCCTTCCTTCCTTCCTTCCTTCTCTCTCTCTCTCTCTTTCCTTCTAACAATTTCTTGTCAAATTGGTTTCCATACAACACCCAGTGCTCATCCCAGCAAGTGCCCTCCTCAGTGCCCGTCGCCCACTCTCCCCTCTCCCACACCCCCCTCACCCCTCAGTTTGTTTTTAGTATTTAAGAGTCTCTTATGTTTTGTCTCCCTCCCTCTCTGTGTTTTTTTTTTCTTTTTCTTTTTCTTTTTCTTTTTCCTCCCTTGTTTCACAGACACGAAGTTTGAGGCCAAAGTGTTAAGCTGTGGATCATGCTTTGACGCGTGGTCCACCGTCACCAAAAGTGTGTATTTATTCAACACATATTTACTGAGTACTGATTGTGTATAAGGCACTGTGAGATACATGAAGACAAATCAAACCTCAGGTTTCTTTACCTCCACAAGAATTTCTTTCTCAGTAGAAATATGTGGGCTGGAGGTTGGGAACGCTCTGGAGTCAGACAGCCCTGAGTTTGAAGCCTGACCTTGCGGAGTTCCTGCTGGTGAACAAGCTACTCGCCCTGACCGAAAGGAAATTTCCTCTGATATGAATGCAGATAATTGCCCAGCCTTTTTCATAGGTTTGTTATGAGGATTTGGTGATAACATTTGCAGAGCACTCAGCCTTTAATAAATCCTAGTGATTAGTAATATAGCCTTAATATAAAAAATTAAGTGATGGTACAGGGTAGATAATCAATGAAGAAAACACCTGCATGATTAATTAATTAAAGTTTCAATTCGAAGGTCTTTACCTGATCAAAAATTTACATACAGTTCCTTGAGAATCTGGGTCCCTCGAAGCTGTGTGTCAGACCAAATTAAACTGGAGATTTCCCCCCACTAAGGTCCAGTAACGCTTGTGATGTAACGAACCCTAATTACTCCGTTAGTATCATGCAGCTTTTAAAACTGTTAGGTCTTAACATCACCCTAAAAATCAGTTCTTCTGTAAGAGGGGAACTACTTTGGGGCTTATGGGTTACACCTATTTAGCCATTTATTCTCTGCTTTACGCCATTTGGACTCCACGGGAGACCATGAGGCTGTCTCCTGCTAACTGAAACACTGTCAGGAAGAAGAAAGAGTCACTCTAGGAGGAAGGACAAGAATGAAGAGGGGGAAGATCCAAGGAGACGAGTTGGGGTTCTACGTAAGGCAAAACTTCTGAATGGAATGGACTGCCTTCTAAGTAGTGAGGGTCTCTTGGCTGTCCGAAAACAGAAGACCAATCATCACCATTTTGTGGGAGAGGCACTTGAAGTGGCTAGAAAGCAGAATCGGCAGTGCTTAACTCTCTTTCAGGAATGGGCTTCTACAGTTCGACCAAGCCATTCGACCAAATACTTACTGAGCATCTACTATGCACTCAGTCCCACCGAGAGTGCTAGATAGACAACAGTAAATAAAACAGTGTCCCTATCCTCACGGACATTGCGTTCTAGTGAATTGCTATGGATCCTTCAGTGAGGTGAGAGCGAGGAATCAGGGCAACTGAGCTGAATCTCTCCTCTGGGTGCACTGATACGAGTTTCCGGGTTCCAAGACTCATCTCCCCCCAGTGAAAATCAGGGAAGAGAAGTAACGCAGAGTGACACGCATGGAATAAGTAAGGAACAACTGTAACGCTGGGGCTAAAACCTTCCCTAACCATAGCGGTGATGCTCGAATCATCAAAACCCTCTACGGTAAAGTAACAGGCCATGACTTACATATTTTCCTGGTTTTTATTTTATGTGCTGCACAGTCTAACCCCAACCTTTGACTCTATAACCATCCCTGGTTTGAGTTTGGGTTTGAACAGCTGCCCAGTCCATCAGTGCATCAGGGCGTTTGAGCAATAACTCATGCAAAGACATTTAAGAGCCCGCGAGTCCTCAATAGACTAACAGCAGAGAGAAATCAGATTCCATAGCAACAGCATGTCACTCTAAATCATCGTTGCCGTTTCATGAACAAAGTGAGGATTGAAATAGAAAATATAGCAAGGAGCGGGACCAGCTCAGCAGATATGATCAACTATTTTCTGGAAATCAGATCGCTTTGCCTAGACACACAACAATATGCTCATTTTTATTAGCTACGCTGTCGAATTCTAAAGCTAGAAAAACTTGTCATTATTTGTAACTTTCTCTTTCACCAAAATAAAGGGGGGGGGAGGGTTTTATTCCCCTCCCTTGTTCTTCACATCCAGATACCAGCGCTGATGGAGACAGCCAGAATGAATTCAGAACGAGGGAAACTGAACACCGCCACTGAAAACCTTTGCTGATTTGGTTAAGGTTTTCGTTATTATGATACGCATTCCAGCAGCCAAAAAGTAGCCAGTCAACATTCGGGGGACTGAGCTGGGGACTGAGCTCGTTGTGGGATTCACTAATCATCCATTTTTGTTTAAAAACTGAAAATGGAGCCCAAATGAGCTCTCATCGACGTGACGGCTTGCAGTGAGGAAGGACTCCGTCGGCTCGGTAAGGATTCTGGCCACCAACACGGCTTCGAGTCAACATAATCCGAGGTCTCAGAAACAACTTTCCAACATAAACAGCAAAGGGAAGCCTCTTGGAAACTACTTGATAAACTGTTTAATTACTGCTTATCTTAGAGCTGGCTCGAGATGGCTAAGGTTGGAAGTGATACGGCCTCAGACCAGAGCAAACGTTTCCCGCAGGGTAGCTGGACACGGAGGTGGTTTCTTTCAGTCATTCGTTCAGGAAGGGACAAAGGGCAGCAGGAACCAAGTCTCAGGCATAAAAAAGAAGAGGCTTCGTGTGTGTTCATATATTCAAGAGCTGTCAAAACGAAGACTCTGATTTTAAAATCCAGACGATCTCCCTTCTTTTTACCCCCCGTCTTGACAATAGACAGTTGTGTCCTTAAATGTTTTTCTCTTAGAGAAGTTTTGTTCTAGAGACTCCAAAAGCATAATAAACAAACAATGTTTCTGCTAATGTTTTCACCATAGGTGGTTCCAAGCCGGCCACTCTGTCCAACAAACTCTTTCAAGCCTCTGAGAAAACTTTTGTGAAAGGTCTCTCTCGGTTTGATCCCCTTAGCCTTGTCACAGTGTGGTGGGGGATTCCTCCATCCACGGGGGCCCCCCGCTTGTACGGATCAACCAGAGTAACAGGTACTCCTATGCTGCTACTGCTTTTTAGCCAATTCTATTGGACTTGACGCCTTGATGTCACCGTTGCATAGATTATGTTGCCATTTTAGAAGCACACTGAAATTTCAACAATAAACATTCATTGAGTACTTATAACTGGGGGTATAGAATGGATAGTCTTTAAATTATTTATCATCTTTACATCATGAAGGAAAAGTGCAATTAATCTTCTTGGCAGACCATATGTATTATCTCATTTAATTTTCACAACAGCACTATGAGGTAGGCTTTGCCAATACTGTTTATATTTTATTGATTAAGAAACAAAGAAACCTGATGTTCAGAGAAATAACTTGCCGTCTGGTTTATTCTTTTTTTTTTTTTTTTTTTTTGAGAGACAGAGAGACAGAGAGACAGAGCGTGAGCAGGGGAAGGGCAGAAAGAGAGGCAGACACAGAATCAGAAACAGGCTCCAGGTTCTGAGCCATCAGCACAGAGCCCAACCTGGGGCTCAAACTCACAGACGGTGTGATCATTGACCTGAGCTAAAGTCGACTGTTTAACCGACTGAGCCACCCAGGCGCTCCCTCTGGTTTATTCTTCACACAGCAAAACAGTCTTTAAAAATATAAATTGGGGGTGGGGGGTGGCTAGGTGGCTCAGTCAGTAGTACGTCTGACTCTTTATTTTGGTACAAGTCGTGATCTCAGGGTCATGGGACCGAGCCTGGGGTCGGGCTCCGCACCGAGTGTGGAACCTGCTTAAGAGTCTTTCTCCCTCTTTCTCTGCCCCTCTCCCACTTGTGTTCTCTCTCTGTCTCTCTGTCTCTCGAAAAAAAAATTACATATAAATTGGAACGCTTTCACTAAGATGCAGTAACGGTGACTAGATTTACCTTTCCCACTGGAAACAGTTTAAAAACTGACGGAATATATGAAATGATTATTTTTAAGACACTGGACATCAAGCAACGAAGGTCAGTGAATCTTGTGTAACAGGAAACAGAAGAAACGGACCCTACCGTACTCCAGCTTACTCCCCTACTGCTTTCTAGGTCAAGGCACAGGGACTCCCTGAGGTGAGTGGACACAGTGGAAAGTCCATGGAGGCCAAAGGAGCCAGAGACCTTAGAACAAATTACGGGAGAAGAGACAGCGTGTGGCAGACAACGCTGGCCACCTGGAGAGGATCCCAGCACGGCTCCAGCCAAGCACCCAGCAGGTCACACATGGGAGGAAACTGTCCGAGGCTGGGAAAAGCACAACCGAAGAGCTCATGCTGAGGACACGATCGCCGGAGATCACGCAGGACCGTGAATAGTTCCTTTTCCCACTAGCCGGAAGGGGAGCCTCATAATTACGGGGCTTTGAGCAGGCCTTCAGGAGCATACTCGGAAGCACTTTCCCTCAGAATCAGAGTGCTAGTCCTAGACGAAGTGCTCATCTGGACTCACTGACGGAAGCTTCAAAGCAAGAAACAAAACTATCAAGATGTTTTCACGTTACTTTACTGTAGCTCAGGAGAAAGCTTAAGAAGAGCTGCAGGGATACAAAAATATTTGCACCCAACGAAATAAAACTCCCAACTATCATTCAATAAAAAATTAATAAGTATGCAAAAAAAGTAAGAAAATATGGACTCTTAATGAGAAGAAAATCACTATCATATCATCGGAGAAGCATTTCTGTTTCAGCAGCCTTCCCTCCAAAACTGTTCTCTACTATTGCAACTTATTTGTAAGTACGGCACTTAGCAGAAGCTATAATTACACATGACCTACTCGTTCGCATGTTTACCATCTGTCTCACCCACCGGGCCATGAGCGGATAATGTCTGTACCCTGGCCGCGTCAGTGACACTGACTTCCCACCACCCGCATGCCCCATGGACGCCTAACCCCAGCCTGACTACTGCCCATCCGGTAATAGCTCTTCAGTCCAACCACCTCCAGAGGGCAGGTACGATCTTGAACAATGACAAAAAAATCAACTTCTTTGCTGAATGTTTTATTTTTCAAAATCAGAGCACAAATCAATAGCTTTGAAAGACAAAGCTTCGGTTTGCAACAGTTGTCCTTTGAGAGAGAGAGAAAAGAAAAGAGCCTATTTCTTCTTTGTATCAAGCGAGGCAGGGTTTACATACAATAAAATGTACAGATTTTAAGTTCTGCGAAATGCCTCCACCTGGGTAGCCAGCGCTGCATCTAATAGAGAGAACATTTCTTTCACTCAGTAAGTTCACTTGTGTCTCTGGTCCAGAGCCTCCCTACTGCCTCCAAGCAGAGCCACCCACTCCTCTGACTTCTAACATAATAGTATAGTTTGGGTTTGAACTCTAGAGACATGGATTGCAGTTGACCCTTGAACATCGTGGAGGCTAGGGGTGCCAAACCCCCCCACAGTCAAAAATCCACATACAGTTTTTGACTCCCCAAACACTTAACGACTAATAGCCTGTTGACTGGAAGCCTTATCGATAACATCAACAGTGAATGAACACGTATTTTGTACGGATATGATATACTGTATGCTTACAATAAAGGAAGTCAGAGAAAAGAAAATGTTATTAAGAAAATTGTAAGTAAGGGGCGCTTGTGTGGTTCAGTCGGTTCGGCAACCGACTTCAGTTCAGGTCATGATGACATGAGTCCAAGCTCTGCGTTGGGCTCTGTGCTGACAGCTCAGGGCCTAGAGCCTGCTTTGGCTCTCTCTCTGCCCCTTCCCCGCTCACGCTTGCTCTCGTTCTCCCTGTCTCTTTCAATAAATAAATAAATAAATAAATAAATAAATAAATAAATAAATTTTAAAAAGTGATAAGGAAGAGAAATACACTTGCAGAACTATGCTGTGTTTATCAAAAGATGTGTTTCATTGCATGGATCCATCACTTTGTTTAACCCGTCCTCTGTTGATAGATACTTGAACTTTCCTGTTTTTTTAAATATTTTTAATGTTTTATTTATTTTTGAGAGGGAGAGAGACAGAGCCTGAGCGAGGGAGAGGCAGAGAGATAGAGACGGAGACAGAGATTCCAAAGCAGGCTCCAGGCTCCAAGCTGTCAGCACAGAGCCTGACATGGGACTCGAACTCATGAGCTGTGAGATCATGACCTGAGCCACAGTCAGATGCTCAACTGACTGAGCCACTCAGGAGCCCCTATTTTATTTTATTTTTAAATTTTTTTAACCTTTATTTACTTTTGAGAGACAGAGACAGAGTACGAGCAGGGGAGGGGTAGAGAGAGAGGGGGACACAGAATCCGAAGCAGGCTCCAGGCTCTGAGCTGTCAGCACAGAGCCTGATGCAGAGCCCAAACCCATGAGCCGTGAGATCATGACCTGAGCCGAAGTCGAAGGCTTAACCGACCTGCCCACTCAGGAGTCCCTGAACTTTCCTATTTTTAACTATTATGAATAAAACTGCTATGAACATTATTGTACAAGGATTTTTGTGGATATATACTTTTGTTTCCCTTAGGTTAATACCTAGCAATTGGTGAGTCATAGAGTAGAAGTAGGCTTAATTTTATAACAAACTGCCAGAATGTTCTCTGAAATAGTGGGCCCATTTCATACCCTCGCCTCCACTGCAGGAGAGTTCCAGGGGTTCACATCCTCACCTGACTTGCGACGATCGGCACCTTGGATTCCAGCCGTTTTGATGGATGTGGAATGGGATCTCACGGTGATTTTAATGAGTATTGGCCTGATGACCAGTGGCGTTCGGCATCTTTTCGTGAGCTTACTGGCCATTCACAGAACCTTCTCTCTCAAGTTCCTATTCCAGGCTTTTGGCCATTTAAAAATATGGGATCGCTTGGCTCTGCCCTGTTGAGTTGTAGGCATTTCCCATACATTCTGCGGTGAGAAGATACCATGGATATCTTCTTCCACTCAGCGGTCCGTCTTTTATTTCAACAATATCTTTTGAGAAGAGATGTTTAGTTTTGACCAAGTTCAATGTATCTATTTAAGAAAAAGGGTCCTGACCATTAAAAAGTTCGGTCCTGAAGAGAAGGGCATGTAACGTTTATGCCAGGCACAGTGTTTCTGGAAGAACTCATGATGTTGTAAGACCTGGTTCTCCTTACTGCTCAGGAGGAGACAATCTCCCTTCTGGGCTGAAGAGAAGAAGTTTAGGGAGTGGGAGAAGAAATCGAGACAAAAAAGGGGTCCTTCATGCCCTCCTCCCAGTAAATGAAATCTGCCTCTGTCAGGGCATGGGGGCCCCGGAGAGGAGGAAACCTAGGTCCTGCTTTCCCAGGGATAAACCACAGAGGCAGAAAGCCGTGTAGAAAGCCTCACAGAAAGGGAGCGATGGGGGGTGAGGGATACAGGAGGACGGGCTGGGGGAGGCCCCGTGAGGTACTATCATCATTCTCAGGAAAGATGGGGAAATGGATACCAAAGAGCTCTAGACCCATGGAATGCAGGAACCCTGAGAGACAGTGGCTAACTCGAAGTGGTCTGATTTGAGATAAGGAGGGTCCTGGAGTCCAGAGACCCTTGTGAAAGCACACATACCAGGAGCGAAGCCCAGAACCTGAGGGTGAGGACAAACTAAGGTGAAGTACAACCCATTGAAGATCCGTGTAGACAATGAGCCATTGTGAATGAGACCTCACTTCCCCCTGGAGTCCCCTTGGAACTCAAAACACTTCCCAAGGGAAAGAGAAAGGAGAGGAAGGAAAACTTGAACCAATTCTTCACCCAAAAGAGACTCTGTTTTCCTCCAGAAGGAAGTGAGTTTTACCTTGGATTGGCAAGATTGTTTCCTACTGACGAAAGGATGTGAGGGTTTGGGAACTAATTAAATTGAATTATAGAGAAAGTGTTGGACCTGCATGCCTGAGTTTTAGGAGTAAAATGACACCGGGGTCATCATAGGGACCTCAGGGCAAGAACTGGTTCCGTGTTGTTCACTTATGTTATATTCTGGGCTCTGGGTGTGGCATCGAGCCAAGCACATAGCAGGTTTGACGGTCAAGCACTAGCTTCGAGCGGGTGAAAGAAAATGGTGCCACTATGGTAGAGTGAGGCTCGTGTGACCTCAAATACCCTAATTTTCTGGCTCTTCTGCTTCTTCCTTCCTCGCACAGTGAAGTTAAGGACGAGTCAGCCATGTACTTGGAACATAGCAATGGGAATAGGCATTTTGTTTTCCCCTTGCTTACCAGCTGGTAAGCCATTATTTCTATAAACCTGCCTTTACAAATGGGGAATTATTTTAGCTGCTAAATTCATCCCTGGATGCCATATCATATAAAAACAATTACTTCTGGATGCTTCAATATTCTTAACTCTTTACACAGTTTATGGCCACTGAAGTGTCCTCTCTAGGTGTTTAAAAAAAAACGATCTTAAAAACACACTTAGAGCAAAAACAACACTCATTTGGTTATTTATTTATTAGTGTTTTTTTTTTCATTAGCAATGCCTGAAATTCCATGTCTTGAGATGAATTCACAAGAGCAAGAAGATCCTTTTTCTTAAAAACTTAAGGAAAATGGTAGCTATGAAGAAAACTCGTCCCCATTTGTAGGGGCTTATTAAGGACGCCGAGAACCTTCTGATGGTACGTTAGGGGAGAGAAACATGTAGCATTTCAGAGAACTGGCTTTGGAATCAGACCACAGCTTACACTGAGCTCTGCCTCTTACCAGCCATTGGAACTTGGGCAAGTTATGTAAGGTCTCAAAACTGTAGGTACGTCACCCCTGGCAAGTTTAGACTATTAAATGAGAGGAGATGAGCTTAGCACGGAATCTGGCACACACGGGAACAAAGCACCATGACGTATCTCTTTTCCTGATATCAGCAATGCCTGGACACAGATATGGTGAGATTGTTAAGGCATTTCCTTGGGCTGGGTGTTAGGTTTTCAAAAACCGAAATCACAGACCCAGGCACCTCTGTAAACACATATGAAAAAGATCCAAAGTAAAATCATCCCCGGGGACCACAGTTTCATTGATGGCAATCTAAATGACACCTTGGAGTCTGGAAAAGAGGCTTAGGTTTCTCCTGGGGAATGCAAAAACATGCGGACACAGAAACACTTGGGCTAAACTTGTTTCTTTTTGTGACTGCTATTTGAAATTCACGAACGACCAGCTCAGATGTGGTAACAGGGGTTAAAAAGAGTGGGCCCCTGACCTTCCCCTTAATCTGCTGAGGGGCCGTGGGCTTTCAAAATCATCTTGAAAGGAGACCCAAATTTAGGCCAGAACTTATTGGCTGACTGATGAACCTCCTCTCGTAAATCTTCAAGCAAACAGAAGTTGATTTTGAACCCATTCAGAAAACATTCTTCATTTGATCCCCCTAAAACCTAAGTTATTTCAATATAATTCAATCGAAGTGAGGCAGCTATCCCAGAAATCAGAAAAAGCTTCCTTGTTTCATGTTGGCTTAGTTGTTCTGCTAAAGAAATGAACTTAAGGCTGCGGACACCACATCCTGAGCCCCACTTGGGGACTTTGCATGGGCAGCTGGGGCAGCATGGCTCCCAGACAGCACTTTGGAGCCAAGATGGAGACTCTGAACTAACCAATAAAACAAAGGGTTGGAAGCAGGGGAGGGAACGGTGCTGATTTCTTTCTAGAGCAGAACATGGAGGGACGTGACCTCAGGAGTATCAGGCCATTAAAATGAAGCTTCAGGAGGTGCCTGGGTGGCTCAGTCGGTTAAGCCTCTGACTCCAGCTCAGGTCATGATCTCACAGTGTGTGAGTTCAAGGCCCGTGGCGGGCTCTTGGCCCTGCTTCAGATTCTGTGTCTCCCTCTCTCTCTGCCCCTCCCCCACTCACGCTCGATCTCTCTCTCTGTCTCAAAAATAAATAAACATTAAAAAAAAAAAAAAACCCTAGAAAATGAGGCGTCAGAAACAGCGCAGGAAGCTGCAATGATCTGGACAAGGGAGGTGACCTTTAAGAAAATGACATGACTATCTCCATTAGCTGCTCTTCTTCCGCACGATTACTGCTAAACCCCTATTAGATCCGCGTTCCCTGCATAGGAGAAGCTGCTCCTGCGGCAGCGGTGGACAGTAGCCAAGGGGAAAACGACCATCCCTAGGTGACCTGGAGGAGCTAAGTGGTGAGCAGTGAGGGCACAGGAAGGGGGAGTGGCGTGAACAGGTGTGGGGGCGTTGTGGCTGGGGGGGGAACAGAGAAGGCCAGCTTCCTGGAAATGTGAGCAGTAACAGGGCCGGGAGAGCTTTCTTAGCCCAGCAGGCCAGCTTGGAACATGCCCCCATTTTCAGGCCTTAAGCACACTGAACCCAAGACTGCCGTGTAGATCCAGATTGCTGGAGGCTATTGTTTTTCCCAGATGTTGTTCCACTGAATAACAGCGCTCGGGTCCATAAGAGAACGTGTTCTAGAATGCTTATTATAATAATGTTTATCTCGGGAGGGAGTTGGGCGGCGAGGGAGCGGGGAGCATCGCTAGTGGGAAAGATTGCTCTGGATGACCACCCAGCACTAAGAAGTGGCGGGCCCGACGAACAGAGATGCGGTTAGTTCCAGAAGTCAGTCGTACTGTTGAGTAAAAAAGGCAGGAAACGGAACGAGAATGCCTCTTATGTACACCGAAAACACGCAGCAGAAACATCACAACACTCTTCCCGAGGGGACGTTAGAGCCAGTCAACATCCCTCTGTGGGGAGTGCGGGATGAGAGCGAGGGTTGGGGAAGGAGAGGAAAATAATCTCTGAGGGAAGGAAGGAGGGGAGAGCCTTGCGCGGTCTCGTGGTGACGACGCGCTGCACACTTCACAGAAGGGCTGACTCAGATCTGCACCTAATTAAACAGCCCGAAGCCAGGAGCGAGAGCGAGCCGGCCTGGCCGAGTGCTGGGCAGGCGCCCCGGGCAAGACGGGCCTCTGTGGAAAGGCCTCCAGGTCGGCCGAGGGCTGCCTGGAAATAGAGCCAGTGTGACTGTCTCACCAAGAGCAATGGGGAAAGGGACAGGAGGTGAAGTCGGAGCGAGACTGGAAGGTGCGCGGCCTCCGTGGTCAAGAGACTCAGATTTTACTTAAAGTGCAATGGGAGGCCACTAAAGTATTCGGAGCCAAGGGGTGGCATGCCTTCAGTGACATTTGACAGGTCATGGTGTCTGCTAAACAGGAGGGAGCAAGAGTAAAACCACTGACGAGGCCCTGCAGTAGCCCCAGGGAGACTCGCCGTGACCTGGACCAAGGCGGCCGCACACGGAGGGAAGTGTTGGGACGCACGGCACACAAGCACGGTCGCACTTCTGCACGAGGCAGGCAAGAAGAGTCAGGCCCTTACGGGGCTCACGTTCCTACTTTTCCACAGGGAGTATGATCCGGGGTTTCTTCTTGGTTGGGCTTCTGCGGAGAAACATGAATGCCCAGGATGCCATGGGCTTCCCCCACCCCTACCCCCTCCGCCAGGTGCCCTGAGCTCGGCGTGCTCAAGGGTGTTTACCTCCTAGTCCCGGACTTTCCCCAACCATGGAGTCACACGGGTCTCCCCGAGCATGTCCGCGGTCAGGATGCCCCACAGCGGGACTCTGCAGGCTGGTGGCTGAAGGCGATTCCCAGCCCCACCATGCATTTACTGGCTGTGTGACCCTGGACACATTCCTTTGTGTCTCTCAGTTTCCTAAGTGTAAAATACAGATAATGATAGCACCTATTTATAACTCGTTACTATGCACGCAATACTGGGAACAGGGCCGGGCATGAGTACACGTTCCAGTAGGGTGTGCTGCCCTGAGTACTGTAATTACTACTAGTGAAGGGTGCCGGGTGCTTGCCCAGCTCCTGCGGCCGGCCGGTGACCGCAGCTCTTCCGGCAGAATTCTTTCTGGGAAGTGCGAGCTGGGGATCCTGTCGCCCTGCCTCTCCCCTCGGTCCACCTACGCTTTGAACAATCAACTTGCTAAAAACTCAGATCATTTTTCAACAAACTCCAAGTTACCTGCCTAGCCCAATGCTTGCCAAGGAAACAAAAAGTCCTTACTGTAAACAAGGCCAAGAATTCTAAAACTTTTCTCAAGTTATAAGGAATGTGTCATCTGCCACTTCCAAGGGTATATTTATACCTCTCAGAAGACAGCTCAAGAAAAGCAAGCTTAATTCTAATGTAGTGTACACTGCAGGCCGTTGCTTCAGGCCACCCGATACATTTACCCGGGCTTTCCATGGGGAGGCCAGGGTTTTGGCCCACAAAGCACCCTACTCCAGGCTTACCAGGTATGACGGCCATGTATTACCCTTCTTTATCCCTCTCTCATTATTTTCCACCAAATTCTCGCTTCCTGGCTGGGTTCCCTGTGATTCCAGACAATCTCATTAAAGCACTCAAGATAGGTTTGAATGACCGTAGAATTAACCCTGGCCTCTCTCATTTATTTGCATTTTAAAAGGAAGTTTTTAATTTGAATAGTCTTTCAATTTGTTGATTTGAGAGTGAAAAAATAATGCACTTTCCAAATGTCTCTGAAGTAGGACTAGGCTAGACCTCCCAGTACCGTCTGGGATTCCAGTCAGTACCTCTGCCCTCCCTCTGGCCCAGCACCTGCCGTGACCCCTGTAGACTTCATGCCCACATGAGGCCTGTTCTGGATGCTCTCTGTGGTGGCCTCATATCCTCTCTGGCCTACCTACTTCTCTAGCGATGTGATCCGTGAGGGCCTCGCCTTAGTTCCACACACACCTCTCGCTTTCCGCCCAAGCTTCCTGGATTCGGGACACCTGTAGGTGCAGCCTGGGAGGTAAGCGGCGGCACTGGTATCCCAGGGGGCAACCCCTGACCAGTGGAGGATGGAGCCCATGGGTAAATGCTGTTCTGTCTCTCTTGGATCCCCTGGAATCCTGGTGGGATGGAGTCCCTGTGGCCCGTAGTGGCATCCGACTCAGAACTCACCCTTGAGTCAGCTTCCCTTCCTCCTGTGTTTCTCGCTCCTGGGTTCCCCGTCCCTCCTGTTTCCTTGGACCACTCATCTAAAGAGACTCTGCGCTCAGGGCAACTCAGGCTAAAACAGTGCCAAGAAGCTTTCACCTGGCCACCTACTTTTGTGCCGTTCAGGGGAGGATTAATAGCTTACAGATTACGATTTATAAAGTGGAAATTTGTCAGGGTATTTGCCAACAATTAAGATAAATCCCATTGTTTGAGATTCAATGCAATGAATATTTGTTGCAGTTCGTTCAATGTCAGGTGCAGAGCTAGGCTGTGGGGAGACGGTGGGGAGTGATCCCTCCTTGACACTGTAGCCCAACGTGTGTGGCTCCATCCCTCGGCCGACCACACCGAGGTCCACCCTAGAAAGAAAAGGTAAGCAGATCCCCAGAGCGGGCAGCCACACCAGGGCTAAGAGTGTGGATGCGAGTCAGGCTGCCTGAATTCACTTCCTTATCCGTTGTTTTCCAGCAGAGTAAACTGCCTAATCTCGCCAACCCTCAGTTTCCTCCTCCGTGAAATGTGGAAACTCTAGGGTCATTGTGAAGACCGAAAGCAATGTGTGGAAAGGTCACGTGATGCTGCCGACATGTAGCAGGTGCGCAACCAATTCCGACTCAGCAGCAAGTTGCTGATTTGCACCCGATGCGTCAGCGCCACGAGGGCCGTGGCTGTCAACGAGAAGAGATGGAGAGCAGGCACGTGCGGAGGGTGCTATCCCTCTGCCCAGCCTGGCTCCAGTTTTAATATTAGGAACGTCAAAAAGACAATTCAGCCGAGAAAGAGGTAACCACGACTAATCACTTTGAACAGATGTTAAACTTTTGGCCACTTTCTTATTTAAGCAATTTATATCATGTTCCGTGCTCCTCAAGTATGGCATTATGTTTACACATTTAGATGACTTCTGTAGGATGACAAATGTGTTCTTGAATGTTGGAAATAACTTTAACGAAAAAAATTTACATTCTCATACATTCTGTACCACACTTGGACTAGTTTTGTTTTAACAACACCTCCTTCTCTCTCATTACCCTAGTCAGTCAAAAGTTCCTTCTACCTTCCTTTCACAATATGTGGCTAATTCCAGGGTATGTCTGGGAAATTTTCTATCAGCCATTTTGTTAGAGACGGTTAAGGGGAAGGGAGGAGCTCCTAAACGGAAGGGTGAAAAGGGATGGATGAGCGGTGGGAGGAAGGGGATTTCGAGGGGACTCAAGCAGTAGAGCTGATGCGTGCTGGTCTACTCCCTACTGAGAGAGGATATGGCTATCTATGGCCTAGTGAAGCCATCTTGGACACGCCCTGTCCCTCCCCACATTCTCCTGGAGAACCGCAGCTTCCACCAGGGGCTTTGCCACCACCCTCCCTTCATGCCCAGCCTTCAGTTCCTCCCTGAAAGGGGTCACATGTACCAGCGAAACTAGAGGCCAGACGATCTTCCTTTGCTTCTGCTCACTTCCATTTCTGGACTTCTCTCCAACCTACTATTCTCCCCAGGCAACTGTGAAGATATTTTTGGCTAAGGAGGGCATTCCCAGCACTATGCCAGATGAACAGATGGTGGGTGGGCCAGAGAAATGGTGGGTGGTGGGGCCGGCATGAGGGGCATCTGGCGGTGTCCTTCTGGATTACAGAGAGCTGGGAATCTTAAGGAGATCCCTTCCTTCCCAAAGTCTGATTGGCTTTTTAAAGACTCCCAGTATCCTCTGAAATAAACCAGAGGGTGAGTGTAACCAGATGATTCTCCTTTAGATGAATGGTTTGTTGCATCATTTGTAGATGTAAAAAGATTTATTAACTCATAATATTATCAAGTAGTAATGTGTGAGTAAATGTTTTAATAAGGTCACTAATTCCATTATAGTATGTTGTGCTTAATAGCCTTTAAAGGTAAAATAAAATTATCAGCTCTTAGTTACTCTCCTCCAATTTTCTGTAGACTTAATGAGGGGTTTCCTGGAAGCCCATGACTCCCTACCTCTTTCCTACCTCACAACCTCCACAGACCTTTGCTGCATTTAAGACAATATGCAGTGTAGTGGCTTAGAATTAACACTCTGGGGTAAGAAAGATTACAACTGGAATCCTAGCTCAACTACTCAGTACTCGTGTGACCTTGGAAGAGTTCCTTAACCCAGCTTAGCCTCAGGATGCTCATGTGTAAAACGGGTTCATTACTGTACCTCATACAGTTCCCCCTGAAGGCTGCGTGAGATCGCGAATGCACGGACAATACAAACAAACTGTTTGGAAGGGCATGTGAGCTAATAAATGCGAGCGACTGTGTTAGTTATGTATTACTGTGGGATAAATTACCCCAACTCGATCTGCACACAACTAAGTTACATGCCTCAGCTGCAAGGTCTCTCAGATGGCTAGAGTCAAGGCATTGGCCAGGCTACAGTCTCATCTGAAGGCTTGACTGAGGGAGGATCTGCTTCCAAACTCACTTTTGTGATTGTTGGTAAGATTCTGGTCCCTGTGCGTTGGTGGACGAAGGGCCTCAGCTCATCCTGGGCTGTCGGCTAGAGCCCCTCCTCACTTCTTGTGATGTGGGCCTCTTCCTGGTGCAGTGCAGACACGGCAGCTGGCTCCCAGTAGAGTAAGCAAGCAAGAAGGCAAGAAAGGGCCGCAAGACAGAGGACACGGGCTTTTAGTAACCTAACCTCCGAAGTGACATCCCAATGACCTTTGCCATATTCCATTCCTTAGAAACAAGTTATGAGCCTCACACGGCAGGTAAGGCTTTGCAGTCCAGGTAATTTTATTCTTGTGCATTCCTTCCCTGCTGCTACCCCACGCCCCCTTTAGTCTACTGTACCTACAATTCTCACACTGCCCAGACACACCAGAGTCTAAGAGGTCCCAAGTGGTTCTCCTGGGACTCATAATGATGTCCCAGGAGATTCGTGTCATTGAAAAAGGTAATGGTATCTGTTTTGATTCTTAACTTTTTAGAGAAAACCAACACATAAAATTATTTACATATTTTCCCTTTCAAATCAGAACAGGAGGGCCTTTGAGTATGTAGCATGTGGGGTTTAAGAGTCTAAAAAGGTTGGGCTATGTCACCATGCATATTCATGCCTCCATGATTGCGTGGGCTGATGCCTCTCTCTTCTGTTTGGATTCATACTCGGCCTTCGGAGTCAGACTTAGATGTCACTTTTTTGGTAAATATATATTCAAGACCCTTAGGACTTACCCCTTCTTTCCCATGTCTTCTGCTTCCCCATAGCATCTTGAATACTCCCCTCTTCGAGATCTTCTGTGACAGACCGTGCGTATAGAAAGTGTGTCACAGGATCCTAGGATCCCACATGGTGATGAGGATGGGGTGGGCGAGGGCTCACTTTCTAAAATGGGTGGTCTTTTCAGTTTGTGCCAACTTCCCTGCCCACAGCCCTTTCTATGGAGACCTTGTTTTGCTCTTGGACCTTGTTGCCCAAACCTTCCCTTGCTGTCCTGGGGATGATCTTTGTCTCAAGGGCAGCTCACCTCATTGCAGGAGTGCTGAACCTGTCTTATGGGGGAACACGTCCAAGTTCATAAGCCAGCAGGTGGTGGAGCTGGGATTCAAACCCTGGTGCTCTCACCGCATGGTCTTGCTTCTCCTCCCCACACTGTGTAGCTCGAAAACACTGGAGGAAGGAGAACTTTTTAAAGCACCTTGTTTTAAGTCCTTTGGGTGCTGACAGTCAGGAGCTTCGGAACGTGGGATTTTTTCTATGCTTCAAAACTTTAAAAACCAACACTGAGTCAAAAGTGCTTCCCTAAGGAGCATTTACCAGCAATTCTTACTGTCCCTATCAATCATTCACAACATCTCTCTCTATTTCTCGGCATCTTTGTGTAACAAGACATTTGCTAGTGTGAGGTCACTGGTATTTTTGTTTTTTGGTTTTGTTTTTTGTTGGTTTTTTTTTGGCCATTGAAGTCGCCCCACACCTTGGGCTTACTATAGTTGATTCACATTTGTATCTCAATTATAGATTCTGACCTTCCTGTATATTGAAGACTTTTTCTAATCCAAACAAAAACAACCATAAAAAACCCAGACAATTCAGAATGGAATTGGACCGGTTTCAGGTTCTTTCTGCCTGGCACGCCCTGCTTCTTCTGGGAAGGGTACTTCTCCCATGTCAAGAGATCCTGGTGGGACTACCCTTTCTGATGCCTTAATCTAACCCCCGCCTTGACACAAAGATCCATACTCCATGACCCATGCCCTTCTGTATGTCAACAATTAGAGAAGGGAGCACAAAGGCTAAGTGAAGCCTATCGGAATTGCCTGGATTGATAAACAGAAGTTGAGAAAAAGAAATTCCCTGGTTATTGAGTGGGAATAAATAAGTCTGCTCCTGGGGAGACTTCCTCCCCGTTGGGTGGAGAGAGCCAGGCTGCAGAGGGAAGCCAACAGGGAAGCAGGTCTGAAGCCAGAGAGAGGGACAGAGGCTTCATATACTAATTGACCTCTTGAATCTGGTATCTGATGCCAGAACCAGCCCTGCAATTCCCAGCTATGTATGCCAGTAAAGTACTTTTTATCCCCAAAACTAGTTATAATTGAGTTTTTATCACCTGATGGCCCAAAGTCAAGTTTTAAAAAAAAAAAATTAACGTTTATGTTTGAGGGGAGGAAAGGGCAGAGAGAGAGGGAGACACAGAATCTGAAGCAGGCTGCAGGCTCTGAGCTGTCAGCACAGAGTCTGATGTGGGGCTTGAACCCACGAACTGCAAGATCATGACCTGAGCTGAAGTCAGATGCTTAACCGACCGAGGCACCCAGGTGCCCCCAAAGTCAAGTTTAATGTAAAGGTCAGGGATGGCAAATCAGATTCAACTCACACGCAAACCACGGCAGTTGCCAGATAAAACACGAGGTTTCCCATTACATTTAAATTGCAGAAAAATAACAAATACTATTTAGTATGATAATTTCAGTATATATATATATTTAGTTTAAGTATATCCCAAACATTACACGGGATATACGTATACTTAAAAGCCGTATTTTTGTTTATTAAATAAATAGCAGTGGTAGTTGCTTGTAACTGTATTGAAGATTCTGAGGCTACGTTTAGCCTCGTTAGGAAAAACCATGATTATTGATTAATGATGTCTGTTCCACACGTGGAAATAGGGAGAAGTGGCCTGGGTGCCATGAATATACCATCCTTGGTTCATCCCAAGTGTTTAAAAATGTTTTTTTTCTGCAGCCTTGGGCAATGCAATATGTTTTAATAATAATATAAGTAACAGTAGCCACCATTTACTAAGTCTCTTTACTCTAAGAGCCTCACATATGTCGTCGAATCGTATCCTCATGACAATATTTTATTGGCTCTTTTTCACAACTGAGACTCAAGAGAAGTTAAATCTGCACAGACAGTAAATGACAAAGCTGGGATTCAAACCCGTGTCGATCTGACACCAAAGCTCGTGCTTTTTCCAAATTAATCATTCTGCAGGAGGCAAATATTGTCCTAACAACATAGACGCAGAAGTCATCTTAAAATGCTATTTTACAAATTGCTACATAAACACTTATAAATCCAGTTCTTGGCCCAAAATGGTAAACTGTCCTTTCACGACAAAGAGCAGTGCTTCGACAACAAACTGGAGCCTCGTACGAGGCGGTGTTTTGGCAAACAGATTGCAACAGTTGACACCAGAGGAGTGCCAATTGTGAAAAGTGCCTTTAGGCTATAAATGACTATGTACAACCAGCATGATGACAAAGTGGGAGGGGGTCCGTTTCACGGGTAGTGGGGGAAGGCTAGGTGAGCCCCATGTGAAATTTCGAGGTGACTGTTTACGGGGCTGGAAGGCATATGTTCCCTGATTATCTGCATGAGCTGCGATGGACGAAACCATGTGTGTTTTGGTAGATGAAGGGGAAAGAAGGCATTTGAGTGTGAGTATGTGTAGTTTTTTTTGTTTTTTGTTTTTTTAACTTTTCATGTACTCTTTGCTCAATGTTTTTTGAGCTAGGATGTAAGCTAGAGAGATGGCAGACAGGCAATGATGCAGGGGCTAGAATGGCAGCTAGTCCCTAACTTATTCCTTGGGAACAAGGCAGGAGAGATAGAAGCCGAAGGAAAATGGTGTGATTTGCTACACAGACCCAATGGAAAAGAGAGGCATGGTGCCCTGGATGGCCATGGTTTCCACTGTGGGGGGGCTACCCTGACCCTCTCAGGGACCTTGAGGACTGGAGACTTGGGAATCATTTAGGGAATCAGCACTATCGGTCTGAACATCTTCACCCTGAGGAAAAGTCTAATTAGTCCTTGCAATGGCATGACTTCCTGAAGCCACTGCCTGTGTGGAGAATATTGAGTGGGTGGCCCAGCAACAAGTGACAGGTGACAAGGTTGATGGAGAAGTCTGGGAGCACAGGATTCTTAGAAAGGAGGACTGGAGGCTCATGGGTACAGGAAGTCTTAAACTATTTGGGTTAATGAGACGTCTTTTGTGTCTACAGACTAAGAAGGCCTGGGGGACACGAGTTTACAAGCATGAAGACTAACTAGAGAGAAAAGATGCAATAAATAGAAAAAGTTTGGACAAAAATAGAGGCTTTAATAACCTCAGCAGACCCAAAGGAATCTAAATGCTCGATGAAGGCAATTCCCATCCAGTAGAGGAGAGGGGAAATCTAAGAAGGAAAGCTTAATTTCCTTTTTTTTTTTTTTTAATCGGATCTTGGGGGAATAACCGTCCTCATCTTCCTCGCATCTGTTTTGAAACCCATGGCCTGACCTTGGGGGTTGTCTCTAATCCCGGGGACAGCCGGGGCTCTGTTACCAAGTATAGGAGTCTCTAACCCACGTCCTGTTCCTTTTGCCCCTCCTCCCAGGATCACTGCACCTTTGGGGTGTTCTATTTTCACACCGTGGCTCAGAAGGTTCCATTAACATTTCTCTACGGTTGCAGGTCATCCCTGGGACACTTTTATTTTTTTACTCGAAATCTTATGAACAGGATGAGTATTTCAATGTGCTTGTTGCACAAGAGTCCTTAATCTATATTATTAAGTTCTCATTTCCACAAATGCTCTATGTCCCCAGATATGGCTCAGCCTTGGCACCCACTGGGCCTGTGTCCCTTTGGACTTATCAGCTAAGCACAATAAGCATTTCTGTGAAAGAAAAAAGGAGAAACTGAAATCGGCCAATAGCTCGCTACATTTAGAGCAGAACTGGGTTTTTGCAAGCTTGGAAGGACTCTCTGCATATACGACAGCAGGAAAAATTAAGAAGCGGGGCATTTCTCAAGATTCAGAGCCACATCGTGAGCAAAAACCAGTTTCTACCAGATACCTTCCGAAAACATCTCGCCTTTCTCAACAGGACCCGCCGGCTTTCTGCTGCCGACGCAATCAAGTATACACTGTGGACCTGATGTTTGAGGTCCTCTGGGCCGCCTTTCAGCCCTCAGCTTCCTTTCACGCCCTTCGCACCTAATATTCAATCTCTTCAGCCTTACCTGAAGTTCCCTGGGTCTGAAACCTTTCTGGACCTTTCCTTCCACCCAGGTGGTCAGTCCTCTCTAGGCATCAAGGTCCAGGTGAATGCCACTTCCTCCACTGGACCTTTATGATGTCCACAGACAGAAACCCACCGCTCCTTCCTTGGAATGTCTACAGCACTGTCTCACAAGTGGGCCGGGAGCACGTGTTCTAAGCTTTTTCCGTGCCTACCTCATCTCCTCCGGTAGACTGTAATTTCCATAAACATGAGCCGCATCAATGTCTTCTTTGTGGTGCTCCTGCTCCCCACTTAATCATTAGCGAACGAAAGAACAAAAGAACCATCCTCTCGGATTTGGGGATAGCATCGGTCAAGCGACTTCTGTCTCTGGAAAAGCCAGATCTGGACTACCTGCTGGTGCTACAAGGTGACTTCTCCCCCCCTGCACCTCCTTGGTGGGATGGGAGGGCATGGGAGCACCAACCTGTGTCCTTTGCTGAGAGGGGCAGGCTGAGCAGATGGAGTGCACAGAGGCTAGTTTTCAGGGCTCTCTCTCAGAGCTGTGAGGGGCCGGAAGGTGACAGAACATCTGCCGCCACGCTCCTAGATTTGTGGCTCCTGCCTGATTGTTCTGCCTTCGGCCTCCCTCGTTTCCACCACCAGACCTGCTGGCATCACCACCTGCTAGACCATTGGTTCACCTCAATTTAGGACCAGCTCCAACTGAGGGGCAATGAGCAAAGATAGAGCTGGTGGGGTTGGAGAGGACCCCCTGCACAGGCTCCAGGTCCTCTTTGTTTCTGCACTGACCCAGGCACTGCTAATGTAGTCCCTGGAGTCTCAGCTCTGTCCTTTCAGGGATCTGTTACAAGAGGGAGTATCCCCATGTCCCTTGCCTGACCCAAGTACCTGTCCTCCTGACCTACTGGGGACCCCAAGCTCTTAAATGATCTGTGATTCTCTTTCTTCTCTCTATTCCCTAGTCCCACTGTCTGGGCCCTCATTACTCCCTATCTAGACTATAATACATCAGCCTGATTGTCAGTCCTCCACGTAGTGAAACCAGACTGTCCCTGTCACTCTCCTGCACCAGCCCCTCAGGATTGCCCTATCATCTGAAGAAGGTACAGATTTCCTGCCATGGCTCACAAGACCCGCGCGAACCTGCCCCTTCGAGTCTTCCAGGATTGATACTTGCCATTCCTTGCCTGAACTTTAGACTCCAGTGCCCCCCGCCCTGCACCCCCCATCGCTGCATCCCTGCTTCTCTTAGGTTGTCATCTTTGTCTCTGGCTACCCTCCCATGCTTAACGCTTCTTAGTTTGGCCAAACTGTCATTTTTTAAAATTTTGATTCCATTGAAACATTTCCTGATCACAATCGGCCAGACCAGGTTAGAATAGATGCCCCTCTTCTGTGTTGCTTAGTATATCAAGATACATGGCTCTGGCTGGCCAACACTTAAGACCCCATCTAGAGCAGGGTTCTCCCAATATCTTGCTGCCAGAGGTACTGCTAAAACACACACATGTCATCCCACATTCACATGCCATGCATCATGGAACACAGTCTTTGCACTGCCAATGCAATGAAGGCAAAAATTCCAAGGCTGACTTCTTCCATACCCCAAACACAAAAGGACCTTACAAAATGTTCTAAGATAAAAGAGTATGCAGGGCGTCAGTGGGTGGCAAATACCATAGATAAAGATGTTTCGGATGTTGGAGACCAGCAGTAAGAGTCATGAAAGGCACTATTCAAGGGAACTGAAGGAAAGGGAAGCAGTAAAGTGGGTGGGCTCGAGATATTCTCTGGAGAACTATGTCCCTTAAGCCCAAACCAGATTGCTCTGTAACTTGAGCTAAGTCCTCTAGTGGCATATGCTTTAGTTAGAAGGGAAACCAAAGGGAGGGATGAGACCTTCCTAATATAAACACATTGTTAGTACCGGAACATGGATGCAAAAGAAATGGTCTAAAGAAATGGTCTACAAAGCACCTTAGGGGCATCAAAACCTTGAGGGATACGAAGGACAGTGGTCAAGCCTATACTAAATTCAGAGCTAAATGCCTGCTTAGCCCTTGACTTTCTTAACTACTCAAGCCAACTGAACCTGAACGTCCCCCCCACATTTGTGAATGTCTTTTTTAATACTGGTCTAATATGAGAGATTCAATGAAGTGCTCCTCTTCTATTCACCCCTACAGAAGACAACATAGTCTCCTTCGGGCAACTCAAGATTGTTCCCTTCTTAAGAAGGGTGGAGAGTCCCATCCACCACCTTCTTTCCAATGCCTCTCTCTCACTGGTGCTTTGAATTCCAACTGACTCATTTGCCATCAGTTGGGTACTGGAGATTAAGTGAAATTAGGACTTAATGGGTTCTAAACTGCCCCACTGTGGATTAGACCATAGCACTCGTTCTTGATTTAAACAGTAAATTGGATCGCCATTTGCCAGGACGGTGATTTGTGCTTTGGCAGCGTTCGCAGATCCATAAGTAAACTAGTAGATTTCCCTGACACAGTAATCGGCCTTACTGTCTAGAGTCATCACACATTTTTCTTATAGGTTGAATTAATACAGAGAAGCAGGATGGTTGATGGTTTCATTTGTTGTACCATTAATGAAACATAAAGCAGATGTGTGAAACACTGTCTTAGTAATAGAAACTGCATTACAAATTATTTATCTGCAGAAATCATGTCCTGAGTGTAAGGCGGGAACAAATGTAGTTTTTCTCTTGACAGTACTAGGTCAAACTATATTAAAAAACCTATTAAGCATAAAGTCTCCTGCTGCAGTTAAATATAAAACACAATTTGTTCCCTCTGTCCAGTGCGGCATTAAAATCTTATAAAATCAACACTACTTTGGACCCACTTGCTTGTGACTTTCCCTTTCTTTTTTCCTGGTCACTTCCCAGGTGATTCATTAGAAGACAAGAGAATGAGGGAAACATAAGCACTTTCTTGCACTCTCTCTGTGAAGACCAGACTGTCAATGAAGGGTTGTAGGAGGAGGTGGAGTCCACCAGAAAAACTTGGCAGCTGACTCTGGGGGCTGAGAGAATGTGTCCATCACCTCGATTTTCATCCTTTAATATGCAAAGGAAAACACGGCAGGCTGAAGTCGAGAGGGAATATAAAACAGCCTTCTAGAGAAAGGCTTGGCAGTACCACAAGGGAGGGGTTGTAAATTGCAATGATTTTCTTGACTTGGATCGTTAGGGAGGCTGGAGAGATCGGGCTTAGGTTAAGTTATGTTCTTGGGCACCAGTGCTCATCGGCAGCACCTTCCTCAGAAGGGAAGGTAAGGGAGAAGTGGGAGGGAGGGCGAAAGTGGCTCAAGGGGTTCTGCAAACCATACCCTTCTGGCACCTTCCCTCAGTATCCTTAGTGGCTAATCAAAGCATCACAGGGTGTCTTAGTGGAAGGAGGTGCAGGGACATTTGCCAGGTGGTCCTCTAGCTCAACCATGCATCTTTCCCTGGGCTCATATTCCTAGAACTTGCCCTGAAATTCTACGGTCTGGTGTCCTGCGTGGTAATTCCTAACAAGCTTGACCTGTTCACTTCCTGAACATGGGATCCATGGGTTTCAGCCACAGCCTGCAAGTTCAGCACGAGCCACCCAACGAGGCTCTGCTTGCTAACACACACTTAGGGCCGCTCTCCTGTGCCAGCCTAGCGCCTTGTATGTGAATGAGGGGGAGAATTTCAGCTCAGTGCATCACTAGTGCAGCCTAGGTGAGGAAGTTCATGGAATGACAGAGCACTTCACCCAAAAGGGGGAGTGAGTAAACAAAGAGATGGTTAGTGCACTTTAGATACATTAAAAAAAAAAAAAAAAAAGGAAGGAAAAGAGGAAGAGGCGGTGGGGATGCGGGAGAGAGAGTGTGTGTGTTAACCATTCTAAGAATAAAATCTCCTTTTTAATAATGTCTGCCATTCACTCATTATTACCTTTACTTTATAATCACTTTCACCGTTAAGTAATTACACGTGAGAGCCTATAACGGATGGTAAGTACCAAGAGTCGAAGCCCATGTTTCACTATCAACAATAATTAATAATCCAGGCAATGGCACCAGCAATAGCTGTAGCAAAAGTCCTTCTCCTGTTGCCTGGACTTTTTTATATACACACAAGAGCAGAGGAAAAGGCAGGTGAAGAAAGAACAACGAAGGAATATTGTCAGGGAGAACAGGAATGGGATGAGGTGTGGAGGCCTGTTTCCTCTGGAGAGCTTTAAGATGGCTAGCTACCCACGGTGCCGCTGAGGCTATAAGCAATCTCTTTGATATGTATTTGTTCTGGTAGAGAGTTTAAAAAGTGTTTATTAGCCCCCGTAAGAAAATAAATTCTGAGACATGAACTCTAAAATCTTTGCTAATGTGTGTGAGAAATCAGTCTCACCAAGTGTCACATATGGGCTTGGGACAGCCGTGATCGGGGGGCAATGGGCCACAGCTGTCACAGTGGGGGGGGGGTCGGGTGGAGGTCAAAAGTGGGCTGGGAGTAAAGGCAAGGCAGATATTTTGGTTCAGACAGATTTCTCCTGGGGCTGGACTCGGGCGGGTGGTACCTTCCAAGGCTGGACCAGAGGTACTCTGGAAAGGCACACGCCTTGGAGAAAACCCAGCATGGGTGCTGGGGCAAAGCTGGCTGCTTTCACTGAGATGGGGGGCACCACTCCCAATCCTTAAAGTCATTAAATGTTGAGGAAATGGGAAAGGCAAAGGTTCTTTGGAATCATTAGCCCGGAAGGGAAAGATTTGCAGTTTATTGAACCACGAAAGATGGTCTGAAATCACCGTTTCTCACATACTGCTGGTAACCCAACCCAGCAGGTAAGAAGGCAAATCCTCCCTGCATGCAAAATAAAGGCTGAAATATTCCACGGGCAGCTGGAAGCTTTTTTCCCAACTCTGTGTCTGCTCAACTAGAAACAAGCCTGTTGTCAGTGATGATCCTTTCTGTAAAAGCTTCTCCAAAACTTTTCTTTTTGTTTCTTTGACCTATAATCTTTGAGGGGCCACTTCGCCCCTTACCACTGTGTTGACAACCTAAGCATCAGCTATAAATGCCAGGAGCCTCACAGACAGTGAATCCTCTTCTGAAGAGATGTCTGATGGGTCTGTCTAAACTTCAGCTCTAAACTGCCAGCCTCTGCTCCCCAGCCGAGGAAAATCGATCCCGTTCCTTTTTCAGGAGCAGTGATGTGAATACTAGGCAGTCTGGGTTTAATGGGGTCCCTGGAGTTTGTGGGAGGAGGAGCTGGTTTTTATGTCTCTGGCACTGGTAGTTCACCAGGCATGGCTAATGGGAGAACGGAATGGGGAAGGAGGCCTCCCTCCTGACGGCGCGCTCCTTTCTACTGTGGATTCTGGAAAAGTTGAGGATTCACGGCATGTTGGTGAGGGGCCCTGACTGCAAAAACCAGTTTGCAGAACTGCCAGCCGAGGTTTGCAGTCTTGCTGGCGACTCCTGGGCTGAAACTGAGATCCTGTTCCTGCCACCCCAATGGAGACCCATCCCTAACTCCCTTGTCCATAAGGAAGATCCCAGTCCCCCAGGGACAAAGTCTGTGTCCTCATCTGCATTGGGTTATCAAATCCCCGCCCTGCATAAGGCAGTGACTTCTCATGGAGGAGCTCCTGGGAGGCAGGAGGTGGCCACAGAGAAGGCTGGAGAGGTTGGCCAGGTTTGGAGAAGCTCTCCAGCCAAGAGAAGGAATTGAAACTTTATCCCACAGCGGACGGAAAGCCACTGAAGAGCACTGCTCTGGGGAGGACCAGTCAGGCTGGTGTTTTAGGTAAAACATTGTAGCTGCTGAGTGAGGATGGATTTGAGAGGGGCAGGGCGTGGGGCAGGGAGATCGGTTAGGGATCTCTATTAATAGTTCAGAGGAGAGCCTCAGGACTCAGGGGTGTCTGACCACCTGTTGGATTTCCATTTCAGTGTCCCGTAAGCAAAGAAAACCTATCCTCTGACTGTAAAATTTTGCACCTCCTAACTTTCCTATCTTGGTGAATACTTGCCCAACCACCCTAGTCAGAAACATGGTAACCATCCAAGGTACCCTCCATTCCCTCCTTCTTCATATTCTATCACCGTGTCCTGTCCATTCTGGCTGCTATTTCAAGTCTTCCCCTACAATCCACTGTTAAAATCATTTTTCAAGTCTGGGTATTCATCAACCCCTTCCCCCCCTGAACTTTGGCAGTAGATTCTTGGTTAGGGAGGTAGTTACCCTTGGAAGGTCTGCTCTATCCAAAAGGGCAAAGAAATGAGCAATGTCCATCCATGGTTGCAGATATAAGGTCCTAAATAAAAAGTCTTATCTGAAAACCACAGGCTAGGTTAGGTGCCTGTTCTACTATCATGGCATTTTCCACATTTTGATGACACTCTCTGGTTACATATCTGTCACACACCTATGGCTGTGTTTGTGAGTAGTTACAATAGAGACTATGTGGCCCACGATGGCTAAAATATTTCCTGCCTGGCCCTTTCAAGAAATGGTTTTCCAATCCCTGTTCTAGATCATAAACTTGACAAGGGTGAGGAACTGTGTTAATGTAATTATTACATCCCTGGGGTCTAGCACAGCGCTTGGGACATAAACCTGTGAGCTGTGCGTGTTACATGAGGGGGACAATCCCAAGTGTTGTGACTTGATGGTATTCAGGGTGATGAGTGGCAGCCTGATTTCTAGAGGCATATGAGCAGATGTGGAGGGCCTCTTTCCCTCTCAGACGGTGGCCTCTGTCATAAATGACTCCATCATTATTATTAACAAGGCGTAGCTCCCTTTACTAGTGGAGTTCTCAACACTTGGACTCATCCAGCCCTTGGGGTGGCCCTTTCTGCAACTGTGCACCCTCACAGTGCACCCCATCCTTTAGCTGATGGCTGTAGGTTCTGGCTGCTGTCCGTCCCAAATGTGGCGAACAGGTTAGAGACTCCTATGAAGTGCTGGCAATCTTGCTACAGATTTGTAATTGTACTGCTTTCGGTAAGTTTTGATGGTTGAGTCCAATGATTTGGGGAGGAAGATAATGGATTTCTAAAAAAAGCATGAGGCCCCTGGCCGGTCTGCTGGTCACGCTAGTGGTCAGGCACACCATGTCTTGTCTCTGCGTACCAGCATTGCCCGCTGCTCCATTCTGTGTGTCCAGATCTCTGCCTGATGCTGCTGGGGGCTCCACAAATATTTGCTCACGAAAATTCAAACTGTTTTATATCATCTTTTTGGCCACCCTGCTAGCTGGGCCTGGTTCTCCCCCATTTTACAGAGGAGTGAGGTGGACCAAGTAGACTCTGTCACATAGCTGGTCAGTGTCACAGACAAGATTTAAGTCCAGATCTTTTTGACTTAGAAGCCTGTGCCCTGGCCGTAACATCAAGACACAGATTGACAGAAGCTGCAGCTGGGGCCTACTGTCCCTACCTTCCTTCTCATAGGCTCAGAGACATATAGGAAGACAGATTCCCCAACTCGTCACTTCCCACATTAAATTCCCCACCGCGTGATTTCAGAAGCTCAGTTATCAAGAGCCAAGAGTGATTCTTTGCACCAAAACAGTCCAAAGGCCCCTGGGAATTCTGTGAGGCCTGTGCAGGCTTTGGCATATTCTCTAAAAATTCCAAAGACAGCAACGCCTCTCCCATGCCACTGGAGAGGATCCCGTGCCCCCTAAGGCTACACCGTGTCCCACTCCAGCACAATGGAAATCAAGCAATTGAGCCGTACACCGGCTTTTCAAAAGGCTCCAGTATAATGTACCGATTGTGTCTTAGGCAACAATAACAAAGGGAAAAACTCCCAGCCAACTTCCTTCACATGACTGGACAGAGAAAACAAGCAAACACACAACAGACTGAGCCTGCCCCGGCTGTCCTCCCCCAGAAGGCAGGTTCTAGAATCACTGCTTGATCCTCTGTGGCATAAATCGGGTGAAGATTGGAAACTTCCTGCTACCTAACACAGCAAGCGAACCTCATTTGAGATTTTTATTCCCTTCGCTCTGAGCTCTATTTACGGATGACCTTTGGTGTCACATCCATTTCCAAAATATATCATTAAGTAGCAAAACCCACCTCCGCAGGTGAGATTAAAACTGATCATGTGGAAGTTTCTACCCGTGTTTCTACCCAGGTTGAAAAACAAGACTTGGTCCTTTTCTTCTTCCAAAGATAATCCTCACTTTAATGGGCTACAAAAAGCAGCCTGCCAGCAAAAAAAAAAAAAAAAAAACCCACACAAACATTTATTAAAGCCTCGATAAATAGTAATTCATGGAAGATAAGATTCTTCCTCCTATAAGTCTAAACGCCTTCTGAAAATTATTTCAGAAATATGTTGCTCAAGGATTAAAATAGAGTGCTTAAGTCTTCTCTTGCTCACGTTCGACTTGGTTTTCCCTTGAGAATATTAAACCAAACAGGGAGAAGAAAGCTACTGAGCTAACTGAAGTGAGAGCTGAGGCACTGGATCCCTGGGAGAGAAGGAAGGGGGTCTGAAAGAGCCCTCCTCTCCTTCTCCGCCTCTCACTCATTCGCTCTGCTTTCTTCCTTTTCATTTGGCTCTGGGCATGGTTTCTCTGGCTCCTGGGACCTTGGAAGGAATACCAAGCAATAGTTCAGGTGATTCTCACATGGGGCGGGGGCAGGGTTCCGTTTGTAAACGCCGAAGGAGAAGGGCTGATGGACTGGAAATGCAGGTTGCAAATCTGGGGTGGTCCGGGTGCCTCTGGAGCTGAGTGAGCTCTCCCCAAGCGTCACTCCTGCTCAGAGCTCATCGGAGAGCCCTGGGTAGGGAGGGCGGGACAGGCAGGCAGAAAGCCCTAATAACCACGTCCATCACTCTTCCGGGTCAGATTTCCCGCTGTGCTGGAAAAACCCGAGGAGCCCGAGACTGCGTCCCCATGTTCTTAGACATAATCGTTGGAATCAAAGGACAAGAATGTCGAGAGGAATCTCGGACACCACCGAGTCCAATCCCCTCACTGCGCACGCGCTCACCATCTCCTCCACTTCAAAAGTCTGTTACTCTGTCTGGTTCGCCGGCCACCTCCTTAACTTGCACCTTCCCGTCATTGCCAAATAGATTGAAAAGTAGCCTATATCCCCTCTCCCTGTCCTTCATCTTTCTGTAATCCATCTTTTATGTAACGTTCCTGGAAACGGCTCATTGCCAAGTCATCAATAACCCTCCGGTTACCCAAACCAATGAGCCTTTTCCTAGTTAGCACTTGCATTTTCACCCTTCGGATGCCGCTCACAGCTCCTCTGGGGAACTCTCGTCTCCTGGCTTTGGTGACCCCTTCTTTTAGTTCTCCAAGTTTCCTGTCATCTCCTGCTCAGAGTCTTGCTGGTTCTTTCCCCGGGTTTTTAAATGCAGCTTTGTCCCCTCTTCTCTTCTTACTGGGTGCATTCTATTTGGCCGACCTCGTGTGCTCATCACCACTACAGACGGCTCTCACAGGTGTGTCACTAACTCCAGCCTCTCAGCTCCAAAGCAGTGTGTCTTCCTGCCACGGCGCCTTCACCTGGCTGCCTCTTGGGTGCCTCAAACGTGACTGGTCCAAAGCAGAAATCAGCGGTCCTCACCGATTCCCCCACTCAGCCTTCCCCTCTGAGTCCTCCTATTGCCATCAGTGCATCCAAACCAGAATCTCTGGGGGTGACCTGACATCTGCTTCTCCTACGCATTCCCACATCTAAAATTAATCACCGAGCTCTCCCAATTCTTCATTGTATGACTCTCTGCCTCCTGCACTGCCTCTACGTTATATGTCTTACCTGCCCTGTTGCATTCTTCTCCCTGACCTCCCTACTTTGGCCTCCTGCCTCTCCAACCCATTCTCCTTAGACAGGCTAGAGTTATCCTACACACACTGATGAGCTCCGGCAACTCTCCTGTTTAAAAGCCCTCGATAGTTCTTCATTGTCTATAGGCAAAAAGGTAACCTCCTCAACCTAACATAAAAGGCTCTGATTATTCAGCTCCTTCCTCCTTCCTGACCTCATTGCTGGCCACTTGTCCCCTCTTACAGTCATTCCAAGTTATGCTTAGTTTCTAGCATCTCTCCTACAGTTCTCGTCCCTGTGCCTTTGCATACATTATTTTCTCTGCCTTGAAGGCTCTTGACTCCTTGGTAAGTACCAGCTCATTTCTAAGATTTGCTCAAACACCTCCTCGGTACACTCCTCACCGGTCTCCCTCCACCAGAGAGTCCATTGCTTTGTTCTCAGTATTTTCATAACATTTTGGGTCTGTCATTCTTAGCACCTCTCTCACAACTTTTTGTAATTACATATTTACTAGACTGTTTCCCTAGCTCAAATGAGCTCTCTGAGGGCAAAGACCTTGCCTTCTTCATCTCTTGCGTTCCTGACACTTAGTAGCCCTCTGTAAATAGAATTGGAAAATGGCTGAGATAAAGAAGGCTCAAAGAGGTAGCATGGATTTCCCCAGTTACACAGCTAGTTACTGGTAGTTTCTGGGCTGGAATCATGATTGTCTAACTCTGCATTTGTGTCCTGTTTACAGCCCAGTGGCGGGGACCTGAAATCCAACTGTCACAGGGGGGCTGTGGGCAGGTAGAGGGCAGTAGACAAACCTATCCACTGACATCGAAGTGGATACGATGCAGCAGACAGAGCCTGGCACCGAGGGGACTCTCCGGTCGGCAACATCGGGGGCATGCACAGGAGGAGCTGGAGGAGTCTTAGCCAGGCAGCACAGAGCCACGGCAGAGAACCCAGGAGCAGACAACCTTCAGGAAGCCAAGAAGAGAGGGATTCAGGGAGGTGGCATCAGGTAAACTCATCAGAAGGCACAAGGGCTCTATACCAGCCAGGGTTCTCCAGAGAAACGGGACCAATGATACGCCTACATCTGTGCCTTTATCTCTACCTCTGCATCTAGAAAGAGATTTATTATAAGGTATTGGCTCACTCAATTGTGGCAGCTGAGAAGTCCCACTATCTGCCGTCTGCAGGCTGGAGTTCCAGGAAAGCAGGTGCTGTAGTTTGAAAGCTGGAGAGCTGAGAGCCGGAGAGCGGAGTGGTACAGATTCCAGGCTGAGTCTAACGGCCTGAGAAGCAGGAGTGCAGAGGGCAGAGACTGTGGTCCAGATCAAGCAGTCAGGCAGATAGCGAATTCAACCTGCCTCTGCCTTTTTGTTCTTTCCAGGCCCTCAATGGATTGGATGATGCCCACCCACAGCGGGGAGGGCCATCTGCTTAGCTCAGTTCACCAATTCAAATGCTAATCCCTTCCAGAAACACCCTCACAGACACACCCAGAAATAACGTTTAACCAGATATCTGCGCATCCCCGTGGCCCATAAACTTATCCATCACAAGTTGCTGGGATTTGAGAGGTAGAGAGTCAGTCCCTGAGGATCCTAGCAGCCAGACGAAATCAGGGTCCTGGAGTTAGAAACCAGAAGCACAAGTGGGTTATCAAGAGAAAGACTTGGGCCCAGGTAACAGGACGGGAAGCCAGTTTTCCAGAATCAGGTTACAAAAGAGAGAACACGGGGAGGGAAGTGGAGAAGAGTGGGATCTGTAGCATTTTTGCTTCTCCGCTAGGTCATACTCTAAAAAGCAGGGATTTTCACAACAGACAATATTAAACATGCTCCTGTATTGTATTTCCTCATTTTCCCTCCCCAGGTTCCTGTTCCTTCATTTCCAGATGCGTTTTTTCGCGTTCATTAAAGACTAAATGGTACTGACTTTGGATGATGAGCCAGTGCTACCCATTTTTTGACAGAGAAGGGTGTCTGCTCAGACTGCGAAGTCTGTCTAGAACCTGGAAGGTCCGAGGCTCCTCCTGGGAGCCTCTCTCCTGGGCCGTCGGGAGCCCGTGTCTGGGAGGAGGCCCTTGGGCTGGGCTTCAGGTTTTCACATCTGTTCACTTCTGACCTGGCCTCAAAACAGGTATTAAAATGCACTTCGACTCTTTATTTTTCCTGGCCTAATTAACCAAAGTGTTTAATAAGTAACAGGGATGTTTCCAGTAATTTAGCACTTCATTAGTAATTTGTTCCATTATAATATGTATCACCAAAATCAACTCAATTCAGACAACCATTTGCTGCCTTCGCTGAAGATAATGACTTTTAATTCCCATTACTGGAGCATCTTATAAACCTTTTAAGTGGTCCACTACTCTTCATTAAGGTGTATCTCAGAAAGATTTTGGACCTTGCAAAAAAGTAAATAAAACCCATGAAAATTGAACTGCAGATAAGCAAATAAAATTGAATAAACACACCTCAGGGATACCACACCATGACTGTGCAGGGACAGGCTTCTGTGTTTTTGCATAAAACAAAGTCCGTTTCTTGTTAAGTCAGGGAATTTGAATTTTGCCCTTTCAGATACCTGAGGCAGCTAGAAATTTCATTCCTATTTCATAGAGATGAGGGCTTATACAATCAGAGAATGTTATGAGAAGGCATCTAAATATTCTATAATGCAGTTGAGAAGGATTTTAGAAGTCAACATACTGTGGGACAGAAATTGGTTCCCATGAAAGCTTATCCTGTCACTGTGAACGGACGGTGAATGTGACAGAGCTCTCGCCCTTGGGTCCTGGCTGAACACTGACTTTGCCTGTTTGCATTGTGTCTTGTGTCTGCCCCACAGCACTGAGCACTGAGTACTGGGTTGTGTCTGCCCACAGCACCCAGGACAGCACTGAGTACTGGAGAGGCTGGTGCTCAGTTGCTTGCCTACAGCTTGCTGCTACTTAACATGTATTAAAAACTGCACCATGTGCTAGCCACTATAGCAGAGATATTCAGTGTCACCTCATTTATCCAGCAATTAGAGCTTATACTTATAATTTTATTTTAACATTTATTTTTGAGAGAGAGAGAGAGTGAGCAGGGGAGAGGCAGAGAGAGAGACACACACAGAATTCGAGCAGGCTCCAGGCTCCCAACTGTCAGCACAGAGCCTGACGTGGGGCTCGAACACATGAACCATGAGATCACGACCTGAGCAGAAGTCAGGACACTTAACCAACTGAGGCACCTATGCACTCCTGGAGCTTACACTTTTAACTAGCAAAACTTTTGTTCTCTTATGTTAGCCTATCCTGACAGAAATTCTGTAATACAAGGTGTTATTTCTTTGTCTTCCAAGCCAAGAGTATTACTTAGATCCCTACATCTACAGACCTAGATGGGAAGCAGGATCCAAGATTTGAACTGATAGCAGGAATTCTGAGAGTGAACAGGATGAAAGGCAAATGTGGGAAGGGGGCAAGACTAGAAGTGGCCTGCAGCCGTTTGCTCATTCATTCACGCCACAGATACTTGCTGAGGGCCTGCTATGTGCCAAGCACTGTGCTACAGACTGAAGATATAGTGATGGGCCAGGAAGACGTGCTTGCTGTCCTCCTGAAGGTTCCTGTCCAGTGGGAAAGTCTGAGCGGGGAACATACCAGAGAGGAATAAACACTGTGACAGAAGAAAGAGTGGCAGGGGAAAGCAGTGAGGACATAGAAAATGAGACAGCTCCCACAGGGCACCCTGGAGGAAGGCTGTGGCTGGGTGCCGGGTAGAGCCTTGCAGACCCTCCTAGAGTGTTAGCGAGAACCGATGAGGTTCGGTGTGAAACGTCGCAGAACTGACGTCCTGTCCCCAGAAGAAATGTGTAGATCCAGAGGCAGGCAGGCTAAGGTGAAGATCAGAAGGCAACAGAGACTTGGCTTTACTTTTGCTACGAGAGCAGAGTGGCTTCTAACAGAATAGATGCGCTGTAGAAGTTGAGGCACTTCCCCTCTGATGGTGTCCTACACTGTGATTTAAGGAAGCTGTAGCAGGTATTTTCGTGGAGTCCGTTATCTGACTCTGGCATTTTTAAAAAGTGTCTCAGCCATCTACTGCTGCATAACAAGCCACCCTAAAACTTAGTCGCTTATGCCAGTTAAGCATTTATTCTGGCTCAAGACTGTGCTTATCAACTGGATGGTTCTTCTGTTCCCAGCTGGCTTCACTAAAGTGCTAGAAGTCATCTGTAGGTCAGGTTGCCAGCTCTGGTGTTGGGGGCTGGTGGGCTATAGGTTGATCTGGGATGGCCTTGGCTAGGACAAATGGACCTTCCTTCACATGGTCTTGAATCCTCCAGCAGGCTAGCCTGAATTTGTTTACATGCGATGTCAAAGTTCCAAGAGGGCAAGTGAAAGTGTAAAGGCCCCTTGCTGTCCAAGCTCAGAGCTGACATACTGTCACTGCGGCCACATTCTTTGGGCCAAAACAAGATTCGGGCATAGGTAAATACACTCCACTTCTTCACTGGAGGAACTATAGAGTCATGTTGCAAAGGCATAAATTTAGGGCATGACTGGAGTCATTTTTACAATCCATCTACCACAAATAGCAACTCTGAAGGGGCTGGAAAATGCAGTGTGTCCTTAGCACACTTCATCCCAACTCATGTCTCTGATGTCCTCTAGGCCTTGTCATGAATGGGCATGCCCATTCCTGTGAAAAGAAGCTAGATGTCAGACCCCTAAGGCTTTCCTCCACCTCCCTTGTATGGGGTCTTGTCTTCCCACTTAAAAAGAGTGGAAGTCATCCAAACTCAGAGTCATGACCTATGAAACAATGTTGGTCAGCTTTACTGACCAGAGTCATCATATAGGTCACTGATATAGCTAGATCTGCCTCAGTCAAGAGACAGATTCATTGGAACCAGGTTGGTTGGCAGATTGCCACATCAAGTCAGAGGGCCATGTGTGCTGATGTTCCTTTAATAAACATTTAATACAGTGCTGGGTGCTTAGATGAGCTTGGGGTCACCGTTAATAAAAGCCTGGGTTCAAAGATCTCATATATTTGGCACAAATGTGCCATCGGCCATTGGAATACTTCATGAGTTCCATTCTCCCCTCAAGAAATGAAAACCAGTTTTCCTTTGGTGAAGTCAAGAGTCTTTCTTCTCTGTATCTTCTGATAGGATCTTTTGTATTTTCAAACTCTGTTCCCATTTTCTTTTCTTTGCACTAGAAGAAAGATTGCCTTTTCTTCCTCAGTTTCTGTTACAGAAAGCTGAGAAAGGCTACAGTAAATAATGCTGCAATGAACATGGGAATGCAGATATCTCCTTGAGATATTGATTTCAATTCTCTTGGATATAAACTCAAAAGTGAGATTACTAGATCATATGGTAGTTCTATTTTTAATTTTTTTAAGAACCACCACACTGTTTTTCAAGTCAGCTGCACCATTTTACATTCCTACCAACGGTCCACAAAAGCTCCAATTTCTCCACATCCCTGCCAACATTTGTTATCTGCTTTTTCATAATAATCATCCTCATGGATATGAGGTGGTTTCGATTTGCATTTTGCTGATGATTAGTGACACTGAGCACCTTTTCATATACATGTTCGTCATTTGTAGGTCTTCATTGGAAAAAATATCAATTCGAGATCTGTTCTTAAATGGGGTTATGTGGTGTTTTGTTTTGAATGGTAGGAGTTCTTTATATATTTTGGATATTAACCTCTTATCAATTATCCACAAAAGCCAAGACTTAAAAGCAACCAAAATGTCCACTGAACGATCAATGGAGAAAGAAAATGTGGTCTGTACACACATAGAATATTATCAGTCTTTAAAAAGAAGGAAATCCTGTCCTACACAACAACAAGACGGCCCGGGAGGATGTTACACGAGGTCTCGAAACTAGTCAGACTCCTAGAAGCAGAGATTAGAAGGTGGCTGCCAGGGGCTGTGGGGTGGCGACCGGGGAGTTGTTCATGGGTAGAAAGTTTCAGTTACGTAACAGAATGAGTTCCAGAGGTCTGCTTTACAGCACAGCGCCCACAGTTAACAATAATGTATGGTGCACTCGAAACATTTCTTAGGAGGACAGATCTCATGGTAAGTGCTCCTACCACAAGACAAACAAAAACAGAAACCTAAAAGGGCATGAGGAAGCTTTTGGAGGTGATGGATATATTTATTACCTTGATTGTGGTAATGGTTTCATGTATGAATATGTCCAAGGGCATCAAACTGTATGCATTAAATATGCACACCTTTTTTTTTTTTTTATCAATTATACTGCAATAAAGCTGTTTAAAAAAGAAAGAAAAGAAACCCAGAAAGGGCTCTACTGGGACCAGTTTGGCCTGGGGTGCCTACTGTGGTCCAATCAACTACCTCTGGGAGGTGGGTACTATTGTGCCAACTGGACATTACTAATGACAACCTGTATATGGAGGAAGGGTCAGTTCCTAGTAAGATACAAGGGGATGTGCAGGAGGGGGTGGCAATAGGGAGTGAGGAGGAAGGATTAAATATTTTTCTATTTGAGATTATCTATTTACTTATACTAGCTTGCAGGTACCATGTGACTACAAGGACAAGGTACCGAATAAAACAAAATAGTAACACAAAAGCCATATATGGTACTTACCGAGTCTCTGATCATAAGCACTGAGGTATCCTAAGATTCTACAAGGAGGTAAAGAGGACCTACTGATTATGTTCTGAACTGTGCTTTCCTGAATGATCTCTGATTCTGGCTTTGTAACTTGTTGGTTTATATCTCTTTAACGAACTATGATAAAATGGTTATTTAAGATCTCTTGTTTGCTGAAGTGTGGACTGATGGGGGTTTATTTCATGCGTGCAGCTGACCTACTGGTAGAAATCGACACCAAATCGCAGCAGAGGCCCTTCTGGTGTGCCATGTGACCACCCCCCAGCCGTCCCTACGCCAAGCTCCGCACTCTCAGCAACAAGCATCCCCAGTGTGAGCTCTCAGCCCTCACATGGCCCAGCTGTTCATTGCATGGGTAGACTCCAAGGAAAAAAGTAAAAACATTATGGCTGAGCTTTAGAGAGGAAAACAAGCTAGTCATCGTCCCGATGGATAACTAATATTGCCCGTTCCATGGATAGTGGTCCAAAGGAAGTGTATGCAATAAATGAGAGGAGCAGAGGAACAGCTGCTTAGGGCTTGCAGTGCTCCGACTCCAAAAGACTCTCGCTGCTGGATGAAATATCTCCAGTGCATACTCCGAAATGTTCTAGAAAACACACGAGGATGTCTCATGTGCCACATTGAGAAGTTAATACTTTCATAGCTGCCATTTTCTGGAGGCCACCAGGTTCCCTAAAGGGTCTTATTCCAATCTCTTCCTCCCATCTCCTGATGCTACCACTTCCCCCTGGGATGTCACTGGTTCCAGGACGCAGCTCGTCGATTTGGCATTCCTTGCTGAGAGCTGGCAAGTAGAGGTTGATGGGTTTGGCAACAGAATTATTCTGAGCAGAGCCAGTGTGCACCCTCTTGGTAACTTCAACCAAGGGAGGTTAAGAAGCAAACAAGACAGCTAGCACGTGTTCTTTTCTCCCCCTCTTCCTCCTCCTCCACCTCCCTCTCCTCCCCCTCCTCCTCCATATATCTTTCCTCAGTAGGGATTGGGTCTCCCATCACCAGACTGGCTGGTGGGAACTCAGGCCCCTTAACATGAAATGAACAAACATTTTCAAGTCACATAATTTTTGAGCATCAGCAAAGGATAGGCTTTTCCTGGTAAACGGCTTACCCTGGGTTGAGATCTTTTCAGTTGGCCCAGAACTGCTTCTGCTGTCTCTCCATGTGCCTGTTACCTGTCCTAGAAAAAGTATAAATGTCGACATAAGCTTGTAGTTCAGGCTTTTCTTCTGGCACTATTTCACCTTTCTCTGGGTACCAAGAAGGCCCTCTACCCCAATCCCCCATGCAATTAGCATCAGTGGGCTGCTTGCAGGCACGGTTAAATAGGCAACAGAGGAAGCGCGCTGGTTTCTGCTGTTGTGTTTGTGTATTTTCCCCAGTTTGCACACAGAACACAAGACGACCCGCTCTAACTACTGTTGTTAAGCCCTGATTGCTGCTGACACGTTATTAAGAACAACAAAGTGGAAGTCCTTTTGTTCTTTGCTCTCTCCAAGGGAACAGCCCACTCGGCCCTCCCCCACTGAGGTCAGATGCTCTCCTTCCTCCCATTTCATACCTACTTTGACTCTAAAACCATATATTTGAGCTGAACGAAACACTCAGGGGAATGTTCTATTGTAGAGGTACTGGTTTGGTTCATCTCATCTTATGTCAACAACCATTTGTTTCCAATCTATTCTTTTTTTTTTTTTAATGTTTTTATTTATTTTTGAGAGGGGGGAGGGGAAAAAAGAGAGAGAGACAGAGAGACAGAGAGACAGAGCATGAGTGGGGGAGGAGCAGAAAGAGAGGGAGACAGAATCTGAAGCAGGCTCCAGGCTCCAAGCTGTCAGCACAGAGCCCCATGCAGGGCTTGAACCCACAAACTGTGAGATCGTGACTTGAGCCGAAGTCGGACACCTAACCAACTGAGCCACCCAGGCACCCCTAGGATCTAATCTTTTCTCTGCCTTTGGGGTTGCACAGAAAACCAAGTAACAGTCCCTGTCCTCAAGGAGCTCACAGTTTATGGTGGAGAAAGAACAGCTAATCAAATACATTAAAATGACTTTGAAATAATTTATAGGAGGAAATGTAGATATTATTATGGAAGAAAGGGAGACACTGACTCTTACTGGGGTGTGAAAGGAAGTCTTTCTAAGGGCACTGATAATAGAGCAAAAACTTAAAGGAAGAATAAGAATTTTTCAAGCATTTATTTATTTGCCCAACAAATATTAAATTTCCAATGTCGTAGGGAGGTAGATTCCAGCAAGTATGTGAATGAGACCTGAGAGTGAGTGATGGATGGAGGATGGAGAAATATCAGGAAGAGGAAAGACCATGGAGAGGGGCCTGGATAGGTAAGAGAAGGTGCAGTTAAGAAACTAATGGGGCATCTGGGTGGCTCAGTTAAGCTTCTGACTCTTGATTTTGGCTCAGGTCATGATCTCATGGTTGGTGGAATTGAGCCCCAGGCAGCACAGAGCCTGCTTGGGATTCTCTCTCTCCCTCTCTTTCTGTCCCTCCCCCACTCTCTCTGTCTTTCAGAATCAATTAATAAACATTTGAAAAATTAAGAAAAAAGAAACTGCAGAAGGACAGGTGCACAGAAGAGGATGCAAGGGCAGGAGGTAGGACATAGGGACTCAATTCTAAAGAGCTTGAGCTTTACCCTTCAAAGGAGGAGAACTATTGAAGGACCCTAACAGTGACATAAGCAGATTTGTGTTTTAGCAAGACAGCGCTGTCCTGTGTAAAGGACAGTCTGGGTGGAGACAAGACTCAAAGAAAGGAAAGCAGTTAGGAGGCTATTGTTATAATTAACAGAGAAGAGCAAAGGCTTGGGTCTGAATAAAGGCAGTGATATTGGAATTGGAAAAAAGGGCATAAATGTGAGAGTTCAGAAATGATAGGGCTTGTTGCCTGCACAAGTGTAGTGGGTAAAGGACACGTCAGAGAAAACTAGAGTGGGAGAGGATTTACTGGAGGATGACAATCCGTTGTGTTTTGAACAACTTAAGATTGAAAATGCCAGTAAGTATGTCTTTTGAGCGGTCAGAAATGTGGGTCTTGACTGTGGGAGAAAGGCTGGGTTGGAGGTACTATTTGAGGAATCGCCTCCAAAGGTGGTAACCAAAGCCAAGGAAGTGGATGTAAGGACAGCATGTGAAGGGAAGAAGCACAAAGACGGAGTATCTGGGGGATAAAGTCTGGCAGAGAGAAGACAGCAAGGTGATCTAGACGAAAAACAGAGACAGAAAAACTCAAGAGACAGAAGAGATCGCTCTTAGAAGCCAAGGGGGGAGAAAGTTTCAGGAAGGTGGGAATGCAGAAAGAAATACTTTTAAAGGTAAAAAATAAAATGAAGGGAGAGAGGAGAGTGGAAAGAGAGAGAAGGAAGGACAGGGAGGAGGAAAGGCTGGGAGGTAGGCAGGCTTCAGAGAAGCCAAGTAGGATGAAGGCTGCAAAGAAGCTCTTGGACTTGACAATTAGGACATCACTTACTGAACTTAGAAGGAGCAGTTCAGTAGAGTTTAGAAGACATAGAGATTCCTTCCTACTCAAACTCTTTCATGAAGATTTTCACTTCAAGAGGCAAAACCACAAACAAAAACCCCTTTGACTTTGTTCTTTAAAAACAAAACAAAACAAAAAGGCAGACATGCACTAGCTCAGGTTGAGTCAGGTTTTAGCAAATTAGTGTAGTTCTGCTTCTGATTCACAGTTCAGCGCAGTTAATATCTGCCCCCAATGCCTTGCCATCTTCTGCATTCTCATAAGCCAATGACCGGTTCTTGGTAATCCTTTCCCTGGAAGACCCTACTCTTTTCCTGTTTGGTGAGCTAAGAACCTCAGAAGCTGATCTTATCATTTCAGAAATCTTATCACTTAACCTTCTGTCCATAGGTCTGATTACAGAATTTTCCAGCTCACAAAAAGCATACTTCCAAGAAAAATACCATGTTTCTTTGTCTTTCCTGTTTTGTTTTCCCCCATGTCCAGGAGTAAATTGTAGTGCTCTCGGCCAGAGCTATTTTGTAAAGCAAATTGGGAAAACACAACATAAAGTATGTGGGGAAATCTGTCAAGGAGAGAGGAACGAACTGAAAGAGGCAAAGACATCACAATAAAGAGCCATAGATTAACCATAGATCTAAGGGGAGAATGGAAAATAAAGAAGAGAGAGGGAGAAAAGATAGCACAGATAAATACAAAAGTAAAGGTAATATATTATTTTAAGGTATTCTTATATCTTAAGATGTTTGTTGACTAAATCAAGGAAAACAAAGCAGGAGAAAACATGGGGCCACCGTGAACACTGCCTCTTTTGTGACCCTCAGTTGCTGGGTACCCTATCCTCTCTCATGTTGTAGGATAAATCCTGCCTGTTCTAGAAGGTGGGATGAGGTGTGCGCTGGGCGGTGGGGCTGCTGCCCAAGTCTCTCATATTGTAGAGATGCCCTCTCTTTCATGATTGCTGCTATTTCACAGATTCACATCTGTTTACCCTGGGTAGTAAATGGCCCCTCTGAATCTGTACTTTGCAAGGCTATGACCAGGTCGACTGTCTTTGGAGACTGGTGGGTTGGAATTCCCAGAGCAGTTGACTCAGAAACCTCCCTTTCATTGCTCAGAGAGAAATATCTGCACACAGATAATGGGCTGAACCCGGGCTTCATCTGGTTGCCAGAATGAACATCCAATGGGTATGTTAGATGTAATAAAAAGTCTTCAGCAGGGGTTATTGTCTATTGGACACTTCCTCAGGACTCTGTCTTTCTGCCTCTTGACTAGTCTCTCTAATTATTGGCATCATTCTCTCAGTTGGTTTCTCCATGAAGAGGTGACTGACAACTGGCAGGCCCAGATTAAGATCCATATACTATGAAAACCAGACAGAGAGGTGGCTCTTAACCTAATTTTATCTAGAAAGTCTCTATGAAAGGATTATGATCAACCTGGGTTGGATTCTATGCCCATCCACAGACCAACCGCTGTGGCCATTGAGATGAAGTTCTAGGATTAGCTCATTTCAGGCCAGGGGTCTACATCTCAATCACTAGCTAGAGAGATATGGTCCCATTAGATGTTAGGTCCCTATAATTCCTGAAGAAGGTTTGCCGGAGATTGCTAGAAAAAGAGTATCCTTGCTCTTCACAGAGTGCCGAGCCACCTGAAGAAACTCTCTCTCTTCTGGGTATTGCAAGTGTGTGTGTGAAGTATGAGGATGCCAAAGCCATTTTGCAAGTATGAGGGGAGTCGGCCAACCACAGAGGAGGACATGCCTGAGGATGTGGTACAGACACAGAGCTGGAGTCTCTAGACCAATCCAACCCTGAACCCTGCCCTTCCTTGGGCATTCGGGCCAACAGCTGTTCATATTGAATTCATATTGAATTTCAGGTTTGTTTCTGTTTTTGTTTTGCAACTTGTAACCCAAAACACTCTAACTGGTATGTGGTAGGTGGGGACTGGTTCCAGAAAAAACAAGAGATGCTGAGCAAATGAAAAAAGGTCCACTAAAATGAGCATGATGAGCAAGTGGCAGGGAGGATGTTTGTGGCCAGGCTTAAGGTTGAGGGAAGAGCCCTGGATCCTCACTGATATTCAGTAGAAAACACCGGCAGGAGAGCAGGGTGAGGCTTCCTCATAATTACTGAGCCTCATGAAAGTTCCTCACTACGCACATCTGCTGTTTCTGGGAGCTAGGTCCGAGGGTGAGGAGTACTTGGTTGAGGAGGCTGGGGTCTTCCCTTTTGCACAGTGATCTCTGAGGAGGTGGAGCTGGTACCTTGAGCTGGGGGCCTAGCTCCTACCCCTGCACCCCTTCTTTGCTTCTCCAGGATTGGCCTCCAGGAGGTGCCACAGAGGGAAGGGTAGGTGAGGGTCAGGGCCACATGAAAAGAGGGTTCTGTGAAGCGAGGGCTTGCGAGAAGGCGCTTTCGGGAGACAGAGGGCAGTAGGGCAGGGCACGTCTCCACATCCGCCGGAAGACTCCAGCTTGGCCAGCTCCTGGGGAAATGGCTCCTCCCCAGGTGCCAGCTTCTCACCAGACCCTGTGGCCAGAGAGTCCACTCATCTCTTTCTCTCACCCAAACCCCAGGGAAGCCCAGACCCAGGGGACAATGCTGCCTTGTTGTGGAGCTCTGATTTCTGAGTGGCCTCTTGTTTGGGGACCCAGGGAGCAAGAAGAACGAACTGTGAAGCTAGGAAAGTATTGCCCTGGAGCTGGGCTGCAATTTCTTTTTGTTCCTTGCCAAGTGCCCCTCCGATCTAGGACAGAGGGCCTGCTCCCAGCTGGAAGTCAGAAGGGGCCCCGGCCTTCAGGCTCCGGGAAAGCAGGACCACAGTGAGGAGGAACAAAAGCCTCACAGATCCCTCAGGGAACTGTGAGGTGTCTGAGTCCGAGGATTGTTCAGCCCTAACCTGACTGGTGCATCTGGGAGAGTGATTATAGGTGACTCATCCATTCTTGGTCTCAGGGCTTTGTCCCACAGAGGCATTAGAGTGACTTTGCTTGACAAAGAGGCCTGGCCGGTGTGCTGGTTGTACGTATACACTTACCAGTTCGTGTGCTACTGTTGCTTGTGCACGCCTCTGCTGCAGGGGTGCCACGAGTAACTGCAAAGATTCTACCATAGGCGATGAAAATGCGTGGACCTTTCTTAGACTACAAAACAGCCTCCTAACTGCTCCCTTGATGCTCTGTCAGGGATCCTTGCACATTCTCACCACAGAACCCGTTAAATAACAGTTCTCAATCCTGACTGCCCATTAGAGTCATTTAAGGAGTCTTTGAAAATACCAAGTCCTGTGCCCCATCCCCAGACATTTGGACATATAAGGTCTAGGTCTAGGGCATCCTCAGACCATCCTGATGTGGAGCCAGGGTTCAGAACCATGGAACCATAAGGAAGGAACCGTAAGCCCCTCTGCTCTGGGTGGGGCCCAAGTTGCTCAAACCCAGGGTGAAAGTCCTTAGTCTTTACCTGTTTTTTTATGCAACATTCCTATGATTTTTTGCTATAAACTTCATATATCCATAATATAACTCTACTCTTTTAAGTTATTTACCAACAAGCTAAATTTCCCCTCCAAGAAGGTGCTCCACATTCTTCCTTTGTCTGTCACAGCAGCACACAACACCAAGCTCCTAGACCACGTAGACCCCAGGGAGGAGCGCCAGGGCTGGTTTCCTCGTGCCTCCCAGAAAACCTTTCACTGACAAGTCTTTGGAATATGTTTGTTGATGATATTTACCAAGAGCAGGTCATTTTTCTTAAAAGGTCCCTCTGATCTCCTCTTTGTTCAGGATGTATGGTGGCTCTCCATGGCCAGGTACCCTGATTCTGAAATGGGATACAGAATCCTGGGGGTACAGGAGCACTCCATCATGGGATTCATGGACATTTTTTAAAAACTAGGTATATTCTTATTTTATTTATGTTAGATAAATATAAATAGGATATAAAACCTGTGATTCTTATATTATTATTTTTTTAAAGGAATAGTTTTAAATTTGATTTAAGGAAAATCACTATAGTAGTAGTGGTAGTACAGGTGGTACTTGGGTGTGTGTGTCACCAAATGATCAAAGGATGGCATTCAAGGCCTCCTAATATGGTCCTGACCTGCCATTCCAGCTTTATTTTTTCTCCCTTCCCAATAGACGCCCTCTGCTTTGTCAAAAAGGCTTACGCATTGTCCTACATATAGAGGTCCCATAAAAACAGGGGCTCTAAAACTATCCAACCTGGTTGAAACCAGTGGCCCAGGCAAACTCAAGGGGAGGAGGAACATACTCCACTTCTTGATGGGGAAAGTGCACGGAAGGTTCTAGAAGCACATGCAGAATGGATAGTATTGTCACGGCTGTTTTGGGGAAACACAATCTGCCTTAATCCATTTTATGGATTTCATGTATGTTTAAAAATCTTCATTGTATATGTGTGTGGTGTGTGTGTGTGTGCAGACAGATATACATCTATCTATCTATCTATCTATCTATCTAAGTTAGGTTCAAGAGAAACTGACAAGAAATTCTTTTTCCTCCCCTCCCTCATTACAGGAACCTGGGAATAATCCAGCTTGAAAGAAACTTCAGGGAATAAATTTGAAGTGCCAGGCATACAGCAAACACTCAATAATGTGATCGCTATTGCTAGATGACACGGAGGCCACTTCTGGTTTCTCTCCCCTGGCCACAAACACACATGAGCAGTCTTATCTCCAGTATGTCATGGAAACCTCACCACCCTGTGAGACAGATACTCCTAACCGTTATCTGCGTTTAACTGATGAGGCAATGGAGTCTTAGAGAATTGAGGAATTTTCCCCTAATTTCCCGAATTTAATCCTCAAAGTTTCACGAAGGGGGTAATTTTATGTCCATTTTAAAGACAGAGAAAGGGAGATTAAGTACCTTGCCCAAGATGGGACAGGGTGGATTTGAACCCAGATTTTTCTGACTCTGGTCTCAGTGTGGTTCCCACCTTGGACACGGCTTCCCAACAGTGAGGGTGTGGTGTGTTTGGGGGGTGAGGGCTTCATGGTGGCTCTCCGTGCCAGCGAAGCTGCCAGGTGGTCATGGCTGAGTTTGTTCTTTCCGTAGTTCGCTGCAGATGGTACCCGGGAGCCAGTGGCCACTCACCCTGAGGTCACGGGGAAACATAGCTGCTGTTGTTCCAGGGTGCAAATGTGCTTATTTACTCTAGCCAGTGGGAAAATGCCAGTTCCTGTGGGAAAGGGGCGAATGTGCAGAGGGGTGTGTGGGGGGGTGTAGAGAGGTGATGGGGACTGGCATGAAGTGGGCAATGTGGCATGATGACTCTGCCCTTTTCAGAGCCACATCCTATGCACTCTCCGCTCTGGACCTTTGCACATGCTACTCTTTAGTCAGTGATCATTTATTCATTCAGGAGATCTTTGTGAAACCCTCTTACTTGCTAGTCACTATGAAAGGTGCAGGAGAGAAGACGGGACCAGATGGGAAAGTCGTGCACCCCTCCCGGAGCTTACCTTCAAGTAGTCAGGGGAAGGGGGAGGGACAGAAAATATTCATGTAAACGAATAAAAAAGATAATCCCAGACTTGTGATCTGTTAATCACTAAGAAGAAAATAAACAAGAGAATGAAAGGGAATGGCTTGGAACACTTCCCAGACCTAATTATCCTTCAGGATGTAACCCAGATAGCACCTCCTCTGGGAAACCTTCCTGGTCCAACAAGGCTAGGTTAGATGAGCCTCTAACATGGCTCACATGGCCAGTTACCTGCTTGTGTCACTTGTTTACTGCTCTGTCTCTCCATTAGCCTGTGTGCCCCTCGAGGACAGAGACTAGGTAGTGTCCCAGGTGCCTGGACACTGTCTGGCAGCACAGGTGTTCAACGCCTATTTGTTAAAAAAATGAATGGATGGAGGGATGGCCACGTTTGGTAAAACGTCACCCTGAAGACTGAGGCTATTTTTAATGCAGTTATAGTCTCGAAACCATTTGATCTTATTGTATTCTTCCTAACTGTTGCTGGCTGTTGTTTTTTTTTAAAACATATTTTGGGATCTTAATGAATGAGAATGATTTGCACTACAGCATATGGCTACTTTAATTAAGCAAAGGGTATCATTTTAGGAGGATAATAAATACTGTATAATTTATCAGGCCTCGTGTGTATTTTACAAGTATACCATGTGGGCCGTATAAATCATTCTATACTTGGGAGGGGTAGAAAGAATCCCTATTGACCTGATGGAAGACAGTGCATGGAAAAAAAATGAGCTGAACTCCCTGAGTGCCCCTGAAGAGGAGGCCATCCATGCAGCCGTCACCTTGGGATTCCCTGGGTGCCCTGAAAAGCAGAGTAACTCAGAAGGGAGAGTGGGAGTGGGGAAGAGCCACACTCTGGGGTTGTAGAATGAGGAACCCTCTGTGTTTGCTCTTCAATGAAGGAAGCACATTACCACGTGCTGAAGAGATAGGAGTCTGCAGAAGGAGATGCCGCTTGGAGGGCTGGAAAAAGGCCTGGGCTCTTGGGTTTTGTTGCTAGGCATTTGCCCGGGGCTGGAGAATTTGAATCCATCTGGGAGTAGGGGCAGACTAAAAGTAAGGCAGGGGGAAGGCAAGCTCAGCACACGCGCCATGGGAACCCAGTAGTACTGGGATGCAGCAAAAGAACACTGACATGTTATAACCAGACCCCGACACAGCCGACAGACTGGCGGGGCCCAGGACCTCCAGTGAGCTAGATGCCTTTGACCCAGAACAAGGTGCCCTGGCTCCCTGAGAGGTCTTAGTATCCTGAGAAGTTCCCCATCACTAGAGACAAGGACAATGGCGGCCAGTGCTATGGGGCTGGGGTGCCTGGACGGTGAGTCTCTGGGCAAATGGAAACCGAAGGGGTGTTCTAAAGAACGAATCTTCCCCTACAGAACTCGCGGATGCTTGCTATAAACTAACCTGCGATTCGCCCTCCTAAAGGGAGTAGAGTAAGAGGATCCGTGGAAAAAAATGGAACCAGAATGGGGGTTTGGTGGAGTGAGTCACGTCACATAGACAGAAGGAGGGGGAGAAGGGCATTAGCAGGAAAGGAGGAACAGCACATCATGTATCATACCTTTCATTACATTTTCGATGACCCCATGTGGGAGATATCCATTCTATCTCTCCGTCATCTCTCTATCTGGTCCAGAGGCTCCAAAGAGATGTACGTTGGGAAACAGTTAAGAAGGTGATCTAGCTGAGCACAGCCTTTGTGGACAGGGAAAGCTAGCCTATTCTAATTTCATATACTTTGGGGGAAGTATAAAGGAGGTAAGATTGAAAAGTAGCTGTAGAAGAGATTATAGAGAACCCTGAAGACTTCATGCATAAATTTTAAAATAAAAAATATGCAGTTACTGGCACCTGCCTGCAATATGCAAGGCACTCTATTCAGGCTGGGATTTATCAGGACTTGAGCGCAACTTAATTACATGGCTGCCTAGACAGTCCCACCTGGGTGTCCCAATGGCACATTGGAGTCTACGTGGCCATCACTTGACTCCTCGTCTGCCTGCCCAAATGAGCTCCCTCCCCTCCATTCTTTTGCCCAGTTAAAGGTACCGGCACGCACCCACTCACCTGAGCAATAAACTCAGTACCCACTGAAGACCTTTCCCTCTCCTGCACTCTCCATGTTAAATCAATCAGCAAGTGTAATCAGCTTCACCTCCTAACCCTTTCTCTGATTTCTCAATTCCTTTCTATTTCTTTTCTTGGACAATTGTGTTAGACTCTTACGGGTGTCCCTGCCTCCCGGCCTGTGGCAGTCCCCCACCCCGGCCTCAGACTCCACACCATCAACATACTGTTTTGTGCCGAGAATCCCACAAGGACTCTTTAATAGCTAACACAACAGTAGTTGCTGATTTTTTTAAAGCTTTAGAACATTTCTTTTTCCGACGAAACCCCAATAAACAAAATAGAACAGAGCCAAGGTGCTCTGAAGAGTGTCTTACTTGCTCAGTTTTGCTCCTTATCCCAAAGCAGCATGAAAGACCCCCAGTGACCCCAACGAACACAGTTTGAGAGGTCACAGGACGTGTCCAAGACACCTAGTGTGGTTTAGGTATCCCTTTACCATCTGGCCCCTGACCATCTCTCCGATTCCATTTCCTGCCACTTTCTCCCTCACTGCTTGGACCATCCTGCCCTCCTGTCTGGCCCCATTAACAGAGCGGCCTAGCACCACTGATCCTCCAAATTCTGTTCAGGCATCATCTCCAACTGGAAGCCTCTTTAAACCTTCGAGGAACTTAGCCAGAATGCACTATTAGGTGGACAGTTTTCCCCAGGAGACTGTAAGCTCCTTGAGGACCCAGCCAGTGGCCCATTCATTTCTCTCCTTGGTTCCCAGCTCCTAGTAAAGCCCCCTAACTCTCATCACACTGAGCTGTGGAATGAAGACCAGGCACGTCCCCTAACTCCACACGCGGACTGTGCAGAGTCCTGCTGTGTTGCCTTAGGGTCTCAGCGATCACAGACTAACCCCCTGTGTCCCGTGGTGCTAGATCAGGACATCTGGCACCCTCCGCGGGGGTTCAGCCGGCCTGTGTGGCCCTTATTTGATGGATGGCCACTTCGCCAGCTCTCTCCCTGCCAGCTCCAAAGGCAACACCAGTTGTTATTGCAGATAAAGTGACTTATCGAATACCTTGGGCAAGAGGCCAGTGAGCTGGGCCGATGAGCGGCGGAAAGCCGTTGCTCCAAGACTCTAATCGACATGCAGCTCTTTGAGGAAAAGATGAGTGATGAGGGCATTTACTTCAAGAACCAGATGCAGGCCTTCGCCATCCCTCTCCTCACACGACAGGAGTGGGTCCAGGTTTGGGTCGGCCTGGCACCTAATACGGAAGATTTAGAAAACACAAAGCCCACGGTCACTGTGTGCTTTGAGGGAGAGAGTGGCTGGACAACAGCTTCGCAACAGTTGTAAAAAATGATGGTGTCATGAGCTGAAATGCCCTCCCCAAATTCCTACGTGGAAATCCCAACCCTCGGCACCTCAGAGAGCAGCCGTGTTGGGAGATGAAGGTCTTTCTGGAGGTAAGATGAGGTCACTAGGGCAAGCCCTGACCCAGTATGAGTGGGGGGCTTGTAAGAAGAGGAAGTTTGCCCAAAGCTATGCACAGAGGGAACACCACGTGAAGACCCAGCGAGGGGACAGCCATCCGCAAACTAAAGAGAGAGGCCTCAGAAGAAGTCAACGCTGTTCACACCCGGAGCTCGGACTGGCAGCCTCCGGGTATGTGAGAAATCAATTTCTGCTGTTGAAGCCGGCCAGGCTGAGGCACTTCGTTAAGGCAGCCCTCACGCACTAATACAGACGGTGGGTGTGGTGACAGTCTCGGGCTACAGCGCAGGTCCTTTGGGGGCTATGGGATGCTCCCGGGTGCCGCTGTCGTCCTCACGGACGGCTTCTTGTTGCCCTGCTTCCATGAGGATGTCTGCATTGTGCCCTGGCTTGGCTTTCATCACACTCTCATGCGAGAGTTCTTTTTGTCTACCTCTCTGACTCCCCGCCTCGCCTCAGCTCTTCCGGGGAAACATTTTGTCTCTCTTATTCCCAGGACCTGGCACAGAAGCAGTACCCAGGAGCTACAGATTTGTGGAATTGATGAATTGGAGTTTACCATCCGTATCTGTGCCCAGCCGTTCTGCCAGAGTTGGTTCCTTAGTTGCCCTGGCTTGGGGGTCCTCAGCTCCCCCTCCCCTCCAGCTTCTCAGGCCACTGGCTGCTCTGCTAAGCAAGCCCCCAGCAGGGGGAGGTTCGGAATGGAAAGGTCTCCCAAGGGGGAAGAGAGATGATTGGTCCCTGTCTTGTCCGGAGAATGTGATTGGCTCTCTGTCTGAACAGGCTCCTCTGATTGGCTCCTCGAGCAGTAAGTGGCTAAAGAAGCCCTTCCCTTTAGGCGTTTCCCTGTAGCTTTCAGGCTGCGGGAGGAGGCAGGCTCTCTTGCAGCTGGCTCTGGTCTAGCTCCTGTTTGCCGCAGCCTGAAGGTACAAAAGGTGCTCCCAGCCCCAGCAAACAGCTTTTTCCTAGACCTTTGGGGACGGGATTAGCTGTGGGTCAGCAGGGGTCTAACACAATCTGCTTCTGTTGGGCAAACAAAACAACTCTTGATATACGTCCTCTCTGGTCTTGACACCTTTAACTCAACGCAGAAAATCAAATCACCTCCCTCCGCTTGGATTCTAGCCACTTCCCTGGCTCCTCTTTTCCTTTGGTTTCCCTCCTGGGGTTCGACCTGCATTTTCCTTTTTCTGCAGGTTGAAAATGTAGGTTACGGCTGGGCTGTCAAATCAGGAAGGACTGGCAGGTAGAAGGCGAGGCTCTCCCATCCTTCACAGCCTAGAAATGTTCCTTACAGTTCCCGCAGCCTGAGTGATACTTGGAAGTCTGCAGTGATAATAATAAGTATTACTGTTGACATGTTGTGGCTAACAGTTTTCACGTTATAATAATTCCTCATACAGCTTTGATCTTAACGAGTAGGTATTACATTTGTCTTCAGACCCCTGGTGCAATTTGCAATTTTTGGCTTCACGGTTTACATTTTGAGGGTGCGGAACATGTTGGCTGGGAGGTGAGGTGACTGGGTCTGATGGGGTGCGGAGATGCAGAAGACCCATTAGGGGAAGAAGAGGTGTCACCACTGTGGGGAGTGGGGGATGATTTTGCCAGGGGAGGCGGCCATTTTGCAAGATGTAAATCATCACTGGAACGTCATCACTCCTCCTCCTTTTCTGGCCCCCTTTCTGAGAAACGTCAGCACCAACTTAAAAAATCATAATAACTGAAAAACTGCTTTGTAGAAAATGGGAACTAGGGTGCATCACCTGCTGTGTGGGAAGGGAATGCTGGTGGGATAAGTTTTAATAACAGGACCCTGCCTGAAACTTTGAAAAGTAGCCACTCCTCACTCATTTTCCTCCATTTTGACATGCTGGGTTGGTGCAAAAGAGAGACATTTTCTCTTGTGAGACTCAGGAGCGGCAGGGCTAACTTACGGGGCAGCCGTGCATGAGAGGGTCCTTACGAAGTCCGTAACACAACTCCTGGTGCATAGCAAATGCTCAATAAATGGTGAGTATTACTATATTATTAAAAATACAAACGAGACAATGAAAGAAAATGTTTCTTTTTCTCCAAACTCCTGAGATAGTCTCTCTCTTGTTTGGGGTTCACGTGGACTCTCTGCTGACTGTCCAAGGAGACCGTGAGACATCTTGAGGGGCAGGACAGGGGGCTGGTTCTTGAACCTTCCATGACAATTCCTTGTGTGCTCACTCTGAGACCAGCTTATTTTCTCCCAGGTATCTGATTTGAGATTTCCTTCTCAGACTGAACTGAGGTTTTACTAGTCACTGAGTCAGGGGGCGCTGCTAAGGGTTGTACATTAGTTTCCTAGAGCTATTGTAACCAAGCACCACAAACTCGGTAGCTTAAAATAGCAGAAATGTATTCTCTCACAGTTCAGGAGAGGCCAGAATAAGGTGCTGGGAGGAGCATGCTTTCTCAGCAGTCTAGAGGAAGCTCCTGCCTTGCTTCCTGCGGCTTCTACCAAACCCAGGAATCCCTGGGCAAGCATGGCATCACACCACTGTCTACCTCCACCATCACAGGCTCATCTTCTCTGTGTTTGTCTGTCTCTCTCTCTCTCTTTTTTTTAAGTTTATTTATTCATTTTAGGCAGGGGAAGGGGGAGAGAGAGAGAGAGAGGAAGAGAGAGAAAATCCCAAGCAGGCTCCATGGCACCAATGCAGAGCCCGATGCAGGGTTCAAACTCATGAACTGTGATATCATGACCTGAGCCGAAATCGAGAGTGGGATGCTTAATCGACTGAGCTGCCCCGGCGCCCCGTCTCCCCTTTTTCCAAGGACACCAGCCATATTGGATTAAGGATCCACTCTATTCCAGTGTGACTTCATCTTAACTGATCACATCTGCAATGACTCTATTTCCAAATAAGGTCACATCCCAAGGTACTGGGAGTTAGGACTCCAACATAACTTTCTGGAAGACAAAATTGAAACTATATCAAGGCTTTTCAATCACGCATCTCAACAGGACTTGAAAATAGCAGGGCTTTGGGACAGAGCCCTGGGCCTTCACTTCCAGAAATGCTGCACCAGAAAAGACAGGGACTGACTCTGGTGGCTGGGCTTCCCTCCATCCTGCCCGGCTTTGGGCCTCACCCTGCCAGGGCTGATTAAACCACATTCCCCCTTCCACTGCATCCCACGCGTCCTCGGCTCAGTGAGCAGAAGTCAGGGCTCGGCTGAACGTTCTGACCCGGGGCCACTCCTCCAGGCCAGTCGGAGCACGTCTCGCCCGAGAGGGCCAGCCTGCTGGAGTGGACGTGACTTGTCTGCTAGCCTGTCACCCTGCTCCTGCTACCCGCTCCCCCCCACTCTGCTTCCAGTAAAGGTTGTCAAGGCATAGACACTAGCTGAAATCCCACTGTCTGGAGGACAGGCTGAGTGACAGTCACAACTGAGCAGAAAAGGGCACAGAGAGAGAGAGAGAGAGACAGAGACCAACACAAAGAGCAGAGTGAGAGCCTGAGTTCAGAAAGACAGGGTCGGGGACGGAGGGTACTGCTGTCCCTGACTCCCTGATGCCCACAGCAGCTGTTCTGCCTCCCTGGAAGGAGTCCTGGCTGTGCTTCCCAGAATCCTCCTCTGGTCTGGCCCCGTTACCCAGCTACTTATAGACATCATGGAGCCCTGACGGAAGGGACAGAGTAAGCCGTAAACTCTTCTCCTACACAGGGTTATTTCCCATGGTTTGCCTCAGAAGGAGATAGTCGTTGGCTTTTATAATTTTTTTCTAGAAAGATCTAAATGTTCTGTAATTAACCTATTAGTATTAATTATACACTTGTAGTCATTTATTTGCTAATCTGAAAAAAACGAACCTCCTGGATTCAAAGAAAAGGTTCCCCACCAACCCCCATCCTCTTTTTTCTTTCCTCCTGTGAAGTGTTTAAATCACTTGTGAACACAGAGGGAATAATAATAATAAAAAGAGTGACATCTGATGGGAGAGCAGGGGAGTGGTGAGAGATACAAAGCCCCTGAGCAGTCAGCGGGGAGCGAAGGTTCTTCCATATCCATCAGGGGAGGGGAGGGGACAGCCGCAGGGTCCCTGGACCTGCCCAGGGAGCAGGGCCCCGAGGCTGGCCCACTGGGGCAGTTTCCTGCCCTGTGCCTCTGGGCCCTTATGGCTCAGCTTTCACACAGGGATCCCCAGGGATCACGTGGGTGCTGCTGTCGTCAGCTGCTATCTGTCTGCCTCGACCTCCTTGACAGATGAGGCTCACGCCTGAGACATACTCTCTCAAGACACAGAAACACACACACATGTATGTTTACTGTGTGGGGATACAAGGCATTATAATAACTTGTAACCACCACAAATATTATGAGCACGTCTGTCACTCGCAGATGTGACAAAAAACAAGATAAGCTGCTGTGACATACAATTGGTCTGTACAGCCTCCAGTGCCACTTTTCCTCTCCCTGCTGCAGGAGAGCCTGTCAGAGTGCAAGAGAGAGAGGGACCGTCAGGAGCTTCAAGAGGGCTGGGCCTCCCCAGAAACTGAATGCCAATTTGGGTCCTCCATCTCAGCGGCCCCGATTAGACTCCCCCTGGGTGGGACTGTAAACACAGAAGAAGCGGTGTCACAGAGTGTCGCCAGCAAAGGACAAATGTTTGTCTAGTGTGGTATGGCACCTTCCTGGTCTCTCTGAAACTCTGAATTTCTCCTGCCCCACCAAGTCTAGGAGAAAGCCGTTGGGTTCCCACACCTTAGGCTGCGAGTCTCCTTGGTGGTGCAGTGTTCAGGTATGTGGGGCCCCGTCTCCCAGCTCCTCGGGAAGTCAGAGAACACAGTTGGACTGGAACGCCCTCAGCATTTCTCACAGATTGACCACTGTCCCAAAGCTCTTGCTCAGTGGGGATTCCACACCTGTGGATAAATGATAGGCTGTGTGGCAACCATGCAAGACCTATGAAGAGAGAGTTCTAAAAAATAATTAAATGGGTAATTTGACGCTTGCTCCTTTCTTCCATCTCCGTTCACTGAAGATACATAAAACCTAAGGAATCACACTTTGCTCTGGACCTAACCATCTGCCATTTCAAGCTTGGATGTCTTCCCTCCCCTCCTTCCCCCTCGCTTGGTTCCAGAGGAGGGTTCCAATCCCGGGGCTTTGCTGGGGGCTTCCCCAAGAAGCCTGGAGTCTTCCCCTTGGACGGAGATCCATCGATGGTCTTGTCCCCATTCTCCCCCCGGCTCAAAACAGATCCACAGGTCTAGGGACTGGGTTTCAATATGGCAACGCCTCATTGATCTGGGCATTGTTCAAACTCACACAGACTAGCTAGGTTAACTGAAACCTATCCTATCAAGAGCCAAAATCATTTCTTAAAAAAATTAATCACTTTTAGTAGACATTTTTCAAAAACACATTACACACTTTCTTTCCTCCCATAACAGAGGCTACTGATCATCATTTCCTGGAGCTGTAATCTGTGTCTGCACCTGCCTCCTAGCTGCTCTGACTCCTTTTTCAATGTCAGAAGATAGGCTTGCACTCCGTTCCCTGCAGGTGTCCGTCTCTAGTAGTCATTCTGCCTTCCTTCTGCTTGGCTCTTTCTATGTGTGCTGCTGCAGACTTTGGGGGGACCATGAGACCCACTTCCTCAGCCGGCTACATCTCAGAGGAGAGTCAGGGAGGCCCTCAACAAGAAGCCGAAGAGGCAGGTTCTGGACTGAGCAGAGACAGGGCTCTGGGATGGCTGTTTTGGGTGGTCAAGGACTTGTGGCTTATTACATTGGATGTTCTGCCTTATAGGATGGGGAGTTAGAGATGCCAGGGAAACATCGTCTCTTTAGGGGCAGCCACCGCACATTAAAACCCTTAGTCATTTCTGCTGTTTACATGGCAGAATGTCAAGGAGGCGACAAGGAAGAAAAGAGTTTACTGAACATTTCCTGAGCATTCTGCGACGAGTGCTCTGCTAGGAACGCTGACCTGCTAGTTCACTCGCTTCTCCCTGCAACCTAGAGAGGTAGACACCATTGTCCCGATTTTAGGGCAGAGAAAACAAAGGCTTAATGCTACTAGTTAGTAAGCTGCAGAATCAAGGCGCCAACTCAGGCCTGTCTCACTCTGAAACCTATTGTCTTTTGGGGTGCCTGCATGGCTCAGTCGGCTAAACATCTGCCTTCAGCTCAAGGCATGATCTCATGGATCGTGAGACTGAGCCCCACGTCAGGCTCTGTGCTGACAGCTCAAAGTCTGTAGCCTGCTTCAGATTCTGTGTCTCCCTCTCTCTGCCCTTACCCTGCTCACAGTCAATGTGTATCTCTCTCTCTCAAAACTAAATAAACATTTAAAAAAGCTGTTGTCTTTTATACTTTTTATCCTTTTTAAAAACATAGAATTCCTTTTTAATTCCTTTTTCATCTCTTTCTTTTTAATCTTCTTAATTTTTCTTTTTTTTTTAAGTTTATTTATTTTGAGAGAGAGAGCGCCCAGGGGACGGGCAGAGAGGGAGGGAGAGAGAGAATCTCAAACAGGCTCTGCACTGTCAGTACAGAGCCCAACCCGGGGCTTGATCCCATGAACCGTGAGATCATGAACTGAGCTGAAATCAAGAGTCGGAGGCTTAACTGATGGAGCCACCCAGGCTCCCCTTAATTTTTCATTTTTAATGAATGAAATCATTAATGAAACCCCAATGTAAGAGATAACAAAATGCTCCTATGGACTGCTTGGGCTTTTCTAGGCGCCAAGACCCTATTGGAACCCTAGGGCCCCACAGAACCCAGACTGAAAACCATGCTAACCAGGCCCAGGGACGTGCTATGATAGGATCTTATGGTTTAGGAATTCTCAAATAGGGCCTAAATGAAATGGTCTCTAATCATGCCCAAGAAAGGGGAGGGATAGACGGCCTTCTACTGGAGAGATCTGTACATGATATACCACCTCAGCCCAAGTCCTCTGCCCTCACTGGGTTTGCACACACTCAGAAGAAAGACGTCTTTGATATCTGATTACATTTGGTGGTGCTGATGCTGCAGACCTGGGCAATTCACTGTTGGTGAATTCACTTTCTCCTTGTAAATCTTCTATGCTTCTCTTCAGGACCATTTGTGCTTGAATTTTCAGGGAGCAAAATTATGTTGTTGGACTATGTGGTACCTGTGATGCCTGAGACACATCCAGGAATTCCCAGACAAAACTCCCAGGCAGAGGACATGGCAGGCCTGGAAGTGGAGGGATGAGTGGCCTCAACAAGAAGACTCTGGAACAAAGCTGTGGTATGAGTTCACGTGGAGAGGCAGTGAGGAAAGAGAGAGTTTGAAAGTTTGGGTTCTAGAGTCAAGCAAACCAGGATTTTTCATCCAGTCTCTGCTGTTTCCTTAGTCTCCCTAAGCCTGAGTGTTCTGAGCTGAAAAATGGGGATAAAAATCTCTCCCTCGCTAGTTTGCTATAGTGTTCAATGGAGTGATGCATATAAGGGGGTTGGCACGGTGCCTGGCACATAGTAAAAAATCAGTAACCATTAGTCGCTCTTATTATTATCCTCCCCAATCATTATATAATCAGACAAGAAATCCAAGGACTAAGAAGTCAATATAAAAAGCAGAAAGTTATTTAGGGCCTAGTCATAATGTTTAAATTAGTCTAATGACAATTAGTACATTGGTCTGTATTTTATTAGGAGACCCCAGACCTGGGGCTTACTTTCCAAGCAGAGACACTAAGTTGTTGGCATTTGAATTTGGGGCACTGGGTGGCTTAATAGGTTAAGTGTCCCACTCTTGATTTCAGCTCGGGTCACGAGCTCATGGTTTGTGAGTTCGAGTACCGCATCGGGCTATGCGCTGACAGTGCGGAACCTGGGCTGGGGATTCTCTCTCTCTGCCCCTCCCTTGCTTGCATTCTTTCTCTCAAAATAAATAAATAAATAAATAAATAAATAAATAAATAAGCAAACAAACAGATGAATTTGGAGCACAGGCGAGGGGCCCTCAGCATATAGATAGTATTAAGCAATGGGGCTAATAAGTTATTACATGAGAGAGCGGGACAGAGACAAGAAGGGGTCTGGCATGGAATGGGAGCCAGTGAAGGAGACCAAGAAGGAAGAGCCATCAAGGGAGAAGGAAAGCCAGGTGGCCCACAGGCCGTAAGAGAACAATTCAAGAAAGGGGAGGCCAGCTGCACTGAACAGTGGGAGGCTGGGAAGGGACGCTGCATGTGGACCTTGAGGTTGTTGGGACCTTGGCAGGGCAGTTTTATGGGGGAAGAGACGCCGAAGCCTGATGGGGGCTGGAGGGGAGAAAGGCAGGTGAGGAAGTTGCGGTTATGAGCACAGACAACTCTTCAGAGATGATCTGCTGAGATTTCTCCCTGGGACCTGGAGCCGAATGAGTTCTATCTGGAAATGTGGTGGTGCGAAGGAAGAAGGGTGAGCTCTCCTTGGATCCATCAGCCGGCGAGGCGTCCTCTGGGAAACTCCTCACTGACGTGTTCTCTTCACAGAAAGCGCATTTCATTTGGAGGGGAGAAGTGAAGTCAGAGTCGCCAACAGCTGTCGGAATGGCTTTCCCTCCAATTGCCCGTGTGTGGCTGGTGTACCGGAAATGAGGCAGAAGGGACAGGCCCTGCTGAAGAAGACTATTCCTTCCTTCCCACCCATGACACTGCAGGATCCATGGTCAGACGTCAGTTGGGGGATTGTCCCAGCCCCTGGGATGCTGGATGGCCCTGGAGAGTTTGGGGCCACGCCCAGTCTGGCCTCACTGCCAAGTGCCCTGGGACAGGTGGCCTGGAATGAATCAGAGGGCTAATTAGCACTCTCTCCTTGTCTAAAAGGAGCCAGAGACATATAAATTGCTCCCAAGAGGGAGGGAAGAAGGCAGAGAAAAAGGAGGTGGGGAAATCGACAGGGGTTACATCAGAAAAACAACATCATCCAAACAGCCTCATCCCAAATTGGTGTTCTTTCTCCAGTAGGAGTGGCAGAGGCAGCTGGGACCCAGGGGACCCGTGAGGTAAAGCACCTGTGTTGGCGCCTCATTATCTGCATGACGGATGCCACCTCCCTGCCCCAGCGAGGCCCCAGCTGATGTCTACATGGCTAGCTGGTGTCTAACATCTCTGCTTCTTCCCATCACACAGCCCTGAAAATTCACTGCAGGGTGCCAGCATCTAGCTTCGCCCTTGGTAAACTGGGGATTCTGCTGGGTAAACGTCACATATGGGCAGTGGCCAGGTCCGCACTCATGCAGGGGATGGAAGAATCACAGGGCTTCACCAGCATAGTGTCTTAGGGAAGAGTGCACCAGAATAGAGAGGATTCTGGAGAGTTCGGATCCAATTGTGGCTGCATGACCCCGAGGGCCTCAGAAACATGCAAGTTTGGGCCACATACTACCTCTAACATTCAGGAGTTCTGTGAGCTCAGTATCCTCCCAGACAAATTATTTTTGGATTATTTATAGAGGCATGCCTCTTATTTATTTTTTTTATATTCTTTCTAGCCTAACTTTTGAGGGCCTAGCATTCCTGTTGATCTCAGTTCTGTGTGGGCAGAGATGGTGAGAAAGAAACTGGAGGTGGGCAGAGGAGCAAAACCATTATTCATCTGAGAGATAGGGAAGGAAGTCTTAAGTCTGTAATTAAAGACAATTGCCCACAATGAGCACATCTAATGCCCAGATCTTGGTTTTTAATACCATTCTCCAACAAAGGGAGTTAGGGCTCCTTGGAGAAATGGTTGGTTTCCTGCTGGGGCAAGAAATGTACGAGATGAGGCTAGGACATCTTGTAGCACCAGAAAGTAAGAAGCGAGACACACACGCACACACACATGCACACACACACGCACATGCATGGGGTATGTCAAAGGGACACAAGAGCCAACCAGAAGAGCTCCCAATGGCCAAAGCTGGAAGAATTTGAGCCAGAAAATAAAGGAGTCTTGGATCATAATGCAAGGTATAAAGATTCATGAGTCTATACTGATGTCAATAAATGAATAAATGAATAGAGAATCAAAGAAACAAATAAGGAAAAGAGACAAATCCATGGTGCACAAGAATCACAAATCATTTGGTAGATGACTACTTCCGAGGATGTGGAGCTTAACTCTCCACTCTTTAACTGTGGGCTGCACCTAGTGACTTCTTCCCAAAGACTATAATATGGAAAGTGGGGAAAAAGCAAAACTTCAGAGTGGAACGCTGCTTTAGCCAGGTGGTCAGGTCAACAGCAGCAGCGATGAGTCGTGGTGAGGTATGTACTTCTGATATGACGTGATAAGAAGGGTACTATACCATGTGGTCTTCCCCCCAAAACACTCATAATCCCAGTCTAAGCATTAAAAAAAGTATCAGATAAATCCCAGTTGGGAGCTACTTTATAAAATACCTGACCAATACTCCCCAAAACTTCGGGGTCATCAAAAACAATTAAAGTCTGAGAAACTGTCACAGCAGAGAGGAGCCTAAGAAGATAACTAAATGTAATGTGTTTTCCTGGATGGGATCCTGGAACATAAAAAGGACATTAGATAAGAACTAAGGAGAGCTGAATAAACTGTAGGCTTTAGTTTAAAACAATGTGTCGATATTGATTTAACTTTAATAAATGTACAATACTATTTATTTTTATTTTTTAAGAAAAAATTTTAAAGTTTTATTTATTTATTTTCAGAGAGAGAGAGAGACAGAGGGAGAGGTTCCAGAGTAGGTTCCACGCTGCTAGTGCAGAGCCAGATGGCAGGCCTCAAACCCACAAACTGTGAGATCATCACAGGAGCTGAAACCAACAGACAGATACTCAACCGACTGAGCCACCCAGGCTCTGTACCACTTTACTAACTTAAAATTTTAGTAATTGGGGAAATAAGGCACTGGGTAGATGTGGAATTCTCTGTACACTTTTTTGCAATTTTCTGCAAATCTAAAAGTGTTCTTAAAAATAAAGTTTATTAAAAAAAAAAAAGCCCAAACCTGCCCAAATCATGCATTTCTAATTAAATCACTTGAGCGGTTCAAGCCTGAATAGAGTTGCTTCGTAATTTTTAAACTGTATTTGAGTAAAGGATTGTGATGGATACTGCTAACTGCCTATTTAATTTCTATTTCCTTCCTTTATGTGCAAAAAAAAAAAAATTCCAGTTTTTCTCCCAAAATACAATGTGTCCAGCTAAGTATATTCATTTCCCCCTCATTCTCTTGTGGCAAGTGGTGACCACAGACAGTTCTGGTCAGTGAGATGTAGGGAGATCTCTAGGAAGAGACTGACTTCTTGAATAAAAGGAGAAAACACTATTAGCAGAAACCCCTTTGCCCAATTGATTTTCCCCTTCTTCATGCCTGTAGTTGGGACACGTGGCCTGAAGGCACAAAAGTTGTGTTGTGATCATGAAGCAACCAGCATGACGATGAAACTCTACACATCATGGGTGACAGAGCCGAAAGGTAAAGATATGGGTCCCTGGCGGCACTGCTCAGCGACCGCCTAAGTCCTAAACCACCCATCTCTACACGTCTCATTTGGTGATCCAATTTTTTTAAAGGCGACATTGGTTGGGGTTTTAGTCATTTGCAACCAAATAAAATCTCACCAATATGAGGACCAGTAGTAGGGAAGCTATAGAAGGTGAGGAATTTGGAGAGAGAAGACTGAGCTTTAGAACTAAGAGCAAGAGAAATTATATTAAATATTAAGGATCTATAGAGTATTTATTACATATCCAAGGTTTTCAAAACTGAGATAAGCTTATTTAGTCTACATATCAAACTGGGATGGGTATGAATCATTATCTTTGTTCGAGAGCCTGGAACATGCAGGAACAGAAGTAAAGTAAACTTGCTCAAGGTCACAAAGTAAGTAAGAAGCAGAGGTAGGAATGAAATCCAAGTCATCTCGTGCCAAGGCAGACAGGTGTCCTTCTGTACCACTTTGGCCTCTAAGGAGCTCAGATACACACTGTCTGAGGAAGGCAAGAGATGGAGAAGGTAGAGAGACCAGAGATTGAGGAGAAAAGCTGCCCCAGGTCTCAGCTCCCTCTGGGGGTTCTAGGGATGACAGGAGCCTGGACATTCTACATGGGAACAAGTAATAACCTTGGGGTTCACGTGATCATGAAAAGAAGAGTGTACATAAGTGGAGTTTATAGCCTGAAAATATATGTTAACCCCCTAAAGACCAGGGATTAGGAGATCAGACAATAGCCCTGTGAGAGAAAAATGTTGGAACGGACAATTCTAGACTTTTTTAGATTTTTATAAAAAAATTGAGCATAAGAATCTGTTGTTTAGACTTCAACAAGCACTTCTTTGACATATACTGTGGGCAAAGCATCATGTTAGGGAAGGTGAAGATCACAAAACAAAAGAATGGTATGACCTGCTCTACGGTTAAGTGAGAGAATCCAAGTGAGGTGTCAATGGCTGTGCATTTGGAATTGTGTTCCGTGTCAAATTAGGAGTCTTGCTTTTCTCCCGAAATAAGGGATGAACCCAGGCTTGGTATGAGGCCTCCGGGCCGTCTTAAAAAACCCAGAATCTTTCTCTGCTTTTATTCAAGATGGGAGAAGCCTAGTGGATACAAGATGGTTGAGAGGCCTCCCGTCTTCCACCTGTGTCCCAGGTGGGAAAAGGCAAAGGACAAAGGGCAAAAAGTATACCTGCTGTGTCAATGCCTCCTTTTTCAGGGAGTTTTCCTGGAGGTCTCACAGAACTTCCTCTTACATATAATTGGCATGAATCGAGTTACATGGACTTTTCTATTGTGATAGGCTGAATGTCTGTGTCTCCCCAAAATTAATACATTGAAGCCCTAACCTTTAATGTGATGTGATGTAACCTTCAAGGTAGTTGAAGATATAGCCTTCAGGAGGTAATTAGGGTTAGATTAGGTCACACGAGTGGGACCCTCATGGGATTAGCGCCCTTATAAGAAGAAGACAGATCTCTGTCTCTACACCCATGCACCAAGGAAAGGCCGTGTGAGCACACAGTGAGAAGGTGGCTGTCTACAAGCTAGGAAGACCGTCCTCATCAGGATTCAAATCTTTTTGCACCTTGATCTTGGACTTTCCAGGCTCCATAACTGTGGGAAAGAAATGTCTGTTGTTTAAGTTACCCAGTCTGTGGAATTTTGTTGTAGCGGCCCATGTTGACTGAGACACCTATCTACGAGGAAGCTCGTAAAATCCTTGTTTTGTTAATACAATTGAAGGAAGAAGAACAGGTATGAAGCAGGTGACTAGCACTTTCTGCCATAACCTCTATCCTAAGGGGAGGCAGCCAATCTGCCTCACATCAGTGCGTTGTTTTTTTTTTTGGCAAGTTGATATTTGACTAACAGAAGAGAGTAACATCAGGCCATATTAAGAACTATGATGGGGCGCCTGGGTGGCTCAGTTGGTTGAGTGTCCGATCTCAGCTCAGGTCATGATCTCACAGTTTGTGGGTTCGAGCCCCGCATTAGGCTCTGTGCTGAATACTTGCTCAGAGCCTGGAGCCAGCTTCGATTCTATGTCTCCTTCTCTCCCTGTTCATCCTCCACTCGCACTATGTCTCACTCCATCTCTCAAAAATAAATAAATGCAAAAAAAAAAGAACTATGATAAATGTAATAAATGTAATTAAAACTAACCAAAATGTTATTCTGCCAAGTAGCCTTTCCCAAACCCATTAAGTTAAAGTCGGTATCTACCACATATCTGTATTTTATCCCTTCTCATCAGTATCTAAAATGACCTAATTGACTCAATTACATGCTTATTGGTCAGTTCCTTGAGGGATGCTGCCTGTCTTATTCACACCTGTGCTGGAACAGAGTGTGGCAGATAGTGGGCACTGGCTACAAACTTACTGACTGACACATTTTTTATTGAACACATATTATGGGCATGGTGTTATTTTTTACATAGATTATTTAACTCAATCCTCACCACAATCCTATGAGGAGGATATCATTATTGGTTCCATTTTACAGAGAAGGAAACATTGAGCCATTAGAGATTTAATTCCTTGTTCAAGGCCACAGAGCAAGTACATGGGTGAGCTGGGTCTAACTCCAAAGCTGGGCTCCCAACCAGCACACGATGCACCAGGGAGTGTAACTCTTCTCCCAGAGTGACGGAAATGCAGAGGACCTCTTACTCCGGCTAGACCTTAAAAATGAGTAGGAATTTTGCAGGTGGCTGTTGCAGGAAGTGAGGGGTGAGGCCGGAGATAGAGAAAAGAAATCCCATTCTAATTAGAGGAGCTTGAACTAAAGAAACAAATAATGGTTTGGGAAGAGAGAGTAGTCAGATTCCTCAGCAAATGTGCACCGTGGTACAGAAGACTAGAAATGAGAGGTGAGGTCCAGGTGTGAAAACCAAGTCAAGGAATTTCAATGTTATCCTTTAAGAGAGACATCAGGGGAAACTTCGAAGGTTTCTAAGTGGCGGGGAACATGATTACATCTGTGTTTGAGAGAGATCACTGGCAGCAGTAGGGAGCCCAGGCATGAAAGGGTAACGGCTGGAGGCAGGGAGAACAATTGAAAGGGTCAGAAAATATTCAGGAGAGAGTCAACCGAAACCTGAACCTGGACAGGCGTAGCTGGAATGGGAAGAGAAGGGTGGATCCACGCATGTCATAGGTATGGACTCACCAACCTCTGGGTGCTGAGAGAATGAGACGGAGTGAGCACAGATGAGGGAAAAGGGGGTGGGCTCTTGCCGAGGCCAATGAGACACGATCCCGTGATTTACTTGTGTGACGCCTGCTGACCTGACAAGAGGTAAATTCAAGGAGACTCCATTCTTAAACAATGTTAGATCCCTCTTTTAACCTTTGAGTGGCAATCCTCTGTCTTCTGCCTGCAAGACCTGGATCAAAATTCTGGAGAAATGAGTCAGAGCTCTAGACTTCAGAATAGAGCAAAGGTCGGGGGGACTGCTGCCAAGCGGAGACTCCCTCTCTTCCACACGGGAGCCAGCGGAGGGGCTTGTTGCTCTCCATCACCCCCAGGATCGGAGGAAACTTCACTCTCCTGGCATTTTTAGGGTCTATGCAAAGGCACGGAATGGAAACTGTGTGGGCTTTCATGGCAGTCAAAGTGGACAGAACAGGAAGAAGCAGGCTTTATCCATCGCAGGATGTATTAGGTTTGACCCTGAAGAATGTCCTCTTAGGACTTAGAATGCACATGCCCAGAAACGCTTTGAACCTCTATTCTCACAGGTACAACAAATGAGGAATGAAACAACTCCTTTCCATGGCCTGGGACCCCTACCTGTTCTCTCGCGTTACTGACCACGCTCCTTTTGCCCACTCTACTCCAGTCATGGCGGCCTCCTCTCTATTCCTAGTTTCCAAGAGTATCCCTGCCCAAGGGCTTGTCCCTTCTCCTTGAGTCCCTTCCCTAAAAACCATCCTTCCTGTTCTGCAGATCTTGCCTCCAATATCTTTCCTCAGAAAGGCCTTCCTGACCACCCAAGCTAACACTGCTCTCCACACACTCCCACCTGAGTCACTCTGAACGTGGTTCCCTAATTTATTTAATTGGACATTTATTTACTTCTTAAATGGTCTATCTCACTCAGCAGAGTAAGCTTTAGGAGCGTGGGGACACTGCTGTCTAATTTGCAACATTTCTGCGGTGCTGAGAACATTTCTTGGCCCATCGTAGGTGCTCGGTAAACACCTACGGAGTGAAGGACACGAACTGCCATATAAGGGAGCATCCACTATTCCTCCCCCCGCTTTCCTTACCTTGCACCTGCCCTCACACCCTCTTTCCCAACAGCACCACAATTAGAATATACACTCTTCTGAGGATGGGGAAATACGAATTACCATCCCCTGGCCCACTCCTCTCCAGCAACACCCTTCCCCTCTGCCTGGGGATCAGAAAGGAAGCACAGGTGAGTTTTGGAATCCAATACGCCTTAGAAAAAAGGTGTTCACAGTGGGGGCTCCTCGGCAGACAGGACAACATGGCCTGCCAGGTAGTGGGTGCCTTAGAGAATCAGAGTGAGGGAAGTCTGTGTGCATTTCGGCATGAACCCGCTGGCTTGTAATCGTGTGCGCATCAAGGACCAACTCATGTCAGTCCGTGATCAGGCCAATGAGGCCCCAGAGCCTCTGTCTCCAGCCGAGAAGAGAGCCCTTCCTCACTCGGGTGCAGCAGAGGCGGAGAGCTGGCGTGGCAGGTGCATGCCGGGAGTCTGATCAGCATTCAGCCTGGGCAGCACTGGGGCCTCATTAGTTTTACTGAATTAGCACTTTGGAAAAGGAGGGGATGATGCTACAGCGAGTGAGTGCACATCCGCAGCCTTCATTTATGCCCGAGTGAAGAGTCATCTTCTTCCTTCATTTTTCTTGCTCCTCCCAGGTGTGGAAGCCTGAAACTTCTCTACACGCTAGAATCAAAGACCTCTGCTTTTTCTGTACTAACTCATCCTCCAAGCTGTCTATAGACCGGAATCACAGCAATTTCTGAGTCAATGAAAGATGGAATTACCGCAGCTGGAAACTCTGATGTCTGTGTGGGACCCAGAGATGCTAGTGACCCCAACACCCTGCGCGGTCGTGTTTGTCCTTCTGCTTCCCCAAACCCAGCTCCTCTAAAGCTGGAGAGCTGCCCCAGGGGTGGGAGTGGCTGTATCCCCAGCCTCCCCAGCGACGTGGACAAAGAAATTCCTTTGCAGCAGAACTGGCTGAGGGAGAGGAAACCCAGAATTGGTTAGGACAGGAAAAGATTTTTTGTCTCTAAACTCACATCCTCTTCAAAATAGGTGGTTCCAGCTGCAGGTGGGCAGTTGTCACCGCAGTGTAAAGGCGATTTTGCTAAGGAAGGAAAGGAGAGTGACAGAAGCAGACAGAGATGGTCAGAGAGAAGGCGAGCCAGAGACAGACCCACAACAGACAGGAAGGAACAAAGAGGCTGAAAATACTCCCAGACAGGCAGCCAGTGGCTGCGTGAGACATTCATCCAGACAGTGGCACACCTCCACCAGGGAAATGTCCTGAGGACGCACTAATTCTGCCTGAGGGGACTGTTCTTCCTTATTTCCTGGAGAACTGCTGTTGCTTTTCAATGGAAACAGAGCCTGGGTAGAATCCACTTGCTGAAAGGGAATGAAAATGTGATCTAATGGCTGTGAATAATCAGAGCTGCAAAATAGAGAGGGTGAGACCCAGAGCACTGACTGAGGGGGAAATTATTCCTCATTCTTGGGATTCCCTGTAGGTTCACTGCCTGATCACATTGCCTGGTTCAAATCCTGGTGCTGCCGCTTAATAGCTGGGGGAACCCAGACGGGTTGCTTAACTCTTCTGTAACTAATTTCCTCATCTGTAAAACAGAGATAATAGTAACTGCCTCATAAGGTCTTGTGAAGATTAAATACGAGATCGCATGTCGAGTGCATGGAACAGTGCCTGGCACTCGTTAGCTTTATTGTCATTATCAATGATATAGTTGCTATCCCTATCCATTTCCTGGTCTGGGGGGGTTCTCATGTGCAGCAAAGCTATAAGCATTCATCCTTCTGCGAGCGCGTATAAGGTGCTCTCACCGGTGACTCTATTCCTCCAGCTACTGGAGTGATGGGGATGGGACTCATTTTCTACAACTGGGGAGGGATCTCTTAATATTTCTGCTTAAGAAGATTATCATGTTCTGATGAATTGGAATCGTGACAAAAGGTATTTGGATGAGAAGCAAATTGGTATGTGAACTGGAAAATGGTAGCCTAAATTTTAACAATGTTTAAATTAAACGTAACACAAGTTCTAGATTTAAAAACGGAAGACATTAACAACCACTGAGAACCAGTTACGAGCCAGGCGCGATGTGAGGTTATTTTACTTATGACATTGGATTTACTGCTCACATTAAAACCTGAGGTAGTTATCATTGCTCTCTTATAGATGAATTAACTGAGGTTCAGAGGGCTGCTTGCCCAAGATTGCAAAGCATGGTGAAATGTATGTGGTACATGAATGTGGCTAATGTTTTGGTCATCCAATCAGATAGTGTATAATGAGTTCTGTAGTGTTGTGGTCCCAGACAGAACCCAGAGGGGAGTGTGGATTATGCTTCTGGACTTCCTTAAAGAAGTCTCTGTAAATTCAAGCTTGAGCACACACCTTTGCCTTAAATGCAGAAATAATAAGACATGAGAAGAGATAGCCAATGAGAAATCAGTTGGCTCAAAAATAAGTTAGCATTTCTGTGGACCCGAGCCGGAAGAAAACACACGCGGACTTGCCAATTCCTAGCAGGTTCACGGAAGCATGGAGCTGAACTGGGTGAATGTCCCCTTTATGCAAGGAGGCTGAAAAAGCATATTGGCTAGTTGCCCCAGACCTGATTATAGGGGTTCTCAAGCTTAAGTGAGCCTCGGAAGCACCAGGAGCACTAGTTAAAACACAGATTGCTCAGCCGCACCCCAGAGTGTCAGATTCGGTAGGTCTGGGGTGAGGATCTGCATTTCTAACTAGTTTCCAGGGATGTTGATGCTACTGTCCCAGGAACACACTTTAAGAACCGCTGTCTAATACGAAGCTGTGGGCTCAGGGAATTGTAAGCAGGTGCCGTGTCAAGCCACCCACTGACTTCAGGTCTAGAGCTATAATATCCTGAGTATCACTACACATCCAGCAATACCACTATACAACCCTGTGCTTGGCCTCCAGCACATCCAGTGGACGCAAAAACTAAATTATTAGATAGGAAAGCGGAGAAGAAAAATACAAAATAAAACAACAAAAAAAATCCCATTCGAAATGATCCCTGCAAACCAAAATTCTAAGACACGTGAAGAAATATGATAGTGACAAAAATGGCTAAGAAAATAAGCCATCAGAACATGAATTAACTCCAAATGAAATTAATTATATGAATCCGACCAAGGTTTTAAAAGAAGTATGTTTATAATCCTCAGAGAAATAAAAAGAAGTAATATTCATTAAAAATTAACAAAAATTATGGAACAAAACAGGCAGAAATAAAAAATAGACGGCTGTGAAACAGAAATAGTTAGAAAATCTTGCAAATGAAGAATGGAGTAAATGGCAGAGAAGCAATATTTGAAGAATAAATTAGCAAAACATAGAAAAAATAAATTTTACCCCCTGAATTGAAGAAAGACATGAATATACCAGTTAAAAATACATCTGGAGTGGGGTGCCTGGGTGGCTTAGTCAGCTAAGTGTCCGACTTCAGCTCAAGTCATGATCTCACAGTTGGTGAGTTTGAGTCCTGCGTCAGCCTCTGTGCTGACAGCTCAGAGCCTGGAACCTGCTTCAGATTCTCTGTCTCCCTCTCTTTCTGTCCCTCCCCAACTCATGGGCGCATGCACGCATGTGCGCGCACGCTCTCTCTCCCTCTCTCTCTCTCTCTCTCTCTCTCTCTCTCGGTCTCTCAAAAGTAAATAAACATTAAAAAATTTAAAAAATACATTTGGATTACTCAGCAGAAAAAGATAAACACACACTTAGACTTGTAGTTTAACTAGAGAAATGAAGGATAAAGAGAAGCGTTAAAGCTATCAGAGAGACAACATCCTGTTCTACAAGGAACGATGATTACACTGACTGCTATTATTCTATTAGCAATAACAGAGGAAGTCAAACAGTAGAGAAATATCTTCAAAGTGCTAAGGAAAATTAACCATCAGCTTAAAATTTTATAGTCAGCTAAACTATCATTCTCTAAGCAAAAATGAAGAGAAGGTACCAACCACACAGAGAAATTATTCCAGAAGAAGTAGGGGAACCCAGAGAGATCTGGAATACCAGAAGGGATGGTGAGAACAGACATGAATAAAATGGTAATAAATTCAACTAATGATTAACTATTTTAAAACAAAACATCTTGTTTTCAATGGAAAAAAGGGAAAAATTAAAATCCTAGACCATAGGTCTGCAAACACTTTCTATAAAGGGCTAGATATTCAACAGGTTAGGCTTTGTAGGCTATACAAATTTCTGTCACAACCACTGAATCCTGCCATTGTGGGGTCAGAGCATCCACTCACAATAAATAAATAAGTGAATGCGGCTGTGTTTCAAAAAAACACTTTTTTTTACAAGAACAGGTGGTCAGCCAGATTTGGCCTGGGAATAGTACTGTGCCCACCCCTGCTCTGGATGACAATAACAAGATGCAGGGAGGGGTGCTGTTCGGCAGGTAGGTAGGCATTTTCCTGTCCTTGACAGGCTTAGGAAGAGAATAGAAATATTAAATAATTTAGATATTTTTAAATGTCATGTATAATTAAGCATGCCTGTTTAAAACAATTGAGGGTAACCACTAAAAATTGAAAGTGTGCAGCTCCGAAGTTACCAAAAGGAAAAAGGAATATAAATACCAAAGCAGGTGCTTTGGTAAAGGTAAACAATACGAGGCCATACACATGATCATGTCTGTGTCCTACCTGTCCCAGGTGATCTGAGGGTAAAGGACACTAGGAAGATGATCAGCTATGTCCTGGCTTGTCAAGGAGGCCGGCTAGACAGAAAGAAGCAAGCATTAACTGGTGAGTAGATCTCTTAGGGTGTTTTGTTTGTTCGTTTGTTTGTTTTTAATAAGAGGGTCCTAGCCAATATTAAGAGACAGAATCTTGTAGGAAGCAGCTCAGACCATCGGTCATTCAGTACTTAGTCGGTGCGTATATCACATGATACTAGATACTTATTATGCTAAGCACCAAGAATACAAAACTAAAAATCATAGTCCCTTCCCTTAAGAAGTTCATATATAGCGGTCGGGGTTCAAAGGAGTTAAGTGTCGCTAATACAGGATATAAGCCACCAAGCAAGAAAGGCTCTTAGGGACATAGGACCTTCACTCTGAGAATAAAACTCGGCAGCTGTGGGACACCTCGCCTTCCCGGGATCTTCTTCTTCCAAACCCTGGATGTCCCACACTCTTCCCATAGAGAATCTGTTCTTCTTGTTTCCCAGGCTTTTTTGGCCTACTAACCATGGCTTGGCTGTGAATCCGGGGTAAGCAGAGCTAGAGAAAGGCCAGAGATTTGGATGTATCAGAAGGCACCAGAAGAAAATAGGAAATACTGATAATGCTACATTCCCTGTAGCTCACAGAATCTCCGGGATGTTAAATATGCGGTTTCCATCGCTCAGAATGTGCTTCCTTGTCTTTCCTGGTTACTCGCCCTTGATGTTTTGGATGAGGGGGGCCTGCCTGGGGGCACCTTCCCGGGGGCACCTTCCCTAGCCATCCACTGCCCCAAGCTAGGTTATGTGGCTGTCCAGCCTGCCCACATCGCACTGCCTGTGTTCTGGTCTGTCTCTTCTCCTGGAGCAGATGCAAGTGCCTTCGTGTCTGGTCTTACTGCTCCGTTTCTCACCTTTCACTCGTACAGACCCACAGATGTGTGGACCAGAATGGCCCGGAATGGACCAACTTAAGGTGTTTTGAACACTAAACATTCTCCTTCCCATGGGACCGTCTACCCCTGTCCAGAGCAGACATATTGACTTAGATAATCTTACTCCATTTCCAGCACTCACCCACGTGCCACTTCCTACAAGAAGCCCCCACCCCTCCCCATCGCATGCTGATGGAGCAAACTGAAACAGGATTGGATGCTCCTAAAGCACCTGGTATTTCCCTGCCTTGGTACCTAATACGTTTTACTTAAAATAGCCTATTTCTTTCTCTGTCCCTCACATTAAGCTCCCTGAGGGCGGGACTTTCTGATTCACTACTGCATTTCTAGTACCCAGAATAGTTGATGCTCAAAAAACATCAAATGGATGAGTGAGACAGAGAAGCATTAAGTCATAATGGGCAGGGGGTGAGGGAGTTCTTTTGCCTTTTGGAAGTTTAAATTGCTTTAGAGATTTAAAAGTTCGGGAATTAAGGAGTCAAAAAATGTCACACAATTAGATGTACACATGTTAGTTATAGCAGGTCGGCGGGCAGAGCTGAGGTGAGCTGGACAGGAGTAATCAGTGGAGACTTCATGGAGAAGGTGGGTTGCAGAGGAGAGGCAGGATTTTGACAGAGAAAGTGAGATGAATAGTCATTGCTATTATTTGGAGGTGCCAGGGAAGGCAGAGCTGGGGCTAAGATGCGGTCAGCCCTCTGGAATTAGCATGACGAAGCTCACTGCTTGGCAGGCATTTTGAATATAAGCTGTCATGATAATTAAATATCAGTTCTGACAAACACGCGTGTATTTTTTGCATTCGCTTTTGTATCTGATTGGCTCTTGTGTGAGATAATTGTGGAAACTTCTGGGCAACAAGAAAAACCAATGACAGAGAAGGTCTGTGTGGTAAGAGTCCTTGGAAGCCAGGCATAGAGAGTTCCAGAGAGGGCTGGCTTTGGGGCCCAGTCTTCAGCATAACTATGGTGTGGGCTGCACTCACCGATTTATTTTTGGCAGCCTCTCTGCCTGCCATGGGTATTTCCTTATTATTAGCTGATTCATCCACTTCATACAATGTGTCTTCTGATATTTTAAGTGGCCAGTAATGATGATGGACCATTATTATATGGGCCAGTCCTATAAGGCAGATCTCGGGGAAAGAAAAGTCCCTCCCAGGTTCCTGATTCTGTCCAGCGGGAAGTTTAGTGCTCAGTGGCCGGCTGCCCATGTAACTAGAAATAAGCCCTGGGGACCCCTGTGGGAGGAGACTGAGCCCTAGATTACAAGTCATTGAGCCAGACTGTAAAGCTAAGGACAGTGTCTTATTGGCCACGTTTCCCCACCTTCTCTAAAAGCACCGAGTCCTGCACCGACACCCTGAGGCACTGGATAATCTTTGATGGAATGAACTGGCAGGTTGGGGGCCACAGGCAGTAAGGCTGCTGACCCAACTGCTTCCTAATTTGGGGCTGAAAGGCTCTGCGAAGACCCTTGCTGTCTGAAGGGCAGAAGCCTTGATTCCCTCCCCCCCATGCCCCCTCCCCACCAGCAGAGCTTACTCGGGGCTGAGGAAGAAGGGCCCATTGTCTCGGGAAAGTTGTAAATTTCTCGTGTTATCCATAAATGGGCCTTTTGCACTTTTTCTTTTTGTCTGTGCCGCCAATTTCATGTAGGGATTTGGACCGATCTCTCATAATCCTTAAGTCTTACTTCCTCATTTCAGTTGATTTTTCTATGGTTTCTGATTCTACTGCTAACGTCGGTCTAATTATAAGCTAGTCCCTGCTGTGGCTCAGTAAATGCTTTAACTCATGTCTCAATTGTTCCCTAATGTGTCCCCCTGGCACAGTGGCCAGCTTCAAGTCTCTCCCAGGCCTTGGCTACCCTACAGTGGAGGTGACTTCAGTTCCTCTCCTAGGAAGGCTGGGGCCACCACACCCTTCTCTTCCATTTCCACACATGCCTGGCTCTATCCTCATGCTCTCATGTTGTCTAAAAGAGCTGCTCTTCCAACTTTCAAGGTGAAATCTCCTGAGTGACGTTCATGATGCCTTCTCCGTTCACCAGCTCTCACCCTTTCCACAGAATTTTCCTTCTCTGCTTTCTCCTTCCAGAGTGTCTGTGAGATGTTGAGGTCAGGTCCACTGGAGAGTGAAGCAAAAGGAGCACTCAAACAAGCTCTCTTGACCCTACTTCTCCTTTTGTCTCTCATTCCAAATGCTCTTCCATTTCAGATAAACAGTCAGCTTACTAAGCCTCTGTACACTTACCGTTAGCAAACATTTTCCCCTTGCAGTATGATTCCTGTTGCCACTACTCCAGTGTTCTCTCCGAAGCCACTTGTGCTTTTATATTTACCATTTCTTTTTTTTTAATGTTTATTTATTTTGAGAGAGAGAGGGGGAGAGAGAGAGAGAGAGTAAGAGAGTGAGCATGGGGGAGGGCAGAGAGAGAATCCCAAGCAGGCTCTGTGCTGTCACCACAGAGCCCGACTCGGGGCTGCATCCCATGAACCATGAGATCATGACTTGAGCCAAAATTAAGAGTTGGCCACTTAGCTGACTGGGTCACCCAGGCGTCCCTTATATTTACTATTTCTAAGTAACCACTTTCCATGTGGCTTCCACTTGGATGCTTGGACGTCGTGGCCATGAATGGTAATGTGGTGGTCATGTTCTCCCCTATGCTCCGAAGTCCTCCACCCTTCATGATCAGCCTTAATCCATCGTCGCCTGTTTTTCCCATCACTGATTCATGCATGCTAGTCTCCGCAGGATTACCAGTGATGTGGGAGTTGCCAAGTCCAAAGAATAAGCTTTACTTCTGACCTCGTGGGGTTTTTCTGCCACATTTGACCCTTGGTCTCTCCAGCCCTTGTGAAACTCTCTACTCCACCCCTTTTGTTTGCTGGCCTCTTATTCTCTGGTTATTCTGTCTTTGCCTCCTTTTTCTCCTTTCCCTCAACCTCCTCTTATAAGGCTGGTCTTCTCGGGAATTGAGTTCTTGACGCTTTTCCTGAGTCTTTTCTCTTCTCACTTGATATGCCCACCAGGGATGATCTCGCCCTACAGGTAACTCCCAAATTTGATCTGCTACCCTGCCGCTGCCCTGATTCCTTCTAGACATCTTCTCCTGCCTCATAAACTCAGCATTTCCTCACTCAGCATTTCCTCCCCTAAACATGGCCCTCCTCACATCCTCCCTTAGGGACTGCATGCCCGGTGATGCGAGGCTCTGAGTCAGAATGTTCGGGATCCTCCTTGTCACCTCCTTTCCGTTGCTTCTATTCACTATCAATTACCAGTCCTGTCAACGTAACCTACAAAGTATTTCTCAAAGTTCTTCCCTCCGTTCTCCCCAGAACTTGTGCCCCAGTTCGGGTCCTCATCATTTCTTGCCTGGATTCCCAATAGGTCCCGTGGCCCTAGGCCTTCCTTCTCAAATCAGTCCTCAGAGCAGATGATCTATTTTTAAAACACGAATCTGACCCTGTTATTCTCCTGCTTTAATCACTTGGATGAAGTCCAAGCTGCTTAACGTGGCGTTAAAGGCCCTTCATGATCTGCCACTGCCAATTCCTCCACACTCGGCCCCCACTGCAGCCTCCTCCAGTCTGCATTCTCAGTAACATTGAACTTCTTGTGTCTATTGCTCCCCCAATTAACACGTAGCCTCTGCTGCTGCTTTCTTCTATGCGGTCCCTCCTTCCTGAACTGTGAAGCGCACCCACCCAACCATTGGCTGGATGAGTCCTAGGGGGTTAAATACCCTCAGGGTATTTCCTTCCTTAGTATCTGTTTTATATCTCAATTACGTAGTGTTTGGTAGTTTTTTAATTCTTACTTAAGTATAGTTGACACAATGTTATATTAGCTTCAGGTGTAAAACATAGTGACTGGACAATTCCATACATCACACAACGCTAACCAGGGTAAGTGTAGTGACCCTCTGTCACCTTTAAGTTACGAACTATGTTCCCTGTGCTGTGCTTTTCATCCCTATGACCAGAAGTTTGTATTTCTTAACACCCTTCACCTATTTTCGCCCACTCTTCTACCCATCCATCCCCTTCCCCTCCAGCAACTACCAGTTTGTTCTCCAAATTTATGAGTCTGTTTCTGTTTTTCATTATAGATTCCACATATAAGTGAAATTATAGGGTACGTGTCTTTCTCTGTATGACCTATTTCATCTAGCATATTACCCTTTGGCTCATCCATGTTGTTATAAATGGCAAGATTTCATTCTTTTTCGTTGCTGAGTAATATTCCAGTGTGTGTGTGTGTGTGTGTGTGTGTGTGTGTGTGTGTGTGTGTGTGTATCACATCTTCTTTGATGGTTGTCCCTTATTTTTCTGTTTCCCAACTATAATTTGAGCTTCTCCTTCAAAAAAAACTTAAGATTCAGAGATTGATTTTCCCCAGTCCAGAAATCTATCTCTTGGTAATAGACACCATAAGGGATATAATGTTAGAAGGCATTGTTATCCGCCCTGATACCTGTATTTTTTCCCCTCTCAATAAAAATTGACTATATGCTTACTATGTGCTTTGCTGGAAACTGGGAATCAATGGTAGAATTATGGGCAAGGTCTTTGATCTTCGGTGTGTACAGACAGGTGGGTTCCCTTGGTAGTCCTAGCCCATTGGCTACTCTGTAAGTCAAAGTCACCCTAATACATTTCTATTTTGTGCCTCTGTCACCATTCGAGATGACAAATTCTACAATGTATTACCCATCACATGAAGTAAATAGCAGACTGTATTGGAAGTTAAGGGCTTTAGATTTGGAGATAATAGAATTCAAACCTGGCTCTCCCACATGCTGGATGCTTGACTTTGGTCTCATCAGTTAATTAATTTCACTGAGCATCAGTTTCCTTAGAAGTTAAAGGAGAGATTAAGAATACATGACTCCTAAAATATATATGAGTGTAACATGTGATAACATTTGTTAAAAAACAAAACACTCAACTTAGTGCCGAGCACATGTAAGTACTCAGTAGGTGGACTATGGTTATTGTTGCTCAAATGTCAGAGGATGTTACATAGGAAAAACCACAGGAACTAAGCCCTTAGGCAAATCACTGAAGCTCCCTAGGCTTTTGTAAAGTAAGGGGCTGGTAGATGAGATAATCATTGTCTCCTCACCTATCACCCTCCTTAGAGAACCCACCCCACGCCCCCAACCCTTGGAGCAGCCTTTTGTGCTATGCCTCTAATCACCCTGCACACAGCTGACGGGAACAGAGGCGGACACTTGACTCTAGCTGGACCAATCAGATTCTCTTCCCAGGAATTTGAGATTTGGGCACTGAGACACTAACTCAAATGATGACGGGAACATGAGGAGAGAGGCAGGTAGTCGTGATAGAAGTCAGACAGCCAAAGTTGTGAGCATAAGTGTGGGTTATGGGAAAGCCCTTGGAGTTATAGAGAGAGTGTGAAAACAGAGGGCAGAGCAGAGAGGAAAAAAGCTGGGGGGGGGGTGTCATTCTGCCCCGAGAGATGGCAAAAGAAATGTCAACACCCGAGATCCAGTTTCAGGTCTCTCCTTCTGACCAAGGCTTGTTTACTGCCTTTGTACATCAGGGAAATTGCCCGTCATGTCTTCATATGCTGTCCCTTTCCTGGAACTAGCAGGAATTGAACTCTGTTTCTAGCAATTAAATGATCCCTAATTTCTAAGACTGCTTTTCAACTCAGAAACCACACACTATGGTTTTACACCTTCCTTTAAGTCTCTTGTCTCAGGATTTGGCAGAACAAGATTGTGGCAACTTTGTTTCGGTTGTTCTTAATTATATGGATTTTGGTCATGGCTTTATACACAGAGAGTGAAGAGTCTTGAATTTTTAAAATTTTTCCTCAAATGGAAGCTTCTTTGTCTTCCTCCTGGGCCTCTTTTTGGTAGATTTCCCCTTCCATGTAAGTTTTTTTTTTCCCCCAAAGGTGAAAAGAATCTGAATTCTCACAGAATTTTAAATTTAAGAAAAATTTAAATTTAAATGAGGTTTAAGCTTAAAGGAAGACTAATGCTTAGTGTGATTTCAGATACCTAATATTTTGTTGATCTTTTGGGCTATAACAAGCAGACATTGAGCTCAGACATAATCTTTGATGAATCCAAGATCCCTCCCCTGGATTTGGCTCTAAATCCTTCCATTTATTTAAATGTTCTAGAATTTTTATCCCTCGACATTGCCCCTATCAAAACAGACATGTCACTTTTTATTTTTTAACACTGTGTCAGGAGTTGGTTGCACTGGGAAGCATTAGCAACAGCGTGTGAGAACGTAGGAAGGTTAAGTACATGCAGCCCTAGGGTGTGCAGTGCTCTGGACATGTTTATTCTGTACTATCCACATGGTAGCCACGTGTGGCTATTAAAACTTAAATTCATTTAAAAAATAAAATTAAACATTCCATTTTTCATTTTCACTGGCCACTTTTCAAGTTCTGAATAACCACATGGCTAATGGCTACTATAGTGGCCAGCACGGATATACTGCATTATCCCAATTTATCCCTGCAGGAAGTTCTATTGGACAATACTGCCCAGAGGGACCTAGTATTCAATTCAAGGAAACCTGAAGTAGGAGGCATTCAGATTTAGAGAATGGGTCCTGAATGAAAGAGAGGTAAGAGAGTGGCTCTTGGAGCAGGTGATACTTGAAGATAATGTGTATAGGTAGCAGTGGCCCAATCAGCCAGATGGACTATCAGGACAGGATTGTAGATCCTGGGGAAAAATAGTATGTCAGTTAGTATAGATTGAACTTGGTTGTGGAACAGACAATCTCCCACCCCAGACTCAGTAGCTTAACATACTAAAGTTTTATTTCTCCACCATGAAGTCCAACGAGGGCTGGACAGCCTTTTCCAAGGCTGCAAGAGAATTGAGAGATGAAGGATACTTTTAACTTCCTGACTCAGAAGTGAAAGCTAATCATTATTAGCAAAAGCTAATCACATGGCTCCAACTCATCTTTAAGAGAGGCTTCAAAATGGGGGGGAATCATATGTGTATTGGGTTAGCACAATCTCTACTACAACTGGAAAGAGCAAGGTAGGTCCCCAGCCCCATAAGTAATGGTATTCTGTAAGGCAACAAAGGCAGGGACTTTCATCTGTGAGCTCTGTGGAAATAGAGACTATGCCGGTATTTATATGGATGGTACCTAACAAATAGCAGATGCTTGATAAACAATTTCTGGGTTGTTTATTTATATATTAGAGTGGGGCCCAGGATGGCCAATGGGTCCTAGAAGGAGGGCAGACCTGACGTGGAGGCCCAGGAGGTTGGGCTAGACTCTCTGATTACCGATGGATGGGCCCCAAAGCCAGGCTTGAAAGGACCGAGCCGTCAGCGCAATTGCTGTGTTTTGTCTGTCCACACAGGTTCCTAAAGTCTCTCTCCAGTCTAATCTCTTCAGCTCAGTGCTTTACTTCTGGAAGTAATTTAATGTCAACTGCAAACATGAAGATCTTATTGGAAATGTCCTTATCAAGATCATTGGTAAAGACCTAGTACTGATCCTTTATGCTTATCTTCTCAGAGAAGTGACCATCCATTTATCCTTAGCCTTTATTTTCTGTTTCTGAACCCATTTCTTGCTTCTAACAAAACCACTTCCCTCACGTACCCATCATGCCCCGATTTCTTAAAGTCTTTGAAATGGAATCTTGCCAAAGGCTTATTGAAAGTCTGAGTAGATTACATCCACCAGTTCCCTTATCTACATGTCTATTTATTCACTTTTAGAACACCCATAAATAAACATTGGCTCTGTACCAAGGTTCAATCCTTGGGGCTCTGTTCCTGTCTCTTTATTCTTTCACTTAGGGATGACATCTACTGTTAAAGCTTTAACCACCTCCTCTCCAGGGATGATTTCTACAACACTACCCTCTTTCCAAACTCCAATTCCATATGTGCCATTGATGGCTCCGTCCCTATACGTCTAAAATGGAGAATAACACCTCCCCTCTAAAACTTACTCCTTATCTTGGCTCTCCTATTTCTGTCAATGTATCCTCAGCTTCTAGTCACCCAGGCTTAGTTAGCTATATGACTCAGCACTCCATCCATCCCTACACTCACATTTCATATCAAGTTAGTCATCATGTCCTGTGCTGCCTTTGTCATGCCTCTCAGATACTTTCCCTTCTTTCCCTTTTGCACTGTCACCACTCAAATTTAGCCTGCTGTGGCTTCATTCCTGGAGAATTGCAGCAATTTCTTTGCTCTGCTTCCGCTTCTACCAACCCATCTTACATTCATTCGTATTAACCCACTGGATTTGGAGACATCTAGACCTTATCTAAATCCTAGTGCTATCATTTATAAGCTGTGTGACTTTGGGCAAGTTACTTTATCTCTCTTAATCCCAATTTTCTTATATACAAAATAAAATCCATAGTGATATGAAATCGGTAGGTGTTAGCAACTTTCCTGAGTTCTAGGCATCATGGCAGATGTAGTAGATCTTGTCTTATTTAATACCCCACAATAAACTTATGAGGTAAGTATTATTATTATCCTTATTTTACAAATTAGGAAGCCCAGAAAAGTGAAATAATTTGTCCAATGTCACATAGCCAGTAAGTATCAGAGCTTGTTTTCAAACATAGGCAGTTTGGGGGTGGCTGGGCGGCCCAGTCGGGTTGAACATTCAACTTTGGCTCAGGTCATGATCTCATGGTTCTTTCAGTTCATGGATTCGAGCCCCACATTAGGCTTGCGGCTGTCAGCATGGAGCCCGCTTTGGATTCTCTGTCCACCCTCTCTTTTTGCCCCTCCCCCACTCATGCTCTCTCTCAAAAAAAAAATATATATATAAAGCATTTTTTAAAAACTCACAAACCTAAGCAGTTTGATTCTGTAAGTAATACCTAAAAATTCTGCTACCTTGCCTCCTAACATAATAAGTACTCATTAAGTGTTAGTTACATTAATAATCAGTATCCAAAATGCATCTGTGATCTTCCTGCTACAAAGTCTTCAGTTGTCAGGCTTTATACAATAAAGTACAAGTTTAAAATGGTATGATGGTGTCAACTACTTAAAACACGTAAGTGTATTCTCATTGTGATTTTAAAAATCTATAACATACTGATGCTTCTGCTTATGATAGAGTCTTTTGTATTAGAAAAACACTCCCATTAAGAAGCATAAAATCTGTTTATGATTATATAATGGCTACATGGAAATATAACAGAGCATCCAAGGTAGCCAGGACATGAAGAGTTAAAACCCTAAAAGATAAATGGGTATATTTGAAAAGAAAGGCTTAAAGTCAATTATCTAAGTATCCCTTTCGGAAAGTTCAAAAAAGAACAATAATTAATCTCAAAGATAGTTAAAGGAAGAAAGAAATTAAAAAGCAGAAATTAATGAATAGAAAATAATTGTACAATAAAGAAAATCAATAAAGGCAAATTTTGGTTCTTTAAAATTTTGAATATAATGGATAAAGTTCTAGCAAAACTTATTGGGAAAATAGAAGAGATGAAAGAAATAACACATATCAGGAACAAAAAAAAAGAGTCAAAACTACAAACCCTACAGACATCACAAAGATAAAAAATGATGTTATGAATGACTTTAAGCCAATAAATTTGAAAATTTAGACAAAATGGACAAGTTCCTAGAAAAACAACTAAATTTACCAAAGCCAACATAAAAAAAATTAAAAGTCTAAACAGCTCTATACTATTAAAGAAATTAATCTTTACTTGAAATCTTCCATAAAGAAAATTCTAGGCCCCAATGACTTCACTGGTAAGTTTCAAATTTTTAGGAAAACTAATCTGCCAATTTTAAACAAACTCTTTCAGAAAAGAGAAAAGAAAGAGACACTTCTCAATTCATTTTATGAAGACAGCATAACTTTAAGGAAAGGGAGGTGAAGGGAGGGAAAGAAAAGAAGTAAGAAAGAAAGGATGAGACAGACATACTTCTTCCCCAATGGGCAAAAGCTTAAATATGCATTCCATGAAATAGAATACCCAAAAGACAAATATGAAAAAGTGTTCAATTAATTGGTATTAAATAAAGTATCACTATATGTACAAGATTAGTTTAAAAAAAGACACTATCAAATGTTGGCTTAGCATAGATATGCAATAATCTCCTATACTTCTGATGAGAGTATTATGAGTATTATTGGTACAACCACTTTGGAAAACTTTTGAGCAGAATCTACTGTAGCTAAATAGATACATGCCTGTGACCCAAGAATTCCAATTCTAGGTGCATAACCAAAATAGAGAAACAAATAAATAAAATAGAGATAAAATAAAATTAAAAAAATTAGTTCAGATAGTTCATATGTGCAACCAAAGACTACAAGAATGTTGCTAGCACCTAGCTATTTCCAAAATTTTTCATCATTCCAAAAAGAAACTCTGCATCCATTAAGCAATCACTTCCCTTCCTTTTCTTCTTAGCCTCTCTAATATGCTTTCTGCCAAGGATAGGGACTCTTTCTATACCTGTGAATGTGCCTATTCTTGATGTTTGATAGAATTGGAATGACACAACATTTGTCCTTTTTCATCTGCTTGATTTAACTCAGCATAATGTTTTCAAGGTTGTCCATGTTGGTGCATGGAGCTATGGCTTCTTCATGTTGTCACTGCTGTAGAGTATTCCATCACATGGGCACACTACATTTTATTTATCTATTCTATTGCTGGACAGTTTTTCTCCCAATCTGGGACTATTACAAATAATGTTAACTAGGAACATTCCTGCAGTCTTTTGGTGTTCACTTCTGAGACCGTACTAACTTTGTGAATAATAACTAATAGTTAGGATTTTGTCCTTTCCTGCGAATTATACTTCAACAAAAAAATTAAAAACAAAAAAAGCAGGGGCTAGGCGAATGAGGAGAGAAGAAGACAAAAAGAAAACTCATGGCATGTCTGTAAAGCCTTGTGAAGTTTGACCTTAAACAAACACCCCGGTGATCTTGGAGGGCTGGTTCAGCAAGGCCATTTTGGTCTTCTGGTTCAAGAACTAGGAGACTGGGGGGAAGATATAAAGTGCCTTCCTCGGGATCCTCCTGAGGAAGAAGGTGTGTGGTGGAGGTGGAGGGAGAAAGTACCAGGCCAACCTGGCCCTCTGCACTAGGAGCTAGCATGGCATGGCTTCACCCCTACCTTTTTGCATCTTCCAGCACAGTATGGGGAAACAAGCCCAGCACAGCACACTTCTACGGGACCTTTCAAAGCTCTCTGAAGATGTCTGTCCAGGACTCTCAGTGCATCCAGGGGAACCCAGGAGGCTAGCAGGGTCGTCTTGTTCCCAGTGAGTAGTTGGCTGCACTACGCTGGCCTCATCTTGGGGAGCAGTAGGTGCATGGGCACTGGGAGAGTTCCATTTATTTCTGTCTTCCCGAGACTTTCCTGAGCCAGGAAGAGACGCAGCCTCATCATCACCCTCTTCCACTTTCTGTTTCAGCCACACTGGCCTGTATTTCATTCCATCCCTTACATATTTCATGTCCCTTCCCAACTCAGGGTCTTTGAACATATTATCCCTGCTGCATAGAATATCTTTGCTTCTCCTTTGTTCACCTAACGCCCCTCTCCTCCTTCAGACATCAGTTCAATCCGCACATCTTCAGGAAGGCTTGCTCTGACTGGTTTCCCTAAAACACTCTCATCATGCTGTTCTTACCCTAGCCCTCCATTAGTTTCCATTTGTGAATAGATTTATTTCTGAGTCTCCCTGTAGACTATAAGCTCCATGAGGGCAGGACAGTGTGGCTTTGTTCACCATTGAAATCTGATGGCAGCAAGTGCCTAGTAAGGACTGGGTGCTCATATATACTGAGTGATTGGATGGATGGAGGGATGGGATGGAGGGATGGAGGGATGGAGGGATGGAAGGATGGAGGGATGAGTGAATCCAAGGTTGTCTAAAAGCAGCCTACAGGTACATATCCAACAATCTGATACAAGCCCTTATTCCTGTCGGCTCCTTTAACCTACCTCTGTGTGGGCCACCCATCCCTCCCCTGGTGTACTTAAGTGTGTTCACACACACACACACACACACACACACACACACACACACTGGCCCAGCTTTTGGCGAGGTCACTGTGCTCTCCTCCCAGCCACCCCCCACAGCTCTCATTTTCTGTAGTGTTTCCTGGCATGGGCTAATACCGCAATGCTGTACATGGGATCCTACGAAGTTGCGAAGGCGTCTCCCTGCACGCCCATCAGGATGGGCCGGGAAGAGCAAGGGCAGCTGATTGCGTTTCCCTGAGACTCGCTGCTTGATTGATCTCTTCTGAGCTCGCTGGCCTGGGTGGGTATTCCTGTCGTCCCGGACCAGGCAGGATGCACGGGAGACCTTTTCAAGCTGCCATTAGGACAGCTTAAGTGAACTTCAGTCCGGTCGTGAGTGACTGGTGCTTCCCTCAGCTCCGCCCCGCCATCAAGCTCCAGGCTTTCCAGGGAATGAGTTTGCTGTTCTGGGTCATGGTTTTAGCATTCCAGTCAATTTCCCACTCATCACATGGCCCAGTGGACCGGGACCTGGAGCCCAGGATCCCAGCTCCTGATCCCGCCCCTCCCATCCCCCTAAAATACTGATGGGGTTTCTGACAGGAGAGGGAATCAGACGCACTAACCAAAGAGGCGATTTATTAACTGCTGTACAAGATGGGGGTGATGGGGGTGAAGGGGGTGATGGAGGTGATGGGGATGGGGTAACACCAGAGGCCTGTCTTCCTCAGGCAGGGGGGCACCCTTCAAAAATATTTTCTGGCTTGAGGCAGGCCTCCTCCTCCTTCAGCCCGAATGACAGACGTGTATGTGGTCACACTGCTGGCTCACCCCCTCCAAAGGTTCTCTAGAAAGCTCACCTCTTGGAGCTAAACTAAATTTCTTCTGCTTCATGTCAATGTTTACTGTGATTCTTCCATCCAAGAGACAGAAAACACCTTCTTCGGGTCATTCATTCATTCACACTTTCATTTATTCTACACGTATGCGCTGTGTGGAACAGGGCAGGGGCAACACAATAGACACAATCCCTCCTGGAGGTTCAAGCCAATTGGCAATAAACGGGCAAATCATTAACGAATTATAGTGAGTGAGAAGAAAAGAAATCAGCTGTTTTTCTAAAGAGCAGTAGGTGGGCGTAGAGGAGGTGGGGGGTGCTGCTTTAGATTTGAGGGCCAAGAAGACCTCTCTGCAGAGGTGCTACTGAAACCAAAAAGGAGTCAGATGCTGAAACCAAGAAGGGGTGAACCTTGTGAAGAGCATCTGTGGGGAAAGGAACAGCATGTGCGAAGCTGTTGGGCCGCAGAGGCAGCGCCCTCTCCAGGGCCCGGCCCTTGTGCAGGAGACACGGTGTACCTTGCGGCCTCTGGCTCTGACTCCTCACCACTGCGGGGCAGGAATCCCTCCTCCACACAAATGCCTCTTTCTCCTCCAGCAGACTCCTCAGGCCAGCCCACCCAGCCCTGCCAGCAGCGTCAGCTGATCTCTGGGCAGTCACAATCAACAAAGAAGGAGAGAATTAGGGGCAGGGAAAGTTCCCACTGAAGTCACAGAGGTCATCTGGCTGTGGGGACAGGCAGTGGAGAGGGCATTCTTTCTGCTTCCATTTCTCCCCACCTCCCATGGGACTAGGAGTGGTACCGACTGCTGCTCCCACCACAACTGCTTGCATTCCTGTGGCATTTTACTGTTTCAAATGCTTTTCCGTGCCTTCCCACATGTGGTCTCCCAACACTTACATGAGTAAGATACACAGGAATGGACACTTCCTTTCTCTGATGAACACATTAATGACTGCATGGTGCTAGCATCTTCCCTTTGGATCCACTCTGCTGGGAGAAGGGCGAAGGGGGTTAGAGGCCCCGCAGTGGGTTATGGGATGGTTCGTACATGAACCTGCTATTGGCTGCCTGCTTTTAGGTCATCTCCCCCCAACACACACACTTTTATTTATTTTTTTCCCCTAACAGATCTCTGGTCTTTACTCAGGTGGAAATTCCCCCAGCCCCAGAAGGTGAATCACAACTGGTTTAAGCCAATCAAGGAATTCTGATCTCTACTGAGAGTAATTCGCCCAGGATGGGCATGAAGTTCTGAGATATAAGTACACATCTTGGAAATTCTGAGAAAAATTTTCCTGCCTCATGATAGGAGAGCTAAAGAAAAATATGTCATTTTCCCCCTATACTCTCCTAGATTTGGACATTGATTGGTGAGGATGTGATACCCGGAGCTTTTGCAGCCATCTTGCATCAATGAGGGTTGCAGAGCAAAGGATGGGGAAGCCTGGGGAAGACATCTACAACCAAAGAGTCAACCCTGGAGCCGCCTATCTCTAGGTTCTGATATATAAACAATGCTTGTTGCGATCTGAACTTTTAAATCCTTGTTACTCGAAGTGTGAGTGCTGGACCAGGAGTATCGACGTTAGCTGGGAACTTGCTAGGGGTGCAGAATCTCAGGTTTCACTCAGACCTATTACATCAGACAACGCATTTCAAAAAGATCCCCAGGTGACTTGTGTGCACACCAGAGTCTGAGCAGCACTGGTTTAGGATAGTTTAAGTTAACCAGAGTTTTCCGAAGCCTGCAGTCCCAAGCATGCTGACTGCTAGCACACCCCGTGCTCAGGCTTTTAGGGTCCCAGGAGCATTCATCTGATTCACAGATTCCAGAAGGTAGGTGCTCACCCCTCTGTCTCCATGTAGAGTCTGAGCTCCAGGACGTGCAGGTAAGAGAGCTCAGTACGACCCTGGCTGCTGCTCTGGGGATGAGCAGGGATGTCCCCGGTGAAGGTGAGAGGCAGCCCCAGGTCCAAAAGGAAGGTTCTCAGGCCTACACACAGGACGCAGGTTAGGAGCTGACGAACGGAGTGAGCTACACGAAAGGCCGTGAGAATTGGTCCAGGAGGCCTGCAGGGCACCTGATGGAAAGCACTTCACTTATGGGGACTGAGGAAGGGGCCAAGGTTAAGAGGAATGACTCTGGGGGATCACCTTGCCCCAGTTTTGGGGACCCAGTTTGGGAACCTGGTAACCTTTTCAGTCCTTGGGGATACACCTTAGGTTTCTGTTCTATTTTGCACCCCAATAGTTTTGCCTGTCTTTGTGGGAAAAGTAAGGGAGAGTCTACTTTATATCAGGTCTCAGAAGGCTTTCTCATGCCCCGCTGGACAGCAGAGTCTGCCCTTGGGGGAAGGAAGATTGGCTCAGATACTAAGGGCAGGGGAGGCAGCATCTAAAAGTGCTTTCATGACAGGTGCGTCAGTGTGAGACTTGGGGCACATTCTTTCCTGCAGAGTGTACCATCCATTTGCCCCCGCAGAGGGGATTGTGGGTCAGGTCCCCCTTCCCCTCTCCAACTGCTGTAGGCAGCACGTGGTGATCGGTTTATCCTTGGAATTAATATAAGCAGTTTAAGTATGAAATCTGAGGTTAGACACAGCTGGTTGGAATCCTGGCTCTGTTGCTCATCAGCTGTAAAGCATCAAATTAAGCTTTCTGAATCCCAGTTTCTTCATCTGTGAAATGGGAAGAACAGTACCCACCTCCCAAGGCTGGCATTAAGACCAATTAGACAGTCTGTGTCTAGCTGCAAGGACGCACCCAATGAAGGGGCACCCAATGAAGGGAAGCTACCGACAGTAATATCACACGTGTCTTAGAGATCGGCCATCTTGGTGAGCCCGTGGGCCCGGGAGGTGTGGGCGGGGCCAGGGTGCCTCAGGAGGTGCAGACGCACTGCAGATGTGGCCAAGGGAGCCTGGATTCCCAGGCTGGACACATCCTGACTGGATGAACCAGATAGAAAGAGAATTTGGAGCTTCTTTGCTGTCCCAGAAACTAACTCCTTGGGCATGGCCCCAACCCAGCCAGCTGTGAAATTGAGATCATTACCTGCTTCCGCACAGCTCCCTTGACTGGCTCTCTCAGCATTCTGAAGCAGGTGCATGGGGGTGGGGGAGGTGCACGGGGGAGCCCTGTGTCCCGCCTGGGACCCCTCTGGAATTGCCCTCTGTTTCCTGCAGTGAGCTCTCTGGTGGCAGCCCCTCTCTTGCCCCTGTGGCTCTCCATCTTTAGTCAAGGACTTCCACACCCTCCTCAACCCATGTCCAGGGGCTTCCTCCGGAGCACAGGCTGCTCAGTGTTGGTCGTTCACTCAGTTTGTGATTATGTATCACATGCCTGGTATGGGGCAAGTGCAGGGCTAGCACTGGGGACATAAGACGCAGCTCCTTGAATTATTCGAGACTCTTGCAGGGGTTTGGAGTATGAGGGGGTCTGATTAGCTACCAGTTTGATGGGCAGCCCCCTTCCCTGATGGCAGAAGCACACGGAGAAGGGGATGGGGGACCCTCTCGATTGTGATGGAGCCCAGGGTGGTGTCCGGGTGTCAGGAGCAGCTCTGGGAGCATGGGGCCCGAGCTAGGAAGCATGGAAGGCAGTGGAAGGAGGGAGCTGCTCCCTTGTGAGGTTTGGAAGGCTGTGAGAGGCAGAATGGGAACAGACTGTGAGCACAGTTGGGGCTCATCTCTTCTCCAGGCCTCACCTCCATTCCACTACAGTGGGGGGGTTAGGGCTTCCATGCCTGGGTTCTGAGGGGACACAAACCTTCAGGGGAAATATGGGGTGCCCTGTAACAGAGATTCACCTTCCTCCTTCTACCCTCCCCTCTCCCTCCACTCCAGACCGGTCACACATTGTTGGCATAAGGGACTCGATACCACCAGCCTCTCAGAAATACTCCCCCAGGGAGAGGCCTGCATACGATAGAACCCTGCCGCTCTCTAGGATGGGGCCCCAGCCTGGCTCACGCCGGCACACGAGTTCAAGAGGCAGCTCCTCCCATCTCCTCCATGTGCGTCCCCCCGGTCCCCTTGCCTCGATTCCCCACCCTGATCCCCTATTCGTGTGATTCTGTCCTGGCAAACAAAATACGTATCCTGAAAGGGCTGATGCTTTCAGAAGGAGATTCCTCCAGATAATTGTCCCAGGGCTCAGGCCTCCCAGTCCCCGTGCCGTCTCTGACTACACCTTGTCCCTGCTGGTCTCATCCGGGCCCATGACCCCCTAATCCAACCGCTCACACTTGATGTCTTCACTTGGATGTGAATGTGCATTTTATCCAGCTTCACTGAGTCTCTATGGCCCCTCCTGGGCTTCCCCACAGTGTTAAGGACCCCGTCGATCCAGCGGCTCAAAACACGCACTTGGGAGACATCTGATTCCTCACCTCTCATCCCCACGTCCAATTCGCCAGCAAGTGCCACTGTCTCCAGCTCCAAGACCCTTTCTGCACCTGGTACCTACCCTTCGTATCTGTTCTACCTCCCTATACAATACTGCCGTCCTCCCGCCCCTGACCTCTGTGAGGGCCTCGAGCTCATTCCTTCCCTGCTCCTGTCCTGCTTCCATCCAGTCTCCAAACCACATGCCGAGTGAGCTCATTCCTAAAATGTGTTATCAGACACCTGTTGCTTTCAGTGGCTTCCCCTCACATCTAGACTAGGGCCTCAGGTCCTGGTGTGCCTCCTCCATTCCGCCCGCCTCTCTGTGGTCCCTATCAACCCTCCGCATTCTCACTGCCCAGAAGGTCCTCCTTCCAGAATGCCGCGTGGCTGAGTCCTTTATACCATTTGGGGTTCCACTCAGCTACTCTTGTTCACTCCCCTTGTTCTTATCTTTGGCCCCTTTATTATTATTTGTGATTGTTTTTATTTGATTAGAGGTTATCTGACCCTTCGTGTGTACACCATCACTCCGGCATTTACAACAGGTGCAGAACAACTGATGGCCAATAAATATTTCCTGAGGGAATGAATGAATGAAGGAATGAATCACGCGAACACTTTTTAGAAGTTGTTCTGGAAGAAGGGAGTAGAAGAAGGCTTAGAGGGGAACTTGGTCCTACGGGAGTTTTTAGCTCTGGAGAGCGGTCTGCCAGTACTTCCCGGGAAGAGTATTGTTTAATCTTCAACTGGTCCTCAGACATATCCACTAGTATGACTTGCTATCATATATATGAGAAAGTTGACCTGTACAGAAGTTTAGGAACCAGCTCAGGCACACCCAGCTAGAGAGCGGCATAGATGGGACCCACCCCTGTCCATCATCTGGCTCTCCAGGAACTCTCTGCGGCCCCACTCGTAAGCCTCCTTTGACTCTGGGGGAGTCACGGTTGCCACAATGCCAGTCTTGGAGGAGGCCGGCTTCTGACCCAGGAACAATGAGGATGACAAGTCTTGCCTTCTGTATGTCTTGTGGGAGGTCCCACGGTTAGGGGGGCTCCGCAGAGGCCACTCTGTTTCTCCCAACCCCTGTGCAGCAGAGAACTGCTGGGCTGCGACTGCTTCCCCTTCCTACAGAGGCGAGGCAGCCACACATGTTTGAGGACAGCAGGAGTGGGCAGTGACAGTGATTCCTGAAGCTGAGGAGGGGATGAACTGACTTTTGCAGGGCCATGTCAGTCAGCTAAGTATTGGTCGTATGAACCGTAAGCATATACAAATCTGCACTGAAGCTCTAGAAACTTCTCCTGCCTGGGTGGAGAGAGACTGACCACATGCTCTTGGGCTGTCTCAGTTCTGGCTGTTGCTAGGGGTTTGGCTGGTGCCCATGACCTTGGGAGGGGTCCCTGGGGTGCGTTCAGGAAACACCACATTGAGTAATGGAAGCTTCCATCAGAGGCCATGATAGATCTGTTTTCAGCTGCTCCCTGTTGCCGTGTGATTGATTCCCGGGGAGCCCGTATCCCTTTTCTGACTTATTGAGTGTGGGTGATGGATTTTTGACAAGATTGATTTTGACCTGAATACTGCTGAGCTAAATGAATCAACACTGTCAATTTCTCTGCCTGGTTCTGAAGAAGAGTTAGGTGGATAAGGACATTTTTCTTTCAATTGAAGTCCTTTTAGCTACCCTGGCTGCCCAGCAACGGCTTCCCTCTGCCAGCACCCACAGGCTGCCCCTGCAGCTGTCCCTTCTTAGACGCATAGACGGATAGGTCAGTTCCCCCCTTTCCTCTTTGTCCTGGCAGGGCTGGTTCCCAGATCACAACTACTGTCCTTGCCTGCGGGGCCCCACTTCTCTCATGGGGCTCCAGCCAGAAATATGAGCCGTAGTTGGGGTTGGCTGTGTCATTAGGACAGAGATTTTCATTTCATCTCTTCCTCTCATAGCTGTGATTCCCAAATCGGCACATTACTTACTTCCCCCGAACCTACGAGAAGTATCCAATCTTTAAGGCGTTGCTGATGTATAGCTACTCTCTTCCCGGGATGAGGTGTGCACATTAATCTTTCCGCCCTCAGCATCTAAGCAGACACTCCGTGAAAGGTCCTAACACCTCCCGCTGCTCCTGCCTATCTGCCTTCCCCTGGCTCTCACGACTGGGCTCACCTGTGGGCTCAGACTTCCTGGGTCCAGAGAGGAAAGGGTGAGGTAGATGCACAGAGAGCTGGCTGGGCTTGGAGGCGGGGAAATTTGGGGCTGGGGTTGAGCATTGCTCTAAGCCTCCTCTATATCTGCAGAACGGTGCTCTGAGAAGTGGACATCGTTCTCATTACATTATTCAAAACGTTAAGGATATTACATAAAATACAGTATAGTGACAATTTTTACAAGCGAACTACCATTGCGTGCTAGAGACCGTCTGATGGGTACATCATCTGCTGCTCTGAGGCTCAGAGGCCAAGTGCCATTAGAGAAATTGTGCACATGAGTCGGCTGAAGCTCAAGGAACTTCACCGACCTGCTCAAGAATGCCCAGCCGTCTAAGAGGTCCAGGGACCACTGTACTCTTTCTGGGATGCCCCACTGCTCTGCCCCTCCCACCGCCCCCCCTCCAGTGGAGCCTAGAGCTGAATCACAAACTGAGGTCAGACAGCTCAGGCAGGACACGGCCAGACTCCACTGGGAGGAGCCTGAGGCACCTGTTGGGCTCCCTGGTCTATGACCTTGCTCTGATTCATCAACCACTGAGCTTTCTCCCAGGACCCTGCCTTCCTACTGGACCTCAGGGAAAGGGTGCTGGCTGAAGCCCTTGAGCCTCCGGGCCTTGTGTGTATACCACTGCTTCCCGGCTCACCTTGAGGCTCTCTCGTTCCCTAGCCCATTCTCACCTTGCCTTCTCGACCCATTACTCTTCAACAATTACTGGAAGCATGCCTCTAGCTTTCCAAAGGATAAGCTCACTTAGCCTTTGAGACCTCAGCAGCCAGTGGCATAAGCTGGCATTCACCTAGCGCAAGAGAAGCGTGCCTCTGGCCCAGCGTCCATACCTAGTTAATGGTTCAAAACCAGGACCCAAGGGCCAGAAGTCTAAGTCTGGAGCTTTTTTCATGACACCATGTTTCCGTCTCAGCCACTGTCCCTCTCCACACAAACAACTCACTGATATCTCCACAACTTCAGTAGACTTTCCTCATGATGTCCCTGGATCAAGGACACTTGCTAAATCCACGTGGGGAGGTGGCGTTTCCTGAGTGTAGGCCTAGCCTGAGGACTATTCCAGCGCAGAATATTCTAGAAAGACAGCTGAAGGCTGTAATGAAATGGACATTTCTGTGTTTTTCTCACGAAGAGGCCCCTGTGAGCGACTAATAGGTCATAAGCATGGCCCCAGGAAGGCTGCACTCAGGCCTGAAGGAGTCAGACACCGCTGGGTGTGGCCAGGAAGGAGGGATTCAGGAAGGCATTTCAGGGGCTTTGAGGGGGCGGGAGGGCAGGGGTAGGGCTGCAGCTGAGGTCTATAAATCTGCAGGCCTCTCAAGAGCACAAAGCCTCAGGCAGCAGACCCTGTGGGGTTCTGGGTAAGACTCACTGAGCAGGAGCTGGGGGTGGGGAGAGGGCAGGGAAAGGAGACGCCAAAGCCAGCCAAGTGGGTCCTTCCATGGGGTGGAGAGCCAAGAGGTCTCTGGCTCTTGCCAGATTCCACACTAGTCTGCGTTTGGCAATGTTTTTGGTGGCTTGTCAATCCTTACCTTCCTTCCAGTTAATTCATCTCCTCTGAAACAGCTAAGGTAATTAGGCTCCTTATTGTGTTACTAAGCTTGTGAAAGGCCATGTTACAACTTTTCTGCAAAGGTAACAAATTCATAGGGAAAAAGTGCAGAGATTTTAGACCAACTGGGGCCAGGTAGGTCAGAGCACTCTCTTCCGCGCAACTCCTCCATCTCAGGCCCCTAGGGTGGGGGATTCTGCCCTGGGCTGGTCCCTGCCCAGCCTATGAAGGGTTGGAAACTGGCTGCCTGCGCCCCCCCCCCACTCCCACCCCAGCCCCACCCTCGCCCTCACTCTGAGTGATCTGATTTGTGCTAAGAGGAGTACAAACCCCCCAGGGATCAGAGTAGATAATTCTGGACTTCTTCCATTGGGGTCATCTTACTGACTGGTTATTCGGTAACCAGGGAGGGGGAAGGGTAACAGCCTGCTGTCATTAACTCCTTCAGTGCTGGCCTGTCTGCCACTAAGTTAATGCAGGAGCTGCCTGGAGGCAGCTGTTCCCTAGGGCGGGTTCGGCCTTCCCGCAGCTGCTCTGGCATTTCTGATGGGTTGGCATCCAGGATGTGGGTGGGTCCCTGCTCTGTCGTCCAGTCTACAAATCTAGCCTAACTCATCCGAGGAACTCTGGGGGTCCAGCCTCAGCTTCTCCCATGTCCTGCATTCATCTGACATAGAATAGGCAGGTTATAAAAAAGACAAATGATTTGCAAAGAAAAATTTCCCTATGCCAGGAGGAGAGGCAGACAGAGATAAATGAAGGGGGCTGCTTTCTGAGATCCACAGGCCTTTCCTTTCCTTTCCAGGGGCCAGCAGGTCTGCCATCTGCTTTCTGTGGTGTCTCCCTCCAAAGAGGCAGGGGCATGAAAGGGAGACAACACGGACTCGTCCAGAGAGAGGAGGATGAGAGAAAGGCAGAGAAGGAGACCCAGGCCCTAACTGGGAGGGAGGAAGATGGCACTCTAGGACGGTGCCCAGACGGTGCTGGCTCTCAGGTGTGAAGGAGAAGGGGGGGGGAGTGGTCCCCAGGCCTCTGACCTTGACCGGAAGCACCCCTGCAGGCCTCCTCCCCAGCAGGCCCCACAGCAGCCTTGCCGCCAGCTTTCACAGATGACAGATCACACTGAAATAACTTGTTCCAAGGGTAGTTGGTGATCAATGACTCAAATTAAGCCTCAGAAAAAGGTTTTTTTTTTCCTCCCTGACACTTTATAGGTTTCTCAGCTTATCTCCTCCCTGGATGGCTGTATAAGCCAGATGATGGCTCCCTGAACTCTCTAGAGAAAAAGTGAGTTCACAGAGGATTTAAGGGCTGAGTGAGCCCCAGGATGGATTGAAGGGCCCGACACCCAAATGCCAGCCATCATCTTTTCCAGGCAGCTGTCTGCCACTTCTCTACCCATCACCCCCTTTCTCTGTTTGCTGCTCCTGCCTTCCTGCACCTCAGCCTCCCTCTGCAGCTCAGAGGGTTTCAGCTTCTAAATCAGGTTATCTCTCCAGTCTGCATTCCTGGTAACTGAATTATCTCTGCAGGAGGACACAGAGGTCTGGGCAGGGGGGGGGAGGGGCTGTCTGGGCTGGGGACTGTCTTCCTGGCTGCTCCCCAAGCATGGTCCTTATGCCACTCCTCTCCCCGCCCCACTGATGCCTCAGCCCCCTTCTCTCCCTCCTCATGCACAGCCGCTCAGTCCCGGAGGAAAGAGGGCAAAGCAGTCTTCAAGGATGCTGCCTATTGCCCGACCGGGCAGAGAGCCAGTGGGTCAGAGAGGTCGGCTCTGTTCTTGGCAGGAAATGCGGGGCCAGCATGGAAATGCCACCCAGGCTGGGACCAAGATCAGTGGAGTGGCAGCCCTGAGTGGGCGAGCTGGAGGGAAGTGAGGGGCGGCCCTGAGACCTGCAGGGGTCAGCATTCCAACGCTGACTCTGGGCTGGGCCGCCTGGGAGCCCTGTGCTTTGTCAGTGATGCTCCAGTGTCAGGGAACCTGTGGAACACCTAGGAGAGAAGTAGTGGAAAGGCTGAGCCCAAGAGTTGTGAGCAGCAGGTGACAGGTGGGGTGTGAGGATGAGTCTTTCAGCAAGCCGTCCCAGGAAGGAGCAAACTTGGAGATCCCTAGGGATCTAGGGATTCGTACGAGAGGGCCCATGGGGTCACTGAGGCCCTTACAGACCAGAGCGAGGTTAATGCACACTTCCTCATGCTTGAAAGCTAAGTTTCTCTAAATACGGTCCTCAGATCACTCTCCCTCCTTGGCCCCAACACATATACACAGAGGCACCCACTAAAAGTGCTGGCTGAAATGCAGGTTACTGGTTCCCAATGAGGACATAATGAATCAGATTCTCTAGGGACGGGGCCTGGAATAAGCATTTATAATAGACTCTCCAATGAAAACAACAATAAGAGCCTAGGTTCATACCGCACTTGCTCTGTACCTGGTTCTTTAATCTATATTAACTCTTTGAATTTGCATCACAATGTGTGAGGGAGGTTGTATTACACTTTCATTAAACAGATGAGGAACCTGGGGCTCTGAGAGGCTGTCTAATTCCTTAGTCATTGAACTGGGATTCAGACCTGGGCGGGCAGGTGGGTTCCTAGCTATCACACCCCACAGCCCTGCTGCTGCTCACAGGGACTACTGTTTGAAACCCCTTCCAGCGGTGTCCCAGCTTGCAGCAGAGGGAGGATTCTGAGCCCGAGCTGACGCTGCAGTCACGGGCCGTAGAGGCCAGGGCACGGCTGGTGGTCTAGCAAGACCGGTGACCTAGGAATCGAGAGGCCAGGGCACGTTGCTGACAACCGGACAACTTGAGGCAGGGCGATTCTCCTCTTGAGGTCTCAGTTCTAGCCATCTGTCAGGAGGATGCTAAGCTAGATGGCTTTTAGATTCCTTCCTGGCTCTGACATTTGAAAAATATGTGCACTTCCTTTTTCTGAGCAGCTGGGGCATTTTCCTGGGAGGCCATGCATGCGTGTGTGTGCATGTGTGCATGTGTGGGGCAATTATACATAGGAGAACCAACTGTCTCCAGCTCGAGACTGCCCAAGCATTAATGTTTGGCAGCCATAAGACCCAAACTTATCACAGGCTGGGCCAGTGGAGATATGTTGGGACTTACTGGGGAAGAACTTGTACTGTCACTAAGGCTGTCTCTGTCTTGACTGTTAGTTTTGTCTTGAAACAGCACCCTCAGGCTCAGCTGGGGATGAATGAGAGAAGAGACGGAAAGCTGTTGTAGTAACGCGGGAGCAGCTTCAGGGAAGCAGAGTCCCAGAAGCACGCCCCGGCCTGAAGCTGGCCTGCACAGGAGCCTTGCCTGCTTAGAAGCCAGTTCCATGGGGCTGGATGTTCTGTAGTCTAACTCAACTCTGCAGGCGAGCTCCACCTTTGAACACTCTGTGAGAAAGCTCCACAGGGGACAAGCTGGCTCCCCTTCCTCCTCCCATCCTGTGTTGTCCTTGCATAGATTCCACGACACTGAGACACAGAAGACAGTGGCCAACTCTGAGTCCTTCCCTGATGCCACAGCTTGTTCTGCAATCCTTTAGCTCCAAGAGAATGGACGTCAGGGAGCCCATGCACAGCCTTACTGGACAAGCCCTCTCACACAGCTGTCAGGTGCTCTTCTGGGAAGGGGCTAATCTGTGTGCATGTGTGTGTGTCAGGGTGGGCGGGCAGCTCCTGGGGTCTGAGGAGAGGCTACCTCCAAGCAAGAGGCCCTCTTCCAATCCCAGCTCCCGCCAGCAAGTGCAGGCCATCCAGGCCTCCTAGGGGCAGGTGGTGGGCTCAGACTCTCTGCTGGTACTCTGCACGGACCATGGCCCCTTTATGCTTGGACATGGCTGGTGGCAGGGCAGGGATGCCCATGCATTTAGGGGCTGGGCATTGGCCAAGTAACCACTTCATAGGGTCGAAGGGTTTGTTTTGAGCCAGCATCTTGTCTTAGTTCAGGGTTAGTTCGAGTACTAACAAAGTACCACAGACTGACGGGCTTATGAACGACAGAAATGTATTTCTCATAGTCGGAAGCTGTAAGTATGAGGTCAGGGTGCCAGCAAGGTTGGGTTCTCTTGAGGGCCCTCTTCTGGGTTGCAGACTGTCACCTTCTCTTGTGTCCTCACTTGGCAGAATGAGGGTGAGGGAGATCTCTGGGGTCCCTTTTATAAGGGCACTAATCCTGCTCACAAGGGCTCCCCGCTCATGACTTAACCACCTGCCAAAGGTCCAGTTTCCTAATAATATCCCAGTGGGGACTGAGCTTCAGTGTGAATTGGGGGGGGTGGGGAGGTGCAACATTCAGTCAGGGCACATCTCTTGGGGTTTGCAGAGAACTCACTGGCCCGCGGTCATCTATGCAGTTAGCATTCACTGCGGAACAAGGTGGCAAGTTGGGAGGCAGCCGGGGGCCTCTAAGGAAAGTGGCCCAGTCCCTGCTGTTGGAGCCATTATGAGCCTGGTGTCTCGAAAACATAGTGTCCATCTGCCTGCATCACTTCCTGCAGGACCAGGACTCAGAGCTGTGATTCTTCCTTGGATTCCAAGTCTGTTGCTCCAGAGGAGGGGAAGAAAGTCTAAAGAGCCAAACTTCCCCAGTGGAGACGGGTCTTTTGTTCAGGGTTCCTGGTGCTTGGTCAGCTGGGCGATTCCTCCTCTGTGGAGCCCTTCTTGACTCCCTTGGTCCGGCCTGGGAGCTCCCTCCCTTACACTCAGCTCTGTGCCCCTCCATTATCACAGGGTGGCTGCAGGTCCGTGTCTATGCACGTGCCCCGGGCAGAGGCCCCACCGTGTTCATCTCTGTGCCACCAGCACATAGCAGTTCTGGAGTGGACACTTGGGGCTGCCAGCTGCTTGCCTGAATCGTGAAAAATGGCGCTCTCGATGGGTGAGGACTCTAGCTGCCTAACGCTCCACCCGGGAACGGAATGAGAATCAGGAGCCCCCTCTCGACCCCTCCCCAAGCCCCCGGATGGTGGCCCCCTCAGCTATCCTCTGGCCTGCACACGGAGGCAGAGATGAAGTGCTGTCTGGCATCGGGCTTTTCCTTGCCATGAGTCAGGTAGAGAGACAGCTTGCTTCCCAAGGAGAAAGTGGAACTTTGTAGGCACACAAGGGTAAATATTGAGTGTGATATGGTGCTAATTAGCTGCACAAAGGCCATTAGCATTAATGAGATCTGTCTCTGTGGCCGGTTCCCGCCGCAGCGAGCAGGCAGCACCGTTTCTCTGGTCCAGGCTCCCCGGCTCAGGGCTCTAGCTGCTGCTGTTGTGAGTCTTTGTGATGCTCTCCTCTTGGGAACGACAAAAAAACAAAAAACAAAAAACAAGACAGCAAGAATCACAAAGAAGCCCCTTTTCTGTTCTTGTTTCCTTGGATCAAAAGCAAAAACTTCAGGTTAAAGATATGCTAAAAAGATTTAATTTGTTTCTCATTTCCTGCCTTAATTACATCCCCTCCTCTCAACTTGGGAATATATGGTTGGAAGAGAGAAAAAGAAGGCCGAGGAAAGATCAGAGTTTTTTGTGTTTTTTGTTTTGGTTTTTTTTTGAGCACTTACTATGCACCAGGCTCCGAGCTATATGTTACGTCACGTAAGCTTCACGGCAACCACGTGCCAGAAGATTCCATTATGACCCACATTTTGCAGATGAAGGACAGCGAGTCTCAGAGGGGTTAAACAACTTGCCCGAGTTCCCACACTGAATACACGGATCCTTCCTGAGCCAGATTCTTTCATTTCCTCCACTCCCACTCCACAGTCTAGACCCTGTGGGATGACATTGGGAAGATGTGCTATGGCACATAACTCTAGAATTCCTCCTCCATGTCTCCTGGCTTGGAAATGACACGGAATTGCCGGACCAGGCGGTGGCACTGGAGGGCTGCCTCCTGTCTCATCCGTGTCCACCCTTGCTTGGTGTTTCAGTTCTTTCTCGCTGGGCCCAGGGCTCTTCTTGCTGGACCCGAGCTGTGGTGCAGGTTGAGTCCTGGTTAGGTTGCCCTCGTGGGGGGATCTTGCTGGTTAGTCTGGGTTAGGCACAGCCCACCCTGGGCACTGACGTCCACTTTCGTGGTTCTAGCACTAGCTCCTCTCTCCCGTTCCACCAGACACCATCGATCTGGTCAAGAGCGGCCAAGGCTCTCCCTTGGTCAGACTCACATCGCCATGAAATTGCCTTTCATCAAAACATACCTGTCCTTTGTTTCGTTTTCTTCTATCACTTCTCCCTGCTTTCTGGGCAGCTCCCTAATGCGACAAAATCCTCACAGTTATATCTGGTCCAGCAGTACCAGGCCAGGTGGAAGAGAAGAAGAGCAGAGAGTTGTGGAGAGGTAGCAGGGAAGCAGGAACAAAAGCAGTGCCATGAGGTTAAGTTTGAAGGTCAAGCTAAGGGCGGAAACAGAGACATGAATAGCAAGGTTAGTAGTTGGGAGAATCGAGAGCAGTGTGGACCAGAATTTAAAAAAAAAAAAAATGTGTGGTGATGAACGGAGACCCAGCCCTGCCTGCTTCTATCAGGAAAGAGATTTGAAGGTTGGAAGAAATCAAATAAGACCTGGTTTCTGCCATCCAGATGGCTCAGGGATAGCCACTCAGGGGCTAATGGGATGGCTCTTTTAAAGTAAGCCAGGCTCAGGAAGGGGTCAAAAACTGCTTAGCACAGGAATTCACCGGTGATTTTTTTTTTGCAAGGAGTCAAGGTCAAAGACACCTTAGAAGGGAAGGTTCTGCTTTTCTGAAGTGAGGTCAGACTGGGGGAAAAATAACACTTTAGGGTGTTTCTATATATCTCCTAAGGAAATTAGTCTAGAACAATGAACTGAAATGAGAGCACTCACTGTCTCGATTCTTCTTACAACTAGAGAAAAACCTTCATTTGCATTCTATTAAAGAAAAAGCTCTAAGTTTGCAAGACACAAGAAGCAAAGGAGAAACAGCAGGCTTCCTTCAGTGGGAAAGTGGTGGTTTTCAGAGGGAGGGCTGTGGCATACAGACTCAGGGGATGAAAAGGGAATTTCCAAGCGGGGCCAACTTCTTCTGAAGACTTAGGCTTCCTTTCTTTGGGTGATAAAAAAGAAAAAGATAGGAAGAGTCATAAACTGGGGTCTACCTGCATCATGCTGGGCTGAGATCTACCTGACCTGTCAGCAAAAGAACTGATGCTATATCACCTAGAGCCCTGCATGTGTTCTATCTGGGAAAACTGGTAAGGCAAAAGTATGTAGGGAAGAGCGATGTCTTCTGCATTGCACAACTCCAGGGGGCGTCATATACATGGAATTCAATGTGCATTGCTGTTTGGTAACATGGCCATCTTGAGTAAGGGAGAACACTTGCTTCCTATTTAGCTTGTGGGGTGAGTTGGACACCTGATGGTTTTGTTTGCACCATAATGTTGTCCCTTCTTTTGATAAAGGGGCTCTCCCTCTCCCAATTCCACCCTGTGACTTCTGATTCCGTGAAGTCTTCATGAGAATGTCTACCGGGGTCTCAAGCTAGCCAATCTCTCTTTCTCTGTCTCTCTATCTCTCTCTCTCAATAAATAAAATGTATGTAAGTAAATTTAAACTTAATAATAGATTTTAATTAAAACTATGATTATCATTTGCTTGAAAAATTAAGTAAAAACAGAGATGCTATGTTTTGTGGGTTTTTGGGGAACGGTATTCTCAACAATATGTCTTGTGCACCGCCGGGAGGCACGTACCTGCAGCTCTGCGCACCACTGGCCTCCAGCACAGCCACTGGCTCTTCCAGCCCAGCGCCCAGCCACTGACCTGCTGGGGGACTGACTGCAGTTGCCTAGCAGCCTTTGAGAACATGCAAATCCCCTCCCTCAGCACTTGCTTACTGTCTCCCCACATCCCTTCTACACCCTCACCACTTTATTGCCCAACTTATGCCATCTGTTCACATTCTTTTTCCATGAAGCCTCTGGACCCTGGGGTGGCGCCAGATTGTTTTGAAAGGCAGACCAACCCACTGATGTCCCACAGCGTGGAAGTAGGAGCTCTGTCAATGCTGGAAGGAAGAAAGGTGAAACTCGATGGAACCTGACCCTGGACTTTCGCCCCTAGCAGTCCCCGTGGGACCCAGCCCTGCTAATGGTGAAGCATGTATCCAACTGTCCCCAGAGGTTGCAGTGAATTTGGGCACGACCAGGGGCAAGTGGCCCTGCCAGCAACTATGGAAGATTTGGACACAGGGCTGGAGGGTAACTAGACGAACCACTCAGGGGCTAGCCAATCTCTCAGAATCTCAACTGAGTTGAATTATACAAGGTCAGAAATGGTTGGAGCTGATGTAATTTTGATGGCAGCAACCTGAGAAGATTGTTTATTACTTCCAGGGGCACTGCTAGCCTTTGTGATACCTATAAAAGGCACACAGCTGAGGGAATTGAGGTATCTTTGAGCAAAGAAAAAGTCGCCTTTCTCTAGGTAGACAAAACCCTGGACAGAGAGGCGAGGCCTGATGAGCAGAGAGAGCAGATTAAATCCACTCTAATTTGCCTGCTCAGCTGGCAACCTCTTTTAACCTCTTCTATCCCTGGAGTGGTCTTGCCTTCTGTCCTTCCTGAAGCCTACTTGCTCAGATTTTCTGTCAATTCCCTAACCATCCCAGACCCTTCAACTTAAGTTAGCCCAGAATAGGTTTCTGTTGCTTGCGATCAAAGAACCCTAAGGAATGCATGGAGGAGTATGGCAGAGACAGGGTTGAAAGAGCACCAGCTCCCACTGTGAATGATTCCGCTAAGACAGCACTAGGCATTAACCATATTGGGGACATTATGGGGAATTAGTGGCCAAAACAATTACAGAGGAACAGAAGATTGTAAAAGTCGATTCCCTAATTTTTTTCTCACAGATTTACACACACACACACACACACACACACACACACACACACACACACATCTCTTCAAGGCAGAGGAGGAATAATGCCACAACCAGGTAACATGGCCTTTGGAATCCATTGAGGGGAGAGTAAGGAAGGGATGCAAAGGACTGTGCCAGGTGGTTCATGTCAGTGCAGATGGTCTGAAATCTCCTGAGATCCCTTCTTGCTCTAGAATATAAAATAATTTCCATCACGACGTAGTCATTTCCAATGGATTAATGGGTTTCCCCTTCTCCCGTGACGTATGTGCACTGCATGAGGGCATTTTGGAAGCTCAATCCACATTACATCAGCATGTTTTTTTCTGTGGTACACATTTCTTTGCTTCTGACACCTCTCCCTTCCCTCTTGAAACTCAATGTAGGAGGAAGGAGGACATGCAGCATGTGGCTGGGAGATAATCAACTCTAGATTTGAATACCAGCAGTTTACTAGCTATGCAATGCTAGGAAAATGATGGGCTTTCCGAGTGTTTTTTCTTCTCTGTAAAAGGGCATGGTATCTGCAGCGGGTATTTATTGTTTTTGCTACCCAGGGTCTATTCCTTTTGCTTCTGTAACAGGAACCCAATTTTCTCATGAGAATCCCCTGCCTTCATACACAGGCCTGGAATGCTGAAAGGGTAGGGGGCACTGACTGAGGCACCCCACCCCCTTCTCTCCAGACATGCACGTGTGACTGAGACTAATGGGCACTGTGTCTCCACCACACTGACTGGCTCACAGGAGGTCACGTGACTCAACCCATGCCAATAAAAATTCCGGTGTCAGACCTGAGTTCAAATCACTAAGGAAGAGATGTTTTTTTTTTTTTTTTTTTTTTAATTTTTTAACGTTTATTTATTTTTGAGAGACATAGAGATAGAGCGTGAGCAGGGGAAGGGCAGAGAGAGAGGGAGATACAGAAACTGAAGCAGGCTTCAGGCGGTGATGAGCCAGCACAGAGCCCGACGCGGGGCTCGAACTCACAGACCGTGAGATCATGACCTGAGCTGAAGTTGGCCACTTAACCAACTGAGCCACCCAGGCGCCCCGGAACAGATGGTTTTTCATTTCCTCCTTGACTTAAGTCCAGGGCTTCTGAGAGCTACCAAGTTGAGGAACACTGCCTCAAAGGGATTCCAGACCAGATGGGGGACAGAAGAGCTAAGAGAAGGACAGAGACTAAGTCCAAATGACATCGTTTGAGCTGTTCAATCTAGAAGGGCCTGACGCCTAAAACCCTGGATTTGGATCTTTTCATTTATATAAATCAACATTCCCCACCCACCCCTCATTTTTTGTTAGCCTATTAGACTTAACCTTTTCAGATACTTGCATTTGAAAGAGTCCCAACAATATAATACTATTTATCTTTAAAGATTTTGACAAGCATTGGAATTAAAATAGAAGGTCAATAAATGGCGGCTGTGATCATGTTTGTTATTCTCATTGTTGTGGTGTCTTCGCGGATGCTGCAGGGCCCTTACTTCCTCCTCTCTCTCCCCTCAACCAAATGTTCCACAGAGACCAATGGCAGGCATTTCCAGCACTGCGACAGAACCCGGGTGAAGGCCAGAGGCCGCTGCCTCAAAGGTGCCTCCCTGCCTCCTGCAGGCAAACAGTGGAGCTTAGAGGCTGCTGCTGAGGACCAGAGCTCTCGGGACCACTGTCCTGAGGGACCACCCGCAGTACATGGTTCCCATCCCTCCCCCAAGCCAGACACCCTCACCACCTCCTAGATTGAAGACCTGGGACGGTGGGCCCCATTGCTAGAACTGAACTTTAAAAGAGCAACATGCTAATTCCATGCAAATGAATATCTATTTTGAATCAACAGCTTGGACACTTTTGCTGGGAGGCCGAGGCAGCAGGAATCCAAAGGGATGACAGGAGGGGAGGGGAGTCTCTGAGAGGTGTCAGAGAGCACACTGGGGCTCCCAGCAGAGCAGAGCTGCCTCCTGCCCACAGCCCCTGATGCTATTTGATCTGCTCATTAGCAAGTATGAAACATGGAGAGTCCAAAAAGGGAAAAAGAGAAACAAAACAAAACTAGGCAATGAATAAACTAACAGATGGAGACTTAATTCAATTTCCATGCAATCTACCCTAGAACCAAGGACTTTGTTTGCCTAACAATGGAGACTGGGGAAGGGGAAGGGTCCCTGCTGCAGGGGCTGATAGGGAGGATCCCAGATTCACCCCCCCACCCCGCCCCTATCTCTTTATGGGGACCAGATGGGTATTCTTGTAAAGCTCCTCTCCCTTGGGCTGATCCTGAATTCATCATCTGATCCAGAGAGAAGGTTCCTAGGAGAAGTGAGGATGGCACCACAGGAGGGGAGGGTCTGTGGGCAGCAGCAACAGCAGGTGGGCGGGGGGGGGATGAAAAGCCCAGTGAGAGCTGAGGGACAAGGTCAGGGTGACCCTCCCCACACACCCTACATATGTACAGAGTGAATCAAAAGGCAGTGAAGCTGGTGACTTGGTACTCAGATAGCAGTCTGCTGGACTCTGAAGCCTATATCCTTTCCACTGTATATCCCGCTTCCAGAGCCGGGACCCCAAACTTTGCTCTGCACTGACTAGCTGCTTTGGCATTCATCTGTGGACTTTGAATCTTTTAGCATTGAGATTCCTCATTTGATAAATGCGAATAGCCAAATGGACCTTGGCACAGGTGCTGGGAAGGAAACATCAAGTGTGAGTGTGGAAGCTTTGTGTGATCTCTGCAGTTCTGCCCAGATTCTCCTATTAGTGATGATCCTTGTTAGGGTCCAGAGTGTCACTCACCCCCTTCCCTCTAGGGAGCTGATGGATGGGGTATGTGCACAAACAACAATAGCCAAATGGGAAGAGAAACACCACTTAAGTAAACAGCATTGTGGTGGCAAAAACCTATTGGAGACTGTGGCTCCAGCCAAATGCCCAAACCTAATCCCAGGCACAAATCCCACTTGCCCTGGCCTGCAGGGAAAAAGGAAAAGAGAGATAATGGGCTAGCCTCTATGTGGACACATGTGACCAGCCGTAGGACACAAGGTATAGACCTGCCTCGGCCTCCTGGATGCAAAAAGGAAGAGGAAGCACTAGGGTGGTTAATCCTGGTTCTAGAAGGATCCAGATGTGTTTGGAGGAGGAAATCCTTTTTTTAGTACTCTCCTAGGTTCTGTGACTGGCCTGAGATTTAAGCTGACATAAGACAGATTAACAGGAGAATAAGATATGCATTTTATTTAATTTTTTTACTATTTATAAGAAAAATTTAATATTTTGTAGGAAAAATGAAGACCCAGAGCCTTTATGTCTTTTTAACAAGGAATCATACTTGTGTGGAGAAGTGACATGGAATTTAAGCTTTAGGGGTGGTAAGCTATGGGACGGTGACTAGGAAATATGTGAAGAAGTTAATGGAAGACCAAGGTTACTTTGTAGGTCAGTTAGTACAGATCCATTTCAGAATCAACTCCCAGTCTCTGGTGATGAGAATGTTCTTCTCTTCCTGGTATAAGGAGGCACTTTCTCATGGGAAATGTTATGTTTTCCTTTTAGGAAGAAGGAGGGAGGTCAGAGCCCTTCTTGCACCCGCTGCTTCTCATGTGCCTTCAGCTCAAATTAATCAAAACGCTAGGGGCATCTGGGTGGCTCAGTTGGTTAAGTGTCTGTCTTTGGCTGAGGTCATGATCTCACAGTTTGTGAGTTTAAACCCCACGTTGGACTCCGTGTTAATAGCTCAGAGCCTGGAGTCTGCTTCAGATTTTGTCTCCCTCTCTCTCTAACCCTCCCCCACTCACGCGCTGTCCCTCTCTTTCTCTCAAAAATAAAACAAACATTACAAAAAATAAATTTAAAAAATCCACATTCTAAAGTGGCAGATTTCAGGGTGGCAAGTTCTTGACCCCCTCCATTGCTTTATCTGGGGATTAAAAGGAGAGCCCGCCCCCTCCACACAAAAGAAAAGAAAAGGGAAGGGAATTATGTGAAAAAGGACCTTGTTTTGAAAGCCCAGGATTTGCATTAATACTAAGTGTGTCTCGTGTCATGTTAGACTGGACCTCTCAGTCCCCACCTGAGGTTCTTATTGAGGGCAGGTTGGTTCTTCTGGCTTTTCTTTTGCTCGTTGTACTACAGAGGACCAGCGACAGGCATGAGACCTTCTTGCCTCAGCATATTTGACCCTGATCCTGAGAGTTTGACCCTGGGCCTCGATCTGTCCTGAGAGTCAGAAACCTTAACCTAGCCTCTGCTACGGCCCGGGTGCTATTGAAAATGTCTGCAGGAATAGCTCACAGTCTCCTTTGCCAAAAGTGTGGGGAATAAGAAGGACAAGGGAGGGCATGGGGGAGGAAGTAAGGCTTGGGAATTCAGGTCTACATCCCAAATGTCCAATAAATCAGTGCTGCTCAAGTTGAAAGGCTGCCCTGTTGGACAACTTCTTTTGTCATTTCTTTTCAGAGGAAAGAAAATGAATATTGATTCTGTTCTTGGCTCCATCCTGGGCCCCTTCAAATGAGTATGACTGGGTTTTCCCAATTTAGTGGGTGACGTTCAGACATTTAGGAGCAAGTACATCTTCTCAGAACTCAGCCTTTGAGCCGGAAGCTTGGTGAGGTGTGTGTGTGAGAGTACCCTGGGGTCACTGCAGGCAAGAAAAGAGGAGCTTCAGGTCTCAGGTTTTGAACCACAGTTGTCTTAGAAGTGGCTCAAAATTAGGTTTGCTGACATGCTGAAGAATGGTTCCAACGGATCCTCGGAAAAGGTTAACCCTAATACCAAGGGTCAGGCTCCATGACAGTAGGAACTGCTGGGCAGAACCTCTCAATGTTTTAATTAAATAGTCCTAGTAGAGAAGGAAAGGGCATTTGTTGGTTGTCTGAAGCTGACTGCTACAGGCACAAAATTCCTCTTAACCTCACGGAGTATTATAAAAATGCTTGGGAATTTTGCATTCTCCTCATAATATATATTTGTTTGAGTATAAAAATAATGTTCTGAATCAGGTACCATCCAGTAAAGCTGGTAAGAGAAGAAAATGTATCACGTTTAATGTTGTAGCATGGGGACCCCGTCCTATCCCCTGGGGCATGTTATTTTGAGAAGCATGACAATATTCTGATGCATGGACTCCCTGATTCTAAGCTTTGTGGAGGTCACTACTACAGCATAAGTATTTCCTGTTGAGTCATCCTTTCACTGGGGATGAGAAAGGAGTGTGCTTATTCCCACACCTCATAGCTCCCTGAATTCTGGGTTTTCCTGAGGCATTATATCTGGTGCCCCACCTGCAGACAGAGATCTCCCTCTCCCAATCCACATGGACATGGTCACATACACTGAGAGGGCTCCAAGATGGTGAATTCACAGTGGATTTCGATGATGTGTCCTGCTAAGCCATGAATGCCACCCATGTACACCAGGAAGCCAGTAGTTAGGGAAAGGTATAAGAGGAAGCAGAGCATGGGGCTAATGGAAATTTACTATATTTTGTTACCCAAATTGTTCCCATTGTGTATCTAAATGGACATTTATTATGAGTTTTCCTAGTTACACGTATAAAAGGTAGGGGGAGAAATGAGTGGAGGGTGGTTGAAATAACTTTACTATCAAAAAATACCTGTGGATATTCCCAACCCTATACCCCCTACTGCCTTCCCCCAACATCCACGCACACTTAAGGAGAAACAGAGACCTCTACCTAGGGAATCAGGATAAGAGTAAAGAAAGAGGTTAGCTTTGAAGCCCCAATCTCTTCTGCCCATGGGTTACTAAAAATGCACCAAGTGTTTGTTCAGACCCTGTGTCCACCTGAGGATCTGCTGTCCAGGAGGAAGGATGAATGTGCCATGTCTGGTGGCTCACAAGCCCAAAAAATCCAGGGAGGAAGGCCAAAGCCCCCTTGAGATGGAGAACACAGGCTGTGTGCAGATTCTCAGGGTCCACTCACTTTGTCAGGCTGTCATCACAGGGAATAATTTCGACTCTCCCTGCCTGGCCAGCTGGGAATGCAGTGCTTCCGTGCCGCTCCTGTGCAGACAGCACTGAATTTGCGGTGCACGGGGCTAGGGAATGTGGCATAATGAAGTATAGATCTGTTTGGCCTGCACTGCAGGGAGCCGCCGGCACAGGAGGGATTCTGGTTGGAGGCAGGCTGGTCACCTGGACAGTAGCCCTGCCCTAAAACTCTGAAGCCAATTACCGATGCTGTGGGAGGCCTTCGTCCTCCTCCTACCGATGGCTCTGATGGACATCTTTCCCAGGTGATATGGGCAGAGTGATGTGGTGAGAAGAATGTAGGATTTGGTCTCAGAGGTCTGGCTATAATTCACGCAGAGGCAAGTGGTGGGCCTAAACCTCAAAGGGTGGTTGGGAGGAATAACTGTCCACACCCGTGGAGCTTTTGTGGCCGTGTTCAGGTAGTACTCGGGCAAGGACTACAATCTAGGAAGGAGTTAAGGAAAGGAGCTCCAAGTCCAGTTGTGTTTAAGTCTTTCTCCATATACCAGTTTCCTCCAGAACCTGGCCTAATCACTGTGTCTCCAGGAAAGATGAGGAGAGCATGGGCCCCTTGTCTTAGGACACTCTGTGTTCCTCTCTTCTCAGAGAGAATTAGGGGTTCCTCCACCCCTGTGCCCCCAGCATCCAGCACTTACTCCTATTTTGCTTTTATCACACTGCTTGCACTTACTGGTTTACTCATCTGTTCCCACGGAAAGACTGAGCTCCATAGGGGCAAAGCCTATGTCATAGTGAGTAACTGAAAATAGGAGAAAGTCAATGACTGTTTGGTAAAGGAAGGAATAAGCAAGGTTGAAAGAAGCAGATTGTGCTGATCTCCGGCCCTGATGTCTCATCTTTGGCACTTGATTCCCTGAATGTTTTCACAACTTTTCCTACATAAGGAAGAGTATGATTCTGACAAGTCAGTATATGCTGAGGGACAGGAAGTCCACTGGTATTTTTATAATGATTCTTATATTTCTATAGCACTCTTAACATTTTACAATCACTTGCACATTCATGGTTTCATTTGATTTCCATTAACAATTCAGCCAAAAAGAGAAAAACAAACAAAAAAGATGAAAGAAGCTGAGATTCAGGTAAAAGTCAAGAGACTTATCCAAGACCACATAGGTAAGTAGGGTCAAAGCCAGAATTAGAAATCTAATATTTTGTTTTGTGTCCAGATGCTCATGAGGGGATCTGTGTCATTTACCAAAAACACTTTTAAGAGGCTGTGGGGACAACCCACCAGGTGTTCAGGGGCGGTTTTCCTGCTCATTCATTTTTCATGACTGTCTTCTGCATGGCTCCCTGGCCCATGCACTGTGAGGAGTCTGAGAACAAAGAGAGGAACAGGACCCAGCCCTGACTTCAGAGATCTTAAGGTCCAGTAGGGCAGGCAGATCCATAGGCTGGACTTGACGGATTAGATATGAAACCTAACAACATCACGGTGGGAGAGGAGGGGAAAGAAAATTGGGCTGCTGGAATTTGCATATCCAAAGTGGAAGAGTCACGTGGTGCTTGAAGGGTCTAGAGTATGGCCACAGGAGAGTTAGTTGAAGCTACTGTATGAGAATGTTGTTGGTGTTGACGACGTCAAGGAGTTCTGAAGCCAAGACTTTGAATGGATGAAACAGATGATGGCAGGAGCTGCAGAGAAAAAGACATTTTTGAACTGGCCAATAAAATCTGTAATGAATAAGGGCAGGGAAAGGAAGGCAGAGGACAATGGCGACAAAATGAATAAAAGAGGTAAGGGATGAAGAACCTGATTACATAATGTTCAAAAAAAGAGGTCTTTTCCCAGGAGGGTGAGAGAGCAGGGTTGGAGGAAAACCAATGGACTGAACTGGTGTTATGAGCTGAATGTCTGTGTTCTCCCAGACTCATGTGGAAGCTCTAACCTCCGATTCATGACGGTGCAACCCTCATAATGAGATTAGTGTCCTCGTAGGAAAAGAAAGAGACGCCAGAGCTCTCTGTCTCTGAGTGTACACACCAAGGAAATTCCATGAGAGACATAGCAAAAAAACAGCCACCTGCAACCCAGGAAGCAGGTTCCCACCAGACACTGCACCTGCCAGCACCTTGATCTTGGACTTCTGAGCCCCCAGAAGTGAGAGATATCAATGTCTGCTGTTTATAGAAAGTCTGTCCATGGTTACAGAAGCCCAAGCTGACAAAGACAATTGTAAATCTAGTCTGTTATATTTATTCAGGATTGGCTAAGGAAAACAGAGGTTTGTTTCTCACTCATGTTGCCTATCCAACACTGGTTAGGAGGGGAGGAAGGAGCTTTGTTCCACGCAGGCATTAAAGAACACACAATGATAAAAGTCCTTACATCTTGAACTATATCATTTGGAACATGCGACCTCTACAGTCGCTGCTGCAAGGGGGGCAATGGCTGGAGAACTGTGCACCAATCTTAAATGTCTTACATCACTTCTATTCATCGGCTTTTGGCCCAGCCCAATTACTGGCCCCACTTAGCTGAAGGGGGCTGGAGAGGGGGAGTAACTGGTAAGTAGTCAGTATTATAGAGGTCCCTGCTGTCCCTGTAGTGGACTCCACAAGCTTGTTTCATTCATTTATTCAATAACTATGAGTGCCCATTTGTGTCAAACAATGTGCTAGATGCTAAGGATACGAGGATAATGAAGTGGTTGTGGCCTGAACTGGGGAGCTCTTCGTCAAACGTTGATGGCTTCCTCTCCTGGTTCCTGATCCTGAGGACCTCTTTGATTATCTCCTTGCTGGTTAGACTCTTGGCTGTGACTTGTGTTATGATCTCCTGTCTCCTGTTCTAGCCTCTGCTTCTCGGATCAAATCTCTGCTAGGCTACCACGTTACACTGGGTAGAGTATGTATGATTCTACTTCTAGTTGTCATATCTGTTTCAGATTTTCAGCTTCAGGGATGAGGGAATGAGTTGAGGTCATTAGGTTTCTGTTGGTGAAAAATGGGACTTGGACCCCCTCCAGCCAGACATATCCTAGAATATCTCTGGGGTAGGAGCTTCTCCCATCTTGCTTAAACGTCTACTTTGGAGTGGTAGGTGGGATCTGGTGAGCTAGGAGTGGCCACGTTTCAGGCTTGCTGCCTCCGGGAGCATAATAATATCCCATAGGCCATAATTGAAAATCTATTAACTCTGGAAACCAGTATTGCATATAAACCTCCCCAGCCCCAGCCATCCTGCAGTGAGCACTCCCTCTCCGTTATTCCTATAAATCACCGGAGATAGGCTGGGAACCAATCGATGAGAAAAAATTATGCCACAGCATTAGATTTCATCATACGCAACTTGAACTATTACTTTTCTGTCCTGTGGTATGAGGAATCATGAGAATTAATAGTCTTCCTCTTCTCCAACGATGGGTTTATGACGCAGTGCTACCTACACTCTATTTCTTCCTTAAAACCATCAATTAATTTTGGGTACTTACAACTACTCAGTCACTTCCTGAAATTAGCACCCTCCCCACCATAGAGTCTTAATGGCAGTTTTAAATAATGATATGCTTTGCCAGTTTTGGCTTCCTTCTAATGCCTGTTTCAGAACTAGTTTCAGGCTCACCAGACTCCTTCCTCTGACCTCTCCTTAGACTTGGCTGTGTATTTCTAGGGTAGTATCTGGTACTCAATCCCAGTCTGCCTCTGCTATGCAGATTGTCGGGCTAAGCAAGCCTAAGGTCAAGATGACCTCACTGTTACCTTTCTCCTCTTGTTCCAGCATCCCATTTCCCTTGCTGTGGGGAAGTCCTTTCTGAACTCTAACTCCTTTGAAAACAAAATGAAAGAGTGAAATCCTTCGAGCAAATAGCCCATGTGATACCCCTATAGGCAAATCCCAGTATCTGAGTGACTACAGTGTATACAAGTCAGCCGGGAAGACGGGCTAGTGGAAGTCTAGGTGACCCAGTACATGGACATGATGCCGGAACAATATGGAGGTGGGTCCTTAGTGTCTGAGCCAATTAGCACACATTTGCTGAACATCTTCTGTTTGCAAAACATTGTTCTGGATGCTATTTTAAAATTTTACCTTATTTGTATATGAAACCCAGATTTCCTTGGAGGGAAGCAAGAAATTTTATCCAAGGCCTATGAATGCTTTCCCTGAGTGATTCTCAGTTTAGTTTTTAATGGGTTCACGGGGACAGAAAAATTCCTTTGGAATCATCCATTCATTTGTTCATACCTCCACTAAAAATAGTTAATGTTGTATGTGAGGCACTGCTGGGATGATTTGTGATATAAAATATGAAAAAAACATAGCCCCGATCTTAGGTATTTGCGATCTTTTATGAAAGGTAACACTCTTGGTAAGATAGCTCACAATTCAAGGCAATATGAGATACCTGCCTTCATTCTGATGAGCAAGTCTCTCTTGGTGGAAGAGGTAAGAAGAGAGAACTTCTCTAGCTGGCCTGTTGTCTGTGGACTTTGGCACAAACCAGAACCCTATCATCACCTTCCACTCCTACCTGAGTTGGAGTTTGAACCACGAAGCACATTAGCAGAAGTCCAAGCGACTCAACAGCTGAAAAAATGCCCTGGGGCTCCTAGCACCTGCCACATTCTGAGATGTTCCACCTCACACACCATCTAGGGCTGCAGGGGGAGCTGCCATGTTACAACGAGTCCCTGTCCCCAAACAGAGCTGATGAGTTGAGGTGAAACCAAGCTGATCCTGTATGTCTGCTTCCCCAGGAGTTTTGGTCTTGAACCTAAGAGAATGGAAAGTCTCTTTTTTTTGTGGCTGGATTGTATTTTGGGAGCGCTTAGCAGTCATGTGTCCCATGACTAGACTAGAGAAGTGAGGGAAGTCAGCTTGCAGAGAGAGGGAAGGGCTGAAGTGGAGGCCAGAAAAGTAGTAACATGAGAGGTAGAGAGCCTCCTGGGGGAAAGTGAACCCTTGGTTATAGTAATATAACCCCCAGTTGAATTTTAGGTTCCATGAGACACCCCAATATCCTTGCAGTAAAGTCTCCATTTTTCTTCAACCAACCTGAGTTGGGCTGTGCGACCGTCGCTTGTGTCACGGAATGTTAAACTGATCGAAGCACAATCGACTCCATGAAGAATTACAAAAGAATTATCTGGAAATCCATTACCACAACTCGCAAAATCCCTCACCCACGATGAGGGAATCCTCTGTTGTCAAATTGTTGGAAATCAAGAGAGGATTTTAAAAGACCTCTGAGGGGAGCCCTGCTTGGAGATTCCCTTCCCCATAAAAGGAAAGGGTGGAAGTAACTTTCCTGCACCTCACGTCACAAGAAAGCATCGCTTAGAGAGCTTCATATCTTCCCCTGCAGTTAGAGGGACCCGGAGGCTGGCGGCTGACTCCTGTCCATGAAACTTCAAAGGTAAGTAGGCCTGAAAGCCAGCTACTTTCATTGAGGAGTTAAGGAGGGTTGCTGCTGTACTGGGACTGTGATTTGTCAGATGAGTGTTTTATATGGCCCCTGTAGGCCCCGATGAGGGGCCTGAGTTCACTTTAAGTCTTGCTCAAGGGGGTGCAGTGGAAATCCAACAGGGAGAATCTGTGTGGAGTAGGCCATCTGAAAAGCAAAGCTTGGGGAGGGGTGGCCAGTGGGAAGGCAACGCAGAACCTGAGTCACAGGAAATGCTGTCTGTTGTTGCTGGTGGGGCCTCTGACAAGCCATGAAAGCACCCAGGAGATGTCTACAACTGTCGACATCTTCCAGACCCAGAGCTCTTGAAGCCAGCTCACGACCACACCTGTCAAGAGAAAACGTCCCTGCTCTTCTTCTCTCCCCTTCCTCCCATCACTCCAATGCCAGAGGAGAGGTCTTTGAGAAAGAAAGAAGCTCATGGCACCCCTTCCTCTCCAACCTTTACCCTGTGGTGGAAGGCCACTGAAGTGGAGGCAGGGGTGAGGGAGAAGGGTTATCTTTACTGACGGACAAGGTCGTGTGTTCACCGGGTTCTCTGCACGTTTCTTCCTTCAGAGGCATCCTCCTCAGCCCCCCTGAAGTTAGGTGGGACACTGACATTAGTTCTAGGGAAGGAAGTGTGGTTGGAAGTGATGTGCGGCATACCTCCCTGAGCACGGAGAAGCCTCTGGATGGTTCTCCAGTCTCCCTCTTTCCCTGTAGAACATGCCACAAGGCAAAGTGACAGTTACCACGTGGAGGAAAGCTGGGACTGTCTCCTGACCTCCAGTGGACTCTGAGTGAATGAGAAGTAACTTCTATGCACAAATCACTGGGCTTTAAGGTCGTTGGTTAGCACAGCAAAAACCTATAATATCCTGATTAATCTAACTTTGTATAAAGACTGATTGTTGAATATTGAATTGGACACTTCACATTATTGAACTCTAGATACTACGCTGGTGACATAAAGTGACTTAGTCTCTAAGAGCGAGCAGAAAAGTCAGAGATTTTACCCAATATCAAGGGAAAGAACTTGCTATAGAACCAGTTTAAAGGAGTAGTAGCAAACAAACACAAATTTGCCTTTTGAATATATCTCATGGGTCCCATTTATTCAACACAGTGGTTACACTTGCGGTGAGAATAATAACCCCTCTCTCACAGCGTTGCCGTAAATTGAAAACAACTTGGTTCATGTTAGGTGCTTAATAAAAGTTAGTTTCTTTCTAGGGGAAAGAGTGGGAAAAAAGTGAAAATGCAGGTAAGAAGCGTAGAACAGGGAATGTAGGATATAAAAACTTCCCCATTAATACTTCTCTGCCCAAGTTAGAACATAACTCCAGGTGTGATCTCTTCTAGAGATGGTAAAAATTAAAGAATAGAATAGAATAGAATAGAATAGAATAGAATAGAATAGAATAGAATAGAATGCCTGAAGTTTATAAAAGACTTTCCTGAAGATTCCAAGTAAGAAGAGACCCATGGAGACAGAAAGGCTATATAGGCTAGGTAATCATAGGCTAAATATTCAACCTCTCCAGCCTCGCTTGTTTCATCTAGACTAGATCACCTATCATCTATGCAGCTCTATCATCCATTCAAGGAGGAGACAGTTCCTGGGGGGCCTGGGAAGAGACGTGGTCTTGTACTTGCTATGTATCCTGAGGTGCATGGGTTCAGCCCATTTGGGAGGGGATGCTGGACTGGGGAGACCTATGGCTTCAACCTCTGCCCATCCAGGCCCATAACTGTCTTAAGCCTCAAGCCCAAACTGTTTTCTTGGAAAGTCACCAGGAAAGTACATTTCTCCATAGCTGGCTCAGCACAACCCTCCAACCTCCCCAGGCTTGGCCATAAAGTGGGCTCAGGCTCCATGCTGTGTGTGCGAATATAACACAAATATTTATCCTGCCTGTAAAACACCGTGACAAGCTGCCCACTGTCGCTGGGTCCCTGTGGGTTTGTAAGATGAAGACTGGCTACGCAGGCATCTCTGGGCCCTCGGGGCCCTGCCCTGGAGTAGCCGTGTTCAAATAGGACCCAGGGAGTGAAGTAGCATTTGCTACAACTGCAAAGGGCAGATTCTATTTCAGTCCTGTGGTGTATTTCTTACTGACTCCTTTTCAAAGCCAAATCGATATCAGGACAACCAAGAGATTTCCAGGGATATAAGCCATGGGGCTGGGAGGGAGCAGGGAGGCCTTTGCCGTGTGATCAGCAGAGCTGAGCCCTCCGAGAGGTCTGATCTTGGCTGACGTGAGTGCTTGCTACTCTGGGGGTACGAGCCGAAATGTTAGCCTGTTCACCCCTGTTTCGATCACAGCCTCCCTGTAATAGGGATTCCTGTGAGAGCTCTGGCTTGCTCAGTGGGCTGGAAGAGGCTCGATGGGTGTGAGTGGTGTGCAGAAGGGAGAAGAGGCTTCTGGGTACTCACACTTTGGGGATGACCACGCCTATGAATGTGGGGAGGGGGCCTGTCTCCCTCCCCCAACAGGAAGCATTGCCAGGGTAGGATTTTCTACTGGCTTCTATTATCACCTTCCAGAGGGCTTCCTGCCCAACAGAGTGATAGAGGGAGAGTTTAGTTAGGACTAGTATATAGGTGAAACAGGCTCTAGCCAACTTGTCTGATTTCAGGGACCTCCCGCCAGGCAAAAATATCCTATTTAGCCTTTCTCCCAAGTTGCCCAAAACCCCACCACTACAGACTCATTCCTTTGGGCCTCCGTACAAACCCAGAGTCCCAAGGCAGTGGCCGTACCTTATTCACCATAAATGATTTGTGAGAACGTTTTCTCTGTCATTTATTCTTTGTGAGCACCCATTATGCCCCATGCTGTGGGAGTGGGGAGTGGGGGGGTCGCTGGAGAAGAGGGAAGAGAGATCGCCTGGGCCCCAGGCACCAGCAGCAGGGTCAGGAAGCGCTGCCACAGAGGACATCAGAGAAGGGAGGCTGGCACCACTTCACTCCTCAGAGTGACCTGAGGAGGGAGGCCTTCAGGTTTCCCTGATGAGGTTCAAGGAGCTGAGACAGGGGCCCCAGGTGGCCCTGTGAGCTGCTCTCTGGGTTATTCCGGACCCCTAAGTGGTGCATGTCTCATGGGGATTTGGGGCTCAAACTTGGAACCCTCCAGAGAGAGGACCCTGTGGGGGAGGACAGAGGGTGAGGAGGTGCCTAGAGAGGGGCCTGGACCCTGTATTCTCTTTCTGAGACCCTCAAGTCGCCCCCTTCTCTCTCCCAGAGTCTGGCAATAGACCAGGGAGGTGTAGGGTATGTCCGCAGGTCTATCTGCTCCCCGGTCCCTCAGCTACCAATGCAAGGGGCGAGCAGGCTCCCAGCCCTGATGCACTTGTCATTCTGCTGTGACTGGTCAGAGCCTCTTTTCTCAGGGGAAACAAGATCAGGGACCTTTCCAGCCAATCCCCCCTCCCAGGGCAGATTTTACCAAGAGTCGATTTGTTATTAATGATGTTCTAAAAGCAGCAAGTTTGTGGCCAGGGGAAATCAATTGGCCAGAAATGTGACAAAAGGGGAAATACTCTGCAGCATATGAATGTCTGAATTATTGATGCCTTCAGTTTGAGGCTTTCAGACACCAGCGCTTAGCCGATCAACAGCAGAGTGCACTTTCTTCCTACACTCCCCATGCTGTCCGCCCTGCCCATTTGGGACCCACGAGGGGCCCAGGCCAGGGAGGTGTCTGGACTAGGGGAAGGAGGAGACAGGCCTCTACGAGGCCCCCACCAATGACTCTGTGTCTTGGGGCTCCATACCTTTCTGGCCGTGGAGACTCCCTCCAACACCCCCCCCCGCCCCGATTTCTACTTGTGCCGCTCTGCTGGGCCTGGGCCAACTGCAGAGTCTGCGTTCCTCCTGTTTTGAGGGGCTTGAACTTTCAGTGTCACTTGATTTTCACATGGGGCAGGGAAGAAAAATCCTTGGCCACAAAGAGAAAACAAATCTTGTTTCTTTTACTCTAGAAATCATTATCTCCTCAATTCAGACTATAAGACTGAGAGCTTATATAGGATGCTAGCGGTTCTGAAGGATGCATGAATCCAGCTGTGATGTTTACTGTGGTCTGAAATTCATCTGTCCAGTGGCTCCAAGAACAACAAGGCCTCCGGGGGCTTCCATCCTCTGCTCCCTTCTCTTGCTTTTCAAGTCTCTATCTTTCACCAGCTATTGCTATTACTCATCGCTCTGTAAATAATCTCATTGCCACGTAAATGCTGACTCCCTCTAAGAGGATCTGGTAAATCCTGATTATGAATTCATGTCTACTTCCAGCCAGCTTGCTCACCACCCCCCAGCCTTGTCCCCGCGGGGCAGCAATGCATACAGGAAGCTCAGTTATGGGCTGACAAGTTTAGCAAATGAATGGACACGTTTTCTGTCCACAGCACAGGATTTCGCTTGGAAAATACTGCAGTCCTGGCCTAGGCCAGTGCCTCAGGCCCATGTCCCATTTTAGGACACTTTGAGAAGGAGCCGCTGTTGGACAAATGAAAGGCTACTTGCTGTCAGCACCTTCCCTCGGGGACCCAGCCCCTTCCCTGCCAGGTCACTGCTCCGAGCTGCCATCAGGCCAGACTCAGAGTTGTTGGATTCTGAGCATTCGCTAGCATGACTGAATTCCTTATTCAGGCTCCGTGTTCACTGCTTTAGGGTCTCCTGTTTCACCTTCCATGAAGAGGGACCATAGCGAGGCTGGGCAGGGGCCCTGAAGAAAAGGCCCACCGAGAGTTGACCCGGGGTGCAGGAACCCTCCAGACATGGTAGGGGGGACAGATAAGGAGGAGCTGGGAGGTGAAGAAGGGACGGTCCCTGGGTAGTTTCCCGGCAGGGAAGGTCTTAGCAGGCCCAGATATAAAAGCAAACTGAGGAGGGGCTAGAGAAGCCAGGTCTCATGGCTGGGCTCTGGCGGACTTCCCAGACTCTGATTTGCTTCTCTGGACTTTCTGAGAATGGTAGGTCTCCCTCTTTGCCACCTTGGACTTCTTTCAATGAAGTGAGGAGCAAGGAGATCCATAAGTAGTAGCTTCCACAAGACTTGTGCCCAAACGGTCCAGCTCAGAGCTAACCTTTGCATCTTTCCTAGCTCTGGTGTGCCTCAGTTTCCCCATGAGGTTAAAGTACATGCAGAGAGAGAGAGAGAGAGAGAGAGCAAGGTCAACTTTAGGGAGAGTTGACATCACTCCAGGCAGGAGTGCTGCTGACTGCACAAAACCCTGTTTCTACCAGCAAAATGACCTAAGCCAGTAAGACGTCCCGCCTGTAGCATGATCTGCTGGGGAGCTCGTTGCCCCTCTGACCCTTGTCTCCCCCTCCCAGACTGTGCTGTTCCCCTATCCCGGAGCCAACCACAGCCCCACATCACCAGCAACCCTGGTGATTTCCTGCTAGGGAAGCTGCCGCATTGCTGAGTCTCAGATCCCCCGGGGATGCCTGGGCTTCTGTAAACAATATTGCAATTTGCCTGTAAACTGCCAAAGTGGCAGCTTCCCTGACACCTGACATCACGCCTCTCCCTGCAGCAGCAGCAGTGAAAAGTACACAGGCTCCCGACAACCCTGCAAAGGTCCCTCATGCCCTGCCTGGGTGAGTACACTTCCTTAATTGTCTTGGTGGTGGCGCCACCCACCCTCTGCCCCCAGCCAGATCCTGCCTGATGAGTGTGCTTCTGGCTGGTCAGACAGGCCAGTGTACGGCCCACTCTCCGTGGAAGGAGGAGGAGACTGGGGCTCCAGGAGGACGGTCTAGGGAGGAGGTGACTTCTTCAGGGGAAGCGAGGTGTGGCGCAGCCCGACTGCCACGGGACGTGGCCACATCTTGCTGTGCTGCCTGCTTCCATAATGCTATTTGGGGCAAGGTTCTTAGCAGCTCTGAAATATTGTTTTTCTCACTGTAAAACGGGAATAATAAACCCTGCCTCATATACTTGTGAAGATTAAAGATAATGTGTCCAGGAGGTAATGGATTTTCAATAAATGTTAATTTACCTTTCCATCCCTCCCATGCAATGTGGTGATTCTAAGTGGGGTAACAATACTCAATCAATATTCTTCCCTCCAATCAGAAACCTTTTACAGGTACTATGTCTTCAAACAACCATTAGAAGTCAACTCACCAACCATCCGCTAGTGTTTGCTGATTATTCTATTTCTTGCAGGTGGCTGTGGAGTCTCTGCTTGAATACCTCTAGAGACAGTGATCTCATTAGCTCCCAAGATAGCCCATTATTTTTAGAGACAGTTGCCTGTTGGGAAGTTCTTTCAATAGAGCCGAACTCCACTTACCTACAACTTTTACCTGTTTATATCAATTCACCTGCCACAGAAGCACCTGGAGCAAATCGGATCCCTCCTCTGCCTGGTGCGGTGCAGCGGTGGGGGGAAATGATCATACAGAAAGCACGGACCTTGCCCATGAGAGGATCAAGGGTCAAGATGGCAGAGGGGAAAGTCTGGTAGGCGCAGCCTGCCGTGTGCTTGTTTGTGTATGCAGGGTATGTATACAGTGCCCTCCGTGGAGCTCAGCTTCCGGCCTCCCCATCATGAGTCTCCCTCGGAATCTGGAGAGGAGGTGGGTTGGTCCACCTGTGCTGATCCCACCCCACCCCTCCGCCCCGAGGCTAGTGAAGGTCTATAAAGGTAACCCAGATGGCCTGGCTGCCAGAGGAGGCATCTGCATTGGATAGCGCTTAACCTCCTGCTTGGGGGACCGACACCACAGGAACCGTGGGCACAGGATGGTCCTGCAGCAGCCGCCTGGCGGGTCCTGTCTCCTCTGTGGTAGCCAGGCTCCATGCTGTCCCTGCCAACACGGCCAGCCGGCAGCTCTCAGAATTATTTTACGGAAGTGGAATTTATTTTGAGATGCAACCGGGCCTGTGCTCTGTGCGTGCTAGCCAAATGCTTGGCAGCAGAGGCCACTCTGCTGTGGGCAGCTGCTGGTTTTGAATCCCCTAGAAACGAGAGTGCTCAGGGGTGGGAGGCCTGGGGTTAGTCAGGGTCGTGTCTGAGCCACAGGAGCCTGGCTCCTCCCTGGCAGTGAGGTGGAGCTGTGTGAGGGAAAAGGAAGGAGACACCATCGAAGAGCCAGAAGGCGGGTCTTGCGGGGAGGCAAGAGTAGGCAGACGGGGTCCAGGCTAAGGGGCGGCATCCATGCACACATGACCGGTTTCCGGCTGGTCCTGCCCTACTGCAGAAGGCAGCGTGGCCCGCTCCGGGGAGGTTGAGACAGCGGTCCTGCCGACCCTGCAGTGTGACCAGCTCTAAGGAAGAACGCCCATGACCGTCAAGAAGCTTCTGTGGCTCAGCAGTGGGCTCCCAGGACAGCACTGCCTCCCTAGCGCACCCCCCATGGCAACAGTCGGCTTAATGCAGTGTTACTCCTGGAAGCAGCCTCTGCCAGTGAGCGTTGGCCAGTCTCCTGTGTGCAGGGGCGGGCACTTTCGTGGCCCAGAAATGTCGGTTCTCTTCTACCGGGGTTTCCTCTGCCCCACCCTCTTTCTATTTTGGGGAATTTGTGTCTCCAGTGGGGGGATGTCTCTTCCTTCTGTCTGAGGTGAGCGTCACTTTCTGTCCTAGGCCTGCATCTCAGAACCTTTTGCCCAGAAGCCCCCTAACAAGCCTCTTGTTCTCACTCTCTTCCCGGGAACAGAGGTGTGATCTGAGGAATGAAAACCCCTCTTGTCACAAATATAACTCCTTAGGCTCATCAGAAGCAGGTGCTGAAATTCTCCCATTCCAGTCATGTTGTTGTTAAGAATGACTTCTCTTCAGAAAGACCCTGTAAAAATGCAAATGTTACCAAAGGCGGGTAACACATTAACTTACTGTCATCTATTATCAAGTTAGTGCAGTTTCTCAGCTGCGGGGCTGTGAGCAGGGCCTGGGGAGGGAGAGGCGAATGCAGAATAGGTAAGGTCCGGAACTGGAACGGGGAAGGGTATGGGGAGGACTGAGAGGCGGGGCCTGTGGGACAAGGCCCTGATGGGTGCGAAGCCAGGGAGGGAGACCGCAGGCACCAGACAGGTGAGAAGCAGGGAAGCCTTGTGCAGCTTCCCCAAGCGCTAATGTCATCTCATTTTCAGGAAGGGGCATCTTTGGATAAAGACAGTCCCTTCTCGATTACAAATGGAAGAGAAAGAGCTCTGCAGATTACTTGGAAATCATTACATTTTGTTTTGCCAATACATCTTCCTAACCATTGGCTACTTAATCCAATATCAAGATTAATCTATGTTCCCTGAAGACACACTGATGGAAGGAGAAGAGGAGACACACATGAAATGCCAGGGAAAGCCGGACTGAGATTAAACCGGGTGATCTCAATGAGGGGAACACGCAGGTAACACACAGATGGCAGTGACTGCAGCCATAGGCAATTTTTCTGCCGGTCCCTGGTGGGGACAGCAGCAAGTTTGCTCTCTTCTTGTTTCTAACAGCCGTACCAACGGCTATTCTGTGTTTGTATTTTGCAAAGAAACAATCGTGCTACAACCACAATGTTTTCCTAAGGAAAGGAGGGCCTGTACATGCAAGGCCTGCAGCAGACAGCGCTGGGTATGGAGATGGAAAGGAGGGGACAGGAGGTGTGATCAGAGGGATGGCCAGAGACTGGACTAATTCAGCGGGAACACTGCTTTGAGTCAGAAGTGACCAAAAGAACATAAGACACCCCAAAAGGTAAGGAAGTCTTGGGTGAAGTTTGACTTCCACGGAGTGAGTACGTGATGGGAGCACACCAGCTCTGTGGCTTTGAGTTCGGGTCCAAGGAGACGGCTGCAAACGCAGTGTAGCAGGATAATATTTGGGGATATTGGCTGATGTGTTTTTCCCAGGCATGTCTTGTAGCTCAGGCTTCCCCTCGTGGGAGATGGCAAGCAAGGCACTGAGGTAGAAACAATACGCCCAGAAGGCAGTTCTTGCATTGTGCATTTCAAAGCCCAGTCCTCAAAGCGGGAAAGAACCCAGGACAAAGTCAGGAGAAGTGGAGTAATATGCAAGCCATCAGAGCCTGTGAAGCCCCACCTCTGGAATCAAGATGCATCCAGATGGCCTTGAGCAAAGGAGGAGTGTTAGTTCCTGGTGGGGAACCCGAGGAAAGAGCAGGTACCGTGACCCAAACTCCAGGCTGAGCCTAGAGGCGGGGCTGTGCAACAGCAGGGCTTCCAGATAAATGTGGGGCTCTGAAGGTAGAGTAACTTGTGACCCCTTCACAGTGAGAAGAAAGTAGCAATTTATTGAATTCCAAACTACCTAGCCTAGCATGGGAGCAGAAGAACCTTCCCTTCCCTGGATTGGAGGCAGCCTCCTATAAACTGAAAAACGGGAGCCCTGGAATTGACTGGGGCTGACTTCCTGTCACATAAAGGAAGCTCAAAAATCGTGTCAGTTGTAGACAAAGTAGTTAGGTTCCTTGTAGGAGGGAGTCTGTGGACTGAGATTCTTATCCACAACACTTTGCTTGGAGAGTTTTGGGTCTTGGCTGGGCTGTGGGGTGCCAGCGAAGGTTCAGGGATAGTTTTAGCGGTGGTAGGGGTGTCACAGGGGACAGGATTTCCCTGACTGCACTTTGCCAAAAGGGAGGGGGGCAGAGTGCAGGCAGGGAGCCTCTTCCTGAGGTTCATGTCACAGCGATATGCTCAGACTTCAGAGAAGAGGGGTCCTCTCTTCCTTCTCACAGAAACTTCCCATGTCAACTCCAGAGTCACACTGTCTCCACAGAAAGGATGAAACTGGTAGGTACCTGGCCTGGGTTTCTGGTTCCAACACAAGTGAGGGCCTGACTGCCCGGGTCTGCTGGAGGAGGGGTGACTCATCAGCAGTGAAAAGGCCCAACATAAAGCAAAGTCACCCAAATGTCAGCAGAGAGGAAGACTGTCCATGAATGAGCCCAGAAGGGCCCCAAGGTTGAGGTGTAACACCCAGCTCACCCCTCCCTCGGCGGGCAGTGGAGTCAGCCCCCACCCACTGGCGGTGGGCAAGGGGACACAGGGACATCCTGCAGACATTCACAGCATGGGTCATTGCTCTGGCAGGCGGCCCACCCTTCTCCACCCCCTCTTCTTGAGTCTGTAGAAAAGGCTTTTCTCTGGACTCAAAGGAGGTAGGATTCCCTGCCTTTTACTACCTGCTTCTTGCTTCACTGAATTCCTTTTGTACCTTTTCCCTTTGGGGAGTGGGTGCCATTGATCCGGCAAGAATGAACCAGTTTACAGACTTGCACTCCTTCCCTTGGTTTCTTGTTTTCCTTTGTCTGCCCTTGAGTTTCCTAGGCTGGGCTGCCTTAGCTCAAGCCTGGAGCAAGATGTTCCCAAGGTCTTCCTCGGGCTGACTTTTAGGATTTAAGGAGACGGAGGATGGGGTGTTGTAGCATCTGTATTCCAACTAGAAAATTCACTTCAACCTCCCAATTGGGGAGGGGGGTGGTAAAAAACTAGCTAGCCCAAGCCTTGCACCAGACTGAAAGGAATACCGCCCCCCCAATCCACCCCCACCCCCTAGACTTCCCAGCCCCCAGAGGTCAGCCGTTAATCACCTTCTGGAAGCCTGTTGCAGGGTTTGTAATGGAAATGACTCTGTTGTCATGGTAACGGTGGCTGGCCAGGCCAGGGGCTGCTCTAGGCCTGCCAGGCTCTAGTGGGTTTCAGGTTTATTTACAAGCTTTTCGAGCTCTAGCCAGGAAGATTTTAAGAGCCACTCCTTGGGATTTGGGTCCTAAGGAAAAGGCCGGGAGTGACCTAGGCGTAACTTAGTCCTTACTCAACAATATGGCTTCAAATCTGGCCCATCCACTGGAGGAAGATGAGACCTTTCTGTATACTACTAACATCCTGCCCATTGAATGACTGTGGCCACACATGGGTGGGATTATATATATGAACAAACCTGGGTTTTGGAGTGAGCACACGTAGGTTTGATACCGGCTCTGCCAGTTACCAGCAAGCTACTTTCTGATCTTCAGCCTCTATGCCTCTAAGCAGGGGTAATAATGACCTACTCCACAGTGTAATCGTTTGGATTCAATAAGATAATTACATAATGCAGGAGTAGCAGACTTTTATGATAAAGGGGCCAGACAGTAAATACCTTTGGTTTCGCAGGCCATATGGTCTTTGTAGCAGCTACTCCATTCTGTCTTAGCAAGAAAGAAGCCAGAGCCAATAGTAACTAAAGGGTGTGGCAGTGTTCCAGCAAAACTTGAGTCTGCAGCTTCCTGGTGGCCCTTGCTGGGTAGCCTGAGATGAGCTGGAATTCTGGGCAGGCGCTCTATCCCAATGAATGATCTGCACCCCGGCCTCAGGGAGAAAGGACTCCAGAGTGTGACCCCAGTGCAGTGACAGGGTGGAGGGCAGCATGAGAAGCTCAGGCTCGCTTCAGAGGCAGGCTGCTGCAGGCTCTGCAGGCCATTGGCAGGCCTCTGCAGGGAGGTGTGCAAATGCCCCAGCAGACCTGTGTTCTGAGCTGTGAGCTACTAACGCTTTTAACTCGGGCCTTTCTCAGTGAGGTTTCTGGGAACGAGGGAAGGATCCGGGGCTACCTAATCCACTCAGAGCACTGCTTTATGCCGGCTCCAGGTAATGGGGTTTTCCTAGACACTCCCCCACCCCAGCAAAGGGAATTATGGGCCTATGTTTTCATTCCGTGTTTGCTGGTTCCAAACCACAACTGGGAAGGAATCCCACGCGCAAAACTTGTTCTGCCTGAAGGGCTCTGAGCTTTGCTGAGCGGTGAGTAGGCCTCAGCAATCAGCCCCCTTCCTCTGGGAGCTGAGGCCAGGTCCTTGCGGCCAGGAGTTCTTTCGGAGTGGTGGCTAAAGGCAACTCTGCCAGGGCCCTGACCTGCTTTCACGACTTAGGCCAATGACTTTTTAGGCTGGACACTGACTGAGATCAGGACTGCATTGACCCCTGGTGTCAGGGGACTGGGAGGGAGGCCAAGCTTGGCACTGTTCTGGGTGAGCCTAATGAGCCATATGGAAGGGCTTTTCCCCTTGGGCCTCAGTTTACCTCTCTGTGAAATCAGTTCACCCCCTCTGTCTGGTCAGCACTCTGAGAGGTCAAGTTGGGGTGGTGGGAGATGGTGCAGGCCTCCAAGGCAGCTCCATTTGTGTGTGGCACTGAGGACTGTCATTTCTCCCCAAGAGCTCCTCCGGCAGAGCCAGCAGCTGCTTCTTTCTGTCACCCCTGTGGAGTCGCTGGGAAGGGGCTGTTTCCGGTTCTCACCAACAGCTTTCTCAGCCATGGGAGGCCTTATTCGGCTCCTTCATACCAATGTTTTGGTGCTTCACAGTTTACGAGCAACTTCAGAGACATCCTTGACTTTATCTCCACACAGCTTTCTGGGTGGGTTCTGCAGGCTGGTGCAGCCCCTGAGTTAGACCCGAGGAAACCCCCTTCGGTAAGAAGGAAACCGCCTTGGTCACTCTGTCTTTCTAGGACACTTTTGACTGTAGCCAAGACTGTGAGCCATTGAGATAAAAGTAAACAGTGGGAAGGAAAACCCCTAAGGCTGAGCCAAGCCTCCCTGACAGTAAAAGGCCCCTCTGAAAGTAGTGAAAAGAAACAGAGAAAATCGTTATGAAAAAGCCATCCTTTCCCAGCACCCCCAGCCATCTTTCTCCCCTTCTTCTCTATCCCTTCCTCCTGTCCTCTCTTTGCCTTCCTTACTGAGCAGAGAGCCTATACCACAGCCCTGAACAATATTCCTATCTACAACCAATACGGTTTGTATTTGTTTCAATTCCAGGTTAAACTGTTAGTGAACGGTGAATCCCAAAAAAATCCTGTCCAAATAATCTTGTTATGCTGGTAGTTTTTGTAGCAAATGTTACTAGAAAAAAAACATGTGACTGAATCTTAGATATTTTTGAGGCCACAGAAGTGTTTTCATTATAAGAGTACTTGACATAATGTGTCCGAGGGCTATCTTGGGTTATGGCTTTGACACTTACTCTGACCCACAGGGTTTCACCTGCGATCCCACCAGACTCCTTGAAATGCCTGCATTCAAGAGCTGGCCAGCTGTTCCTCACAGCTGTGTGATCTGCTGGATTTAATTATCCCCCAAGGATTCCTTGGGGGCCCTCCTGTGTGATTAGCACCTGGCCGAGTACTGTGAAGAACTCCCCAAACGTAAGGTAAGATTCCTGTCTTTGAGGTGTTCACCATCTAGATGAGGAAGATGCATCCGACACACACACAAATGCAATAGAACAAGGCTGCAGCTGGTTAGCTGTGTGGATGATGAAGGCCCACCTCAGTCTGTCTGCCATATGAAGACTAAACCAGCCTTCCCTTCCATCCCTTCCTCTCAATGCCCCATAGTCTTTTACATATATTATACAGATTCTACTATGAAACTACCACATTGTGTTGTGTGTTGGTTATTTGTATCTCTGTATCTGTAAGTGTTCTGAGCTTGGAGGGCCCCATCTTGCAAAGGATTGAGTTAAGTTCCTGGCACACAGTTTCTAAGAAATTTTTAAAATTTGTATTGGATGTGTAATGTGAGTTACGGACTGGTGTTAGAGAACTATTGGCTGGCTGCCTTTCCATGTGGGATTTTGTAACATGGCCACACTGTACTTCGTTGCCCTTCCTAGGTGCAGAAATTAAGAAACTGCTCCGAAGGACTGGATATGAAATCACAGCATGCTTGTCTTAGGAAATCCCACTCGGAAGGAAATTGGAATCCTGAGGGTTGCTTCTCTTTGCATAATTTTGGGATCAAGAAGTCTAATTTGGAGCAGTCACAGGTGGGAGCAAGCTCCACTGGGCCCCTCTCAGATGCATCTCTGGGAGAATTGAGGTCTGCGTTTTAATTCTCTCCAACATGTCATTAACCCCTCGGACACCCTTCCCACTGAGATAAGACCCATGATGCGGGCCGGAGAAGGAGAGAGAACTCTCGCTGAGGGTCCTGTCCTTTGCTCAGTGAGAAATGATCTGTTAGAAGCTGATAAATCAATAAAGACAATTTAAGCCCCTTTCTTGGAGTCTGTGTGACTTACAGGAAGGCAATGGTGTAGCGCCTGGGTGGTGCCATGGGCCCCTTGCTCCTTCCCCTCCGCAATTACAGCAAATTTGCCTAATGCACTAAAAGCCAATGAATCATGTTGACTGGTGATGGGATGGGGAAGGCAAGAGGGAAGACATCGGATGCTGGCAGATGCCCTGTTAACCTTGGCTTTAATTAGGTTTGAGTGAATAACAAACAAAACAATCCTTCATTTGCGACAACTGACCATGGTGGAAAAAAGGCCCATAGTTGGTTGTTGCAAAAGAGCAATATCCTGGATCTTGGGGGAAGCCAATATAAACCCTCCCTGAGGGATCACATATTCTGAAACGGTTGAAGCTCTCCTTAACCATTAGAGGATTTAGACCCATTTACCCCAAACTGGGGCGCAGGTTAACACCTCTTCAGCATTCTATTTGTTCCCTGTAATGGGATGGGAATCCTCTGGGGATTGGACTCACTAGCATTAATCACAAACAGAGAGAACATTCCTCTCTCCCGTGATAAGGGTAGAATTTTTAAAAAGTCTTAAAATTATTCAGAAATTCTACAAGGCAACTGGACTGTATTGATCAAAACTGCCAAGGTCCAGAAAGATAGAGGAAGACTTAGGAACCGTTCCAGATTTGAAGAGATAAAGAGACATCGTGACAAGTGAATGTAACCCATGATCCAGGATTTTCTTTACTCGTAGAGACCACTATTAGGATAATGGGGAATCTTGAAAAAAGTCTGTGAATTAGTTACTAGTACTGTTATAAAGCTAATTTCCTAATTCTGATTATACACTATGTTAACGTGATACCTTACTGTACTATGTTGTAAGGGAATGCCCTTATTTTTAGAAAATACACATTGAAAAGATAAAGTGGCATCATATCTGCAGCCCAAATGGTTGAGATAAAATGTATCTATCTAGCGATCAAAAGCAAATGTGGTGAAATGTCTCCATGTGTAGAATCTGGGTGAAGGGTAGATGGGAATTCTTTGTACTAATTACGCATCTTTTCTATAAGCCTGAAATCATGACAAAGTATAGAGCTAAAAAAAAAACCCAGTTGGTAAAGAGACTGCCAGTTACAACCAGTGGAGCAGTATGGTTCAGGTCCCTTTCTGTCCCCTCTTCTCAAATCATCCTTTCCATCCAAACCGTGGATGGCTGGGTTCGTGATTTAAATCTCTAAACACACAGGGAGTTGTGGACCCCACTGATTTCTCTCGATGATGAGGTGTTTTGCATGATAAGGTTACATGAAGAAATTTGCACAAAGAACCAATGAAAAGTGAAGGGGTCGGGCCAGATGACCATGAAGCTTTTTAGTTCCAACATTCTGTGAACTTCTGATTCCACAAAGTCGGAGAAAAGACACTAATAATTTAGAGTCTTTGAAACAACTGGAAACAACTCCCTGCTTTGCTTGTGCTGCTGATATTCCCTAAGGCCACAGGTGGTAGAGGAAGTGGCTGTTCTACCTACTGCCCGTGCAAGGCTTCCCTTGCTCTAGAAGCCCGAGGCCAAGGCATTCACCCTCTGGGTCTCAGCCCACCCCAGCTCCTCCTCCCAGGATCATCCCTGCTCAGTTCTGCTGAAATAATGGACGTCGTAATGGGTCCCAGGACTAAGAGTGTGAGAACATACTCAGTTAAGATGCAAAGGATTTGTACTGATACTTAATATATCCCCATATCCATAAGGATGTACACATACATTCTCTAAAATTATAACTCTGGAACCATTTTTAAACTATGTGCTAAATTATAAAATATTTTTTAGAAAGGACATTCTTTTAAAATATTTAACAACCAACTGCCATCAGTTCTGAGTTTCTTTGGACTAAAAGACCAAAACCATCCGCTGTGGCACCTTCAGAGATGCTGAATAAGGTGGCTTGTGGCCACCTTATGACCCCAAGGATGATCACTCCCAAGCTACCCACCGGGAGCTAATTATCCTTCTCAGAGGCAGGAACTAAAAAGTAGATACTTGTTTGGGAAAGGGGAACTGGACGCTGTGGCTAACAAATGATGCAGTAAACAGATTTTGTTCTTGACTGGGTAGCAGATAACCATGGCTGACCTACTATCCATTCTCATCTTCTCTATTATCAGAATCCCAAGAGTGTTTCTAAGTAAAAATACCTCCCCAGACTGTCCTGAAGCTAGGAATGCTCACATGATCTAATTTTGGCAGATAGGATAAAAAGAGAAATTTCATGGAAGTTTGTTTCTCCTGATAAAAAATCGACTGGCACCAGACTTCTTCCTTTACCCTCTCCCCTTCCTGGTGCCTGGAAAGTGATGCCTGGATCGTAAGAGCAGGGGTTCTTGGAGCCCTGAGGATGAGAGCTGCCAACAACGTTGGTGAGGTAGGGGTCTAGAAGGAAGTGTGCTCTTGGATGCTTCCTAGACTACCTCTGGATGTCTCATTACATGAGAAGAAGAAACTTTTTGTGGTGGGGCTTTTACTACACGCCACTGAACATAATCCATATTGGAGACTCCAATAGACCCATCCCTGTTCTCCATCCTTGTGGTTTCCAAGGGCTCTGACTTCACACTCAGAGCCACCCATCTGCTCATCAGGGCATCACTTTCTCTAGTCTACAATATTTGATTCTGAGATGAGCCCACAACTTAAGCCAGAACAATTTAAAGAAATCAGGGCTTTTGTATCAAAAAGACAGGCTTTCTTTACCTGTGGATTCAGTTACAATGGTACAAAGTCTAGAATGGTGGCAGCCATGTGGTTGTGGTCAGAAGAAAACCTGCTGAGAACGAAGCTAACATCGAGAGTGTAAATCTAACTGAGAGACGAAGAGACTGAGTTCCTACGACATCATCTGAGCCCCTATGTCAAACTGTGCTGGAGTCCTGTGGACTTTCTCTCATTAGACAAGCCAATAAATTTCCTTCTTCCTTGAGCTGGTTGGGGTTTCCTTCTTTGGGCCAGGTAATACTGAAAAATCCCTAATTGATTCAGAGACTCACTGGGGGCACAAACCGACTGAGGGGAAATTCTCGGAGGCTGCTCCTTGGGCACTTAGAAAGGACCGCATGGCTGATGACCTGCGGTGTGCTTTTTAGGAGCAGGGAGCTTAGTTTAAGGAAAATTTGAGTCCATGTCAGGGTCATTCTTCATCCCAGCTGGACACACATTTTGAGAACAGTTTTGTCAGTCCTGAAAATGAGACCTGTCTTGGAGAAAAACAGGGGTCTATTTTGTTTGGCTTGGGGGAGGGTAATGCCGGCTAATGGAATGTCCTGTGGTGAGTTATCCACTCATCTTTCAGGAAACACAATCACCAGGGACAACACTCGCTTTCATAAAATTGTCTCTGACACCATCTTAATTCCACAAATTACTGTCAACCGGAGCTGTAAGGAGTTATTTTTAAACTAAATCTACTTGGCAGACCATAGGGCAGGCTTTCAGTGTGTAGCTCATAAATGGTCCTAGAACTTTCCAAGCAAAACACCTGGCACCTTGTACAAACCTTCACCCAGAGGAGATAGGAAGGGCCCTGCCGGGAGCAGGAGCAAGTCCGGGAGGACCAGGGAAAAAGCCCGTGTCCTGTGAACCCCAGTCTCTTCTGACTCAGTATCTCCTGCGATGAGCCAGCTTTGGAGAACAGGATGCATTTGTTGCAGGAAACATGAGACCCACAATCCACGACAAGGGGTGGCAGGCAGACCCTCACGTATTGATGCCTGTCCCTTCTTTTAAAACCATCACCTGAGAACAAAATGCACTTTAGAGATGAATATTGTCTCTCTTCTGAGCCTGCCATGCCTTAAGTTGACTAGCTCCCAGGTCAGCTCTGAGCCCCGGATTTCACATGTCCTGTAACGTTATGGTTTTTATCACTTCGTTTGGCCTTTGAGGACAGCAGAGATGGATCTCCTGGATGCAGAAGGCTGGGCCTTCCTGCTTGCTCCTTGAGCAGGCTCTAGGTTCAGTCAAGGACCACCCACCCTCTCCCGGCCAGAGCAGAAAAGGCCGGGCTTCCACAGTGATGCATGGGGCCTTCCTCCTCCTGGGCCTTTCTTGGACCTTACCTGTCCTGATTCTCTGTAAGACCTCCTTCTTTTCCACCTGTAGCCAACAGGTCAGATGCTGGGGAAAGAAAGGGCTCGGGCGCTCTGGTACCAAACAGATGAACCAACAAGCAGTCCAAGAACTCACACACCTCACCTCTAACCAAGCCCTGCTCTTCCCAGCTCTTTCCCTTACCTCCCTCCCCATACTTCTCAGACTTTGCCATTTACAAACAAATACATGGCTCAGTTTAACCAGGTATTACATAAAACTGGGAGGAGAAGGCTGGAATAAAGCTGCTGTACCCTTACCCCAAACAGTGTAGGGATGGGCTGTGGGGCTGTCAATAAGAAACACATCCTAGAGCAACCTTACCGAGTGAATGTGGTGGCCCTACTTCGCAGATCAGGGACTGCGGCTCAGAGTAGACAGAACACTTGCTGGACCACCCAGCTTGTGACAGAACTGGTCTCTGCCTCTGAAGTCAGCATTCCCAGAGATCTCTCTTCTGCCAGCCCGTGTTTCCCCAAAAAGCATGTGGCCAGAGCAATCAGGTCTTCCGGGGCATGTAGTGGTCTGGGTGGGGTGAGACACACTGGCTCCCTTTGCACTTGACATCTGTGAAGGTACTCTGGGGGCAATGTTTCCGCTCCTCCTCCTCCCGCCTCCTATGTCTTCTAAAGAAAACAAATAAAGCTTTAGCGCCTTTATCTCTGACCCAGGTCACAGCTGGAGAAGAACACGAGAGAAATAGAGTTCTTGTGGCTCTGAAAACCTCTGGCTGCTTTCCTGGAGTTGAGTCATGTCTCCGCTTCAGGAAGGTGTCATTAATTTGGTGCAAGAAATGAACAAATGCACGTACGGTGTGGTGTAGAGCTCCCAAAAGGAACTGCGAACTTTCTGGTTGTATCACAAGCGTGGGCTGAAAGCAAAGATTACAGAAGGTGTTGATGGGCCTGGAGCTTGAAAACATTCCTTTGGAGCAATTAAGAGGCAGCTTATCACCTCACTGGGCTATATGTTCTTTGAAAATGCCTTTAGTTGGATCAGGAAGGTTTGCTACAGATATGTTTTTTTTAATTATAATAAGTTTTTGTGGGTGAGACCAAGGTGGGACTCAGTCCCTGGGGCACTGGCCCTAGGAATATGGATGGAAGTAAGTGGGTGGCAAGAAAAAAAAAAAAAAGAACCCAAAAAGTCATCTTCGGACTTTCTGTGGCAGGACCCTGCAGGATGTGGCATGGTATCATGAAGATGGCGATGGCTTTGCTCTTCCAGCCGAGAGTCTTGGGGGTGAAAGCAGCACCTCTCAGAGAGGATTCGTATTTTTAATCTTTGGTTTAGAGTGGGCTGTCTCGGAAATACCTGCTTCTGAGGGGTGGCCCAGAGAGTTCTTTGGCGTAATGTTTCTGGGATTTGTGCCGACGTGTGCAGAAGAAGCCTGGCCACAGCTGATCAGACTAGGGGCTTGTGGCTGAGCAAGAAGAGGACTGGTCTCAGTGGAGGGCAGTCAACCGGTTTTGTTTTTGTTTTGTTTTCATTGTACTTTTTTCATTTATCTTCAAGTTTTTGATAAATAAAATTGTATATATTTAAGGGGTACAATGTGATGTTTTCATAAACATATACACTGTGTGATGATTGCCACAGTCAAGCTAACTAACATATCCAGCACCTCATGGCTACCATTTTGTACGGATGTGTGGTAGGCATACTTCAGATTTACTCTCTTGGCAAATTCCAAGTACACGATGCAGGACTGTTAACTATAGTCATGCTGCTACACATTGGTTGTCTAGAAAGCATTTGTCCTAGGTGACTGAAACTGTACTTTCTGATCAACGTGTCCTCGTTTCCCCCCTGACCCTGGTAACTACCACTCTACTCTGCTTGTCTGAATTCGACTCTTTTAAGTTCCACATATCATAAGTAAGATTACATAAGATCATACAGCATTTGTATTTCACTTAGCATAACGTCCTCTAAGCTCATCCACACTGATGCAAATGGCAGCATTTCCTTCTTTTTAAAGGAATAATATTAAATATTAAAATAACATTAAATTTTAAGGGAATAAATAATATTCCATTTGATATTCCATTGTCTATCTATCTATCTATCCATCTATCATCTATCTCACAATGTCTTTATCCATTCATCTATCAATGGTGGACATTTAGATTGCTTCCATATCTTGGCTATTGTAAAATAATGCTGCAGTCAACCTGGGAGTATAGCTATCTCCCTAAGATCCTGATTTCATTTCCTTTGGCTATACACCCACAGTGGGATTGCTGGATTATATGGGACACTGGACGGTCATAAACCACCCAGCTGAACCTCTCTTTTGCCGGACGTGCTCTAGGGGCACAAAGATTGAACACTTACTCTGCTCAGGCCATATTCCACAGGATGCTAACTTACAACAGCTCTAGATTACCTGAGGCCCTGACACAGACACACTGGGCTGGTGAGGGACTATGGGGCTCAAACAGTGTCTTGGAACCCAGACCCGTGGACAGCTGGCTTTCAATAAAGCCGCGTGCTGGAAGAGGGTGGTGTGACTCTTCCCTGAAGTCTTAGGAGGAAGACGACCCCACACTTCACCAGGGACAAAGGGAAATGACTGGTCTCTTCTGCACTGGCCTCTTACCTGCTGACCCAAGACTCATAAAGGCCATGTTGTTTTCCTTTACCTCCCAACTTTTTTCTCTAAATAGCCCCAGTGTCTCACCCTTTTCTATCTTTGTACATCCTGACAGCTGGAGAAACCTGTTCATCTCCTAAAGGAGCCCCTTCCAAAGCACTCCCCTCCCTTGACTGGCTTTGGAAGGCTCCTGAGCCCTAGGTGCCTGGGCAAACCTTCCAAATGCCTACCAGTAGGCTTATAGCAAGAATTCACCTGAAGTGCTGCTGGGCTGAGAAAACCTGTCAGTGTACACACCTGCCTCAGAATTGTAGTTCACTGGCCCACACCCTCCTGCCCGGCTGGAAAGACCCTCCCTTCTGAGCAGAAACTGCAGAGCAGGGCCAGGGCTGGACGCTAGAGCTAGAGGGACATCTAGGGTCAACGCTTGGCTCCAGCCGCCCGCCTCCCACTCCCGTCGCAGGGCTCTGAGGTCAGGCATGCATGCTGCCTTCCCCTCACTCGGCAGGCAAAGCTGGCCACTTTCCAAAGAGTCTCAGCCCTGGAATCCAGACCCTTTTCCTCCCCTTCCTCTCCTGTGCCCCAGAGGGCTTTGATCAAGGCGAGAGGAGCAGTTAACGGGTTTCATGGAAGCACAGTTGTGTGGAAAGCCGGGGAGACACAGTTAGCTTATCTGTCAGCAATTTAAAACTAGAAGCTTCCCAGCAATGGCTGATCTGGGGAATTGACCCACAACTTCCTGGCCTTTTGCCAGTTTAGAGGAGGCCTAGGAAGAGTGGGGCTGCGGTCTAAGCTCAGAGAGCTATCTTTCAGGAGAATCAGCTTCACTGTTCCAGGACCCATAGTGCACAGGGCCTTTCTCCCAGCTTCAAGGATCCTGCAGGGGTCTGAGCCTACCTGAGGCAGGAGACACACTCAGAGTTCTGCCCAGACTCTGCATCTACACCAGTGGATTATCACCCTTGCCCCGCCCACTAGCAAAGGGTGGCATGTGCTGTCCGGGTGAACATGTGATAAAGGAAAGGAGCTTGCTAGAATCCTTAACTGGTGAAGGGCATGGGCTTGAAAGGCAGACTGACCTGTGTTCAGTTCTTGGCACCTGACAGTTTTTGGCAAGTTAACCACACTGAGCCCCAGCTTTCTTGTTTGTTGAGGAGCAGCAATATCGTCTATCCTCAGGACTTTTGTTGTGAGGAATAAGTGAACTAGTTCAGGTAAAATGCTTAGCACTGTGCTTGCCACAAAATTAGAATGTGAAAAAACATGGCTAGTATTAATTAGTTAAAAGGACCCTGAATTTTAGAAGGAGGTTTCAAATGCCCAGGAATTTCATTATAAAGGGTCTAATTACCTACTTGTCACATAGGAAAACCTGCTCCCTCCCCTGAAGCTGGTACCAAGAAGATGGTACCTTTTTGCCCTGGGAGCCCCAGCCCCAACCTCCTTTCTGTGTCCAAACTAGAATATCTGCTGGAACCCCACTGCCGCAGGTATCTGAAAGCCTTGTGAGAGATGGAATCTTCAATTTTATCTCCCTTATTCTTCCAAATTGTTCTTAGCCACTTCTACAACATCTTCTCTACTGCCTCGCCTCGTGCCATCACCTCTTAAAGACGTGATATGCATCTATGCATCCATCTATCCATCCATCCATCCAATAAACAGTAATTGATCACAGGCTATGACAAGCATCTGTTAACATGCTAAGGACCTACCAATGAAAACAGGACACACATAATTTCTATTCTTGTGATTCTGATGGGGAGAAGCAAATATTTAGTATGTAATAACACACATACTTAATCACAATCATCATTAATGTGATTGTAACTCCCATGTCAGCTGAGAATGCCTACAGTCTAGATAAAACCAGCTCATATCCCCACACCGTTCTCTGCTCTCTCCAGGATTCCTGGGTGGTGTGTGTCTTAGGTTCTTATGGTATGCTTTGGAGCCAAAGTCCTGCTTCCTTCATTCATTGATCACCTAATCCTTATAAAAATGTTGCTGGTGTTCCATGCTGTATTATCCAGATATGAAACTCAGCCTTGTTATCAATTTTTAAGAAAACCCTGCTTTTACTATAATAATTTGTTAATAGATACCTACTGTATAAAGATGCAAATTAAGACATGAAAAGCATAAGATGTGCATAAAGGAAGTGTACACATTCAAATGTGTACATTCAAAGTTAAGCTGTTGGCCTAAAAGAGACTGTTATAAATACAAAATGTCTTATGTATGCTTCATGGTGATTACAAAGCAAGAACCTAGAGTACATACTATGCTATAGAATAAGAACCTATGCACAAAAGATAAAGAGAAAGGAACCAAAGCACACCACTACAGAAAACCATCGAATCACAGAGGAAGAGGGCAAGAGAGGAAGAGAGGGATGAAGGAATTATAAAACAATCTACCAAAAAACAATGAATAAAAAGGCAACAGTAACTCCATGCCTATCAATAATTAGTTTATTTTTTTAGTTTATTTATTTTTTTTTGGTGGGGAGAGGCAGAGAGCAGGAGAGAGAGAATCCCAAGCAGGTCCAGCTGTCAGCAGACAGCCCGGTGTAGGGTCTGAATTCACGAACCATGAGATCATGACCTGAGCTGAAACCAAGAGTAGGACGCTTAACTGACTGAGTCACCCAGGCATCCCTCAATAATTACCTTAAATGTAAATGGACTAAAGTCTCCAACCAAAATATACAGAGTGGCTGAATAGATTTTTTTTTTAAAGATCCAATTCTATTCTGCCTACAAGAGACTTTCTTCAGCTTTAACAGCACACATAGATTGAAAGTGAAGGGATGGAGAAAGACATCCCATGCAAATAGAAACCAAAAGAAAGCAGGGATAGCTGTACTCATACCAACAAAATAGACTAACCAAGGAAGGTAACAAGAGACAGAGAAGGTCATTATATAATGAGAGAGGTCAATTCATCCAAAGGATGTAACATTTATAAATATTTATGTATCCAACACAGAAATACCCAAATACATAAAGTAAATATTAACAGATCTGAAGGGAGAAATAGATAGCAATACAATAACGGTAGGAGACTTCAGTACCCCACTTTCAACAATGGATGGATCATCCAGACAGAAAATCAATAGGGAAACATTGAACTTAAACTACATGTTAGACTAGATGGATCTAACAGATAAATACAGAACATTCCATCCAACGGGAGCAGAATATCAATTCTTCTCAAGCACATACAGAACATTCTCCAGGATAGATTATATGTTACACCATAAAACAAGTCTTAATAAATTTAAGAAGACTGAAATCATACTAAGCATAATTTCTGACCACAATGGTATGAAACTAGAAATCAAGTACAAGAAGAAAACTGGAAAACTCACAAATATGAGGAGATTAAACCACATGGTTCTAAACAACCAATATCAAAGAAGAAATCAAAAGATCAATTAAAAAAATCTTGAAACAAATGAAAATGGAAACACAACATACCAAGGCTTGTGGGATATGGCAAAAGCAATTCTAAAAGGGAGATTTATAGTTATAAATATCTACATTAAGAAAAAAGGAAGATCTCAAATAAACCATCTAGATTTATACCTCAAAGACCTGGAAAAAAAGAACAAAGTAAGCCTAAAGGTAGGAGAAGGAAGGAAATAACAAAGATTGGCACAGAAATTAATGAAACAGAGACTAAAAGACAAAAGAGAAGACCAATGAAACTAAGAGCTTTTTTTTTTCGAAAAGAGAAACAAAACAGACAAACCTTCAGCTGGAGTTACCAAAAAAAAAAAAAAAAGAGATAATACTTAAATAAATAATATTACGAAAGAAAGAGGAGACATCCTGATGTCACATAAATACAAAGGATCATTAAGAGACTATTGTGACCAATGTTATGCTAAAAAATTGAACAAGCTAGAAGAAATGCATAAATTCCTAGAAAGATGAAATACTGAGACTAAATCATAAAGAAATAAAAAAATGAACAGATCAATTACTAGTAAAGAGATTAAATTAGAAATCAAAAACCTCCAAACAAAAAAAGTCCAGGACCAGATAGCTTTACCAGTGAGTTCAACCAAACATTTAAAGAAGAACTAATGTCAATCCTCGTCAAACTAACAAAAAGGAGAGAACACTACCAAAATCATTTTATGAGACCAGCATTATTTTTATACCAAAGCCAGTCAAGGGACACTACATGAACATAGATGCAAAGATTCTCCACAAAATATTAGCAAAACAAATTCAACAATACATCAAAAGGACTGGACACCATGATCAAGTGGGATTTATTGCAGAGATGCAAGGATGGCCCAACATTCACAAGTCAATCAATGTGATATAGCACATTAATAAAATGGATAAAAATCATACGGTCATTTCAATAGATGCAGAAAAAGCATTTGACAGAATTGAACATCTTTCGTGATAGACACTCTAAGTAAGTGGGTAGAGAAGAAATGTACCTCAATATAACAACGGGCAAAATGACAAGCCCACAGCAAACATCATCCTCACCAGCAAAAAGCTGAAGGCTTTTCCATTAAGATCAGGAACAAGACAAGGATGCCTACTCTCCCACTTTTATTCAACATATTACTGGAAGTGCAAGCCAGGCCAGTAAGAAAAACAGCAAGAAAAAGAAAGAAAGACATACACATTGCTAAGGAAGAAGTAAAACTCTCAGTATTTGTAGATGACATGACAGTATATATAGAAAACCCTATATACCCCACCAAAAACAAAAACAAAAACCTGCTAGAATAAATGAATCCAGTAAAGTTGTAGGATACAAAATCAAAACATGAAAATCTGTTGCACTTCTATATACTAATGTTCATGATCAGAAGGAGAAATTTAAAAAATAGTCCATTTACAATTCCATCAAAAGAAATAAAATACTGAGAAACGAATTTACCAAGAAGGTGAAAGACCGGTAAAATGAAAACTATATGGCACTGGTGAAAGACATTGAAGAAGGCACAAATTAACTGACAGATATATTCCATGCTCATGAGTTGAAAGAATATTGTTAAAATATCCATACCACACCCAAAGCAATCTATAGATTCAATGCAATCCCTATAAAAATCCCAATGGCACCTTTTACAGAAATAGAAAAAAGAAATCCTAAAATTTGTATGGGACTCCAAAGATTCTGAATAGTCAAAGCAATCCTGAGAATGAACAAAGATGGAGGCAATATATTTCCCGATTTCCAATTATAAGTCAAAGCTATAATTATCAAGACAGTATATTATTGGCATAAAAAACAAAGACATAGATCAATGAGACAGAAAAGAGAGCCCAGAAATTAACCTATTCATCTATGGTCAATTAATTTTTGACAAAGAAGCCAAAAATAAGCAATGGGGAAAGGATAATCTTTCAATAAATGGCATGGAGAAAACATTTTCTGAAAAAGAATGAAACCACCTCCCTGTCTTACTACCATCCACAAAAATCATCTTAAAATGTGTTGTGATGAGCACTGGGTGTTGTATATAAATGATAAATTAGTAAATTCTACATCTGAAACTAATATTACACTGTGTTAACTAACTGAAATTTAAATAAAACCTTGAAACTAATAAAAAAATCAACTCAAAATGGATTAAGGACTTGAACATAAAAACCTGAAACCATAAAACTCCTTGGAGAAAACACAGGGGACAAACTTCTCAACATTGGTTTGAATAATATTTCTGTACATTTACACCAAAGCAAAGGAACAGAAGTGAAAATAAACAAGTGGGACCACATCAAACTAAAAAGCTTCTTTCTGCTCAGCAAAGGAAAGACAAAATTAAAGGCAATCTGTGGAATGGGAGAAAATATTGTACATATGATGAGGGGATAATATCTAAAATATATAAAGAACTCATACAAGTCAATAGCAAAAACACAATCCAATTTTAAAATGGGCAAAGGATCTGAAAAGATATTTCTAAAGAAGACATATAAATGTCCAACGAGGACAAGAAAAGGTGCTTGAAATGACTAATTGTCAGGGAAATGCAAATCAAAACCACAATGAGATATCACTGCATACCTGTGAGGATGGCTATTATTATAAAGAATACAAGAGATGACAAACATTGTCAAGAATACGGAGAAAAGAGAACCCTGATGCACTGTGGGTGGGAATGCAAACTGGCGCAGCCACTACGGAAAACAGTATGGGAGCTCCTCAAGAAATTAAAAATAGTACTATCCCATAGGATCCTGCAATCCCACTTCTGGGTATACGGCCAAAGGAAATGAAAACAAGATCTCGAAGAGATATCTTCACTCCCACATTCATTGCAGCTTTATTCACGAGACCCAAGATTGGAAACAGCCGTGTCAGTCGGTAGATGAGTGGATAATGAGGATGTGGTAAATATACATAATAGAATATTATTTAGCCTTAAAAAAGAAGACAATCCAGCGCTTGGCGACAATATGCGTGAACCTGGAGGGCATCATGATAATGAAATAAGCCAGACGGGGAAAGACAAAAACCATATGGTATCACTATATGTGGAATCTAAAAAGATTAAAAATAAAGTCGAACTCATAAAAACTGAGTAGAAGAATGGTTTTGAGGACTGGGAGGTAGGCAAAATAAGGAACAGTTGGTAAAAGGATACAAACTTTCGGTTATAAGATGAATAAGTTCAGGGGCGCCTGGGTGGGTCAGTCGGTTAAGCATCCGACTTCGGCTCGGGTCATGATCTCATGGTTCATGAGTCTGAGCCCCACAGCAGGCTCTGTGCTGACAGCTCAGAGCCTGGATCCTGCCTCGGATTCTCCCTTTCTCTCTGCCCCTCACCCACTCGCACTCTCCCTGTCTCTCAAAAATAAACATTAAAAAAAATTTTTTTTAAAGATGAAGAGTTTCTGAGGATCTAGTGTATAACACAATGATTATAGTTGATAACACTGTATTGCATAGCTGAAATTTCATAAGAAAGTAGAATTTAAACATTCTTACCCTCGCCCCCCTTGAAAGGTAAACAGGGGAGATAATTGTCAATTAACTCTATGGAGGGAATTTTCTGATAATGTTTATGTGTATCAAATCATTATGTTGTACACTTTAAAGATATTAACATTTTATTTGTTGCTGATACCTCAATAAAACTGAAGAGAAAAAAAAAAGGAAATTCTACTTATGTGAGTAACTTGTGGGTTATTAGACTGACCTACAGACTCTGTGGGAAGGAGGTATCAGAGTAGGGGTTTAAATCATAGCAATGCAAACAAGTTCCTATCCTACATCAAGCATCCCCTTTTTTAACATGTCCTCCAGACCTGGGGACTGTCACTCACCACCCTACCCCATATCCTACTCAAAGTTGGTCCCAACCTCGTAGCATATGGCTGACTCCTCCCCATACTCGCTTCTACTCTTAGAGAAATACAATTTTTTCTCATCCCTCACAGAACACTTTTGCTCCTCTCTGTTGCATAGGCTCCTGTCAATGCCCAGAGGCCCTCATCTTTTGCCTGAAGCTCATCATTAAGTGTTTCCCCAAGCAGAGGACTTGCCACCTAAGAGGCACGGTGCTGTCAACTGCTAAGACATTTTTGACCCCGGTTATGCACTGAAAATGTACAGGTTTCCTTAATGGGGTGGGGGGTGCCTGCATTCATGTAGGGTGAAAGATAATAAAGGCTAAGTAAGAGTCAGCGAGAGGAGGTGGAAGGGGAGACAGAGGACTTGAAAGGCCAACGCGGTTGGACCATAGTGAGTGAGGGGATGGAGATGAAGGCGAAACTGGAGAAAGATGCAGGGGAGTCCATCGTACCCAGAAAACCGAGTTCACTTCAGACTGCTGCCTACTTGTCACCTCCACCGCAGTTCTGCTCCCTGGGTCGGCCCAGAAGGGTACTTACGGCTGGCTGTCACACCTCTGACCGCCCTATCTGGCAGGCGAGATTCTTAATAATAAATGGTTTATTAAAACAATTATTGAGGGGCGCCTGAGTGGCTCAGTTGGTTCAGCGTCTGACTCTTGATTTCAGCTCAGGTCATGATCTCATGGTTGAGAGTTTAAGCCCTGCATCGGGGCTTTGTGCTGATTGTGGAACCTGTATGGGATTATCTCACGACCTCTCCCCCTGCCCCTTTCCCTCCCTCTCTCCTTCCTTCCCTCTCTCTCTCTCTTTTTCTCAAAAGAAATAAATAAACATTAAAAAAATAAAACAATTATTGAAATGCAGTCTTCCAAATGACGCACTAGCTAGCATCTTCCTTCCTTGCCCCCACTCCTATGTCCCTAATTCAATATGCAAACACAGAAATGACCCAGCCTCTGAGGACTCCTTTTTTTCTATAGTTTGTTGCATTTGGATCAGGTGCACCTGGCTAGGAGCAGGAGCCCAAGTGGCAACACTGGGGCCTCCACTGGCTTCTAAGAGTCCCAGGCAGCTTTGACAGCAGTAAGACTTCTCTCCCTGCAAGCTTTTCAGGGCATCTTAACTTCCCTTGTTTCTAAAAACTGGAATAGCTCAGTCTCTACTGAGCTTCTACGGGCCTTGGAAAGAGACATCCCCTCGGGGCCAATGCAGAGTCTGGCCAGAGCAGTCTGGACCGGAGTTCTGCACCCGATGCCTGGGCCCCTTTGTGCAGGCTACAAACTCCACAAGTGAATAAGGTGGCCCTGTGAGGGCAGTCAGGAACGTATGAGCCCAGCCTCCCTGATGAAGAAACTGAGGCTCAACTTGGCCTCACGCTGAATTAGTGCCTGTGTCTCCTGGCTAATAGTTTAGGCAGCTCCAAACACACCACTCCCCAGGAGAAATGGTGGTTCAGCCTGACAGAATGCAGGGAGCATACGTGAGAATGCTGCCTCTTATTAGCCACACGAACTCAGGCTTTCCAAAGCATGGATTTGGCATCTGTAAAATGGGGACGAAAATTCTGGTTACAGACGACTTCTGTGAGGTTAAACAAGAGACCAGGCACCAGCCACCTTGCCGAAGCTGACACATGACCGACACCAGTTGGCTGTGTGCCTCCAGCATGAGCAGAGGGTGTGATGCTGGGAGGGTGAGGAGGCGTGTGTTCAAGTGTGAGGAGAGGGAGGAGGCAGGAGAGGTTCCTTCTCTTGCTGGTGACTCACAGCCTGGTGACTAGCGAGGCTGGGAGGCAGCATGTCTTGGTTGGGAGGAAGTCCCCCCAGCTCCATGCAGGCGACATATTGCAGGGAGGTGGAGGGTAGCCTGGTGAGCATGACATGGCTCCTGAGAAATCTGTTACAGAGTTGGAGAAATAAAGAAAAACAGGAAATGCTCTGGGCAGATATCAAAACAGGATTTCTTGCAATAGGAGGATCTGGGGATGGGTCCTGGCAGACGGTGAAGGAGCAGGGCTCAGGCCAGCGATGGGCAAGGCCTTCCTGGGCAGACACTCCTCTGCCAGCCTAGGTGTGGAGGAATACCGTGTTCCACCCAGACCAGGACCTCAACAGGGTCAGGGAAAAAGTCAGTCAGGAAACTTTCCTGCCATACTGCCTGGAGTTTCATGTTCTTTGTGGGGCAGAGGCCTGATTTCCTGTTTCCAGGGATTCTGCCTTGGGCTTTGGAGAACTGGGCGAGCTTCTCTAGCTACTCACGTGATTACACAGGAGGTCAGATGTGTGTCTCTTTTTCATTTGCTAAGAACAGATTCACTGAACAGTTACTTTATTCCTGGTGCTGTGCTAGACACAGAAATTACATGTATAAATAAGATAAGATGCAAATCCTCATTTGGTTTTAATTACTAATGTGTATGTATGTATGAAAGTATGTGTGTGTGTGTATTTTGCATCAATCTTTGTGGATTTATATATGTATTTATGTTTACATATGTGTATTCATGTGTGAACGCATGTTAATCTGGGTGTGCATGAATATATATGTGTGTATATGATTATGTATATAAGTCTGTGTGGGGAAGATGAAGTATTTAAGTGTTTCTGTGTGCATCTTCTTCTCCAATAACTAAGAAGAAAGTATAGGGAGGGTCTCTGTAGTGGGCCTGAGGTTTATGTTTACAGAAATAGGGAGTTATTGTTGGAAGCATTTTGCTCCAAGGATTCTGGGAGGTGGGACCTCACAGTGCCTCGTATCACACTCACCTCATGCCAGGTAGGGTGAGAATCTAAAGAGCCCCATAGACATAAGAGACTGACCCAGGCAAGCAGGAAGCCAGGACCCAGGAAGGCAAGACCAGAATGAAAGAATTTGCCAAAGCCTGGGGCTAGAACAGTCAAGAGTCAACAACAAGAGCTGAGGGCTTGGTGGTATTCAGAGGATGGAGGGGTCCCCGAGGCGGACAGGAAAACACGTGATACCCAGGTACCCAGGCAAAATGAGCGTGTTTCCTCCAGCCATTAGAGTGCAAGGTAATTTCTAGACAAACGCTGTCTCAGGCAGAGCGAGGTGTTAAAATGTCTTGCAGGGTGACAACCGGTGCCTGGCTTGGGCACCAGTAAGAAACCAGTGTCTGAAGGTAAGTGGCTCTTCCTGAGACATGAGCCTCCAATGCCTCCAATGGAGACTGACACTATAGAGAATGATGGGGAAGAGGTGGCCGAGAAGACCCAGAGGAGCTCAGAACAGGAAGAGGGGGTGGATCGGACGGGACACTGAGGTCACCTAAAATTATATGACCTTTGTTTGCTGTTGTCCTCAGCATGGTTTGTCACTTAGATGGGCTTCTCTGAGATTTATGCTCACATAATATCATTTTTATTGTGCAGTTAATCACAGGAGGGAAAGGAAAAAAGGAGTGTATCTGAATGCTTCTATTTCATTTGCTTAATGGAGCGCTCAGAGTAGGAGAGAGAAGGCTCCCAAATCATTTATTTTAGTAACCGGAGTTATATTGGAGAGTTCCTGACAGTGACATCCAGCCACTGCGGGCAGGGAAACTGTCTTTATCTTGGTGCCTGTGAACTGAACCAGACATGCCTTCAAAGCCATGCTGTCTGCTGGGAGTACAGATAACAGCGCCGATAGAGCAGGGCTGAGGCAAATGGCAGAGGTGTACTCTCCAATCCTATTAGAGCCTGGACGACAATTCAGTCTTCCCTCTCACAATATTCCAGACTGTTGGTTTCTCAACCGTGGGAGGGATTTCAGACACTAATTCCAAGGTCTTCTGCCTGTAGCTGGATTTCCTTTCAGTCCTGGGCTTGTGAACTTGGGTTGGCTTGCGTGGTTCCTTGGGTCTATTCTCCACACGGGGCCTGGGGCAAGGAGGGCAGCAGCCGCTGGCTTAGGCCCCAACCGTAACGTGTTTCTTCTCCGGCCTGCTTGGCTTGATTTCGAGGCTGTGAGTTCACATTTCTCATCCAAAGGAGAGGTAGTACTATGTGTGTTGGTAAGAGCACTGGCTGTGGAGTCGGGCTAAGCAGGGTTCAAACACTGACCCTTGGATGGTGGGTGGGGGTGGCCTTGGACAAGTTACCAGGAATTTCAGCTACGGGTACAAGTGAGAGGCAACACAGCATGGGGGTGAAAGAGGGTGAACTCCAGAGCAGATACTTGCTGTGTGACCCTGGGCGACTTCCTATCTTCGTGCACAAGTCCCCTCATCTGTGAATTGGAAATTACCACAGTATCGACCTCATAGGGTTGTTGTGGGGCTATAGCGAGAGGTTAGAACAGCGCATGAAGTCTCTGACATTATTAATTTGACTATATCTACAAAATGGACACTATGGTAGTATGTACATCACTGAATTGCTATGAAGACTACGTGAAGCAGCACTTACAAAATGCTTTGCTTAATACCTGGCAAACAGTAAGCTCTCGATAAATATAAGCAGCTGTTGTTGTTAATGAAATGAGCCCGGATGCCAGGTCGGAGCCCAGACAGCAAGGCGGTCCTTGCTAGACGGGCCATCGGCCTATCGCTCCTCCTGACGGGGAGGAGGTCTGGGCAGGCTTAGCCTAGTGACATCATGACGGCTGTTACAGAGAGACGCATCTCATCTCCTTGGCTGACTCCGGGCCTGGCTGAACGTCCCCTCTCTTATCGACCCGGGAGGCGGCAGACGGAGGGGGCTGTTTCCTTCATGGAAAAAAAAAAAAAAAGCCTGTGCCTCTGAATTGCCGCTGGGTGCGAGACAGAGGAGGAGTGGGCAAGAATGGGCTCGGGGCCAGGGGAAGTAGGAGTGGGTGTGTGGGCGGAGCGGAGAGATGGCTGGGCTCCCACCACTGGAGACAAACACACCCTGTCTGGAGGTTTGCTGGGTGCTGGATCCCTGCCTGGCGCCCGTAAAAGCAGAGCGAGTGTGCGCCGGGACCTTCCCTCATCCAGAGAAGACTCGCTTTCAGAAAGGGCCCTGGCAGAGCACCAAGCCAGCGAGGAGCCCCTGTAGGTCCTGGGGTTGAAAGCCTGGGCTGCCACCTGCCAAGGCTATGAGATCTTTAACTCCTTCCAAAGGTAATGAACATACAAAACTGAGTGAAGGACACAGAGAGGCCATGCTTTCGCTTTAGGGATGGACCTCAGATCCAGGGGACCTCTGCCCTCTGCAACTGGTACCAGCAAGCCTCCCAGCCCCAGGCTAGCACCTCCCCATTACCCAAGATCCACTTTTATTCTACAGTGCCTTGTCTGAGAGCAAAGCCAGTGCTTCCTGCTCAAATAGCCAGTCGCGTTTGAGTATCGTGCCATCTAATTACTTAGCAAATGATAATAATAATGAGCTACCATTTAGCCAACACGTATGGGAGGCAGATTGTCCTGGGCGGTTTCTGTAGTGCCTGACTCTACTGCTTATTAACTTCGAAAGCCTCCATTTTCTCACCAGTTAAATGGAAACATGCCATCATGACGGATAATTGTCCTGAGGACCAGTGAGTCACACATGGGTGATAGACACAGCACTCGGCCACCTGCAATCCCCCTTAAAGACAGAACTAGGGCCCACATACGGTGGGCATGGCCAGCAGTCAGCCTCCCACTGTCAGCAACTTTAGGGTCTGCTCAGCAGCACAGAACTACTTTGGCTAAGGTCATGCCCTTCCTGAAGACTCCCTGGAGGTTTTGGCATAGCACATAAAACCTGGAGGGTGAGAGATAAACCCTGGGAAGACCTGCCAAGTCCATAAAAGTTTTAGGCACACAGTGCATGGATAGCTCCTTCAAAGGAAAAGACAAACGATCCAATCATAAAACTGCAGTAATAATGGAAGCAAAACACCTGGTGAGCATCTTTGGGCCCTGGAAACAGCGTATTCCAAACCTAGGGCACTGCTCTGGCCCATAGAGCAGGTGACACAAAAGGCTGCCAGCTTCAAGCAAGGCCCAGAGCAGGAAAAGGGCTCTGCGACAGGTCTTTGGCTGCAGGGCAAGCAGGCTAACCATGTAGACCACACAGTCAGGCAAACTTGCTGGAGGCATCAGCATAGGAAAAGAAGCCACATGGGATTCCTGGCAAATCTCAGCAGGAGAATCACAATTCGGGCCATGGGCTTCCGAAGCAAGATCCTGCCCTCTGAAGCATATGCCTTTAGAGAAATACCTCCTAGTGTGTGGTATGAGGTCTTCAGAAATGGAATGCCCAACCACGGGATACATCAGGGGATGATGCGGCTGGAACTCACCTTTGTAAGCTTGTCTGTCATTGGTTCCAGCAGGCCCAGCACCAATCCACTCTAAAATGGAAGTGGTGTGTCTGGGACTGAGGACAAACAGGGCCGGGGGCACGAGGAAGCTGCATGAATAGTGGCCCAGAACCCCATGGTGCCCTCTACTTGCACTAGAGCTCCTTCCTCAGCTCATGCTTGACCCTATGGAGGAATCTCATGAGACCAGCTAAGGAGGAGGAAAAAGCCAGAGCAAGGCTTACAGATGGGTTAGCTCTGTAGATGGGTAGAAGTACCAGTGGTCTTAAAAGACAGTGGCTCCTTCTGCTTCTCAGAAGATGGAGTACACATTCTTTTCCCTACTCCGTCCACTGAGGACAACAGAAAACTGCACTGTGTATATAAAACAAAGCTGAGAAGGCTCTGAAACCCAGACTAGCCTGGGGCCTTGAGACCTGAGGAACAACACGGAAGCCAGGTGTCTAGGTTTCCTTTTCCTCATTCATTCCAGGCTTGGATTCGAAGACATGAGCAAGCTGGAAATGCCAGTGAGTACTGGCAAAATAACCCCAATAAAGACCTGCCCCCTTATTCCAAAGGTCCAGGGAAAGAACACTCTAGCAAGACAGAAAACTTTTAGACGATAACTACTCAACTCCGGCCAAACACCACAGGAGAAACTGTGGTCTCACCCCTACCCCAAAGGCCAAGAGGGGAGCCTCTGCTCTGATACTCTCAGCAGGGTGGCACCAGAGAAGGCCCAATGGACAGATGGGACTCTCATACCCTCCCCCACTCCCAGGGGAGACCACATCCACTCTTCACTCACCCACTAGTACACGTTTTTCTGGCTCAAGCAGAGGGGTATTTCTCTCAGTTTCCCAGGACGCCACACTTGTGTGTGTGTCAGGGGAAGGGAAGAGGTATTTTCTGAGTCTGACATAAGCATCTTTGGCTTTGGGTTGAAATTGCTGTCTGTCCACAAAGCCACTGAAATTTACTCCATGGTATCCATTTGATTTTGCCCCAAACCCTTGACTCTCCCAAAACTTGTGTTCTGGGCCTCAGGCAAGTCTCATAAATCTCTCTGGTCCTGGTTCACAGCGGGCATGCTTACTTAGCTTGGTTTGAATCACTCCTCATCTACTGGCCAGCCGTGGGGCTATAGTCAAGTGACTAGGCCTTTCCATGCCCAGTGTTTCTAAAGCAGATATGAGAACAGTGCCCGGCTTATGGGGCCTCAGTGAGGTCATACAGGCACAGGGCCCGTCATATTGTAAAGTCACAATAAATGTTAACATTTGCTCTGCTGAATACTTCTTCCTGCCTCTTCTCTTTTTCTCTGGGACCTAGAATCATGAGGCTTAAATTTCTGACTCGACTCTTCCACATACTAGCTTTGTGACCTTGGATAAGTCTCTCAACCTTTCTGATCTTAGTTTTCTCATGAAAGGCACAGACATACCACCTTGGAGGTTTTGTGGGGATGAGATAGATGCTGGCTGTGTGCAAGAGCTTTCTCCATGTAGTTGCTATGCAAATGGCATTTGGGCCATGGCGAAGGATCCAGAAAGTGCTTGATGTCCTCACAACAGCTGGAGTCAGCATCACAGACCGGCTTTATGGCGCAAGAGCCCATATCCGCCACGCACACCATTCTGTTACACTCTCCCTTTTTTCCCGTCAGTTTCCCTGAGTCTGCTTCCATTTTTCCCTTACAATACTGACCTGCTTTAGTCAACGTGCATGCACTCCTGTACACACCCGGGCCTGGGGGCCGCCAAGGGAATGCAGGGATGGAGGGGAGGGGGTTTGAGACATCTTTCTGAGAAGTTGGGATCTTGGCTGGACTTACTCTTTCTCAGTGGTCATGCTGGGGCTGGGGTGGCACCATCATCCTAATTTTATGCCCCAGTGGAATTTTGGATCTCTGGAATTAGTAACTCAACTCTTTTGTAATAGAGAGGAGGAAAGAGAGGCTTGCTGAAGGGAAGTTTTGTCTGAGATAACACACTTGGGTTTTTCAAAGGTCTGGGTGCCTTTCTTTTTTTTTTTTTTCATGTTTATTTATTTTTGAGGGATAGAGAGAGACAGAGCATGAGTGGAGGAGGGGCAGAGAGAGACACACAGAATCCGAAACAGACTCCAGGCTCTGAGATGTCAGCACAGAGCCCAACGCAGGGTTCGAACTCACGAACCGTGAGATCATGACCTGAGCCGAAGTCGGACACTTAACCGACTAAATCACCCAGGCGCCCCTGGGTGCCTTCCTTAGGCTGGGTTCCTCAGAAGCAGATCCTGAGACAAGGGTTATTTTAAAAGCGATTTATTAAGGAAAGGCTCCCAGGAGAAAGTGAAGTGAGTGAAGCAGGACAAGGAAGGCAGAAAAGCCACCAAATGTATGATTTCAGGCAGAGTCCCTGTCCGGTGACTTCAGCCTGGTCCTGTAGAGTATCTCTGGGGTGTAAGTGATGCCTCAGAGTTTGTGAGAACCAGAGATCAGAGAGCTGAGTATAAGTATCCCCAGCCAACAACTAAGGGGCAGGAGATGGTGTGTGGGGGGTACTAACCTGCCAGGCGCTGTCAGCTGTCCACACCTATGGGCATGCAGCCACAAGGCCAGCCTCAGGGAGGGCACAAATAAAGCAAAAGTCACAGGAGCTGGGGGAGGGGTGCATGTAAACGGTAGGAAGGATCCCTGGGCATCTGGGTAAGCACTGAAGCATCTACCTTAGCACGGATTCCCTTTATGGGTATTTTCCTTTCCTTCCCCCCATAGCTCCTGGGCCATAAGAAAGCACTCTAAAAATAGTTCTCTCTCACTCGTTATTGGTGGACGCGTAAATTGGCATAACCACTTTGGGAGACAGTCTGGCATCCTTTCCTATATTCAAATAGCCTATATCCTACCAACTCCCCACCTGAATATAAACTCTTTCTCATTTAGGAGCAGTCAAGTTCCAGGGCACAATAGTCCAGATGTGGATACCAACCACATACCCATCAGATATATATGGATATATATACAGATATATATCAGATATATACCACAGATATATACCTTGCATAACATTCACACAATGGAATATCGTAGAGCAACGAGAATAAACTGCAGATTTACACAAATGCATGTATGAATCTCGAATAAATGTTGAGTGTATAAGACACTACAACCCAAAAGCGCATGTGATTTTGTTCCTATAAACTTAGAGACAGTAAGCAAAAATAAACTATAATACTCACAGTTGGGTGTGTAGATCATAAAACCCTAAAACAAAACAAAGAAATGATTACCACAAAAGGCAAGATGGTGGTTATCTTTTAGAAGTAGGGGTTAGAGGGAGAAGTTACTGAGGGGGCGGAATTCAGGGCTTCTAGGGGGCCGGGCACGTTCTATTTCTTGACCTGCAAAGAGGTTACGGCAAAGTTTGCTTTGTGATCAGTCATCAAGATCCAAGCATTTCTTTTGTTTACTTTCCTGAAGATGTGCTATATTCTATAATCAAAAAGGTTAAAAAATACTTAGGAACTACTTTTTAAAAAAAGTTCTAATTTCCTTTCCTTTTCTGCTTTTGCTTCCACTTTTAACTATAACAAAATAAAGAACATAAGATTTCGCTTCTAAAAATTTCTAAGTGTACATTTAATTCAGTGGCATTAAGTCCATTCATAATGTAATGCAACCATTGCGACCAACCATTTCCACAACTTTTTCATCATCCCAAAGAGAAACCCTGCATCTATGATGCTCTAACTCCCATTCTCCCCTTTTTCCAGCCCTAGCAGCCTCCATTCTACTTTGTCTCTATGAATTTGCCTATTCCAGGTACCTCATATAAGTGGAATCATACGGTAGGTGTTGTTGTGGGTCTGAATTATTTCATTTAACATAATGTCTTCAACGTTTACCCATAGAGCTTATCAGAATCTCATTTCTTTTTTTGGCTGAATAACACTCCATCGAATGAATATACCACACTTTGTTTATCCGTGCTGATGGACACTTGCATGGTTCCCAACTTTTGGCAGTTGTGAACACTGCTGCCATCAACATGGGTGTGCAAATATGCTTGGTTTCCTGCTTTCGATTCTTTGGAGGATAATAAGCCCAAGAGTGGAATGGTTGTATCTGCTCTTCTTTATTTTTTTTAAGCTTATTTATTTGAGAGAGAGAAAGAGAGAGGGCACACATGCAAGTGGGGGAGGGGCAGAGAGAGAGGGAGACAGAAAGAATTCCAAGCAGGCTCCGCATTGTCAGCACAGAGTTTAACGTGGGGCTCAAACTCATGAACCATGAGATCATGACCTGAGCTAAGAGCCAGACGCTTAACCGACTGAGCCACCCAGGTGCACCTCCCGTTTTATGCTTTTTAAACCAAAGGAATGGGTCTCCTCTCCTCTTCGCAAGAAGTTTTGCATGAATCCCAGCCAATGAGAGGGGTGACTATTGGCGGGCTGGGTGAGGCAAAGAAGAGAGAGATGCTCCTAGCTTCCGTCACTCACGACTGAGGCAATAGGCGATGGACGCCAGGATCCCTGGGTTCTGGGCCGGCTCTACTAGCCATGACCTAGCATGCCTCCCGCCGCCCGCGCCTAGCGAACCCACGAGTCCGTGGGAACAATACCGCCCTTGTCAGCAGGAAGAGAATAAACAAGGACATGGGGGAGATGTCAGAGACTTTAAAGAAGCATCTCGGCATCGATTAAGAACAAAACGAGGTGAGTTATGTAATGGCAAACAAACTCCCCACCCTCTATCCGGCTAAATGTTGGGGAGGACGGGAGGAGAGGCAAGGTCAGGGGAGGAGGGGAGAAGGGAAGGGGCAGGAAGACAGGGAAGGCGGATGCGGAAGAAGGGATTGAAGAGAAGAGAATGAAGGCAGCGGGGAAGGAAAGCGATTTCCTAGAGTGAAAGGCCTGGAGTTGGCGTCCCCGAGCAATGGCCCCTGGAGCTGCTGCCAAAATTCCGGAGGAAAATACCAGCCCGTCACTCTCGGTGACTGGCACGCCACTTTATGGGGCCTGAAAGCAAAAAGGCAGCAACACTGACAGAAACAGGCGTCTGTAAACCAGTGAGACAGAGCAGTCCTCAGCCGGCTCCTCCTGAAGCACACCCCCACCTAATACAGTATTGACAAGGCTGCCTTTTATCAAGACCTTCTGGCCTCCCGTGTAATAAATGTGTATTTCCCGCTCTTTATCACCCATTACTTCATTAAAATAATCATCTTAATTTCACTGTTAAAGTGATTAATAGGGCAAGTGTTAAAGGAAATTAATACTCAAAAGGAAGAGTAACTGTAGCTGAAAACTAACTCCTCTGAATTGGTCTGGTGGCAAAGGTAGGGATTTTATGGTTAATGAGCCTTAGAGAGTTAAATATAAAAGAGTCCAGGAGAGTCTGGTGAAAGATGGAGAACAGAGCAGCCGGCAGAGGCTAAGGTCGGAGGAGAGCGTGGCTCACACCTCTGTGTCCACTCATTATGAGCCACTGAGAGGAGGCCACATCTCCTGGCCTCTCGCACCTGCAGGGCTCATGGTAGTGCCTGCCCCTTTCATGGTCCCCAGGGACTGAGAGCCCAACCCAGCCCAGCACTCAGTATGAACCACTGACAAGGAGATATAGGGGCTGAGGGGAGTCCTAGACTGAGGCTGAGCTATTTGAAATAAAGTCAGAAACATCCAGCAACAGGCTGCTGCCATATTCCCTCCCTTCTGAGTTGGGCAAGAGATTAGCATCCCGTTCCTTTCCTCGTGTGTCCCGCTTGCTCTTTCCACCCTGGGTCCCTGCAGCCTTTAGTGCTCCTGCTCCACTGACCAGGCAGCTGGATCTCTAGGGCGGAACTGGGAGCAGGTGCCTAGGGGGCTGGAGAGGGGGAATTGTGGTTTCCTGTGACAATTCCATCACTTGTGCCTTCAATCATTCATTTCACGTTTATTAAGCTGCTGTGATATAACGCTTCTACCTTAAAAGCTGGGCATAGAAAGAGAGAAAGGCCTGGCCCTTTAACTCAAAAAGTTTCCAGTCTGTTGGAGACAAAGACATATGCAAACAGATAATTACCAGACATGCATTGCTTATTTAATGCTCCCTTAGAGATGTGTGTGTGTATATGTGTGTGTGTGTGTAGTAACACTCCAGTACTCGGTTGTTAAATATATAGATTTTTATATTCTGAAAGAGTTCTCATAGGCTCTCAATCAATGAAAACTTCTCAAGACCTTTCTGTGTGTCTTGGCTGATCAGTACACTGCAAACGTCCTCAGCTAATGACCTGCAATGCGTGCTGGTGTCCTTGGTTTTGATGTCCCCCCAGCCCATTACTGTGTGTCCCTGAAAACGGCAGTGATACTGACTGGCTAACCAAAGGCGTACAGAGATGATGGTGGTTCTGCGGCAGTGAGACATACGTACAGGCAGACGTTACAAAGTGAGCTCTCCTGTCATTCGAGGTATGTTCCAGGAAGTGGGGGAAGAGGCACAGAGTAAAAAGCAGGCAATTAGGGAGCATAGAAGACCTTTGACATTATTAATAATGTCATCATAAATGTCACTGTATCCTGGTTGGGGGAGGAGTGGTCAACGATTGTACACAAGCATTTGCAAGAAGCTTTGGTCCAAGACAGAGGACATGAGGAGAATGGAAGAGCACTGTGTCCCTGGATACCCCCTCCACAGAGCCAATGCCATGGGGGAGCTTGCAATGCTGCCTCAGGCAGCGCCAAGCAACAAGGCCATCGTCTGCTCTGCAGGTCTCCTGTAGCCAGAGGCCTTTGGAAGGCTGGGAACTCAATGTCCACTCATTTCTGACGTCCACAGACTTCTGTATAGCTAATCCCATAGATTACTAACATATAAAATCACCATTGGGATATCAATAATATAGAGTGCTCTAAGATTTGTTTTTATTTAAACATTCTCTTTGAAATATAGGTACAGAAGTAATCAAACATGAGAGAATCAAAGTGGAAAAAAAATCTCCTATGTTTGATATGTTGAAATTCATCAATATCAGTTCAGGAATAAATCTATATTCATTACTGAAAGATTGAAATGGCATAACAATTCATGATCATTTTGAAAGCTGTTAACTTTTGTGTGCGAAAACATTATTCAGAGCCTTCAAAGGGTTAAATGAAAAGGAATGAGAAAGTGTGTTGGCTCGATAACGTCAGGAAGAATTTTTTATCCTTTTTGAACACAGAAATATTTGTAAAACTTTACATAGTAATACAAGCTGAAGACAGAGATTAGATGGTAGCACAATTCCTATCTTTTGCAGCGATGTTTGGTGTGTTAGCATTCATAACACTAAACAAAATAACCATTAGGATCTGTATTTACTGCTTCGTTTGTAAATGCCATTTAGATCATGAGTCTTTCCTATTTGCAAATTCTTCATATTGGAGAGATTGAATGAAGAGTAATATGTCTCAGGATTCTGTGAAGACAAAAACCTCAAAAATCATGTGCAATGTCCATGATAAACCATCTTATGTCAAGGCATAATAAAAAACAGGTGTATGAAAGAAAAAAACCTGAAGCACACCCCAAATATCCTGGTCCACTAATCCACATTGGAAACAAGCATCCATCTGTCAGAGTTTAGGGCCTGCCACAGGCTCGCAGGGCTGAGCATTCTGAATTCGAATACAAAACTTCTGAAATTTAACCACTAACGTTTTTAATTAAGCAATTGTAATCATAATCATTTGGCGTAACATTTCAGATTTACTCCTGAATTCTGGCAAGTCACTTTATGATGGTGATATTTGGCTTTGGCCAATATTGATTTTAACATTCGGAGTTTGGCCAAGTTATGAATGTAGTTTTGTCCACCTATAGAGTGTGATAGATGCTCTAACAGACATGACAATAACATGAATGAAGTCATGCCTGAGTGTCTGGAAGAATTAGGGAAGGCTTCATATAGAAGCCAAAACAGAGACAGGAAGGATGAGTTCCAAGTGTGCCTAGAGAATGAGAACGAGATAGGGTAGTGTATTCCAGGAAGAGGAAGTAGTTGAAACATATCTTAAATGCCCGTTGAATGCCAGGTACCACTTAGGTATTTTCTACATGTGTTATTTCTTTAACCAACGAGATGAAGTAAGTATTCTTTTCTCTGTTTTGCAAAGGAGCAGAGGCTCAGAGAGGGGAAGCGACTGCTCTCTGTAGCCTTGAGAGTGGCTCCAGAAGAAACTCCCAGCCTCATAAGAACTGGCTTGGAAACTGCCCGTACCCCTGTGCCCCCAGCTCTCTCACTGCTTCAGGTGGGGTGAGGGCTTGCCCTGGGGCTGCCCCGATTCTTTCCAGGCCCGATGCCCGTGGCCTTATTCCTAATCAGTAACCTTATTCCTATCCGTGGCCTTATTCCTTACCTGTTGCCTTATTTCTAACATCACACAAGAGCCATTCTCCCCAACGGTGCCATTTTCGTATTCCAGACAGGCCTGGGCAGAGGTGTCTCGGGCACCAAACAGAGTCCCCGGTTTCCTTTGTGGCCCAGCAGGTCATCCTGTAAAGCCCTCTTCTAATGGCCTGATTCTCTTCAGATGCTTTTCTTTTTTCTTTGGTTTCCCTTTCTTCTCTTTCATCTCTTCTGGGGAAGGCCCACTGCCTGGCATGGCTATTGTGCTTGGAAATGAGCCTCCTGGGCTGGTGAATAAATTGCATTTTATTCCTCCCTGTCACTTCTGCTTGGGGGAGCACAGGGAGATGAAAGCTGAGATGTCAAAAGCACTTCTTTTGACCCAGGGAGGCATTTCTCATTTCCAAGCCCTTGGGCCGCACTGAGCCCCCACATTGATGGTACTGGCAGGAGCTGAGCCTCAGCCAAACCCAGGGCTCTTCTGGGCCTCCTGGGTTGGGCATCTGGATGTCACTGTCTTCTCTAAATCAGCAGAGGGAGCAGGGCTCACTTCTCAGCAAAGCAGAAGCATCGCTGATGGCAGGTGGCTCCTCAAAGGGACAAGCAGGTCCCCTCTGTGGAGTGACTGAAGGTTGGATTTGTACTGTCATGTCAAATCGCATGCAGCGATGCTCCCCTGTGGAGCACGTCCCGCTTCTCCCCTCCCCTGCGCTACCCAGCACTTATCACCGGGCTCCGTGTGGAACAATGTCTCTTGTAAAGACTCCTAATGTATCTCTTCATTCTCAGATGAGCATGGAGCGAGGTGGGAGATGGGAAAAATGGGTCACTGATCTAAGCACAGACGATGGGCTCTGAAGGACAAGCAGGTCTCCACTATCACTGTAGCAGGAGTGACAAGTGGATGGAGGGGCTGAGACAATGGAGGGACTCTAAGGAGAAAGCTGGCCTCTGAAGTGGGCAATGTTCCCACAAAAATGCCAATCCCAACCTGGCAAAACCACAAGAATCCCTCCCTTCAAGTCGTTTTCCACCCCGGCCAGGAACAGCCCGTGCATGAGGAAATCCTTGATGACTTCGCTTCTGAGTATTTCTAGAACAGAGTAGAGCAATGGCTGCAGAGGAAGGCAGGATGTGCAGACGTACACAGTTTGAGGTCAGAGAACTCAAGGATCAAATTCTGGCTTTGCCACTTACAGGCTGAAGATGGGTGGAGGCTCCATCCCAGTCCCCACAGCCATAAAACTGGAAGAATGGCCTCTACCCTAGATGTGGAGAAGACTGAATGGCATCATCTGTGTAAAGGGTCCACCCCAATAGCTAGCACTTGTTGATGGTCAACAAATGGTTATTTTTATTGCTCACTGGCTACACACACTTAAGAAGGATGTCACCCAATGGAAAGGGCACGGATTTTGGAAACAGAGGGACTGAGCTCAAATGCCACTTCAGCCTCTTGGTAACTGTATGATTCTGGGCAAGTTTATTACTGCAAGAATAACCACCAGTTCTGACAGCTACTATTTGCAAAGGGCTTATTATGTGCCCAGGGCTTCAGCTACAGTGCCACTTCTTATTTCTTACAAAGGGTTAAGTCACCTGCGCAAAGACTTACCCCTAGACCCAGCTATGAGATTTGAAGTCAGGTTCATGAACTTAGCCCATGCATATCCTCACCAGACCGTTTCACCCAACTTTTCTGAGCCTTCTTCCCCCATGTGTAAAACAGGAGTGATAAAGCCCGCCTCCTGGATTTAGGGAGAGAATGAAAGAAGGTAATCCATGTATGACTCCTCTCAAACAGGAATCTTCCACCATTTTTTAAAACATTTTCTTTGAGAGAGAAAGAGACAGAATGCAAGCTGGGGAGGGGCCGAGAGACAGGGAGACACAGAATCCAAAGCAGGCTCCAGGACCTGAGCTGTCAGCACAGAACCCGATCTGGGGCTTGAATTCACGGAGCGTGAGATCATGACCCAAGCTGAAGTCGGACGCTCAACTGACTGAACCACCAGGTGCCCCTGGAATCTTTCTACTATTCAGAGCTCAGGAGGCCACATGTAGTATGAATGCCAAGCTGTGGTCACAGCTGCTGGGGGTGGGAAGAGACTGTACGGGTCATCAGACTCGAGCCTTCAACCCTGATCGCCACGAGTGAGGTCAGGCACCAACTGCCTGATTTCTGAGACGTGCAAGGACAGAGTGTTCCAGACGATGATCAACACATCCAACCAGGACTTGAAGATTATATTAGGAAAATTTATGGAGCTGAACATCACGACGAGGCCCACAGCTTCCAGTTTTTTTATTCCCTCACACAGCTCATCCTGGCTGAGGATGGCCCACGCTGGATCCACAGAGATCCTATGGATCTTGTTCCACTTAGAGACGTGCTCCCTGCCTGTGCTCATGACTCAATGACCATGGGGCTAATGTCTCCTGGGACATTCCCTCAGCTCCCCTCTCTCCCCAAGAGACTTCTCTGGGCTGGGACCATGGCTTCCATTTGCATACAGGAAAAGAGCCGCTCGGAGAGGAGACCTGAGGAGGCGTCACGACTTCTTATTGATGGAGCAGAAGGTTGAGGACAGGAGAGGCAGGAAGGGTCCTTTCCTCAGTGCTGGCTCTGACCTCCCCTTTGCTCTCCTTGGGGAAGACTGGACATGTGTCTGGCCTTGGTCCCCTGAAGTTCAGAGACCTCTGCAGAAGCCGTGTGGAACCTGAGAGCCATCATACGTCACTTCACGTGATAAATTCACAGAGATGGAAAGAAAAAGTACCCTGAATACTGATGGCTGTGCAGCTGTGAGAAGGAAAGTTTCCAGAATTGCAATGAGCAGCCTTCTGCTGAAGTTTTATGTCATTTGCTTTCAATTCCATTTACAGTTATTTCTTGTTTTTATATCATGTTTTATTGAAATCCATTTTTTACTTTAATGCTCTAGGCTCAGTCATGGACCTTTTCTCTCCTCCCCCTCCCCATCTTTTGTCTCCTGAGCACGTGAAGTTTCACATTATGCAAACAGCACAGAGAGGGGTTTTGAAGTATCATGGGTTTTGTTCCTTTTTATATTTCTCAGATTGAATACTTTTCTGGAAGCAGGCTGGAAACATGGCCACGCAATCCGGGTGTAGTTCAGAACCTGCAGGCAGGCTGGCTTGCCCGGAGTGGGGCCTGCCACCTCTCACCTTTGTAACTGGAACTCAGTCCGGTACCAGGCTCGCAGTGGCTGCATCCTCATGACCGACTGACTGGCTGACCGAACTAAAGAGTGGCCTACTTTGGACCACAGGTTCTTTAGGTAGAAAGAGGGAAAAAACAAAAGCATGGTCTTTGAAGCTTTGAGGCAAACCAGAGCATGTCCGGAAATGAAACTGGACCAGAGATCGGGATGTGCTCCATTCCTCCGCCCTCACGTCCGGGCCCTCGTGGCCTCCCCCTGGGGAGGCTGCAGAGCCTCCCACCAGGCTGCTGGCTTCCATCTGCTCTTCCAGCAGAGGAGGACATTCCTAAATGCCACCTCAAAGAGCATCTCCCGGCTCTATGCCTCTGGGTCTCCGCCACACCTGACATCCTCGGTGGTATCCAACTCAGGACCTGAGGACTAATCGTCTCTGGGCCAATCAGGACAGGCTCTTCGCTGCTCTTGTCCCTGCCAGGTTTGCTTCCAGCTCCACTCTATTGGCCAGTTCTCTCCATGGGGCAGGGCTTTGCATGCAGGTCTGCCTCTCCAGGAAGCTTCCCTGGCCTGCTCGGGCTGCTGGTGCTCCTTGTAAACCATGGCTAGCCAATTCAGACACCTTGTCCAGTGTCTCATGTTGATATTAACTGCAACCTGAGTGTCTTGTCTCTTGAAGTTTGCATAGGAGAGTTATAAATAAATTAGGACTAAGAATCCATTTTATGTAATGTGGACTGCATAATCTTAGGCAACTCAGTCTGTCCGTGCCTCACTTTCCTCACCCAAAAAGTGGAGATCATACCAGTACTAACTCAGATGGGCGTTATGAAAATTAAGTGAGTTAATATACGCAGAGTACTTAGAACGATGTTTAACACATAGTACATACTATATAAGTGTGAGTTTCTATTATTATTATTTCCAAATAATAGAAATAAACTCAAGACAACTTAGCTTTTTACAGGGTAAGTATTATAAAGAAGGTTATACAAATCTCTTGTAGAGCCCAAGGGCAGAGATGTATCTGGGCCTCAGGGGGGTGCTGATGCCAGAAGGGAGATGGTTATCCCTGGTTATCCTGTGAGATTCATCTTTCTCTGCTTCTTGGTTCTCTGGCAGGCAACATGGCCACTTGTCCAGCCATACAGAGACAGTGAGCTCTCTCAACTAATTCATAGGAAAAGCCTCTGATAGAGTCAGTTTGGATCAGGGGCTCAATCTTTATCCAATCAGCTCTGTCCAAGAGGGTGTGATCGGGCCATGTCGCCATGCCCTATAAAATGGCTGCGGGGCTTGCAGTTAGGCTTGCGTGTGCACGTGCGGGCTAGTCGTGATCCCATCAGTCTCTTCAAACTGCACTTTGCACGGCACAGGGGGCTCTACCTCCCCGGCCTGGGTTTGCTGTAGCACAGAGCACTTCACACATAGCTAGTGCTGAGTACAGATTATCTCAAGTCTAAAGGCAGACTCAAAGTACAAGGATTATAGCTCACTGGATTTGCTCATCAAACTCTGGAATGAGTTAGATAGATTTGCAGAGCTCCCCTGGGCTTGAAACGACTCTCACTGCTGCTGCTTCTTGCCAACCCCTATCTGCTCCATGTGCCAAGATACCGGTCAGTGGAAACAGCATCCGTGAGGAAAAAGTGCAAGCAGGACTTTGCAGAAATGTGCGGTTACCAACACTCTCTTTGTGCCGAGAGCCAGCAGAGGCTCGTACCGCCCACTCGGCTGGGCTTGACCTCCCTTCTCTCACAATGAATGGTCTATCAGGCCACAGGCAGTGGAAACTTTCCTTGAGGCACTGACCGGGTGAGCGTCAGCCTGGGGGGTCTGAGAAATGTGCTGACAGGGGTGATGGAAGGCTGCCTGAGCTTAGGTCACTCACAGGAGTGGAAGGAACCAGACTCTACAGAAGAGTGAGGATGGGTCACTTAGGAGAGTATCTCTTTCATCCTGGACCCAAAACCTCCCAACTTTTCACACCCTGCTCATCCTCATTAACAGAGAAAATGTACAAGAACTGCCTGCTCTGGTCCTGCGTATCCTCACCCAGTAGGGCAGTGGTTCCCAAACTCGGCTGCACGTTAGAATCATCTCAGGGGCTTTGAAAGATCCCGATTCCCAGGCAGCGCCCTGGACCAATGAAATCAGATTCTCTGGGAGTGGGACTGGGCATTCAGTATTTTTAAACCTCCCAGGTGGTTCCAAAACGCAGGCATGTTTGCAAACCACTATACTACGAGCTCATTTCTTCACGTGCTTCTAATACTCAGGTGACTCGAAAACCTGTTTCACCAGCCTACACACTCACCTTCTCTCTGTCCCAAGCTTCTCACTGCTTTGATGTGTCCTCTCTCACAGCACTGATTTACAAGTTCTGAACTTCTGCTTCTGCCCCTGCCACCATCTCCAGCTCTTGAACCCCTGGTCTTCAAACCTTGGTTAATTCGCTCAACCCCCTTCTCAGCACCGTCATGGCATCCAGACATTTCATTTCTGCTGCATTAAATGTGCTTCTGTTGCTTTACAAAAACACCGTGTATTATAAGCTTCCTGAAGGTAGGAGGGACCACGTATTCTATTTTTGTTTTTATATCTTCCTCGAGTACCTGGTAAAATGTCAGCTGCCAGTAAATGTGGCTGCCCAAAGACGGAGGAGAGAGCTGGCCAATGGTGGTTTAGGCAGAGCCAGTAGGGGCCTCTGGAGGCTGGAGAATCTCTTCCAGAACTTTCAGTCCAGGAGGGCGATATACCAGCCATGGGAAAGAAAGATCCCATACTCTTTTAATCAAAAAGAATCTCTTGCTTATATCCGAAGGTGGAAAGTATTAAAAGAAATCCAGCGATGTCTCCTGGGAAGGTCTGCGGATGCTAGTTACCAAGGGAGGTGCTTAACAGTAACAGCTACCGATCACTGAGGCCTCGACTTTGTATCCAGTGCTCTACATACGAATGTTCACAATCATATTATTTAAATGTTTCTGAGCCTCCGAAAGGCTATTTTGCCCAAGGTAAATAACAGAGCCCTAAAGGGCTGTGCACTTCCCAGTAAGTCATGTATGTTCCAAAAAAGGCTTCAGGTACAGAGAAGAGAGGGAGACAGGTATGTGTTCTCACTCCCAACCAACCTTCTTCGTCATATTTGAGGACAGTGGCCTAGGCAATGGTTTGCCTGGGGTCGCGTGAATCACTATCCTTTCTTCTTTTTGATGTTTTTAAATTTAGTTTTGAGAGAGAGAGAGAGTGCGCGTGAATGCACACAGGGGAGGGGCAGAGAGAGAGGGAGACACAGAACCTGAAGCAGGCTCCATGCTCTGAGCTGTCAGCACAGTGCCCTACACAGGGCTAGAACTCATGAATCACGAGATCATCTGAGCCGAGGTTAGATGCTCAACCGACTGAGCCACCACGTGCCCCATCACTAACCTTTTAATGCCACATTCTTACGTAGCTTTGAGAAAAGAGAAGTTAAAAATAAAATCTATCTTTATATGCATATAATCATCATCGGCTGTTTTCTGATGAGGACTAACCGGTTGCAAGTAACAGAAAGCAACTCGAGCTGGTTTAAGGGAAACAAGGGAAATGTTAGGCTGGGTTGCCATGGCAGCTGGAGAAGGGAATATAGCTGGGTCCCAGGACGGGGCTGGGTGCTGCTGGCACTCTCTTCCAGCTCTGCATCTCTCTGCTTGCCCCCCTAAGTCTCCTCTTGGACCTGCAGACCTGTTTCCCATGCTCCCCATAAATACTGTACATCGTGCTTGCCCAAACCCTGGGCATGTTACGTTTGCATGCCATGGTCCTGGCCCCCTGGGAAGCTTAATTTCCCTCTTGGCCCCATTTCTGCCTTTGTCAAGAAGAGCCTGCCCCTGGCCCATATTAGGTCACATGCCTCTGGATGGGATCCTACCTCATCGTGTTGGTCAGTGGTGTTCTTGAGTGAGATGTGTCCATGTCACCGGATAAGAATAAAATAATCCAGGAAAGGAGAAAGGAGGGCCGACGGTGATCAGTAAGTGGTTAGCAGAGCAAAAGCTATAGTTCACTGACGCAGGCACGAAGTCAAGGGTTTTATATTTTTCTCCAATTCTCACAACAATCACCCAAGGCTAGGTATTGTTATTCCCATTTTCCAGGGGAGAAAATTGAGGAGATTAGAGATTAGCAAACCCTGGAACTGTGATTCTGCGGAATTCAAGCACTTTTGGAATCATCTTCTTCAAGAGTTGGGCTTTATGTCAGGTATGTTTATTCTTCAGTATTTGCTCCTAACGGTGAGGTAGGGGTGTGTGTGTGTGTGTGTGTGTGTGTGTGTGTGTGTGGGTGTGTGTGTGCGCGTGCGTGCGCTCTGTAGGCCTGTGTGCACTTACTTTTTCCATGCCGTGTGCGTCCTGAGATTCTGAGAATGCTCATTTCTCAGCGGGGAGAGAACGTTCAGCTGGGGCCTGCCAGCCTGAGTCAGCCTGGAGCCGGAGGCCTGGCAGAAGTAGACAAAGACGCTCTTTCTCCACCAGGAATGCAGTGACCTCACTATGGCTTTCCTCTGCTGGCTTGGGTTTGTGTTAAGCAGAAGGGAGGGGGATTTGGACTGGGGCTCTGTGCTGCCTGTTCATGAACCCTCCATCCCCCTTTCCTTCCCTTATCGACCACTGTGGACAGAGGCCAGGAGCTCTGGTTTCATTGCTATGAGGCTAAAACGGAGACAGGGCTGGAGCTGAGGTTCTGGCAGACAGGGGAGCAGGGACCCTGCAGCAGAAAAGACCAAGGATCAAGGGTTCAGGAATGAGAAGGCCTGGTTTCCACCTGGCTTTTTCTAGATGGCAGTGAGATTCTATTCAGATCATGCCAACACTTGAGATTTCAGTTTCCCTCAGCAGTGACATGAAGGGCTAGATGATATTTAGTGAGGCAGCCGGGGAGGTCGACCCTCTGATCAGTGACTGCTTCTGCCTTTTCTCCTTGTCCTTCAAGGGAAAGTATGGCATGGCCTAGAAAGAGTAGAGTGGGTGGACACTGGAGTCTTCTTCAGGCATGCTCAGGGCATACTCAGGTATGAAGAGTGACATCCTGAGTGTGGCTTTAGAATGGAGATGGAGAGGTTTAGGTAGGTTGTGGGTGAGATCAAATTTTTTTGACAAGGAGAACTGGGAAGTCAAAGACAGCCTGTGTTGCTACTGTTCATCTTTGGATCTTAGCTTCCTCAGCTGTAAAAAGAAACTGCCCAACTAGATGGTTTCCAAGGATTCTCTTGGCTCTGACGTGCTACAGATGACTCAAGGAGGCTGAGGACTCCCATGCTTTAGAATCCTCCCCCTGCTTCTGCTATATGATTGCTTTGAACACACCTGTTTTCTAGCCCATAACGGTCCAGTTGTTATGGCAAGGGAAAGAACACTTGTGTTTTGTGTGTGGGGTGGGGGGGGGAAGGGGTGGAGCATGGGGGGCGGGGAGAGAGAGACAGAGAGAGACCGAGAGAGAGGACGGATGGGTGGTGGGAGAAAGACAAGAGAATGAGTTGTCAGGGCCTCCAGGAATCTGTCATGCTTTCATTGGCTCTCATAAACCAAAGCCATCAACCCTTCCACAGACAACACAAGTCTGGGTAATAAACCAGAAATGATGGTCTGAATTGTTTAAATCCTTCATATTTCAGGCCACAATCACCCCATTCGACCCCGGTTGTTCGACACAGAGGATGGCTTAGGGACCTGGCAGCTGGTTCCTGCTGAATCTCCATGCTGCTGGGGACGCCCAGCCTCAGGGGCTCATGCTGATAGTGACCCCACCCCCCGGTGGTGGCAGGGCACTGCCAGGGCCTCCTCATCTGCATCCTCTGTGCTGGAAATTTAGAAAGTGTCAGAGCTTTGGACACAGAACCAATGGTAAACTGCATTTGTCATACATGTACAGGGCATATCTGTAAGGGGTGGCCCCTCCTCGCAGGAGTGGTTCCTGTTTGGACACTCCCCTGCAAGCGGACGTGGCTTATTTCATTGGGGATACCTTTTCTTCATACTTTGTAAAAGGTACTTTTACATTTGAACTCTTACATTTGAATATAAACTGTACACAGACACAGAGCTTCGACACAGCCAATTACAGAGAATAACTCAGAGACAATGGCCCCATAGGGCAGGTGTTAATAACTAATCTCTCTTTCTAAGGATGGGGGTGGAGAAGAGAAGAAGCAGGGACAGTTCCTGACCTGGCCTGACCTCTTCCCCTTCCCCTGATTCTGAGTCTGTTGCCCCACCATGTTGCCCGTGCCTCCGTCTAGCAGCCACCGGAAAGGCCTCTTTTGGGCATTAGGATGATGGCAGAGCGTGGGGGTTGCCCAGTGTCTGTCTGCAGCTGCCCAACACTGAATACATATAAGATAACTGCTCTGGCCAAAGAGAATCCATCGATCATACCACTTTCCTCTCTCACCTTCAATTTCCATTCCTAATTGTTAGTACACACACCTCCACATCGTAGGCTCCTAGAACAGACAACTTCGAAATGTAAAGGCCTCTGGAAAATCTTTTTTGGTTAGAATGTCCTCTTTGGTAGTGGTGGGGCTTTCAGGATCTCCCTAAGGGTTGGTTTGGGCTCTGCCGACCTGCTGAGTTTAATGACGTATGTGAAAGATGTCCCATGGTATTCAAAGGCCCCTTCCTCCATATTTTCTCTGTCTCCCCTTGAACCAGTTCTATCGTCTCCCCCCACATCCCATCTGCCCCCACCCCCAGCTGCAGGGGTTGAATTAAAAAGCTGCCCCTTACAGCAAATTCTACTTTACCAACACTTCACTGTTGATCTGTTCTTCATTTCAATTGTGTGAAGGAAGTTGCCATGAAATGTTGTAGGGCCCTACCTCACTTATTTATAATGCTAACTGTCGGGGCAAGGCTAATTATACACAGGAAATTTAAAATTGTCTTAGGTTTGGTGAGACAGTTACATGGGTTAAGATTGCTTATTTCTGACTCTTACCAACATCCCAGACCTCCCAGATCAAGCATGTTTGGAGAGATGAGGCATTATGGCTTTGGCTGAGTTTATACAGGCAAGGAGAGCTCTTGGCTGCTGTAATTGCCCCCTCATCACCCACCTACACTGGCCCTTGGCTTTCTCCACCAGACACTAACCCACTGTGGCATCTCAGAGGACTCTCGTTTCAGTTCTTCGTTACCACGTAGCTGTGACCAACAGCTCCCTAGCCAGTTATGCCTCTTCCGGGAGCTTAACTGATCAAAAATTCTGTTTGAAACCTAGAAGGGTGCTTCAGCAAGTGGACCCTTTCCTCCCCATTGGTATTTCCATTTTCTTCTTGTTTTGCTATAGATGAGGATGTCTCGTGGATGAAGGATGCCGGTGTGGGTTTGGAGAATGTTAACTTGGCAATGGGTCAGAACATGAGCGACAGGGGATAATAGTGGGAAAAACATCTGGGAAATTTCTTGGGGACAAGAAACATAAAAGTTAGACAAGAAAGAAGAGACAAAGAGAGGTGAGAAGTCCTGTTAGAAAAAAAAAAATTATAGACAGGTATTGATTCAGCCAAGGGTAAAAAACCTCGGTGAGTAAATGATACTACTGTCTGGTACTTGGAAAAGAGGTTTTGTTCTGACCACTTGTGGTCTTTGATAAAAGGAGATTCTAGTCACTCTGGAGGGTCTGCAATTGGGGCTTGTGCTGGTTCTTTCTGGAAATAACTATGCTTCCTGAGGATGGATGCGGGGAATGCTTATTGAGAGATGGCCTGATTGTGGGCATGGGATGTCCTGGGGGAGGAGATGATGTTGGCTAAATTAAAAGCAATTGCATGTCCAGTGGATAAGATGAATAAATCTAGATTCTGATTCTATGATGCACGCTTACAATTTCTGTATCATTATATATTATGGCAATTCTCATTGTAGTAAACTTATTTCAAGTCAACGTGTAGGTCTCCTCTTCCAGGGAAGCCTTCCCTCATCTCCCCCCTTGTCTTATTGTTTTTCAAATCCTCTTCTTTATTTCTTTAACTAGAGTGGCCAGATGTCCCAGTTTGCCCAGAATGGTACTGGTTTGAACACGCGGCCCTCAAATAATCATTAAGAGCACATTCTCCTGAGCATCTTGGTTTGGACGATAAATGGTATGGGTCACCCTCACATCTAACACTCTGAACTTCTCCATATCCTAGCACTAGTTCATCTGCAGAGTATCTGATTTCCCTAAATCCTTCATTAGACCACACAGTCTCTGAGGCCAGGTGCCTTTTCTGTCTTGTTCACTGTTGGATCCTTGGTATCTAACACAGAGCCAAGCACAGTGTTGATGCCACAAAAATGTTTACCAATTAGGTAGATGGATAAATGCCCATAATCTAACTCAGATTCCCAAGGGGTGCCTAGCTAGAAATGCTTCATGGATTGTTCTGAGCAGGACAAAAGTCACACAGAGAAGAAAGGAACTGTTAGGTAAGCCAGTCTATAGCCATTGGCCGGGTCCAGTTCCTTCTGCCACCTGGATGTGGTCTCAGTAGGCAGCCCAGGTTACCGTCCTGTGCAGTTCCTGTTGTGTCTCAGAGCCACTGTGGACTCCCGTCCACATGGATTACTCCCTGGAAATGACGCTGTCCTAGGGGGCCAGCAGCCGGAGAACAAGCAGGGAGGACTCGATAGCTCTGTGTTCTTGGTCACAGCCCTTTACCCCTCTGGCCTTGCAAGAAAAATGTGCGTTCCAACTACAACCCTCTCTGGTTCGGTGACTGTCCTGGGATTCACACATCAATAGGAACCGCGGGCCGTGAGCCAGGATAATAATAAAATGGGCTGCTTGTCAGCAACTCCGCAGAGAGGGGGACTGCCTCTGAGTTCTCCACCTTCGCTTCCTCCCCCAGCCAGCCTAGCTCGCCCAGGGCTTAGTGCTCAGAGCCCTGACACAGCCCCAGAAGCTCTGACTGGCAGGGCTTCTTGCCCAGCGGGACCTTTCCCACAGTCCTCCACTCTCCCCCCAGAGCCCCACCGATCGATCCTTAGGCGTTGGCTCTCCCGCTCGTGAAGGGCCTGGCAAATGCGGGACACATTCGGGAGTGCACGTTCCCACGTGACCAGCCGGCTGTGCACCCCGGGACTGCCTAGAGCAGAGCACCCAGGGGGAAATCCTGAACTGTGGTTGAGAAAGAAGGCAAAGGGTAAAGCGGAGATGTGAGGTAAAGCCAGGAACAGGGAAAGAGCATCATGGGATCAGAAGCCAGGAGTATTCAGTACAGTTTGGGAAGCGGAAGGCAAAGCTGGTAAAGGTTGAGGGAGCAGCTTGGATGCAGGGAAACACATGAGTGACATGTTTCTATGGGGCCGTGGGCAAGTGGGAGCCCCGGCTGATAAGGACTGGAACATTAATGGCTAATAAGGCTTCCCATGGTACCACAATTGGGGTTATTTACAATTTCACAGAGGATTCCTGGAGATGCAATACCTTCACTGAGAGTGCTAATTCTCAAAGGATAGACTCTTGGATGGTGTGGCAGGCCCAGAGGGGGCGAAATTTGGAGCCACTGAAACCGGATCAGAAAGCTACCTTTTCCTAACATGTGAGTTTGTAAGATAAAGAAGCATCCAGGGGAACTGCTTTCACGACGGGTGAAAGATGGGTCAAAGTCTTTCCATCCTGCAATGTTACTCGAAAGCTGAGGACAAGCTGGTCAGTTATGAGGGAAGTAGAAGGTCTAGGCTTGTGATTGTCAAAGAACCCCTGATAGCAGAGACGGGGACAGACGTGCCCCCAGGTTCTGGGACACACCTCGACGTGGTTCCTTAGGGAATCAGAGGTTCTGGAGGGATCTGCCCTTCCTACTTGGAGTCGATGGGCTGCTACTCAGATACTGCGAGACTGAGGGTGGAGGATGCTTCTGAAAGAGGGGCCCGCCTCTCTGCTTCTTGTGCACCTCAGAGACAACACAGTCCCCAGGAACTTGCTGAGGAGCCCGGGAAGCCGGGGTGGCCCACAGAGCTGCCAGCTCTCTCCCTCTACCTCGATCCTGGAGTTTTAGAGTCTCCCTGACAGTGTGGCAGCACGTTAGATAATAGCAGCACAGCTAATTTGTTAATCTGCCGGAACCACATCCAACACCCTTGTGTTCACTGACACCACAGTAACAGGAAGGCACTAGCCCGGCCACTGTTTGCCTGCTGAAACTAAGCTACAGCGCTCTCTGCATAATTCATTTGTGCATGAAATGGAAGCTTAATAGCATAAGTAAAGCACTAAGCAGAAATTGGCAGTAAATGTCTTTTTTAAGTCTTAAAGATAGACTCTACTTCACTCATAAAGCCCAATTTGGTATTACTTAATGGCATAAAACACTTCTCTCTGAAGCCATACTTACTGAGTGATTATAGGTGCCCCCTACCTTCCCTAGCCCCTGCCTGCTGAGATGGGCCATCATCCTGTCGCTCCTGTCTGTCTTCCACGTGGTGCTGAGCATGTGGACCCCACTCCCTCCCCCGGGGCTCACTCTAGCACCAAAGGCTGGAGGCACCCCAAGGGCCAGGACAGCTGGGCCTGGGGCTCTGAGCATGCTGGGTACAGAGACAAGGCAGTGGAGGCTCCGGGTGAGCGTAGAGTAGCATTGATGGCCAGGGCCAGCAGGATATGAGCTGGGGGAGTTTGGCTCCTGTTCTTCCAGCACTGGGAATGGCTCTGGTGAAATCACTTCTCAACAGAGGAGTCTCAGGCTGAACGGAGTCTGCTCAGAGCTTGCCAAGTGCTCACAGGAGTCAGGACTCTAGAAGAAAGGGCCTCCTACTTTGTGGGTCCCTTTCCAGTTTTCTGTTGCTGCATGGCGAATTGCCCTAAAACATACTGACTTGAAACAACCATTTTACTCAACCTGGCAATGGTATGGCTTGGGAATTCTGGAATTCCACACCTTGTGAGTATCGTGTGGGGCAGGACCCACTTCTAGGATGGCTTCCCTACTCCCCTGGCTGGTGCCTCCTGACAGCCTGGCCTCTGTCTCTGCATAGTGTGTTTCATCCTCCGAGACCTCTGCACACGACTTTGGCTTTTCACACCATGGCTTTCAAAACTGGTCCTCCTGAGGGGAGGTTCAAAAGTGAGCATTCAAAGAGGCACAGTGGAGAGCTGCAAGGCTTCTATGACTTAGCTGAAGCCCCTGAGACCATGTGTGCACCATTCTATTGCTCAAGGAAGTCACCAAGTCCAGCCAGGTCCAAGGGAGGAGGGGGTACAGACTTCACCTCTGGAAGTGCACACAGGGAGGGAAGCCCATCTCAGAGCAAACTACCTCAGTCTCCAAGTCACTCACATAGGACAAGGCTCTGCGTTCTACTCACTGGTTCTTGCTCACGGTAACCAACACACCCACGCGTGCATGCGCTAAGATGTGTACCTGCCCTCCCAAGTACACACTGTTGAGTAAGTAGGTAAACAGTGTTTACTGTGGGTGCACACTTCACGGGTTTCATGGGTACTCACAGAGTTAAAGGTTCATTATATATGGAGGAAATAGATTTTGAAATATACTAGAGTACTTCTGTGTTAGCTCCATGGACCAAGACAGGAGTGCCAACCTGAAAACCAAAACACTACATTACCCAGTGATGCCGCTTCGGCCCCCAGGTGGTGATGCCCTTTCTGATGCCGGGAATCTTCAGGTCCCAGGTGAAGCCTCGCTCACTAGTTTCTGTTGCAGGGGAGGTTGGGGAAGGAGGGGAAGGAAATTTTGAGTTGTAAGGTGGGGTGTGGGAACCGGAACATCCCCCTAGTTGATGACCCTGGGTGACAACAGGCTCTCCCCTCTGGTTACCCTTTCCTTGGTCACTCTGAGATATAAAAACAAGCAAACATGAAGACATGTTTGTTATCAAGTCCTGTGAGGGTTAAGCAGCTAGAGGCCTTCCCGGGGTCTACACACAAGTCACGGCCCTTCTGCCAACAAAACTTTTGAACCTTTTTATGCTAGAAGAATGTTCTTTTGTTCTGACCTTGAGCTAGTTCTCAAGCTCCTTGGTAATAACTTGGCCTTGCAAGGCACTATGCCTAATTACCTCTAATTTTTCATTCTTCCCCCACCCCTGCCCTTTTCCTTAACCATAGCTGGTGTGGAAAGGCAAGTCAAGCACAGGGAAATGATCGTTTGAGTCATTTCCTCAATCCTTGATTCCTAGCTGGACTGTAAGCTCCATGGAGGCAGTGTCTTATGTCTGTTATTTTTCGTTGTTACAAAGCCGTGCGTGGAGAGCACAGTATCTGGCACATGGTGACACTCATTAAATTGTTTTGAGTCAATGGGTGAATGAATTTATTCAATAATATGCATTCAGTAGCTATCATATGCCAGACGCCGTGCTGGGTGCCAGAGATCTGTTAATGAAGAAGACAAGGTCCCTGCCTTCCAGGAGCTCCGATCACGCCTGTGTGGGTCCAATGACATTTCTCGGCTATTTCTTCCTCAGCCCTCAGATCCATCCGCTGCTCATAAACTATCTGGCCATATGGGGACCATCTCTCTGGCACAACGGCCCAGATGGTGGCTTCACCAGGCAGGATTATTTAGGGGTGATCTTCTCCCAACCTCCCCCCTTCCTAGCTCTCACTTAATTACCCGGCATGCCTCATAAATAAAGTGGGGGGAGGGAGGGATCGCCTTCGCCTTGTGAGCATAAATGTTTTCTAAATGATATTGTTCCTGCAGCTTCTGAGAGCCTCATAAACATGCCTGGCCCTGGATTTATTATGCGACAATAATCCCGCTTAGCCAGCTGGTGAGATTCATAGTTCTGACCCCTTTCCCCAGTGCCCCCCTCTTCCTCGCCTCATGCAAGGGAACAGGATGTCGAGGGGGAAAGGTCGCAGGGCCTCGGGGACTACAACCTGGGCCAGCCTCCAGCAGACCGATGCTCTCAACCAGCTCCAAGCACTCCTGCCTCCCCTCCTCATGTCCACGCCCAGACCACTTCCACCCAGCCTGCACCCCACCCCACCTCTGGCAGTTCTCCGAGCTTCTCCGAGGAGTTCTGCGGCTGCAAGGCAGGCCCGGCGGGAGTGAGGGGGCCGTGCACAGCCCTGCTGCTCTGCTCCGTGTGTCTGTCCCTGAAAGCCTCTTTAAATGAACCCGGCACACATGTGTCCACGCTGGGACTGTTCAGAAGGTCACCAAGGGCATCGGCAGACGGCCCCGGAATCCTTCAAGCACCTCCTGCCCGGTAGGTTTGCAGTGTTTTTGCTTTCAACCCACCCCCCGCCCCCCCGAACTCACTCTGGCTCTGTAATTCAGATTCTCTCTCTCCTGGTATTAGCAGCCCAGTCTTCAACCAGCCTTCCCAGCTGTGGGCCTGAACACCTCACTGTGACTTCTGTTTCCTATGATTTCGTTTCAGCAGTGAAACGGTGGATGAGAGACCCTGTACGACAGACCCAGAAGCACCCCCTTGCCCTGTTGCCTCCCTGACGGCAGAGGGACCTTGGACTGTGGAGACTGATGACTGTGACATTGAGGCCAAGCTGTCATCAGTCCTGGAGTGCACATCCTGTTCGCTGTGTGCGCAAATGAGTGTCAACCAAATATACCTGAGCCATACTGCTGCAGCCTTAGGCCTGGTTTCATACAGTGCCACATTAAAAAGAAAAACAAATCTAACTCCAAACGCTGTGAAAAAGCAGTGTAATATTTTTCCCCTAAAGGTTCTTAAGGAGATGGTAAAGGGAAACATATATCATAGCACACAGAGAAACGCATTCTAAAATCCCTGTTTACTAATCTGTCTCTACAAGGTCCTACAATATTCAACAGCAGCAGAATTGCAATATACAGTTATGCAGGTTGTACACTGCACAACTCTAGGGGGCACCATTCACATTTGCAGCCATAACAGATATGGATTTATTATCGCACTTTTCTGGCAGATGGTTCTAAACTGTCTTCAAGAAGGGATGGCACTTCTGCTTTTTGGTGTCCGTCTTTTTCAACTCCTTCCCCCCAGATCTCCAACCGGGGTGGGCTCTCCTGCTTACTTCCTTCACTTCCCTCACTCAGGGCGTCCTCTCACCCCCCAGATCTTCTCTTTGGAGTGTGGTCCACGGCCCCTCTGGGTCATGAGTTTAACCTCACTCCCTCTTGGGTCTCGACTGTCGTCTGTCATCACTATTGCCCAGGAGCAGGTCTGTGGAAACAAAGTGCCCCCCTTCCGAAATGACATTGTTCTCTCTCCCTCACCAGAGAGACCCCAGGGGCTGCTGTTGTCAAGAAGATTTCAGAATCGAGCAGAGAAAGAAGTAGATACCTCACTCCTGCAAGAGGGGACCGTTTGGCCCCACCCTCTGCCATCCCTGCGGCCCAGTCTATACAGCCGGGTGTGCCTGGCTATTCCGAAAGGTCCCCACGGAAGTGCTCCCAGGACCCCTCTCACTCCTCCCAGGATCTCACGTCACCTCACTGCAGTGATTTTTTCTTTCTCACGAACCTGAGTCTCTCCGCAGGTGATTTAAGACACAGCCTCTGTTTCAGACCCACCGTGGGGATGAAACAGGACACTCGTTTGCCTTCACTGTCCTCAGAGCAAGACTTTTGCATCAGCCAGCCTCGCTCCAGACAACAGCTCTCCAAGTATGGGTTGGGAGGGGAAGAAATGCCCCTAATAAAACCACGCAGAGCACGGGGGCTGATACCCACCTGCCCCTTCCCTTCTTAGGCATCATTCTCCGTCATCGATTTGTTCTCTCTCTCCCTCCCCGTCCTCCCTCCTGGCTGAGCCCTGACTGAAGCAGCTCCCAGCAGGTTCTGGGACAGCCGGAGGAAGAGGCTGCATTGTGCCTGTGATCACTGGGCTAGGCTTTCCGGGAAGACGTGACTCCTGTCTCCCACCACAGTTCCCTACTCTGCACATGCTGCCCTGTGCCCAGCACCTGCTTTCCTGGCCCGCAGAGACTGGATACTGCCCAGACCTCTGCCCCTCCAGACCAGCCTCTTCTCAGTGCACTTCATATCCCCCCTGACCCCTGCTCAATGCGTTATTCTTTCACGGTAACAAGTTCCATAGAAAGAACTCCTTCCATTAGAACTTCCCAGAACAATTACTACCACTCGTGAAGGCAGCCAGGTACTCCCTGATTCCCCAAGGTCTCTTGGGACCTGCTGGTGACCTCAACCCCACCCTCTTGGTCAGTCATGTGTGAGTGAACCCTAACCCCACCAGAGCCTGCATCCACGTGAGGACAGGGGGCTCCTCCCTCTCTGCCTGTTTTCTCCCTTTCCTTTCTCTTTTCCTCCATTCTCTCTGCGCCTCTGTCTTCTCCCTAAATAACACATCACAATCTAACCAAATCAATCACCCTCACTCAACATGGTCCCCAGGGGCCTTTCTGGAGAACGTGGCACAATCTTTCTGTCACTTTATCATCTGCTGGAACCCAACAGTGCTGAGCTGCACTTCCTGCCAGCAGACACAACATGATGAACAATCTATTTGGGATGGAGGGAGAGGAGGGGAGAAGGCAGGGCCAACCCAAGCCTTACCCTTCAGGATCTGTCCCCGCGGGGATGAGCTCGGCTTTCTATTCTGCCCTTCTCATACTACACACACGCATATGTGGTACGTTCCCTTCCCCAGAGGACTCCAGAACCAGTAAGGTCTCCTCCCCTGGGGTCGTTGGGCATCTCTACTCATCTTAGTGTTCAAAGATGGGCTCATTAGGGACCACAGAGACTGGGGTGGGACAGAAGGCTACGGGTGCGGTTAGCTCAGAGCATGGAGGTGAGAAAGCACATGCTAGCCCTTAAGTGACATGTGTTGAGGGAATTATACTGCTGAAACGCCAGCAGAAAGGAAGTGGACAGTGGGCTGGAGATGATGGTGGAGGGCTTGGAGAACTGGCTGAGAGGCAGACACTTTACACTGCGGGCAGCTGGGATCCTCCAGTTTCTGGAGGTGGATGAACATTCCGGTAGCAGCCAAGACTGCCTGCCCTGGACAGGATACCCAGTGTCCAGCCCCACGCCCTGTGTCAGGCTGCCATCACCCCTTTTCTCCCTGCCACTTTGAGCCCTCCCAGACCCTGCCATCATGGAATCCCTCCTGAAGGCCAGCCCTACATTGGTCACTCATGCTCAGAATGCTTCAACACCTCCCCGCTGCCCAGCAATAAATCCTTACCATGACTTAGCCAGGCATTCAAGGCCCCCGGGCCTTAATTTCCCTCTTTTATTCTAGCCTTATTTCTATTTTATGCAACCTAGGACCCATCCGACCCAAACCACTCACTGGCTCATTCTGTGATATGCTCAAGACCATGACGCCCAAACCGTCCTCACCCTTCCCGGCCCCGTTCAGAGGACACTGCCAGCAAGAAGCCTCTCTCGTTTTGTTCCTGCCTCTCTGATTGCTTTCTATATTGACTCCTATGGATATCTCACCACCCGGAGGGGCCCACACCTGGCTCCTCCAGCCCAGGACAGAGCCTCCCAGGCCCGGACAATCGGTAAATGCCATGAGGTCTATTGCCGGCCCAGGTTTCCCTTATGTCAGAGGTCAGCGGGTGTCAGTGGTCACTTTGGCTTCTGTCTTCAGGAGGAAATGAAACAGAATGGGGAAAAGAAAGATGCAGACCCACACGGGTGCCTCTGAGAGACCGAGAAGGAGGAGAGCTGGGTGTTTATTTCTGGCTCCGAGTTGTTTATTCTCAGCTTCTCTCAGGTACGGCAAGCCCTTCACATCCTCACCGACAATTACCGAGGAAGCATTCAACTAATTTCCTCAACTTCAACTGCCTTTAGTGCGCTCTAATTTTAACGTGACTCTCAGCTATTTTTTGAAGATGCAAATAAGTTGAAATGACAGGTGCCTGCGTGCCCACATTCCTGTCTGTCTGTCTGTCTGTCTGTCTTCCAAGGGGTGGGGCAGGAGATGAGCACACCTTAGGGGCTACTCTGCCTCTGTTCTCCGAAAGCTGGCCGGACAGAGCCTAGGCTACTCCCCGGTCAAACAGGAAGTGACCGAAAAATGAGTTTTATAAACCTTTAAACCCCTGAACCGTTTGTACATTCCTCCACAGAGAGCCGAGAGCTCTGATGATGTTCCTCCATCAAACACTGAGCCGTTTAGTTACACTGGCCCTTAGAGAGGAGGGAGCTCCGAGGAACAGTGAACCGGGAAGGAGGGAAGCTTGAACTAAAGAACGAGCTCCGGCCACCCGCAGGGTCAATAGCCAGCCCCTTTGTGCGAGAAGCCTGGGGGTAAAAGGGATGCTGAGGGGACCTCTGGTTCATTCTCCCGCACCCTGGCAGGACTCCTGGAAGTGAGGGGAGAAAGGCAGCAGGCTTCTTTGATGCCTGCCCCAGGCTCTAGAACATTCATGTTAAGATTTTTTTTTCCTCTACCTCAATCCTCCTTGCTCTAGCTTCAGCCAACTTGTGCTAATTTTTTTTTTGTCTCAGCAGAGACAAAGATTGCTTTTTCATTCAATCTTGCTTTCTATAAAAGACTGTGAAACAGTTATACGTCATCATCTGTGCACTTCGAATAGCACATAGACTTTGAAAACAAAAGGCACACAATAAGATACATATTTTTGAACAAGATTATATTATATATATTGTGCCTTCCAATTACAAAGTATTTCTTCCACCTACATTGTTTCATTTCCTCTTCACATCTACCCAGTGAGTCTGATATCACTGCAATCTCCTTTTTCTTTATGAAAAGAAAAGTTCCATGAACTCACGCAACTTGCTGGTGCTGCACAACTTGTAAGCCAGCCTGTGACCGGATCTCAGGGTCCAAAGCCAGCATTGTCAGTACACTAGGCTGTCTCTCATGAACTGTCTTCTAAAGGTTGTATTTAAATGGTAGCATTGGTATCCCCCGATCTTTGCTAGTAACTGTTCCTTCGTTCACTGAACACTCATGGAACACTACTATGTCCTGGGCACTGGATGGACACTGAATGTTGCTGTAAGCTAGTTAATTAGTTAAATACCACTCCGATCGAAGCTGCGTTAGAGCATCTCCACCTGCCGCTGGTCACCCTCTGATTTCTCTATGCTCTGTCTGTACAGTCCAACTAACTCTACCCCTGCTCCCTGACCCCTCCAAGCCCTTAACCCAAGTCACAGCCATTTGTCCCTCAGCAACCGCATTCGCCTACCCATCCACACTGGAGGGTTCATGACTGACAGCTGAGCACCCTGTAAGAATTTCATTGACAGAGTTATTTAGAGAGTGCCAAATCTCCAAACTAGGGCACATGTAGAAGTGTATGGAGATCTTCCAGAGGGACTGTGAACATGGGTACATGGAGTGGAACCCACTCCCACTTCTGCAACACGTAACCCTCTTTCCCCAAACGGTCTCATGAAACACGCGGCACATCTCCTTTCATCACTACCTTTCTCCCATTTTGCTAAAGAAAAGCATTCGTCTCGGTTATTCTAAATCTTACTAAGATGCATGATTTGTACAAAACTAAAAAAGACACCAGAGCATCAAGAAAAGACACAATTCAACATATCAATATACTAGTCAGGGTTTAGTGCAGGAAACAGAACAGAACCTAGAAAGGCGTTTTAAGCAAGAAGGGATTTAGAGCAAGACGTGAGGAGACTGACGGAAATCCATGCAAAGGCTGCCAGGGCCGATTCTAGGCTGGGTCCCTTGGAATGTTTCCAGAGCAGGGGGGAACTTTCTCCTCAGGGAACTTCTCTGAGCTGCCGCTGGAGAAATGCTCATCTGTGGCAGGAGCACCGTCACAGTCTGGGCAGAACTTGCACACCGGGAAACTGGACATAGGACCCCAAAGCTATGACCCGACAATTAGAGTGAGGTCAAAAAGTTGCCAATGCCATGACTTTTTCTTGACACATAAAAAGTAGGAGAGTAAAGACTGGAATCTACTGTGGGAAAATACTGACCTTCTTGACCAGAGAACACCATCAGATGCCTCAGGAAGGACATTTCTGCCTCACTTCCACCTTCCAAATTTCACGCGAGTGCATCAACTAGCAGAAATTAACGCATTCCCAACCCTACGGACAAGAGAGAAGCCAAAGTGTACTTGTTAGATTTCCAGCTCTCCAAGTAAGAGCATGCAATGCAGATTTGAAGGGTCACTCCAAATACATGCCTGCTTCAGTTAGGGTCCATGAAAACCCTTTAAGTTCAAGGCACCGTAAACTTTTGGGGTCCTCTCATCTGTCCTGGTGACATACACTCATTTCTCTTAAGGATAAGCTACGGCATGTTGGGTTGTTGTGAATTCACAGACTGATGGGAAAGATGAGTTTTATTTTAGAATTCCTCCCTCTTCTGTCCCCAGCTCCTGAGGGAGGAGCCTACCAGCTAAGAGCAGCGAGAGCATCAGTAAGAAATATTAAGGTGGCTTTATTTCATCCAGGTAACAAATTCATGGCGAGGCACTAGATAGCCTAAAATGTGAAAGTTGAAGGTTGATAAAAAGCTGGCTGGGAAGTAGCAGTCTCCTATGAAGCAGAGAATGTGAACTTCCACCATTCTTAGTGGCGAGAGAGACAAGTTGGGGAGTGACACCTATTCACCCATGGCTCATCTGTGTCTCAATTACATATTTTGCATGACTGCAAGGAGGTGAGGCTGAAAAGTCCCATGCTTACTTCCAACGGCTCAGTTCTACACCTTCAGGTCACAGGAGCACAGACTAGACATGTATCTGTACTCATTTCCCACTTGGGCACAATCTCCTTCCTGTAATCAGCCTTTTCTCTGCTCATTTATTCCTTCCAACCAAGAGCTTATGAGATTTAGCTTAATTTAATGAAAATATATTGTGGATCTTATTGTAAATAATGCTCTTCAGAACAATCATTAATAAGTGTGCTATGTGGTAAGTCTCCCGCTTACTGGTGACTCAACACCTTTCCTTCTGTTATTAGTGTTGGATCATTAATTAGTATTCACCCGTGGACACATAAATTAATTGTAAAAAGGAGCCCTGTGTCTCTCATTAAGTGATAATTTTCTGAGATATTTTTCTTTGTATATTTAATATGTCACTAACATATATATATATATATATATGTCATTTTGATTGATTACATAATACTATTATAATAATATTTCAATACAAAGAAAAATACTTTATGACATTGACCCTTATGGTCAAAAGAAAATTTCAAAAATTAGTCTGAACGTATATGTGATATGACAATCAATGAAGGTCTTTAAGGCATAAGAATATAATATTATAGTAAAATTCTATGAGGAAGCAAAATGGTATTTAAGGGGAAAAAAAATGAAATAACATTCCCAGCTGTTAAAGAAAGGCTGTGTTGTTTCACTGTTGCTGTTGTTTTTCAGTAGATGCGGGTGGATATCAAAGTGCCACGGTGGTGCGTTTCCTTCTGACACGTGAATTAGCTATTTTATTAGAAAATGGCAATATTTGTAATAACCTGGAAATAGAACCATATGAAACTATATAAACTTACAATAAAATTTTAAATGTCAGCCTTAAAATATGCAAGCCAATACGTGGTTTTCCTAATCTGCTTTAGGGAGTCCCTGAGTAAAAGTGTTTCAGGAGCCCTATTCCGGAGCCAGCAATGGCCAAACCCAAGGACTGAAGTCACAGGGAAGGAAATTTAAGGGGTGCTGGAGGGCAGAGGGGGAAATACTTGGACCAGGGGCAATGCAAGGAGGGGCTGTCTGTTCCCCAGGCCTCCTGCTTGCAGTTCAGTTCTCTCTCACAAACCCAACGAGGCAGGCATCCTGGGTTACGAGTGCAGGCTCCGGAGCCAGAGAGCCTGGATTCCTATCCTGGCTCCTTCTGCTTTGCCAACTAGGTGACACTAGACACATGCCTTAAATTCTGTGAGATCTGGTCCCTCACAGAGTCGTGGGGAGGAGTGGCCCCAAGACCTAGGGCTTCCGTGAGAGCCCAGGGTGATCACTCATGTAATATCCTTAGCATGACACCAGTCCTGGAAAAGACTCAATGAACACTTGCTATTTGTATCATCATCTCTGTTTTCCGGGGAAGGAATCTAAGGCCCAGGGGGGCTAAGTAGTTTGAGATGTGCCCCAGTGATCCCCACCACACTGTGCTGCCTCCTTTCCCAGACCTGACAGTGAGGGCCACGAGGTGGCTGTCTGTTCCTGTCGGCCAGCGGGCTGTTCTTACTCCTCACACCTTCCTGCCCCGCTTGGCTTCCTTCCCGCTCTCTCCGCTCCACTGAAGGAGGTGGCACAGGACAGGTGGGTAGCCGGATGCAATGGGGAAGGGAGAAAGGAAGGCAGGTGCATGACACTCTTAGACTGCCTAGCAGATCTGTCTGCTCATCTGTCAGTTGGGTTCTGTTGTCAAAACACAAAATGCCTGCCTCTGATTTGAAGAACTTTTTGCCCTTATGGGCACCTAAATATATCAGTTCTTCATATGCCACCAAAGAGGTGAAAAGGGGAAGAATGAAAGGATCGAGGTGTAAGAAAATGTTTCGTTTTTTCTCACAATTTATCCCTAGCCCCAGCCTCTGTTCCTCATCAACAAGGGTTGGATAAAGCCCACGGATTCTGGAAACTGTCGGCTGAGATCAGGGGCTGGTCCACCTTCTGTCCACAATCCTCCCTACGAAGGGGCCTGACAGAGCCAGCTGAGAGGGTGCCACCAGCAGGAGGGAGATCATCCTCCTTCGAAAGTACCTTTGACATGGCCCCAAATGCCTCACCTGGCAAGGCTCCAAGCCCCCACACTCCTGAAACAATGTCCTTCAGCCCAGCATCCTGTTTTTTTTCTTTGGCATGTTAACCCAAACCCTCAAAAGTTTTGTTTGCTTGTTCATTATCTGTATCCCTCCTCTAGATATGAGAATGTAAACTTCAGAGGGCCAGGGACTTTGTATGTTTCATCCCTGGTTGAGCGACCACTGTCTAGTGCAGCCCCACGCATAGAGTTGGCACACAATACATGTTTAAGTACGTGAACGGACTGCTGCATAACTGAATGGGTGACAAACAGGTCTCCACCTCCTCCAAGTACCTGCACAGGTCAGGCCTCTGTCTCCCTAGGACCTGTGGGTAATGGCTAACCTGACCTCTTCTCCTTGCTACACCTGAACTGATGTATTCATTCATTCATTCATTCATTCATTCATTCATTCATTCATCCTTCCATCTATCTATCCATCCATCCATCCATCATCCATCCATCCATCCATCCATCTATCCATCCAAGTCTGTAGTGAATGCTGGGTATGTGCCAGACACTATCATAGATGTCAGGTACACAGGGAGCTCACAGGACGGGGACAAACTTTAAAGAGGTAAACAGACACCTTTCTATTATTCACCTCTCTGATGGCTTGTGAAGGGAAAGAACAGAGTACTAGGAGACAGAAAAAGGGGGATGGTGCCTAATTTAGACTGTGGGACAAGGAGAGACCTAAAGGTGAGCCTAGCTGAGAGAGAGGGAGGCAGTTTTGCAGGCAGAGAGAAGAGCATGTGCAAATGGCCAGAGGAGGGAAGAATGCTCTGTGTCAGGGTGCAAGGTGAGTGAGGGGGTGTGGCATGGCCCAAGACTGGAGACACAGCTAGGGCTGGGACATGCAGAGCCTCTTGTGCTCTGTTGAAGAGTTTTGTTTTAATCTTCAGGGCTGTGAAAAGCCTTGCAGAGTTCTGAACAGGGGAGACACGTGACTCTGCTTATATCTTTAAAAGATCTCTCTGACTGTTGAGTAGAGAACAGATTGTAGTCAGGCAGGAGCAGAGATGCAGAGACTAGTCAGGAAACTCTGGAAAAAGGACAGGTGAAGATAGGATGGTGGTAGCTGTGACCTGATTTCTGTTCCTTGGTGGTGTATTCCCCATTGATAAGACCATTCATTCATTCATTCATTCACACACAGGTTTGTTCATTCAGAAATCATTAGAAAGAAATTTATGCGACAGGTGATGGGGACAAAGCAAACAAGACAGACGTGGCCCTTGCCTCTGTGGAGCTTATAGCCTGCTAAGAGAAACAGACCACTAAACCCAAACTTCCAGCCTTCTAGCTACATGGATGGGGGAGGTGCTGTGGCAGGGAAAGAAGGAGGTGTGAGAACACCAGGAGAGGCACCTGACCCCGGTCTGCCATGTCAGGGACTGTCAAGAGAGACCTGGACGAGAACTACAGATTTGCAGGTACATGGGAACTGACTCGGTGTCTGCCTTCTGAAACAATACATGGTCTTGACTAGTATTCATCTAACGACCCACTGACTAACCACCAGGCTGGCCACACGCAGCTCAGTCTTAAGGTGGCCAGAAGTGAAAGCATCATCTGTGACCCACAACCGTCCCATGCCCAAACCTGCTCCATGCTGTGGTTCTTGACTCAAAGAATGGCATTTCCACCTACATAGTCATCCACGCCATACAGTTGGGCTTCCCTCTCTTACCCCTGATGTCTGGTCCCACACCAAGTCCTACTGGTTCAGTCTCCCAGGGGCCTCTCCCTTTCCTCTCCTACTGTGGCTCCCAGGTCGTCCACCTGCTCCAGGCCACCACCCTCTCTGGCGGATCGCTGCCACAGTCCCTATCTGCTCTCCCACCCCCACAAGCCAAGCAACCCCACCCCAAGGTGTTCAGGGGTTTTTTAAACCTGCACTTCCACCCGGCTGCCTTCTCCCAGCTCCACCCTCAGCATGGTTGTCACTTCCTTCAGGCAAACTCCTGCGACCCCCTGTCCTGGTTCAGGCCCCTCACCCTGAGATGCCATAGCACCATGCCCTTCCCTCGGGCACATGCTGCCGTTCCATGCTTGCCTCACCGATCAGACTTGAAGCTCCATGAAGGCTCACATCTCTGTCACAACTCCCTGCCTATCCAACAGAAATTCCTAACAAGGGGATATGATCCCTCGCCTGGAAAACCTGGGAGAGGGTCCTGATGCTGTGTGAACAAGGAGCCCACAGCAGGCGTGTGGTGGCCCCTCAACCAGCCCTGCCCGGCCGCACCGTCTGCCTTTCTCCTTCTTTGCTTTCCCTCCTCACAGAGCTGGCTGCTGTGACCACAGATGGTGAGAGGAAACACAATTTGTATTTCTGTATGTGGTTTAGAGAGTGCTGTGACAGACGGAGATGGATGATCTCCCTCCTCACCCCACCCCCGAATTCCTCCTCCCCTGGTTTGTGAATGTTTGAAGCCTACTATCTGAGCAGGGCTGACAGGCAGGTGTTAGAGAGAGGGAGAGAGCTGGGGAGAGGGGATGTGACTGAGAGGACGGCCGCTAATGCATCTGCGACTATTACTAACACGATGACAATGGCAGTTTTGGAGACACTTTGACTGGGGAGGAAAGAAGAGAGGAGGCAGAAGGGAAGCCATCTTCTTATCTGTCAGAAGCAACAGCAAGGGGCTGAGGCCTCTCAATGCCTCTGAACATCTATAAGGACCAACCCCTCTAAAGTCATGACTCTACAGACCTGGGGAGCAGCAAACGGGGCTGAACGGTACAATACAAGGTGCCCCATGTTCCTTTTGTGGCTCTCCCTGAAATTGACATTTGCAGACCCCCGGATAGAAACTTCTAGCTGCTTGGCAGGGTGGGTCTGCTCTATGCCTCTGCCCCAGGCGCTGGGGCGCTCCCAGGGTTCCTATTTCTACCCTTAAAGCTTGGGGAATGCATGGTGATCCCTGAATTCCACCCCCTATTCACCTGAGTCTTTAGGCGATGTTGGTTTTTTTCTTAACATTCACTTCAGTGGAGAAAGGGAGAGAAATCCTGGAACTGAGAACGAGTCAGGAATTGAAAGCTACTGCTAGACCCAGCAGCTCTACAAGGAGAGAACAGCACAGACATATCATAGAAAATATTGAGGCATGTTTGTCTGGAGAAGCAAATGAGAGAGAGAGACAGAGAGACAGAGAGACAGACAGACAGACAGAGAGAGAGAGAACAAAGATTCAGTAAAAGTTCAGCACTGAGTCTTATTTAAAACAAATGCCCCTGGCTTCTGCTGTGCCTGTCCAGATGTGGGGACAGCATGGACTCAAGATGCCCTATGTCTGTACCCCTGCCCTCTTTGCTTTCTGCCCCTCTCTGGAAGTATTCATGCAGTCCTTGGAGCTAGGCAAGGAAAGGGGCCCCAGACAAGCTAGACCATCTCTGTCAGATTCTGGGCAAAGGCAGGCAACACTGTATCCCCTCACTTCCTCAATGGCTGGGTTCTTTTTATTTGTTTTTAAGTTCTTTTAAATTAATTAATTAATTAATTAATTATGTTATTTTGAGAGAGAGACAGAGAGAATGAACATGGGAGAGAATCCCAAGCAGGGTCTGTCTGCACTGTTGGTGCAGAGTCCAAACGTGGGGCTTGAATTCATGAACCATGAGATCATGACCTGAGTTGAAATCAAGAGTCAGATGCCTAACCTACTGAGCCACCCAGGTGCCCCATGGGTCCTGATACTCCTACAACTGCTTGCACCCCAACGTAAGCATGTGTATGCGCACACACACACACCCCTCACCACTACCACCACCACCAGCCTTTGCCCATTGGCTGTCTCGGCGGCCTGCATCCTGCTCATGAACTAACCAAAAGGAAGATGCCGGAGTCCAACCCCAGACCTGGTTGTGTCCCAGGCCCACAAAGGCTTCCAAACTCTGCAGTCCTTGCTCACCACAGAGAGCAACAATAATGGAGTTTATATTTATTCGGTGCTAACCAGGGCAGGCACTGTGCTAAGTACTTGGTAAGACTCCGTGCATAATCCTCACAACCCTCTATGTCAGTTTCAGTGATTAGCTCCATTTTTTGAATGAAGAGGCCAAAGCTAGACATTAAACAAACCAAGCTAACCCCAAATCACATGTAGCTACTAGGGGTCATGGCCTCCAACAGGATGTCTCTGATTTCCCGTAGCTTACTTAGAGGCTCCTCCCCTGGGTTCAAGTAGGATCATAGCACTTTTCACATATTACTGTAACTGAAGGTGTATGTGCCATGACCAAATTCTCACCAACAGATGTCAGAGGAAGCTGCACCTGCGACCCAGCTCTAACCAAGCAGATGAGAGCAAGGCCCTACAACAGCCATTTGCAAACTTGGATGTCACTGGACGAGATGCACAGTCAGGTTTAGGAACTGCTGCTTCAGAAAATACTGGCCAAATAAGACAGAAGGAACCTGGGTCCCTGGATGACTGCATGGAGCAGAACCTCCTGTAAATGGGAACATTTACCTGGAAGAGTTACATGAGACAGACATCAACCTCTGTCTTATTTACCCTCACAAAGGCCAGGAAAGAGACACTTAGGGAGTTAAAAGGAAACCCTGATTGCACTTGGATGCCTGTAATATCAGCAAATTCAAAGGTACCAGCAATCATTGGCTTGTACACACACACACACACACACACACACACACACACACACAGCTCACATACTTTTCTGCATGGCTCTATCCCAGTCACTATTAGGGTGGCAATCAGCCAGAACCACAGCTTCCCCAGCTTGCCACCAAACTCTGACTAATGGGAAACTTTCTCCATCTGCCTTCTGCCACTCCAAGCTTCAGCTTCCTCCTTTATACTCTCCTCCTGATCCTATAAAGCCATTAAAGAATATTTCCTGTAGACTCTGCTTTTCATATCTTCTGTCCTAGAACCCAGCTCAGATTCTGTCTGATTATTGATTCTCAAGTTTCTCCTTCAACTTTAGGAGGTGAGGAGATCCCATGATGCCTATGACCAGCTGTGGGCCTGAGGCTCCAAGCCGGGATCCCTGGTATAAAACTATGTAGAGCCTGCCCCGCTTGCTGCTTGCAAGTGTGAGGCCAGGCCAGCTCAGTGGCCTTGGAATAGGGCTCCTGGCAAGCAGGGGCCTGCGGGCGAGGAGGGTCTTCTGAGCAGAGGAAGAGTGGTGATTCCTCAAGGACCCAAGCTGGCAAAGCCTGAGTCCAGGACAACGGTCAGGAAAGAGCTGGCCTGAAGAACACAAGGGCAGAAAGGAAGGCCATTCCCTGGGTACTGGGAAGAAGTTATGGTCCCTCCTGGGAAGTCAGCACTAGGAAATGACACCTCAGGCACCATATCCTTCCACCGAGAAGAGACGGCACCCCTTGGAGATGTGGGGTCAAAACCAGAAATGTCACTGCAAACCATGTGTGCAGTGATTATAAGCAACACAGGAAAAGGTCCTAGCCATAAAGGCTTTCATCCCATAGGATAAGATGCCACGGGGCTCCATGAGGGAGGGGCTATAACCCAAGTCCTACTGCTCCCTATGCAGCCTTGGTCAGGTCAGTGGGCCTCTCTGAACTTTAGTTTGTTCATCCACAAAATGAGTAAAATGGTCGTGTCTTCCCTGCTGACTCTACTGTGCAGTTAATAAGATTAAATAAGATGGTGTGTGTGAAAGTAAAGAGTAAAACTTAATATTCATACGCTCTGATGTTCCATCGGCTTCAGATTAAATTCCAGGGCTGAGTAGACAGACTTCACTATAGAAGCTACTCATTAAATATTTACTGGAGTATTGTTGATTCTGTTGTTTAAAAAAGGAATTAAGTGAACTGAGTGGCTTATATTCAGAAGAGAATGGAAAGACCAGGAGAAGAACAGATAGCTTGGGGACAGGGTCAGAGATTTGGATTTGACATGGACCACCAATACTCCCAGGGGTCTTCTCACTGATGCCCTAATTATACCTTCCCCTCACAGACAGACGGGCAAGGGGGACTGTGTGGGGGATAACAGAACAGGGGAGAAAGTCGGGGGGCCCTAGGAAGGGCCCTGGGCCCCCAGACTCTCTTCCTCCTGTTTTGGACAGATCAGTTATGGTGTCTGCTCTGCCTGAGGAACCTGTGCTCCCAGGGCCACTAAGAAGTCATGGTCTCTACTGTGCAACATCCGCTCAAGTGACTATAGCTGACTGGTAGGCATCTGATCCAAAGGTAACCAATCTACAGCCTGGTCAATGGCCAACTCATGATTAATTCCTCCCAAAGATGAGTGACTTGCAGCAATATGGAAAGACTGGGCAGTTAGCAGTGAACACCAAAGCTGAGGGTCATGAGGTGAGGAGGCCGGGCAGGGGAGTATGGTGAGTCATGGGTGGGCTCAAGTTCTGAGCAAGCATCAGCAGTGAAAGAAGTGAAACAGGGCACAGAGAACCCTGGCAGTAGCAGGAAGAGAAATGGACGGGCATGTAGAGAGGTAAATGCATAGACAGGAGCAGGGACACCCTGGTGACTGTGCCCTAGTGCCGCTGATGAGTCCCAGAACTGGTGGTCTCTGACGGGCCTTCTAGCTTCAGCCTCCCGCAGGCCTGGCTCACCTCGGAGTCTGTTTTGTCCACAGCTTGTTTGTTTACCTTCGCCAGAGAGAAGGTTCTCAAAAGCACCTGGGAGGCCTGACTTTGCGGCTGGGGTTCTGGTTTTCTTATTCCCGTGGGCATCCTTACCACAAACCGTGGATCACTTGAGGAACCCTGATTGAGTCTCTGTTTCTTGTAACCCAAGACACCCAATTAAGAGGGTGCCTTTTGGGATCTGGAAGCTTGAGTTTCCAAGCCCAGGGTCACTGCCAGGTCCCTAAGGTGTCTGTCTAGCAAAGCTGGGGGAGCTGAGTCGAGCCCTGCAGTCTGGAAGAGCTAGCTCGGGGCACCTGTGCCTGGAGCCCAGAGGGGAGTCCCCACCAGCCAGAACTGCTGATGGTGCATACAAGCTGGCTGCTGTGTGGGCCTGCTCCTTGCCTCTGCGGGCCAGCTAACCAGAAGCCTCACACCAGTGCCTCTGCCCTGACCTGACAGTCAGGACCACAGTCAGTCCAGAATGTTGGGAGGGGGTGGGCAGCCTGCAGATGGACGCTCGACCCTGGATCTTTATGTACTTCCTTCCCTAAAATTTGCAAAGCCTGAAGCAAAAGTACAGGGGCCCTGCCAGCCCATTTCTCTTACAACCCTGGCTCCCGCTCAGACCACCAGGAGTTTCATGCACCTAGGGATGACTTCCCCAGTCCGTAAATTCAAACTCCATCCATGGGCTTTCCCACCCCTTCAACGGCCACTCTTTGATCAACGTAGGGGTGTACAGTCTAGTGATGAAGTCTGCCCTTGGAAGGATGGACCAGGGAAGAGGCTTACTTTTCAGGTAAGTCTTGAAGAATAGATGAGGTCTGTTTGGTCTAGGGTCCCAAAACCTTGAATGTGATCCAGAAGGGGATCTGGGTGATAAGGTAGGCAATGTCTCTATTCTCTCTCTACAGCACCCAACAACAGCAGCCGCTTTGCTTCTGGCTCCTTTCTGGACGATGGGTAAGAAGAGGTATCATTTACAGACAGCTTGCAATGTGCCAGGCACATTCTGAGCATGCTTCTTACATTAACTTATCTGATGGTTGAACAACTCTGACTTATCATCATTCCTATCTTACAGATGAGGAAACCGGGGCATAGAGAGATTAAGTAACTTTCCCAGCAGCGCGTAAGAGGCAAGTGGCAGCAGTGAGGTCTAGCCCGGGTGGCCTGATGCCTGGGTCTGTGCTCTGACCACCTCGCTACATGGCTGATGGGGGCGGGGCTGCCAGTCACATCGCACTCCAGGCTGGGCCCAGGGAAGGCACAGAGACCACTCTCCTCACGTTTCTCTTTCTGTCCATTGTTCTGAATGTAACACCCCACTCTCAGCTTGTCTGCCTGGGAGACTCTGCAGGCATCCCATGGGCCTGGAGGACAGGCAGCCTGGAGTCCTCTCCCAACTCAGACAGAGCAAGGACGGCACCAAAGCTAACACCTGCCCTTCCGCGCTCAGTAGTTGGCTTACACAGCCTTTGAGTCCAGTTCTGTTTGACTCTAAGTGAATGGCACCTGGCAAGTCACATGGTGTCTCTCTCTAGAGGGAGAAGGAGAGAATGAGAACAGAGAACCCAGCCATTGCGGAAGGGGCTTAGACTGGCACCCTGGCTGTGGCCTCCCAGAACTATGGAGATTAGTTGTGGCTGTCCCTGATTACACCCCCTGCAACAGCTGTTTAAGAAAAAAAAATGTACAAATAAATATTTGCAAAGCAGTGTAGATGTTGCCCCCACTCACTGGCATACACACAGCCACTCGGGTACCCTCATGTGACCTGGAGCTTCATCGACTCTACCCCCCAAATGGTGAGCCAGTGGAGACTGGGAAGTGGTCACTGTGGGGCTGGCTGGCGTGAGGCCCAGGAGGCAGACCCAGTGGTATTTCCAGGTCCCTCTGAGGGCTTTTTCTAGGACTGCTGGCTCATTGGTCCTGGGACAGAAGGTGTGGGGCATTTCCTCAACCACATACTAGGGAGCAGTGAGCCACCTCCGAATGTCTGAGCTGAGGACTTTAGTGACTATTTCCTGTCACCCCATATCTCGCTAAACTTTCAGATAGTCTAAAGCCACAGACAGTTCGAATCTGACCGAGGTTTGGCCAAGAGTGAAGGTCAGGGTGTGCTATGGCTCAGGCAAACCACCTCACACTCACAGCAGCTTAACACAATAAGGTATTTCTCCCTCTGGAGCAGTCCGCAGGGTTGGCGCTGGCGGGTAGGAGTGTGCAGGGCCCCTGGCCTTTACTGTCCCCAGCAGGGTCACCACGAGATGGAACAGGATGTGGAGGGTCATTGCAGGAGGGTTCTGACGCATGCCCCGCTCCTGCCCGCACCCCGTTGGCCTGAACTCATCCCGTAGCTGCACTGAACTGCCAGGGAGGCCCCAGAGGAAGAGGGGACACAAGGTTGGGGAGCAATCTCCACTGCCTTCAGAAAGGAGGCCTGACTTTCCTTTTGTTGCTAATAGTTCCTGCTCTTACTCTCTCAGACAGGTGTTAACAATGAAAACAACAAAATTAATAGTAAAAATAGCACACTTGGGCACTCACTGTGTGTCAGACCCTGCTCAGAGATTTTCGCTGAGGCCTCGCAGTAAGAGAAGGCCGAAGAATTGGCATTATTTCTACATTACAGGGAAGCACTAAGGCTGAGAGAGGCTTAGTGACTCCTCTGAGGTCACACAGCTTGTGAATGTTCTGCTGGCGTTTGGGCTCGCCAGTTCCTCAGTTGCTGAGCACACCCAGGCTGAGGGGCTAAAGACAGCGAGGCTGGTCCTGGCCACAGCTGGGTCGCTTCACCGTCTTGCAGACAACAGAGGCCGGGCCATTGTCTCTGACAGTAGCCTCCTGGTCCCCACCTGCAAGCAGGGGTGGTGAGGCAGAGAGCCTTGGAAACACTAGGCAGCTTGACAGTGCGCCCCCTACACATCACAACTGTTTTTAAAAAGCACTTGCTTCTATGATCTAATTCAGGATGACATTCAATGTTCTCCAACAGATTCACTGGCCCTTTCCCATCACCTCCCCCCTCCCTTCTTTGCCCCCTTTCCCTGAAGCCGATGCTTTCCTTGCAGGTACAAGGCCCCTGCCGGGCTCGGGATCTTCCCCATCACTGGGAGGAAGCTGGCCCCACAAGGGGGGCGGTGGGCCATGCCCTGGCCGTGCTCTGGCTGCCCACACTTCTGTGTTGTCCCTAGTCCCACAGCCCCGGAACCTGCCAGGGCCTCTGTTCCAGGCCACCGCACACTCTCCGGGATCACGGACATGGGGGTCAGACAGGCCTGACTCCCGAGCTGGCGCCACAACTTCTAGGTCAGCTGTGGTACCTTAGGCAGTAATTAATCTGCCTTGCTTTCTCCATCTGTAAAACATGGGTAACAGCCATCCATAGGACCATGGCAAAGAGGAAGTGAAATAACGCCAAATTCTCAGCCCAGCATCTGGCACATAGAAAGGCTAAAAATGCTCGTTGCTGTTATTAGTTGTGGAATAAATTTCCATGGATGAATAGATATTCCCAGTAAATTCCTCCCTCATCACCTGAGTAAGAGGGTGACCCCGTTGCTCAGTTTCCCACTCCTCCTCCTCGCAGAGGGGTCTCCGTGCGCCACGCTAATTCTGCACCCTGGTGATGCTCATTGCCAGGGAAGTCCCGGGAAGGACTCAGCCCAAGAGGCAGAGTTGGTCTACAAGATAAACAAAGAGGGGTCGGGAGGCTAGTCCAGGCCCTCTGAGAAGTGACTGCCAGGGTGGCATTAAATGTGTGTGGATTTTATCAAGGGAATGCTGGTGGGGGAGGAAACAGGGAGGTGGCTCCACAAGCCAAGGAGAGCGTTCAGACTCCATGCAGGTCTGGCCCAGGGAGGGAGAAAGAAAGAAGTGGAAAACACCTTACTCTAGCTGGCTTTGCTGCCCAAGGAAGGTGCAGCCAAGCCAGTGAGAGTTCTTGAGCCACAGTTGGCTGACAAAGGGGTCCCCTGTCTTCCAGGCTGGGGTCTGCCTGACTATCCCAACCATATGCCATCAGCGGTGGGGAGCAGCCCGCAGAAGCATGGCCCTGACCCAAAGGTGGCCATGGATTTCAATGTGCAGCAGCTAGGACCCTTGGCCAATAACTCAGGCACATTCCTGTGGCCACCACAGAAGGAAAGGGTGAGAAAGAGGCCGATGGGCAGAGGCTAAGGTGTGAATGGCTAGAGGGCACTATGGTGTGAAAGACTGCAGAGCGGCATGGGGATAAGAGCAGTGAAAATATACAAACTGTTGGAAATCACAAATTAATCTCATTAATGTTTCTTGAGAGTTACAAGTTATAGATGGGGAATTCTTCATATTATTTTTGGCTACCTGGGCTGTGCTCCCCACAAAGTGATGGAGTCTGACACTAGTTCCAGGACTTACCAAAACATTTTATAAAACACAGTACCTACGATGTAGAAGATTTGGTTCTCAGTGCTTTATAAGTATTAACTCATTTAATCCTCACCACAAACTGATGATGGGGGTGTGACTGTCATGCTCAGTTTACAGGCGAGGAGCTGGAGGCACAGAGAGGTTGAGTAAGCTACCTGCAGTCACAGCCAAGAAGTGGTAGAGCTGGGATTTGAACCCCAGAGTCTGTGCGCTTGTCGGGTACCGGCCAGTCCACCCTGGTCACACCCGTGTCCCCTGGCCCCTTCTTTCCACTCCTCACCCATGTATATTATAGCCTCGCCTTGACATGCAGCTCCTTCTCTCTCTGATCCCAGACTCTGCTGCATGATCCCAGAGGGCTGTGGGGAGGCTTTGGAAGCACTCAGCACAGGCCAGCCCACGCGTCACCACCATCTGCAGATCCTGGGGTTAGATCACCTTCTGGGGCATCTGCACTGCCCCAAACTGTACTTAGTTATTTGGGTTTTGCCTACCTCAAATCTAGCTCTTTATTAAAAAAAACCTTTTTTAAAGTTTATATATTTTTGAGAGAGAAACAGAGTGTGAGCAGGGGAAGGGCAGAGAGGGAAGGAGACATGAAATCCGAAGCAGGCTCCAGGCTCTGAGCTGTCAGCAGAGAGCCCGATGCGAAGCTCGAAGTCATGAACCACAACATCATGACCTGAGCTGAAATTGGATGCTTAACTGACTGAGCCACTCAGACGCCCCTCAAATCTGGCTCTTAAGTAGGACTAAGGTTCACTCTGGGGGAGGAGGAGGAATATTTCCGCAGAAGGACATGGCATAACCTTTAGTGGTCACCAAAGCAACATACCACAACCTTCCGATGGTCTAACCACTCCTTCATGTTGTCCCTCGATCATTCTTTTTTCTAGCCTCTTAGTAAAGTCTTCAGCCTTCTGCTTAAATGTAGGATTAAAGGCCACACATGTGCCCACACGCCTAGTTGCATCCAGGAGGGGGCCCCCAGGAATCTGCGAGGGTCTGCACTGGCCAGGAGGGCCCCTGTGCCCGAGGCAGTAGAGCATGAACTAGTAGATAAACAACACTGTGACAGGGTGAGAGAAGTGTTTTCTATTTAAGAATCTTTAACAGGACCTTCCACCTGGTTTTTGAACCAGGAGCCCCACACTTTTATTTTGCACTGGGCTCCACAAATGATGCAGCCAGTATGGTACTTCTTTTCTTTTTTTTGTTGTTGTTTTTTGTTTTTAAGTTCATTTATGGGGGTGGGGGCAGAGAGAGAGAGAGGGAGAGAAAGAGAATCTCAAGCAAGTTTCACACTATTAAGTGCAGAGCCCGATATGGGGCTCAAACCCACGAACCATGAGATCATGACCTGAGCCGAAGTCATCAGATTGTTTAACCTACTGAGCCACCCAGGCACCCTGGCAATATGGTACTTCTTCCCACAAGCCATCCCAAGGGCTTTGAGCAGAGAAGCATGGCCAGGCTCATGAGGAAGGCACCTCCAGGATGCAGTGAAATGGGTGGTCAGCATTCTACCCTCAGCCTTCAAGCTCCCTGCCTCTCTCTGCCCCACCTCTGTGGGCTCCTACAGCATCTGGTCTCCTGCCACAGTCCACCAGGCTTTCTGATTCCCTGCCCCTGCTCGCTGGCTTTCCGCCTCTACCTGCTCCCATCCCCTCCATAGGAAGTGCTTGTGCTTCAGTCTGTCCTCTCTCTGTCCCTCACTGACCACGTCCACCCGTTGGCTCTCATCTACCCCTCTGGCACAGGGTGACTCCCAAAGTCCCTCCCCCAGCTTCCCTCTCTCAGCACCTCCTGTTCCCCATTTACAGAGCTAGTCAATTGAGGAAATCTTTCTCAGGTGCAGGTGCAAGGCTCTCAGCTCCTCTCAGTCTGAAGCTGTCATCTCAGACTCAACATGTGGAAAGTGGAAGTTACTCATTTTCCTCCTCAAGTCAGCTCTTTCTTCTGACTTGTCTATTCCTGGCTGTGACACCCTCATCCTTACAATTATCCAGGTCTGAAACCTCCTTCAGGCTTTTACTCATCCCTTTCCTTCACCCTCGACCTCTACCCAAACTCAAGATCATGGCATTCCTTCCTTAAAAACGTGTCTTGCAATTGTTTCTTCTATGGATCCCTATTGCTGCGGAGCCGATGGCCTGGTTCAGACCTTCATCATCTCATGTCATGACCAGGGCTTCTGGCTGACCTCTCTCCCCACCAACGATTCGTGTAATTGCTCTAGGCGTAAGTTTATTAAAAACTGCTCTGCTGATGGCATCATTCTGATACTCAAAATTTTCAGTGCTTCCCTAATCAAAAAGCCTGGCAAACTTCTCTCACTTACCAGTCCTAATAACTGGTCATGTCAGAAATGATCATTCACTGCCCTACTAGAAACTTCCTGGCTTTCCACTGCTCACAATGATCCTTAATATGACCTAGACACACAGACTTACATACATACATGCACTCTGCCTTGGGAATTCCTACTCTTTCTGAGCTCAGTTCCCCGGTCAGAGAGGGTTATAGTACTTCATACTTGTCTTAAAACCCTTACCATGATTGTAATTCAACTGTGTAATCAATGATTTCATGTTACTCTTCCCTATTAGAATATAAATTTCATAAAGTGAAGACTGGTTGGTCTTGTTCAGACAGACATCTCTCCTTGCCTGCTGTACGGGAGACATTCAGTAAATACCTGCTGGAGGGATGGATGAACTACCAGTCACTGAGCACCAGGGTCTCTGTCAGGTGCTTCATCTCACAGTAACTAACTACTCCCCTATTTACAAGCCAGACTTTGAACAAGTGACTGAAGCTCAGTTTCCTTATGTACAGTATCATATTAAGTACCTTCCCTGTGTGGTTTAACTGAGATCAGGTATTTGGAGGGTTGAACTCGGAGCCTGGTTTATAGAAGGGGCTAAAGCAACATTATGTCTTCTCATTTTCCCCTTGTTTCACCTTATCCTTGTTCTCTCCTTTTCCTTCCCTTCAGAGTCTACTCTGATTCCTGTTCCAATTCCATGGACTCATGCTCACCTACCAGACCTCACACCATCAGGAAATTCCAAACCTCCTTACAACATTAATATCAGAGATCACTGGCAAATCTGCCACACTCCTTCTGTTTGCCATGTGGCAGCAGAGGGGACACATCATTCTTCATCCACCTCTGCATCTCAAATCTGTGAGTTCTACTGCACTAGAACCTTGTAAAGGGCCCTTAGGAACCCAAGTCATGTCCCAGGTCTCCTGGTAGGAGAATATCCAATGAAAGTTGAGTATGAAGGGATTCAGAGGCTTGGTTTTCAAGGTCAGTAGAGGCCTGGTAATGTGGCACTATCGTTCAACTTACTGGGGATTCTCATAGGGGAAGATAATGGGAAAGACAAGTTAACATTTTTGAGTCCCTGCTCTGTGCCAAGTCCTGTACTTGACAATTTACATACATCGGCATCGTCACAAACCCACTTGGGGAGGTAGACCACATCATCTCCATTTCAGCTCCACTGAGTGGGTAAGAAAGGCTTTCTAGAGGTACTCACTTCCTTGTTGTCTCCTCATACTTTTAGAAAAGTTTTAAAAAATCATCACCACTAGACATTCTCCAAGAGAATCAAGGGTGTAATACTCCAATCTACCCAAGGTACACCCCATAGGGAGAACCCCCAGAAGGAAAGAGACTATTTCCTTTGGGCAAAGCCATCATGGCCATTAAGAGGTGGATTTAACATCCAATTTTCCCCGGACACCTCAGCTCTACACAACACTTTGATCAACCTGACAAAGCTAAGCAGGCCCAGTACTGAACACGGCAGTCCACATGGTATAGCAGGTGATGCGGCTAATTCATCAAGGAAGCTGACTGCATTTTTGGCTTTCAACGGATTATTATAAGCAGCCAATGGAAAAAGAATTTTTTTAATAATAAAAAATCACTTGGGCCCCCAGAACCTGCTGTGTTGTGTCTGTATATTTCCAAAGCACTTAGGATGTATGAGAGGTGTTATTTAAGGCAACAAATAACAACATTTAAAGGCTTTCCTGGAGAGTGTGATCAGCTTTGTATAATCCCCTGAAACTGTTCTCAGCGTGGATGCGTGTGTGGGGGAACAGGTCTCTCAGAGTCTGAGGGTGGGTCCTGCTGGAGGGTGGGGCCCATGGTTGGCAGATCTGAGCTCCCAAGCATCTGCTCAGAAGCACCACTGGCCCAAACCGGCTCCCTTTGGACTTGCTGGAGGGTTGAAATCCACTACCCCCAATGCCTCCCACCAAAGGGCTTCTTTAGTCATTAACACCATAAAGATAAATCAACTAGCTTTCTCCCGTGATGGTAAGATCCTGAGATGCCTCAAAGCAAAGGGAATTTGGACTGGAAGGAGGAGTCTGAAGGAGAATGTGGCACTATGAGGAGAGGGTCAGAGTTGATGGGCACAATGAGGACATGCTTCCACAGAGAGAGGACAAGGAAGGAGAGGAGATGGGGGTACAAGCCTACTGAAATCTTCACACCCTATTATTGGCTTCTGGAATCAGCCCTGTCAGCTTCCTCATCCAGTGGCTTTCTCCCTTCCAACCCCAGCTCGGCCTGGCCCTGGCCTTTCCTCCAACTTTTACTATTTCTTGTCAAGTCCAACCATCATTCTTTTCCTCAAACTCATAAACCAGCCCACCTCCTCCCCAGTGGGTATCCTTTCTTATTAAAGGATTTTAACAATTAAACAACTGAACATCATGTTCAATTATGTTCCACTCCAGATGTGGGCCTATCTAGGCATCTTGAAGGATCCTCGGGCCACCTGGGGCCTACTTTGAGAAACCAAGGGCCTCTTGGGGAAGACTTCATCCTACAGAAAGGAGGCGCAGGGGACATGAGGAGACGACTCTGTTGGAGTCAAGAGAGCAGAGCGATTCTACACCCAGGCCTACATCTGCTTTCTGGAATTCACGCCTGAGCTCTGGAGTATGGGGCCTGTTGTAAGAGAGGAAGTCAGCATCATGGAGACGAGAGGAATGATAATGATGGTGGTGGTGATCATGAAACACAGCTCACTAACAGCTATACTGGGCTTAGGGAGGTATGAGGGTGGTAGCATGGGACATGGGGCTACTACAACCTTGGGTCGGCGGCAGTTGCAGTGGAGGCCTTCATCCTGCATGGACACGGGTGGCCTCCAGCAGCAGCTCTAGATGAAGGCCATGAGGAAAATGTCTGACACACCTCAGAGGGATCACGAGGTACAGCCTGGGGAAGCCTTGTTATACCTGTGAGGCATCCTCTGTGGACTCCCAGAACCACTTAGGAGGTACAGGAAGGAGGCTGGAATTACCAAAGAATGAGAAGGTGCAGTGGCAGAGAAATCCTGAAGGATGACATGACAGAAATCCTGATGGCACTATTTCTGCCCCCTCTACTGGCGTGGCTTGGCAAGTTAGGTATCTGACTTATGAAGGGAGAGTGGGCCTTATGGAATCTTGTAGTTGCTTCGGCTCACAACTCTGTCTTTATACAAAGACAATTTTTCTAAGAAAGCTGTTGGGAAACCCTAGGCAAATTTCTAAGGGAAAATAAAAAGGGTATGTTTTCTCTTTGCCCGAAAACTTCACACGACACTCAGCAGCTTCCCAATCCACACTGACACCTTCTTGGCGAAACCCAGAGAAGAGTCAGCTCGTGGCGCAAATATTCAAACGTTTTCTTTACCATAAAATCATAATGTTTCCCAGATGTGGCGTGGTGGGAGTGGGCACTCAATCAATATGGATGGAATTAGTTAGTTCGTTACAGTCTCAGTGATCTCAGTTCCTGAAATTGTGGGGTAGCTTATAAAAATAAAACTCTTCTCACTAGCTAGTGGTTTCTACATTTCACCAAGATGATGCTGGTTGTTAGGGATTGGTTTCAGGTTTAGCCTCAGGCTTCCATTGTCTAATTAGACACCACCAACCTCAGCATAAAACTTTGCACTATGGTTAGTAAACAAGGAATAAAAAGAATATTTAGCTTCAGTGAGAGGCCTTCCCTCCTCTTACCCTTTGGAACACCCACAACTCAAATTATCTGTGATGAGGTCAGCATAACCTTGTTTCCTCTGCATTCCCTCCCGCTTTCTGGGGGCACTGCTTGCCCACTCTGTGTTGGGTGTGTCACACAAGCGTGTCTCCCTGTGAGCTGAAGGGAAGGGAACCGAGCACCAAAAGAATTAACTATTCTGCTGTTGTCACCAGCGAATCCTTGAATCACTCTTACTCTTCTTGCCTCTCCATTTCCTACTGAAACCTCTAGTCATCTAGGACTCTGGTGCCTTCTCTCCTGTCTTCTGTGTCTCCAAACACATCTTTCACCTGAATTCGGTGGCAAAGCCAAAGGATAGCTTGGGGAGCGTCAGCCCCATCTTCCATCAGCCTCTCCGAACCCAACTCCGGTTTTAAACAGATACTATTACTGGACAAGAACAATTGGTATTTTATCAATGAGAAAGAAAAAGCATCTTTACCAAATGTTACTCCTCTTATTGATCTGCTACATATACTGTCAAACAAAACAGAGCAGAGTTCCACACAAATGCTCCTTCAAAACAAGGCCCTTGACCCATTACTAACCAGATTCTCAGCTCCTGGGCAAATCTCCCACCCTGCTTAACAAACATACTTCTGCTCGAGCGTAATACTTCACTCCTTTATGTAGCTGGACCCTTGGTCTGCCTGCTAGCCCAATTCCCAAAGGAGGGGGGGATATTATGTCATATTTTCTTGAAGCCATTTCATTGTTGTTGCTATTGTTGAAGAGAAGAAAATAGTACCCTCTTTCGGCCATTCCAGTGGCATCCCCCACAACTCATTTGACATATATCTTTCAGTTCACTTGTCATATTTGCCAAACTTATATTTACATCCATAATAATAAAAATACTATTTTATGTGGCTTTAAATTTACCTATATGGTATCATAATGTAAATATCATGCTGTTGCTTGTTTTTTCTGTCATTATTTTACTTTTATGTTGATAAAAATGGTTGTCTTTCATTCCATTTAACTGAGAGAGTATAATCCCAACATGCTACATTTCATCTATCCAATTGCATACCGTTGTTTTATTTAAATGGACTACATTTTCTTTTTTCCCTATTAAAAGTGGAAGAGAGAGAATTGTGCTTCCAGTCAAGCTAATGTGCCATGGACTGGATTTGCCTTCCTGCCTGAAACAACTAAATACTAGAAAAATTCAATGAAACGGTAATTTTGAAGACATTAAACATCAGGCAATGAAGGGAGTCATCCCTGGGAGACGGGAAACAATGAGGTGAGCCCAAAGACTGTCCGAGCATACTGCCCTGAAACCATTCCAAGGACAAACAGAGAGCTCTCTGATATGAGGAGATGAAGCAGAGAGTCCTGCGTACAAAAGTGGCCAGAGTACACAGGACAGAGCCCAGGCGAGAGAATTCCGGAGGTCTGCGGAGGGCTCCCCTGAGTCCTCAGCAGAGAGGTGGTCAGTACATGCACGTGAGGAAAGTGCTACAGGCCAGGAAAGAACCACCAAAAAGATTAAAAGGACAGTGCCCAGTGATCATACAGGGCTTATAATAGTTTCAGTTCCCCCTAGCCACATTGGAAAATCTTATAATTGATGGGCCACTGGTTTGAATATTCAGAAGAGCTTTGCTTCAGTATCGGAGAGTAACTATCTTTAATTAAATACTGCCCCAATCCATCTAATGAATCTTAAAAGCAAGACCAGAAAGCATTATTCTGTGTCAATGTAGCCTAACTGTATCCTATGAAAAAAATCGAGAACATTTATAAAGATCCAAAACTTATCTGGTACCCAACAAGGTAAAATTGACAATGTCTAGCTTTCTATAAAAACTTTTATCAGGCATGCGTATCTTAAGTTATCAGGGAAACGCAATCTATGAGAATGACTAAATCCACAGCCCTGACAACATCTAACGTTGACAGGAATGCGGAGCCACAGGAAATCTCGTTCATTGCTGGTGGGCATGCAATGTGGCACAGCCACTTTAGAAGACACTTTGTGGGCGTCTTACAAAATTAAACACGCTCTTACCATGTGATCCACCAATTAGGCACCTTGGTATTTACCCAAAGGAGTTGAAAACATGTCCACACAAAAACTTGCCACTTGGGTTTTTATAGCAGCTCTATTCATAACTGCCAAAACTTAGAAGCAACCAAGGTATCTTTCAGTAGGTAACTGATAAACTATGGTACACCCAGACAATGGAATATTATTCAGCACTAAAAAGAAATGAGCTATCAAGCCATGAGAAGACATGGAGGAACTGTAAATTCATATTAAGAAGCCAGTCTTCAATGGCTACATACTGTATGATTTCAAAAATACAATGTACGGGGGGCGCCTGAGTGACTCAGTTGGTTAAGTGTCTGACTTCAGCTCAGGTCATCATCTCGTGTTCACGAAGAGTTTGAGCCCGTGTCAGCTCTGGGCTGCTAGCACAGAGCCTGGAGCCTACTTCAGATTCTGTATCTCCCTCTCTCTCTACCCCTCCCCTGCTTGTGCTCTGTCTCTCTCTCTCAAAAATAAACAAACATTTATATATGTTTATATATGTGTGTGTATACAAACACTTATGTGTGTGTGTTCCAGAACAGAGTGTTCGGGAAAAGAGAAAACTATGAAGACAACAGGAAGACCAATAGCTGCCAGGGGTTAGGGTCAGGGGGAGGGAAAAGTAATCAGTGCATGGAGGATTTTTAGGGCAATGAAACTACTCTGTGTGATACCATATGATGGATATACGCCATTTCACGTTTGTCCAAACCCACAGAATGTGTAACAGGAAACGTGAACCAGCGAAGAGTAAACTATGGACTTGAGGTGAATACACTGTGACTGTGTAGGCGCATCACTTGTAACAAATGTCCCCCCCTGGGGGAGGACGCTAATAATGGAGGAGGCTATGCATGTATGAGGGCAGATGGTATAGGGGAAATTCTGTACTTTCTCTCTACAAAATAAAGTCTATCAAAAACAGTTATCAAGCATGAGAAGCAGCAGAAAAATCTGGCTCATAATGAGGAGGTAAATCAATCAATTGAAACCGAGCCAGGACTGACATAGATGTTAGAATTAGTAGACAAGAATGATAAATACAATTTATAATTGTATTCCATATGTTCAAGAAGCCATAATAAGAAAAGAAAAGCTATGGGAGATATTGGATGTGTGGAACAAAGACCTGGGAATATTTTTAAAGCCCCAAATCAAACCTTTACAGATGAACACACCAAGGTATTAGATAAAAAATACACCAGATGGGGTTAATATCAAATTAGAAATTGCAGGAGCATCTGGGCGGCTCAGCTGGTTAAGCATCTGACTTCAGCACAGGTCATGATCTCACAGTTCATGGGTTAAAGTCCCGTGTCAGGCTCTGTGTTGAGAGCTCAGGGCCTGGAGCCTCCTTCGGATTCTGTGACTCCTCTCTCTCTACCCCACCCCCACTTGCACTGTGTCTCTCTCTGTCTCTCAAAAATGAGTATACATTAAAAAAAATTTTGAATTAGAAATTCCAGAATATTAGACTAGCAATAAAAACTATCAAAATGGAACACAAACAGAAGAAAGACTATCATAATGTGAACAAGGCATCAGTGAACTGTAGAACTCCAAGTAACTTAATACGCATATAACTGATGCAACTGGATGCTCCAAAGGAGAGGGGTGGACGTGAACATTATTTGAAGAAATAATGGTCACAATTTTTCTAAATTTGAGAAAGAAACTCAGCGAGACCCAAGCACAGGAAACATGAAGACAATAGCACCAAGACACATCACAACTCAGTTGTTCAAAACTACTGATAAAGGAGAATCATAAAAGCAGTCAGAGAAAAAAGATACCTGTACAAAGGAACAGAAATAGATATATCCAATGTTTTGAAGAAAACAATGCAAGTAAGAAGACAGTGGAACAACATCTTCAAAGCACTGAGTGAAAAATCTCTCTCCCAAATGGAGGCAAAATACAAACATTTCCAGTCATTCATAAGCTGAAGGAATTCATTAAGAGCTGATACACACCGCAAGATATGTGAAAGGTCACCTTTCAGGAAGAAGGAAAATGATACCAGATGGAAACCTGTATCCACACAAAGGAATGAAGAACTACGGAAATAATAACCTGGTGGGTAAAACACAAAGGATTTATTTCCTTACGAAAATCTCCTTAAAAGATAATTAAGTGAGCAATGTATAGAACTATTGAATCCCTATACTGTCCACCTCAAACTAATATAACACCGTGTGTTAATTACACCAGAATTTTAAAAAACAAATAAGGGGCGCCTGGGTGGCTCAGTTGGTTAAACGGCCAACTTCAGCTCGGGTCATGATCTCACAGTCTGTGGGTTCGAGCCCCGCGTCGAGCTCTGTGCTCACAGCTCAGAGCCTGGAGCCTGCTTCGGATTCTGTGTCTCCCTCTCTCTCTGCCTTTCCCCTGCTCACACTGTCTCTCTGTCTCTCAAAAATAAATAAAAACGTTAAAAAATTAAAAAAAAAAGATTCTCTCTCTCAAGAGAGAGAGACTAATTTAAAAAACAAATAAAAATTAAATAATAAACAATAAATAATAATAATAAAACAATAAAAATTAACATTAAAAATTGTAAAAATTACCTTTTAAAAAGGTAATTGCTTAAACAACAAGAGTAATGATTATATAATGAGCAGCTTATAACATATACAGAGGTAAAACGTATAACAAAATAGCACACAACTTAGAATGGGAGAAAAGGAAGTGTGGCTGGAAGGCTCTTGTACTACGTGGGACATGGTGTGCTATCACCCGCAGGAATATTAGGCTAAGTTAGAAATGCGTGATACAAACCCTAAAGCAACCCCTATAATGACAAAACAAACAGCGATAGATAAAAAGCCAGTAAAATATCTAAAGCAGAATAATGAAAAAAATACTCAATTAAATCAAGAGTCTTCAAAGAAGAAAAAGAAAAAAAATGCAATGGATTGGACAAACAGAAAGCAAATAGCAGGTTGGTAGGTTTAAACTTAACTATATCAATAATTACATTGACTAACGTCTAGCAACTCCAACTGAAAGGCAGACAGAGTACAGCACAGAGAATACAGTCAGTGACACTGTAATAGCATTGTATGGTGATAGATGCTCGGTACGCTTGTGGTGACCACAGCACAATGTACAGAAACGTAGAATCATGACGTTGTACATGTGGGACTAACGTAACACTGTGTGTCAACTATACTTCAAAAAAAAAAAAAGTAGAGATTAAGGGGGGATTAAAAAAACAAGACCCAATAACATGCTGCTTCCTAGAAACTGACTTTAAATATATAATGAGAAAAATAGGCTTAAAATAACCTATTATTCATTCATTATTATTTCATGGAAAAGATATTATCATGTGAACACCAATCAAAACAAATGGAAGAGCTATATTGAGACAAAGCAGACTTCACTGCAAAGAATGTTAACAGGAGGAAAAAAAAGGTCATTTTATCATTATAAATGGGTCAGTTTTTATAAAGGACATTATTTAATATACATGCACCTAATGACAGAGAGTTAAAATACATGAATCAAAATTGAAAAAAATGTAGACAAATCTGCATTGTAATGGGAAATCTCATACCCTTTCCAATAGTTGATAGAATATAAGAAAATTAATACTATTAAGCACCTCAACCTAACTTTTATAGAACATTCCAGCCAACAAAAGTAGAATACACATTCCTTTCAAGTGCATGTGGAACATTTACAAAGATGGGCTGTATTCTGGACCATAAAACAAATTTCAACAGATTTGAAGATTCAAGTCAATCAACATATTAGTCATTAGAGAAATACAAATTAAAACTACAATGAGGTTCACATCTATTTGAAAGGCTAAAATTAAAAAGACTGACCATACCATGCACACCAAGCATTTGGAAGGATACAGAAGAACTGGGCTTCTCATATACTGCTGTTGTAAATGGAAAAGTATACAAATCATTTTGGAAGACTGTTTAGAAACTCCTTAAAAGGCTAACCATATAAAAGAATATCCAATAGGAAAAAAGCCGTCTCATTGACAAAATGGTGTTGGGAAAACTGGACAGTTACATGCGAAAGAATGAAACTGGACCACTTTCCTACACCGTCGCAAAAATAATTTCAAAATGGACTAAAGACCTAACTGTGAGAACTGAAACCATTAAAATCCTAGAAGAGAACACAGGCAGTAACTTCTCTGATATCAGCCATAGCAACTTCTTTCTACATATGTCTCCTGAGGCAAGGGAAACCAAAGCAAAAATAAACAGTTGTGACTACATCAAAATAAAAAGCTTACACATATAACAAAGGAAACCATCAACAAAACTAAAAGGTGACCTAGATAATGGGAGAATATATTTGCCAATGACATATCTGATAAAGGTTTAGTATCACAATGTCTAAAGAACTTACAAAACTCAACAACCAAAAAAACCAAATAATCCAATTAAAAATGGGTTGAAGACATGAACAAACATTTCTCTACAAATAACTTCCAAATGGCCAACAGACACATGACAAGATGCTCATAACTTGTCAGGAAAATGCAAATCCAAACTACAATGTGCTATTACCTCACACCTGTCAGAATGGGTAAAATCAAAACCACAAGAAACAATAGATGTTGGCGAGGATGTGGAGGAAAAGGAACCCACTCGCACTGCTAGTGGGAATGCAAAATGGTGTAGCCACGGTGGAAAATAGTATTGAGGTTCCTCAAAAAGTTAAAAATAGAAATACCTTATGATCCAGCAATCACACTACTGGGTATTTACCCCCAAAATACAAAAACACTGATTCAAAGGGATACATGCACCCCTATGTTTATAGTAGCGTTATTAACAATAGCCAAGAACTGGAAGCAGCCCAAGTGTCCACTGATGGATGAATGGATACAGAAGATGTGATACACACACACACACACACACACACACACACACACACACTGGAATATTATTCAGCCATAAAAAAAAACAATGAAATCTTGACCTTTGCAACAATATGAATGGAGCTACACTATTATGCTAAGTGAAATAAGTCAGTCAAAGAAAGACGAATACTATGATTTCACCCAAGAAAGAAAACACACAAGCAAAGAGAGAGAGAGAGAGAGAGAGAGAGAGAGAGAGGGCGGGGGGCGGGGAGAGAGAAACCAAGAAACAGACTCTTAACTGTATAGAACAAACTGATGGTTACCAGCGGGAATGTCAGTGGGAGGAGGAGCTTAACTGGTGATGGGAATTAAGGAGTGCACTTGCTGTGAAGAGAACCAGGTGTCGTACGGAAGTGTACAGTCACCAGAGATACACTGGAAGCTAATATAACACTGTTAACTGGAATTAAATAAAAACTTTAAAAAGTTAATCATATACCTACCATATGATCCAGTCATTTCACTCCTAGGTACGTACCCAAGAGAGATGAAAGTTTATGTCCATACAAAGGCTTGCACACAAATAATCATGGAAGCTTTATTTATAGTGGCCAAAAATTGGAAACAACACAACTGTCCATCAACATAAGAATGTATAAACAAATTGTGGTATTCCATGGAAAACTACTCAACATTAAAAAGGAATGGACTATTGATTCACACATAATGAATAACAAAATAATTTTGTGTGAAAGAAGTCAGACAAAAAAGATTACATACTGCCTAAGTTCATCTATATAAAATTCTAGAAAATGCAAATTAAGCTATAGTAACTGAAGCAGATCAGGGTTCTTTAGAAAGGGAAAGGGCATGGGTGGGGAGTGGGGAGAAAAGCATTATAAAAATATACGAAGCCTTTTGGGGGGTGATATGTTCATTATCTTGATTTTGATAATCAACGTTGCAGTGAAACCAAAATAAGGTTGCAGATGCAATTAAGTTTGCTAATCAGCAAACTTTGAGATGGGGAGAGAGCCTGAATTACCCAGGGGGACCAAACTGAATCATATGAGAACTTAAAAGAGAATCTTTCCTGGCTGTGTTCAGAGAGAAATGTCAGCATGCAAAGAATTTGACGCTCTGGTGCTAGTTCTGAAATTGGAGACACTGTACAAAGATCAGAGAGAGGCTTTCAGGAAGCAGAAAATGCAACTATTGCCCCTAAAAGGAAACTCTTTTAACACCTCAGGGAAGGAATGCATAGCTACAAACACCTTGATTTTAGCCCAGAGAACTGCATGAGGCTTTTGACCTGAAGAACTGTAAAATAGTAATTTGGGGTTGTTTTAAGTCACTAAATTTGTGGTGATTTGTTATGGGAATAATAGAAAATTAGCACATCACGCTTACCCTCTAGCTTTATAACCTCACACTTTAAAAAAAATTTTTTTTGAATTAATAATTTTATTTTTTAACATACAATTTTTATATTAGATTCAGGTATACAATTTAGTGATTAGACTAAAATTTTGGAGGTGATTTTCTTTTTTTTTTTTTTTAATTTTATAATAGTTTATTTTCAAATTGGTTTACATATAACACCCAGTGTTATATCTGATGGGTGAAATGGTTTCTTTTTCTGCACTTATTATTGAGATGATTATATATTTTTAATTTGAATTTCTCTGATTACTATTGAGTTTAGCCTAAATGCATAAATTGTATAAATTGTATATTCCAGTCATTCAATTATTTTTAAAGATTTGGTTATCTTATTATTGATTAGTAAAAGTTTTTATACACTGGATGCTATTCTTCTACTTATTTTATGTGTCATAAATCTTTCCTCCCTGTCTGCTCATATTTTAAAATTTTGTAACATCTTTTGTCACAGAGAAGTTTTAAATTTTATAGTCAAATTTATCTCTTGAAAAAAAACTGGGCGTGTGTGCTAAGAAAATCCCTCATTATGCAAAGGTCTTAAAAAAAAATCTACTGTATTTTCTCCTGACAGCTTTAAGTGATAGAGTTCAGGGTGTATGCATATGTCCTTTATCAGGTATAATCAACTGTCTCAACCTCATTTACTAGGTAATTCACATATTTTGTTATTAATGATCCCACAAATATCATGCATCAAGTGCCTGTGTGGCTCTCTCCTAAGTAAACCAATCAAATTGCTTTAAGGGCCCACCCTACTCCAAAATGCCCTCACCTTAACTAATTACACCTGTAATGGCCCCATAAATTCACATCTTGAGAACTTCAACACATTTTTTTTTGAGAGACACAATTTTGACCAATAATAGAAGTATTACATCTCTTCTTTTACTCAAGCTTCTTTTTTGTACTTCAATAACAATTATAAATATTGCTCCACAAATCTTACCCATCACTTGTCATTTTTATTTCTAGGTAACTTTATAGTGGTTTTGCTATGGACAGTAAGATTGTTCTACTGCCTTTCATTAATTGATTAGTCACTAATGTGTATGAATTGTATTGATCTCTTTATTTTGATGTTTTCTCCAGCAAACTTGTTAGACTCTTTTTGTAGTGTTAACTGATTTATTAGGTGTGTGGAAACATGAATTTTAAGTTCCATATTCTATAATACAGCCAAGGCTAGAAATAATAGTGGACTATAGAAAGTACAGGCTCGGTTGGCAATTTAAATGGAACATTTGAAAAGTAGAATGCTGATTTATGTGCTTTCAAAAGACAAATACTCAGCTAGTTACTACATATTCCTAGATGGTAAGTAAATGGTTAGTGAATACTTACAAATCGGTTACATTAAAATTTAAGTTATATTAGGTTAAGAGCTTGCAAACAAAAATTCCATTTTATTTCCAGTTTGCTAGAAGTTTTAAAAAATGATTTATTTTGAACTTTTAGTAAGGTTTCTTCTTCTGCACTTATTATTGAGATGATTATATGTTTTCACTCTTCTATTAATGCAAATTTTATTGATACATTTTCTAATGCTGGCAATTTTGAATTTCTGGGATAAGCTATATTTGATCAGTAGTTTTCATTTAAAAAATAAACTACTGAATTCAAGTTGTTAATGTTATACTTAGAAATTTTTGCATGTATGCTTTCAATAAAATTGGTCTATAATTTTCTTGTCTTGTTCAATGTTTGTCAGTTTAGGTATCAAGATTATACTGGTTTCTAAAGCTAGTTAAGGTCTCTTCCCAATTCTCTGGAAGAATTTTAAGTTATGGATTATCTGTTTTTAACTACTCCAAATCACCCCTCCAATTTGACCCTGGCATCTCATCGACTTTTGCACTAAAATATGGTTATAATGGTTATAATATGGTTATTAAAATATGGCTATAAATATATTAATTTATCCCATGGTTTTGCTCCAGTTTTTATAAATCTGCCATTCGTTAATTTGCTCACCATGGGGCAAAGTGGCTAAGTCCTTTATTCAAGGAGCTCGGAAACTAGGTTGATATAAACTGTTCTTCTATAAACTGTTATCCTTCAAGACTATAGTCCAAATATCATTTTCTTTGCAACAGAACAAAAAAGCAACCATAAAAATTGTCTCTCAGCCTTGTCTTATATAAACTAATACAGGCTTTACACTCCTTTAATAAGTTTACACTCCTTTCTGTTCCTTTCTTTTGTACATAACCCTAGTGCAGCCTTGATTTAGAGATATCTGGGGAATTGCAACTCAAATCAAATCTTCTTCTCACTGTTGGTGGTTCAGATATCTATTTCCACTTTGGGGAATCTGGTGAGAATGGCTTCTGGGAAAGAAGCCATTGTGCTGACTACTGCCATTGAGACTAATGGAGTGAGGGGGTACGATTCTCTTGGTTCATTTCAATGAATACTAGAAGTCTACGATTCTGAGATTCCCAATACTATAACTGAGTGTACATGTGTGTCTTCCACTGATCTATATGAAGAGTTTAAGGGCAAGACCCAAACCAAAGTAGAATAAACTAAGCCTTACAAAAGGTTTTCTAAAGTCATGTTATTTTCTGTTCTCTTTGAGCTTTATGTTCTAGCCTGATTTCACAGGGACCATGGGTAATTAGAAAGGGGCCCTGACCTCATTCAGAGAGAGAGCCACATCTTCCTGCCCAGTCATGGATGTGGAGATGGCAGCCGTGTCAGTGAGAAAAGTCTCCGGGGTGCCTGAGTCAGAGGCTGTGAGGCACAGTGATCTCCCCTCACATGCAGACATGACTCTATGTCCAGGTTCTACTTTGGATGATCTGGGTTTGACTTTCGTTAGGAAAGGGAACTGTTGCTTTTCTTATACAGGCTTCAGTCAATTTGAATATGGAAGAAACAGGTTACAGGCTCTTTAAATGTTTACAGAGACTTTCAGAAGAACAAAGGAGCTCTCTTCAGGGTCAGTGCACTTGACCTGAAGCCCAGGGAGAGGAATCTTTAGGAGCCAGAGATGCATATGCAGGATTCCTTCAGGTTGCAGGGGCAGCTAGAGTAGAGACCTCTGAGAGCAAACCCCACTGTCAGGGTAAAAGTGTGCCCTGAGAAAGGACTAGGATGCTGGTCTAAGAGGAGCCGAGACTCCCCCAGGCTGGCCTGTCTCTCCTTACCGTAACCTATCTCTTCCTGGGTCTGTGGTCTGGATGGCCGAAGACAGACCAGCGTTAGATGTCCTGTGAATTGTGGCATAAGTCTGCCTTTACAGTTTGAATCAGAAATCTGAACTCTATAAAGCTCTTGTCCGGAGGAGTAGATTTTTTCATACTGTTTTCTCAGATGTTAATGTTTTTCTTTTAAAAAATATTATATACATATACATATGTATATATGTATATATATATATGTCTATCCTTTAGCTAAAAGCGGCAGAGATCCTGGATTCAAAGTAACAAGCAATAAAATATTTTTCTTACCAAAGAGAAAGTGTAAGATAGGGGGATTCAGTGGTTCAAGGACGTAAATTCAGCCATTTTGATACTTTTCCATCTTCAGTAAGTCAGCTTTCTTCTCAGATTAGCTTCTCTTGTGGCCACAAGACAGTTATGGCAGTTCACACCTGACAGGTCAACATGTAAAGAGGAATGTGTGTCTCTATGAGAGAAAACCTTTGTCAAGTGTCTTTCTTGTGAGAGAAATGGTTTCCCAAAAGTGCCCAGAATACTTCCGTTCAAATCTCATTGGCCAGAATTGTGTCACATTCTAAACCAACAACTAATATGGGAAATAAGACCACCATGTCTGGCTTAAAACAATCAAGACTGGGTCTGCAAGTGGGGCAAGACTCCCTTGAAGCATATGACTGAATGGAAGAGAATAAAATCAGGTATCTTCTTGAGATGGAGGAAGGGAATGAGATGGGAAATGAATACAGGCTAGGCAATCAATAGGGGAGGTACTACACCTGATTTCTCCTAAATAAGGGGGTTTCCCAACCTGGGTTCAGACTGGAAAGAGATTAATATTTGCTCTGGTGGTATTTGGAATAGACCAGAGACAGCCATCAGAGAGAAAAGTGGGTGTTCCAGCAGAGACAGAGATAGAGATCAATATGGTGCTACACATGGGCATTGGCTCATTTCCACTAGGGCGATTTCTTCAGCATTAGATGCTGCTGCTTCCATCTTTCTTGCAAAGTCTAACTTAATAAACCCAGAAGCAACTAGCTTTAAAATTGCTGTCATGGGGGCTTTGGCTCTTTTCAAATAGCAGGATTAACAGAAACCTCAGGAAACTGCCCCAACAAGGAGCCATTAGCCAAAAGCATTGACAGCTGGATGGCTGGAGTGAGGCCAGCAGGATGGATCTCTCCAGTTGTGAGAGGGTTGGATACAATTATACATATTTGGGCTTGTTGAAATCTTTAAGCAAAGCTGACCTCAGGAGCAGGAAAATATTCTGCTCCTACTCCATAGAGAGGAGGCTAACCTTGAAAGGGGGCCGGTAGGAAATAGAAGAAGCAGAAATTAAATTCAAAAGGTCACTCTTTAGTGATTCAGATTGCTTCAGACTACTTCTACTAAAAAATTTTGTATCACTGATATCATCATCATCAACTGGGAACTTGGTGGGAATGCAATTTCTGAAGCTACACCCCAGACCTACTGAATCATAATTTCTGGATTAGAGGCACACGAATCTGTTTTAATAAGTTCTCTAGTCGGTTAAGCATCCAGCTCTTGATTTCGGCTCAGGTGGAGGCTCATGGTTCCTGAGATCTGACAGCACTGACAGTGAGGAGCCTGCTTAGGATTCTCTCGTTCCCTTTCTCTCTGCCCTTCACCTGTGCCCATGTGCTCTCTCTCTCTCTCTTAAAATAAGTAAATAAGCTTAAAAAATATATAAGCTCCCTAGGAAATTTTTCAAGTTTAAGAGGCATTGTTTTAGCTCCATGTTGTCCCTGTGGGTTTTCTTAGAACATTGGTAGATCTGAAGGGGGTGGGAGTGGTTAGGGCGGTGGTAAAGGTTCCAGATAACCTGCTTTGGAAGGAGATGGTTAACTAGCTGGAAAAAAATAAAAGTGGTGAAGACAGGCAGGGCAGAGAAGAGACAGATCAGTAACATACTCTAAATGGGTGTTTGCTGTGCTGGAGAGCTCATTGATCTCCAGTAAAACCCAGTGTGGATCAGCAGTGTGGTAGACACTACATGGGAGGACTTTTATGAAGAAAAAGCTATGTATACTCAGGGCCGTTGCATACGTCTGCTTGGCCGTGCACTGTACAATTTTAGGAGGAACCTAGGTACCATTGATATCCTTGAGTTGCACGACACGGAAGCCCTGCTGATATACTCCCGAGGTCAAAGCATTTGAGATCTAGAAAGGACCATAAATCTCAATCCTCCAAAATACAGACCAAAAGAAGTGAAATGATTTGATCAAGATCACATAGCAGACCAAAGACCTTGAAATCCAAATTTCTACCTTAGGACATCAGTCTTTAGAGAATAATTCAAAGGAGATAATAAAGTCAAATGTTGAAAAATATTAGTTTCATCTCAACAACAATAAAAACAACAAAAAAACAACACAAGCATCTAAGAAGGGAATAGCTAATAAAATTACTTTAAATTCACCAGCTAAAACATTATATAATGGTTAAAATTACATTTATGAAGTAGATTTTATATGTATATACACATACACATGTACATGTATATGTTAGTATATACGCATATATTTATTTGTATAAATTATCTGTGTATAAACGTGTACCTTACCAGTCATACAAATGAAGGAACTCTCTTATACATTCCAGCCCTAACAGATGTTCCTTATCTCCAACTGGAGACAGATTTGGCACCAAATGGTTGTGATTCTTGATTCTTTTCCCCTGCATAGCTGGTGGCGTTCATACAGTTATACATATATTTATGTGTTTATCTGTGTATATACATACAGTTATGATGAAATTCATCTTTCCTGGCCCCCTCTCATATCTATGAGTGAAGGGTGGAAACTAATGATGCAAAGAAAAATAAGCAGCTGTAGTGTAACATTTAGCAAAACAGATTTCTAAAGTTTATGGCCTTCGCATGAATATCTCTGGAAGTATGTACCAGCATCTATGCGCTCTCTGAGCAGTCCAGAAGAACATGTCACCCAACCACATTAGAATGAAGTTTTGCTCAACCAGTTTTGCAGAATGGGTAGAGAATATACTGCTGTTTACCTGGTTTTGACAACCTAATACAAGTCACCTAAATTAAGCACATGATGATGCCAGAAGAGGTCTTTAGCAAAGGATTTAATTAAGACTCTGAAAAAAAAATTTTAAGCTTTAAACCAAACTTGCTTATGGTAGATACATACATATCAAAAAGCTACAAAACATTAAAGTGAGTAACAGAACGAGGTCTGGCTCCATCTGAACCCTGCTTTAGTTCATGCTCCATAGATCCCCTTCCACATATACTATACTGCCTGATCTACATTTCCTTTTTTTTTTAATGTTTATTTATCTTTGAGAAAGAGACAGAGCTTGAGTGGGGGAGGGGCAGAGAGAGAGGGGGACACAGAATCCAAAGCAGGCTCCAAGCTCTGAGCTGTCAGCACAGAGCCCGACACGGGGCTCGAACTCACAGATGATGAGATCATGACCTGAAGTCAGATGCTTAACTGACTGAGCCACCCCGGTGCCCTTGAGCCACATTTCTTATTAGAGAAAGTTCCTAGTCTTTGCTTAAGTCATCACAAAGTAGGGTCTTTAAGAACTAGTTGATTTACCTGTATTTCTCTACAAAATGACCTGTAAAATGCTGGGTGACTTGTTCTTTCTGTTAATCCCAAGAATAGGAATGGCTTTCCTTTATGACCCCAAGTACTATTAAAGCATCTGTACTCCCCTTGGTCTCCATAAGAGTTCTCATAGAAAGGAAATACCTAAATTTCCTTTGACAAGAACTGTAACTTCAAGGTTCGGCCTGAAGATGCCTTTCCATTCTATGTTCTGTATAATGCCATACACATCTCCTTAGGAGCAGCTCATTTGCATAACAGCACAGTCACCTCATACCCACTATCGTGTGGGTCACATGGGTGCCATGTGCAACTATTTATATGAAAGACTAGAAAACCCACCACAAAAACAATACTATTATAGAGGAATTACAGGTAAATTTCTCTTTTACCCAAGTTTGCCTACAACTATTTTTGCTTTTAAAATTTATGTAACATAAAATATAAATTTGGGTTATTTCCAGCAAATTGTACTGCCTCTAATATTCTCTGTTTGGATTCATTGAATACATTCCTCCAAAGGGGAGTTCATGGCTTCCCATCTACTGAATTCCAGGAACCCAACTTTTGGAGAATGTATTCCTACTTTCTTTGATCTCCTGGTTCTAATGAAAAATCATCTAAGATGCACAGTAGGAGGCATCAAGCTAGAAGCACTCTGTGAATCTTCTGAGTAGGTCTGGGTTGTCACTTCATTTAAAACAGCACAGAGAACTTCAGCCCAGCGAATGAAGGCTTCTACTGACACTAAGACAAGTACTGACACCTTGCTGGGGAGGTGGCAAAATCTAGGGGATATCCTCAGCAAGTTCTGGGCTTTAGAGACAGGAAGTTCCCTTGACAACTGTTGAGTTTCACAACATCATCTCTAGAAATAGGTCAGAGCTTTATATTATTTCTCCAATAAAGGATCTGGGAATTCACGAGAAGGGATAATTCTTACGGCTGTTTGATGAGCGTGCTTGACTCAGCAGACCAGTTCCCAGTGAAGTGTCCAAGTGATTTACGGACATCCAGGGAAGTAATATAGAAGCTCTCAGCAGAGACTACAAACTATGTGCCTCTTGTAGGTAACCCTCTCCACCTACTAAAGTAGGTTTTGAAAGCATTGCTATGCTAGACCCTCACAAAGTAGAGAGTCCAACGTTTCACCATTGCTGGTCATGGGTATGGCTACAGAAAGCACTTTAGGGTTGGTTGCCCAATTCACAAGGACCTCCACTCTCTGGGAGAGCTCTCATATACAGGTATAGCCCCAGAGGCTTTATTTGTTCTATAGGACCCTGCCTCTGAGCCCACAACCCCATCCAAGGATAAGGAGCTGATCAAGCTAGGCTGATCTGAGTCCTTCCCTAGGATGTAAGGGACAAAGGTCACTCCTTTGCTGATGGTGGGATCCAGGATGTGAGGCTTAAGAACTCTTTGACTATTTTTTCCTCATTGCAGAAGAAATTCCTTTATCACAAAAGAGAGGAAAGAAGTAGAAGCTGGAGATAGAAAAACTCCTAAGGTCACGTAAGTCCTTCATTTCAACGATTCCTGAGGCCCCTTTCCTCGTTAGTTGTATACACCATTTCAGTATTCATCCAATAAATTTCCATTTGTGTCTAAGATCGTTTCAGTTGGGTTCCTATCACTGGGATCAAAAGTGCCCTAATATAGGGACCTTTGGTGGTGGCAAATCCCACCCATCCATCACTTATGTGGCGAGAGGGACACATCTGATCAAGAGCTACTGGCAAGTGTCACCGGTTACTCTGTTAGGAAAGGTAGAGAAAGGACACCCTGCACTCAGCAGGGATCAGTCTTTCAGTGCATGGTTTTGTTTTGTTTTGTTTTATAGCTCACCTGAAAAAACAATTCCTTTCCATCTTTCTGTTCCAAGAGAGTCCTGTCATCAAGGTAACAGGTCTAGAGAAAATGAATTCTTTTGAGCTCACCTGCTGAATCCTTCTTTTGTTTTTTTTTTTTTTTTGCTTATTTTTTTAATGTTTATTTATATTTAAGAAAGAGAGAGAGAGAGAGAGAGAGAGAGAGAGAGAGAGGCAGTGAAAGTAGAGGAGGGGCAGGGAGAGCAGGCTCCAGGCTCTGAGCGGTCAGCACAGAGCCCAACATGGGGCTCGAACCCACGAGCCATGAGATCGTGACCTGAGTCAAAGTCAGACACTTAACTGACTGAGCTACCCAGGCACCCCTAGAATCCTTCCTTTGAGCGCTACCCTTTCCTTCACACTTTCGCATGTGTGATCAGTGGGACTGGGAGAAGGGAGAAGGAAGCAAGTCACCAAGGCACAAACTTTTAAGAGGTGCCCACTCTGAGGGCCTCACAAATGCTCTAGGCTCCCCCATCTGAGTGCTGGCCCCGATGTGCACACGTGCTGCATGTAGGTTCCTGACATAGGGTACAAACAGTCAACGTGGTGTGGTGTACAACAGTTAGACTGAGAACCAGAGAGCGGAATTTTCATCCTGGCTTCATCACTGACTCGTTGTGCTACTAAAAAAATAAAAAACAGGGGCACCTGGGTGGCTCAGTTGGTTAAGCGGCCGACTTCAGCTCAGGTCATGATCTCACAGTCTGTGAGTTCGAGCCCCGCGTTGGGCTCTGTGCTGACAACTCAGGGCCTGGAGCCTGCTTCAGATTCTGTATCTCCCTCTCTCCCTGCCCTTCCCCTGCTCATGCTCTGTCTCTATGTCTCTCAAAAATAAATAAATGCTAAAAAAAAATTAAAAAAAAATAAAATAAAAAAATAAAAAACAAAAAACAAAACAACAACAACAAAAACAACAAAAACAACCTCTGCAAGCTGTTTCCGTTTTAATTGGTAAATTAAGGATAACCACCTTCACCCTAGTTACTGGCAAAGAATAAAACAAGAATAACACAGAATTGTGTACAGAGAAGTTAAAAGACTGGTCTGAGGTTGTAAGATTTATTTGCTGGAGTGCTAGACCTAACCTCTTAGGCCAACCCTGGGTTTACTTGTTCAATTAATTAAACAAATGTGTAATGCCTACTGTGATCCAGACACCTAAGAAAAATCCAACGATGTCCTCTAGCTGGGTAAAATTAGAATAAAACTGCCACCAGCACCGTCGTATCCCCAGGCCCAGTGTGATCCCTGTGACCCACCTGCCTTCCACACCTAGATCGGAGCCTGCCCAGATCTCTCACATTTGACTTACTTGTTATTCAAGGTCCCTCCTGTCCAAAGGCCAATCAGCAGGAGGCCCAGAGTAGTAGCTGGGCTGACCCTCACAGAATCGTCTCAGGTAAAAAGGAATCAGTTCCGAGAGTCACCCACATGCTTGATTTACCTGGAGCCTCTTGGTCCCAGACCCGTGAGACAGAAGATGAGCAACTCCCAGTGAAATTCTTTATTGCTGTTTTTGGTCTTTCTTGACCTTCAGTGACATAATCTTATATGTTGAAGTCCAGAATAATTGGAAATAAAATGAAACCTCCTATGTTCAGAGTTCATAGCCCCTCTGGGTAGTGGCTGGGGACAGAACTGCACTGTATATTTAATACTCTGCATTAACAGACAACGTAGAAAGTCCCCTGCAAATCTCTGTCCCTGTGCTGCCCTATCTGGGGCAAGAGATGGCACCAATTTAACAAGCACAAGATGTAAATCACGTATTGAAATCTCTCACCATGGAAGGATGAAGATTTTCTGAAAGAATGAACTAGGCATTTTAGGAGTCAGTGTTCGTGTTTAAATGTTAAACATTTACATTTTACAACAAAGTGACATTTTTAAATGGGTTATATTGGCCATTTGCAGCCGTTACTCACTGCTGGCCACAGGCTTGGGGCTGGATCTGGGCGATGAATCAAAGACACCCTTTGTGTCATGTCACTAAGCAACTCCCTCCTCTTCTGTTGCTCCGGAGCCTGGGCTGGGCAAACAGCCTGTGCATCCACATGCTGGATTTACAGGTCTCCCTTTATGCCAGCCAGAGCTTCCCGAGGAAAAGGCAGCTGGGGCTGGGCTCTGGCCATGTCTCAATGACGTGCTAGCAGTAAAGCTTGGAGGAAGTATGGATTGACAGTCACAGTCAAGGTCAGACCTTGCCCTTTGTTACAGGCTCCCAAATCAGTGGTCTAGAATGATGCTTCCGTCTACAGAAGGCACACACATAGCATGCGTGCTAGTGTGACCCGTCTGCCACCCAAAACAGACATCATGAATTGATCGCGGTGCTCTTCCCTGCTGGGCCGGACACGGCCTCTAACGTGTACTAGGTACACATTCCCAGCAGCCAATGCCAACTTGGTCAGCTGGCACATGAGATGAACGCATTTGTCATCCCTGCCTCGGTCTATGGGCCCAAGTGTATTTCTCATCTCTGTTTCTACAGTAACACTGAAGGCTTCAGGAATTCTCTATATAGAGCTATCTCTGGTAACAACAATGGTTGTAAAGTTAACATTTGTGCTATTTGTGGGCCGAATACTTTACATGCTTGAAATCATGTATTCCTTAAAACTCCAACAATATCAGCATCATATACAACTAGTATCTGTCATTCATTAGATACCTACTGCGTACGGGGTAGCACGTGATGCTCTCACCCCACATATTCCCATCTCGGCATGAACTAAAACCTCAAAAAGAGTAAGAGAGTCACTCACAGCCATACGAACAGACGAAGAGTCTGGGTCCAACCCAGGAATGCATCATTCCAAAGCCCGTGGCCTCAAATAAGCACGAGATCTTCACCTTATGGCATTTCAACTCACTATTTTACCCCCTCTCATTTAGTTTTCATCTTTACTGCCAATGTTGCGGGGCTGTGGGGCGAGGCTCTACCAGAAACTGGCCCCAGAACTTTCCCTAACGTGCTCCTGCTTCTATGGCAACATTCTTTTACCCTCCTGTCCTCAGCATTCATTTCAAATAGATGAAACAGTGAACTTGCAGCAGGGAGAAGTGAAAGTACAGCCTTGAAAAAGTTGAATTAAAGACACTGTTTTAGGGGTGCCTTGGTGGCTCAGGAGGTTAAATGTCCAGGTCTTGATGTCAAAGTCATGAGTTCAAACCTTGTACTAGGCTCCATGCTGGTTGTGGAGCCTACTTAATTAAAAAATAATAATAATAAATTAGTTGATTATAAGATTAAAAAAAATAATGGTGCCTGGGTCACTCAGTCAGTTAAGCGTCCAACTCTTGACTTCAGCTGAGATCATGAACTCACAAGTTCATGAGATCAAGCCATCTGTCAGGCTTCTTGCTGTCAGCACAGATTCTCTGTCTCTCTTTCTCTCTCTCCCTCTCTCTATCTGCCTCCCCCCATGATCTCTTCTTTCAAAATAAATAAACTTAAAATTTAAAAAAAGACACTGTTTTATTCAGAACATGGTATTCTGCTAGCGAGGAGGGATGCCATGAATCCCCCTGGTGTGGACACCTGAACTGGAGAAGCTGGGGACTCCCCAAGCTTGGTGCCAAGAAAGACAGCTCAGCTTGTCGTGGGAACACAGAAGAATGAGCCACTGCAGCCGCACCTCTTCTCCTCTCACGCTGAAAACTGGGGCCATGTTGGGATCCCCTCAGTTTATTAAAGGTCTTTCTTAGGTCTGGGCCTTTACACCTGCTGTTTATTCTGCTAGGAACTGTTATCTGCCCCCTCCTCTATGATCTCTATCTCCCCCAACTCTGGCACCTTTCTCTGGCTGACTCCCACTCATCTTCATGTTTCAGTCCACCTGTCCTACTTCCTTTTATTTTTTTTTAATGTTTATTTATTTTTGAGACAGAGAGCAACAGAATGTGAGCAGGGGAGGGGCAGAGAAAGAGGGAAACACAGAATCCAAAGCAGGCTGTCAGCAGAGAGCCCGACACGGGGCTCGAACTCACAAACCACAAGATCATGACCTGAGCTGTAGTCGAACGCTTAACCGACTGAGCCACCCAGGTGCCCCTCACCTGTCCTACTTCCTTTGGAAAGCTGAGTTAGGTGCTAACTTTATATTCTCCTTCGCACCTAGCACTTCCTCCAGACCAGCATATACCACACGGTCTGCCTCCTCTACTTGACTATAAACTTTGTAAGGATGTGTATGTGTCTGATTTATATCCCCAACAGCTGGTATGGTCTCTGGTCCGTACTTAAAAAACAACTGATGAATAAACGGATGGTTGAATTGAATAGATGGATGAACCCACTATTGGGAAGCTAACTGGACTGGCACGCATAGAGAGAGTCTCCCCACCACACTTTTGTGCCCTGTTATCTGTAAGTGGCAGATTTCCCCAGGACTGGAGGAAATATGAGAGCAACTAGCACACCCCATAGGGAGTTTAGTGGTGAGATCTAAGGGTGATGGGAAAACACGCCCAGAAACTTTACTTTACTCAGATGCTGTCCATCAAATAATTCTGGATATAAAGGAAAGCAAGTGTAAATGATTACATCTTAGTTTCATTGCTTAGCATTGACAAAATCCATATCTGATATTGAAAGAAAAGTTCAAAATTTGGCTTTGGCATACAAATGTACATCGATTTCTCATAAATAGATATGTGTTCACCTATATAGGCCTATGGGCACCAAATGAGAATATTTCCAGAATCTAAGGACAGGATTTTAAATGTCATCCTCTTGCCATAAAGTGAATGAGATTTGCCAGCTCAAGCAAGAGGAGGAAGAAGGGGAGTTGGCTGATTCGCATAACTGGGAAGAAAGGGTGAAATGGGCCTCAAGCATGGTCCAAAATTCAAATTACATCATCATCATTTATTTCCTCTTGAAGCTTTGCTCATTTTCTACATTGGTTTCCTCCCCTTCTACTATAAATAGGCTTCCTCCATGGTCTGTATGCCCACAGACAGCCTAGACTTTCACCTTTCTGGCTTGGGAACCCTGAAAGACAGAGTGCCTCTCTGTGTATAAACTCCTAGGAAGGATAGCAACTGGTGCTGCTAGGGTCTCAGGCCCCCACCCCTTGACTCAAGCACTGTGGTCAGGAGGGTGGACACAATGAGCACACCTGGGCCATGTGTCCAGCTGTGGCATAATAAGAAATATATATATGGTTTCTACCTCCTATTTATGACACAGCACTCCTAGAACCCTTGTAATTCCTAGAATGATGGAAGTGAAAGGAATATAATATTTGGTCTTAATCCCTGGTTCCTTAAACAAGAGTTTCTAAGACCCTTGGAATCTCCAGAATGGTGTCTTATGTTAACAAGAAGACTGGTGGCTGGGGTCTCTAAGAGAGCTTCAGGATGGGCTTAGTTGCCAGAGGCACCAACCATGTAATTAAAGGACTGGAGCTTTCAGTCACACCCCACATCTAACTAATGATTTAATCAATTGTGTCTACATAACAGAACCTCCATAAAGCCCCTAAACAATGAGGTTCAGAGAGCTTCCAGCTTGATGAGTGCATTCATGTGCAGGGCAAGGGGAGCACCCCAAAGTCCATGGGAATGGGCGCTCCTGCACTTGGAACCCCTCTGGGACTTGCCCCATATACCTCTCCATCGGACTCTTCATTCATATCTTTATAATTAACCAGTAAGCATAAGTAAAGCATTTCCTTGCATTCTGTGAGCCACTATGGAAAATTATTGAAATGAGAAGGGGGACATGGGGTCCCCCAATTTGTAGCCAAGTTAGACAGAAGTATAGGTAGCCTGGGGACCCGTTAGTCGTGACTGGTGTCTGTAGGGGGGGCAGTCTCGAAGGACTGAGTCCTTTATCCATAGGGTCTGTACTAACTCCAGGGACTTAGTGTCAGAACTGAATTGAACCAGAGGACATTCGGTGGATGTCCACAGAGAATAGTACAATTGCTTGATACGGAAAACACACACATTGGGTATCAGAAGTGTTGAGAGTAAAGAATTCAGCCTTGTGGTCAAGGAAGCCCAAGGCTATGAGACTCGCCAAAACTACCTGGAAAGGAGTAGGGAAGAAAGTGGGAAGGGAGGGAAGAGATACAGGAATGATCTTGACTGTGGTAACAGACATATAAATTTATTGAAACTTATCAAAACATATACTTAAAATGAATGCATTTTATTGTATGCAAACTGTACCTCAATAAATTTGATTTAAAAAAAAAAAAAAACCGCTCTTCCAAAGAGCCTTCTCTGATTTCCCAAATAGATTAAAGCACCATCTCCACAAAACCTCCACTGGTCCTTATGTCTCTATTATAGAAAGTATCATAATGCTAAGATTATCTGTTCAGCTATCGGTCTCCCATACTATTCTATGAGCCTCTGGAAGGTAAGAACTATGTTCATTTTTTTTTTAATATTTATTTACTTTTGAGAGAGAGAGAGACAGAATTCAAGAGGAGGAGGAGTAGAGAGAGAGGGAGACAGAATCTGAAGCAGGCTCCAGGTTCCAAGCTGTCAGCACAGAGTCCAAGGAGGGGCTTGAACCCACAAACTGAGATCATGACCTAAGCTGAAGTCAGATGCTTAACTGAGTGAGCCACCTAGGTGCCCCAAGAACTATGTTCCATTTGACCACTGTATCTAGAAGAGCTGGTGCACTGCTCAATATATGGCAGAAAACTGAGTTCTGATAAATTTAGTTCTGTGTAACCATTCCCACAATCAAGATAAAGATCACTTCCTTCGACCCCCAAAAGCCTCTTTATAGCTCTTATACCACTCCCAGCCCTACACCAGCACGGACTTGCTTTTTGTCACTGTAAATTAGACTTGTCTTTTCTAGGATATCATATCTTGTACCTTTTGGAAATCAACTAAGGATGCTGGGTTTTGAGTGTGGTCAATATCTGTAAACTGGAAATTTCGTACATATGATCAGAACATAAATAAACAGCACAGACTAAGGAGATGTATAAGCCAGAAGCTAGCGCAATTGTAGTATGGCAACTTACTTCTCTCCTACTCTCCCCAAAAATTGGCAAACATCTTGGGAATGGCTTTAGCTTCCTACAGGTCACAGGATGTGATGATAAATTAGCTTCACTTAGGCTTTTAAGGAATAAAGATATTCTAGCTGACAGGTAGGCAGGCAATACATTCAAATTGAGTTTAAGGCAAAGGAGTGGAAATCAAAGAACTCTAGTGCCCATCAACTGACGAATGGATAAAGAAGTTATGGTACTTATATACAATGGACTACTACGTGGCAATGAGAAAAAATGAAATCTGGCCATGTGTAGCAACATGGATGGAACTGGAGGGTATTATGTTAAGTGAAATAAGTCAGTTAGAAAAAGACAGATACCATATGTTTCCACGAATAGGTGGACTTTGTGAGACTAAGCAAAAACCAGGGGGAGGGGAAGAGGGGAAAGGAAAAAAAGACACAGAGAGGGAGGGAGATAAAACAAAAGAGACTCTCAAAGACTAAGAAAAAAACTGAGGGTAAGGGGGATGAGGGAGGGGGGAGAGGGGGTGATGGGCATTTAAAAGGGCACATGTTGGGATGAACACTGGGTGTTATATGTAAACCAATTTGAAAATAAACTATTATAATAAAAAAAATAAATAAAAATTAAAAAAATAAAATAAAATAAAATCAAACTTAAAACAGGCAAATCTAAACTTCATTCTTTGGGATGCATACCTAGGTGGTAAAACAAAAGAAGAGAATAAGGGAATTATTACTAAGTTAAGATCGTGCTCTTAAAAAAAAAAAAAAAAAAAAAGAACTCTATATGAAAGAAAATGGAAAGATTCTTGGAAGGGGCAACGTCTGAGCTAGAATAAAATACCTGAACAGAGAGTAGTAAAGGGTATTCCAGGTATTAAGAACTTAAGTAAGTTTATTAAGTAATGTAAAAATGGCATCGTGTGGGTGGGAAACGCAGCCTGGTGCTGCTGGAGTGTCAAGTGCAAGGAGCAAGGTGGAGAATAAGCCGGGAGAAATCAGCGCGAGGCTCTGGATGAAACAGGTGGAGCAGGTAGGAGTGTGGGGGAGTCCTCGGCACCGCAGCCAGGACTCAAGGGCAGGAAGGCACGCCGCCTGTCTAGCAATTCTTCCTTTGCTTCTGACCGGCAGAAAACCTGGACCCGCCGTGGAGCAGAGCCAGTGGCCTCCAGCGTCCCTTCCAGCCACACGGCATCACCCTGGGGCCTGGGGGGTGTTCTCGAGCTGAACGCAGCAGCCAGGGGCGCTCCATGCCTACTGAGTGTCAGCTTGCTGGCTGCCTTGAAATAGATGACGAGAGAGACCTTTTGCTGGGTTTATCATGTATGTCCATATGGCCAGACTTTTTAAAATCTTTTTCTTAAAAAAAAAAAAATGAAAGAACGAAGAACTTTCCCCCCAAATAAAAAGTATCTGAAGCCTCAAAACACTAAAAAGATAAGGTTGTGATAGCTTCGTTGAATGCAGGAGGGGGACCTGGATTTCATTCCAGCCTCTCTTTCGCCAAAACCATACCTCTTGCTCTTTCAGCTCCACCTTCACAAAGGGCCGGGGTGGGGGGGGGGTCCTCCAGGGAGCCCCAGGGCTCTAAGGAGCACAGTCTGAAACCATCACACGACGCGACCTCCTAGGGCAAAAGGTCTGTGTCCGCACGGTCCCTGGGACCTGGAACCCTCAGTGAAGGGTGCCTGTTGCTAAGATCCACTGTGGTCTCTTCAGTTTACCTGCCCGTGTTAGTTCTAATCTCTGCTTCTCCCTGTGCCTGCCGAATGGGAGGTGAACTTGCCTTGCTCCCAGTCTGTTTCTCTCCCCACTCACTGTGGTTACTTCCTTCTTTTCAGAATATACCTCACCATGTTCAGTGTCTTGCATACTCAAGCCCTCTCCTGCACCCCCAGTTGTCCTCTGTCCACCCGCAGGCTTCGGGCTTCTCTTTGCTACGCTACTGGAACACATAGGCTCAGACCCCGCCTCTGGAGAGCCTGGCAGAGAGTGTGTTAGTCCCGTGAAGTCCTAGCGCAATTAAAGGAAGGCAGTGGAAGGGAGAGCCCAGCACAAGTGGGTGAGGGAGATAGTCTCCAGTGAGCCTGGAGACTGGGGACACATTAGTTCCATGCAGGGGACAGTTTGGAGCTTAGCCTATTGCTCTAGTGAGAAAAAAATCTGCCCCTTCAAGGCCCTGACTTCCCAAACCTGAGGTTCCAACAATCATGTATGAAAGAGTTAACTGGGCCACGTAGCTCTTTGTAAGGGATTTGCCTTTCTCATCTCTTCTTATATGAAACTCAACTTGAAATTTTATTCTTTCTCCTTGAAGTTCATCATTTCTGGATTTATTTGTTCCTTCTTTATACACAGAAACACCACATACTGGAATAACTGATATGAGGATACAAATCTTACTCCATTAATTCAGGTGTGCAACGTATTCACACAATTCTATTCTATTTTTTTAATGTTTTTATTAACTTTTGAGAGAGAGAGAGAGAGAGAGAGAGAGAGGGAGGGAGGGAGAGAGAGAACACAAGCACCAAGTGGGGAAGGGGCAGAGAGAGAGAGGGAGACAGCAATGAGCCTGATGTGGGGCTCGAACTCATGAACCATCAGATCATGACCTGAGCCGAAGTCGGACGCTCAACCAACTGAGCCACCCAGGCACCCTAATTTATTCTCTTTAAATATGAGTTCACTGTAGTCCTGCTCCCCAAACACTGGCAGACAGGAAATTCCATCCTGGGCATCAGGACTGTTCCTCTTCTGGCCTCAGGGTCCTAAACCACCTGTAATAGGCTTTGCTCCCGGCCCTTAGAAAAACTCTCCACTCCCTGACTCCAGTAGACCTGCAATCCCAGGATCCCGCAGAGCCCTCCTTAAGACACATTTTCAATTCTCTCTCCCCTCTATTATTATGAGCCTTTTCTGCCCGAATAACAAAAATAGAGACCAATTGTTAAAAATTCTCCAGAGCCAGGTAATGGGCTGCTTGCTCACAGCCTCACCTCATTTACGTGGCAGTGGCCTCAAGCACTCCCTGGGTGGACGCTGGAGTGCTGCAGCATTATCTGCTTCCTTGTAGAGACACGGAAAAGGAGGGAAGAAACCACTCTTTCAAGGCCACGCTGAGAACACCGACAGTTCTGCCTCGCTATGACCGCCTACCACCCTCGCCAGCCTCACCTCCGCCCTGTGATTTAAGGCCACGTCCCCTCTCCCTCTCAATGTTCCTCGGCTTCTGGGCCATTTCTCATGTTGTGGGCTGATTCAAGATACATTCCCAGGACCCTGGGGCATTTTACTCATAAGCATTCTGCTGTGGTACTTCCTCTGTTTCACTCCTCTCCTTCCTTCTGCCCCGCCCCCACCTGCTCTTTCCGCCGCGTGCCTCCAGGCCCACCTCCCACTCATTCCCGGCCTGTGCCATCTGACAATAACGCCAAGCCCTGCTCATTCTCCATCACCATTCGAGCTGCACATTTTCTCCTTCCGGATGTGTTTTCAAATCTGCCTGATGGAGCTGACAGCTTGCCCAGCTGGGCCAGGCTCTTCTACACATGGACACCAAAACCCTAAGTTTGGAGAGTTTGGGGAATATGTTCAATCAGGAATTCTAGCCTTCTGGTTTTACAGAAAGGGGGACCACTGAAGCTCAGAGAAGGAAAGGAATGTGCCCTCCCAAAGCTGGGGAGGGTCAAGCTAGATAGAGCTCATGTCTGCATTCATGGGGGGCTCACTGTCCATTCATTCCTTCATACTGGCCCTGGGGGTGGAGAGGGAGAGGAGCCCATCTCGACTTTCCTTCGGGCCAAGGAGAAGGGGCCCAGGAGTGCTCCCGGAAACTAGACAACAAATTAGATACCCCACACCAGTTCCCCTTTACCAGGAAACACCCTAACTGCCAGATATATAATTAAATATTGAGTTAACTCAGTTGCCTCTGGATGACAGTTGAGAGCAAGAAAGAAAAAAAAAAAGAGCTTTGTAACTAATTTGTAGAAGTTCTAAAATTGGAATCGGTACACAATATCAAACTAATAACATTTCAACTAATCACAGAGACAAAATCAGCACAAATTCTAGACGAAGCCGCTGGAGGACTGACACACATATAATTTACCTGACAAGCACAGACTTTTTAAAAAGAGAAAACCACTATTAAATGTTACCAGAATCACTTCTGATTTGGAATGTGACAGCCCACTCATCACTTTCGAGGTGCCAGCCGCTGCCAGGGCCCAGGCACTGGCAGATGGACCTGCTGCCAAGGTCCCTCGCCCCTCTTGCCATCCCTCCTCGGTCCACCAAACCACGCTCAAGGGCGCGCCATGTTTTCCCTGCTGAGACTCAGCGCTCGATATAATTATAGTACTTAATGCTCACTGCGTCCCTACATAGTGCTGCACGTGCATTATCTTATTTAATCCTCACAGCAACCCTACCAGGCAAGTGCTATTGTCATTCTACACAGGCATACCTTGGAGATATTTTGGGTTCAGTTCCAGACCACCACAATAGAGTGAATATCTCAATAAAGAGAGTCAAATGAATTTTTGGTTTCCCAATACCTGTAAGTTGTGTTTACCCTACCACTGTCTATTAACTGCACAACAGTCTTATGTCTAAACACGCTATATACCTTAATTAAAGAATACTTTATTGCTAAAAAAAACAGTCATCTGAGCTTTCAGCTAGCCATGATCACTGATTGTATCTCACCACAACAAACAGAATTATACTAATGAAAAAATTTTACATAGTGGAGAGTTACCAAAATGTGACACGGAGACACACAGTGAGCAAATGTCATTGGAAACAGTGGACTTGCTTGACACAGGGTTTCCACAAACCCTCCATTTGTAAAAAATGCAGTATCTTCGAAGTGTAATAAAATGGAGTTTGTCTGTAAATGAGGAAACTGAAGCCCAGAGAGGATACACATGGGCCACATTGAGCAGCAGAAGCCATCAGATTCCAGGGCCTCTTCTGGTCTTTAGTTACTCTGCCATAATACCTACTTCACACAGCTGGATGAGGGAGGACCACAGGAGCGGAAGTGGGTAAAAAGTCTGGCACACACTGGTATATAATACACGTTAGTTCCCCTCCTGCTTCTGATCATCTCTGTTCCATTCCCACTATACTGTCCTTTTTTCCCCCTATTAGAGATATAGCGCTTTAAGTTTTTAAGGAAAGGGGCTTTACTGATTCCAGGGATGTGTACTTTGAACATTATCACTCATTTATCAAACATTTTTAAATAATTGCCAGAATTTAGCTACTCTCTTTTTTCTATGCTCTAGTTTCCTCTGGTCACTATGAACACAAACACAATCTATTTTGCAAATACTTGCCTTGGATTCAGGGTCCAGGAATACAAATGTTTATGAAGATGGGATGCCATGTGCGGGGAACAGTGAATACAGGGAGGGTCTTGGTTAGCTCATCCCCTGTGGGACTCTAAGAATCCCTGGGCCTTGCCAGGTAAAGCCTTTAAATAAAGAAGAGGGTTAGGCCAGATTGGGTCATCATGAAAGTCGATTCAGCCACCTTTTCCATGGACCCATGTGTACTAACAGCCTAATGCCACAGCCCATGGGCTCTGGAGTGGAGCCGCCTCTGACACCGCAATCAGCATTACCTGGCCAAGCAACTCGATCTCTCTTGGTCTCAGTTTCTTCATCTCTAAAACTGGTATAGTAATAACACCCGTATCACAGGATTATTGTAAAAACGAAATGGAATGATTCATTTAAGCACTTAGCAGAGGGCCGAGTGCACCATGATCTGTAAATGCTAGCTAAGGCTATTAGCAGTAGCCGTATCGACAGTTGTAATGGTCGTGGTCTTAGTAAGAGCGTGCTCAGCAGGGACCATCTCAACAACAAAAACAAGACATAATGCAAACTGGTGCAGCCACTCTGGAAAACGGTGTGGAGGTTCCTCAAAAAAATGAAAATAGAGCTACCCTATGACCCAGCAATAGCCCTGCTAGGAATCTACCCAAGAGACACAGGAATGCTGATGCATAGGAGCACGTGTACCCCAATGTTCATAGCAGCACTTTCGACAATAGCCAAATCATGGAAAGAGACCAAGTGCCCATCAACTGACGAATGGATAAAGAAGTTATGGTACTTATATACAATGGACTACTACGTGGCAATGAGAAAAAATGAAATCTGGCCATGTGTAGCAACATGGATGGAACTGGAGGGTATTATGTTAAGTGAAATAAGTCAGTCAGAAAAAGACAGATACCATATGTTTCCACGAATAGGTGGACTTTGTGAAACTAAGCAAAAACCAGGGGGAGGGGAAGAGGGGAAAGAAAAAAAAGACACAGAGAGGGAGGGAGATAAAACATAAGAGACTCTCAAAGACTAAGAAAAAACTGAGGGTAAGGGGGATGAGGGAGGGGGGAGAGGGGGTGATGGGCATTAAAAAGGGCACATCTTGGGATGAACACTGGGTGTTATATGTAAACCAATTTGAAAATAAACTATTATAACAAAAAAAAATAAAATAAAATAAACTTTTAAAACAAACAAACAAAAAAAAAAAAAAACAAGACATGAAATAACTCAGACGGATCTCAAGCCAGGATTTCAACTTGAATTGATCAGTTAGCTTTCTAATAAACATTTTATTCACAATTTCACCCCAACTCACTCCTCAAAAGAATTTGAGACACAAAAATGAGACACTGTTAAATTAGAAAAATCAGAAATCATGTTGGAGGAGGAGACAGGAAACATTAGAAACTCCTGGGATTGAATCTCACCTTCAGTTCTGACCTTCCCAGCAGCCAGTACAAAAGGGAAGCCAGATGGGCTATGACATACTCATTATCTGATGTTTTGTGCATATCAGTCTAGTGTGAATCCAGATTAGCAAAGTTATTTTTCTTAGAACTCACCACACAACAACTGCTACTGACAGAAAGTGATTTCATCAGCTCCCTTGGTATTGGACATGCCCATTTTCTCCCAGGGCTCTGTAAATTCCCTGAGGAAGACCGGCATTGTATTCATATTTGCATTTCCTAAGCATACTACCTGTCTTCAGTATGTGTTTAAGGAAGTATTAAATGATGGAATAAATTGTATATAAATTGCTTGGTCTTCCGCCTGGTAACTTGATTGGTGTTTACACAAAGTCACTAGCAGAATTTGAGTCCAGGTCTTTCTGACCTTCAGAACCCACACTCTTTTTTAATATTCTATTGTCCTAGGTATCTGTTTTTATTTTACAAACCAAGCCAAACCTAGTCGTTTCCAAATAACAATATAGTATCTTGCATAGCTCTGTGGGGTGCATGGGCTCCACTAAGCTGTTCGTGCTCAGGATCGTTCTTGAAGCTGCACTCAGGTGTGGCTAGGGCTAAAGGTGTCTGAAGGTTACTTCAATCACTTACGTGGGGTTTGAGTGTGTGTGTGGGGGGAGGGGGTGGGTATAGCTGGAGTAGCTGTGGCTTGTCAGGCACTGCTCTTTGCACATAGCATCTGTGTGGCTAGCTTGGGCTTGCTCACTGCATAGTGGTGTCAGGACAGTCAGATTGCTTACATGTTGTCTGGCTTATTCCAAAGTGAGCATTCTAAGGGACCAAGTCAAAAGCTGCACTACTTCTTCTGACCTCGTCTCAGAAGTCGAATAGAAACACTCCTGCTATATGATATTTGTCAAAGCAGCCACAGGTCCACATGAATTCAAGATATGGAGAAATAGACTCCATTTCTTAATGGAAGAAGACTGGTTCCAAGATTTAAGCTATAATAATCTACAAAGTAAGCTGTGTTCAAAGCAAAGTGACAGTAACCAAGACAGTCTTCCACTGGTATCATAATACACATGAAAAACAGTAGAACAGAACACACAGTCCATAAGTAGACCCACACACTTACATTTGACTGACCTTTGACAAAGGTGCAAGAAATTATAGTCTTTTCAACATATGATACTAGAGCAACTGACTATCCATTTAGAAAAATATTTCATATCAATGCAAAACACAAAATTTAATTTTGTAATACACAAAATTTAATCTGAGATAGATCACATACTTAAAAATAAAAGCTAAAACTATAAGGCTTCTAAAGGAAAACATAGGAAAATATTTTTGTGATCTGGCTATCGGTATATTTCTTTTTTTTTTTAATTTTTTTTAATGTTTATTTATTTTTTAGAGAGAGAGAGGGGAAGAGAGACAGAGTATGAGCACTGGCAGGTCAGAGAGAAAGAGGGACACACATAATCTGAAGCTGGTTCCAGGCTCCGAGCTGTCAGCACAGAGCCCGACGTGGGGCTTGAACTCACGAACCATGAGATCACAACCTGAGCCAAAGTCGGAGGCTTAACCGACTGAGCCACCCAGGCGTCCCTGTAGGTATATTTCTTAGACAAGACTTAAAGCAATGCCATGAAAGGAAAAAATGATAAATTTGACTTTCTCCTTCTGCTAATCAAAGACACAATAAAGAAAGTTAAGGGCTCATTTCAAAAGACAGAAAAAAGCATTTGACAAAATACAACATCCATTCATGATAAAACCCTCAACAAAGTAGTAAAGTTGAGAGGGAACATACTTCAACATAATAAAGGCCATATATGAAAATCCCACAGCTAACATTGTACCCAGTGGTGTATAACTGAGACCTTTCCCCTAAGGTCAGGAATAAGACAAGGATGTCCACTCTCACCACTTTTATTCAACACAGTACTGGCAGTACTAGCTACAGCAATCAGACAAGAAAAAGAAATCAAAAGCATCCACATTGGCAAGGAAGGAAAATTTTCACTATTTTCAGATGACATGATACTATATATAGAAAACCCTAAATACTCCACCAAAAAACAATTAGAACTGATCAATGAATTCAGTAAAGTCTTAGGACACAAAATCAACATACAGAAATCACTGCATTAAAGTGACACTAACAATGAAGTAACAAAGAGAAATTAAGAAAAAAAAGTCCTATTAACAACTGTACCAAAAATAATAAGACACCTAGGAATAGACTTAACCAAGGAAGACCTCTATCTGAAAACTGTAAAACACTGATGAAAGAAATTGAAGATGATACAAAGAAATGGAAAGATATTTCATGCTCATGGATCAAGAGAACAAATACTGTTAAAATGTCCACAAAGTAATCTGCAGGTTTAATGTAATCCCTACCAAATACCAACAGTATTTCTCACAGACCTAGAACAAATAATCCTAAAATTTGTATGGAACCACAAAAGACCCAAATAATCAAAGCAGTCTTGAAAAAAAAGAACAAAATGAGGTATCATATTCGAGATTTCAAGATACACTACAAAGATGTTGTAATCAAAAAAATGGTACTAACGCAAAAATAAACACATAGATCAATAGAACAGAATAAAAAGCCCAGAAATAAACCCACAACTACATAGTCAATCAATTTTTGAGCAAGGAGGCAAGACTTTTTTTTACAATATACAATGGAAAAATGACAGTCTTTACAATAAATGCTATTGAGAAAACTAGACAGCTACACACAAAAGAATGAAACTAGTCCACTTTTTTATATCATCAACAAAAACAAATTCAAAATGGATTAAAGACATACATGTGAGACCTGAAACCATAAAAATCCTAAAAGAACAGGCAGTAATTTCTCTGACATTGGTCATAGCAATATCTTTCTAGATATACCTCCTGAGGCAAGGGATACAAAAGCAAGAATAAACTATTGTGACTACATCAAAATAAAAAGCTTCTGCATAGCAAAAGAAACAATCAACAAAAACCAACCTACTGAATGAGAGAAGGTATTTGCAAATGACCTATCTGATAAAGGGTTAGTATCCAAAATATATAAAGAACTCATACAACTCAATGCCAAAAAACTCTCAAATAATACAAATAAAAATGGGCAGAAGACATGAAGAGACATTTCTCGAAAGAAGACATACACACACAGGAAAAGATACTCAACATCACTCATCATAAGGGAAATGCAAATCAAAACTACAATGAGCTATCACCTCACATCTGTCAGAATGGTTAAAACAAAAAAGCACAACAAACAAGTACTGACAAGGATATGGAGAAAAAGGAACCCTCGTATACTGTTGGTGGGAATGCAAATCAGAGCAGCCACTGTGGAAAACGCTATGGAAAATTAAAAAAGAACTACCATAAGATCCAGTAATCCCACTACAAGACATTTGCCCAAAGAATATGAAAACACTAATTCAAAAAGATCTATGCAGTCTATATTTATTTCAGCCTTATTGACAACAGCTGAATTATGGAAATAACCCAAGTGTTCTTCCATAGATGAATAAAGAAGAAGTGGGTATATATATATATATGTGCCCCCCCACACACACATACATATATACACAATCAATGTTACTCAGCCATAAAAACGAATGAAATCTTGCCATTTACCACAACATAGATGGATCCACAGAGTATAATGCTAAGTGAAGTAAATCATGGAAAGACAAATACCATATGATTTCACTCATATGTGGAATTTAAGAAACAAAATAAATGAACAAAGGGAAAAAGAGACAAACAAAAAATATAGAGAACAAACTGATGGTTACCAGACGGGGTGATGGTTACCAGACGGGGGTCAGTGGGGGGATGGGGCAAATAGGGGAAAGGAAATAAGAGTACACTTACGATGAGCACTGAGTAATGCATAGAATTGTTGAATCACTATATTATACACCTGAAACTAGTATGACACTGTATGGTAATTATACTGAAAATTAAAAAAAAAAAGAAAAATATGAAAATGTAAAGGTAAGCAACAAATTGACAGAATACATTTATACTACATGTATATATGTGTATCTATATGCATATTGTATATTTTATGTACACATGACAAAGGACTTGTATAAAAACTATAAAAAACCTTCTACAGGGGTGCCTGGGTGGCTCAGGTCAACTTTGGCTCAGGCCATGATCTCATGGTTTTTGAGTTTGAGCACCACATCGGTCTCTCTGCTGTCAGCATAGAGTCCATGTTGGATCCTCTGCCCCTCTCTCTCTACTCCACCACCCCTCTCTCTCTCTCTCTCTCTCAAAAATAAACATTAAAAAAAAAATTCTACAACTCAGAAATGAAATGACAAACAACCGAGTTTTAAAATCAAGCAAAAGGGGTGCCTGGGTGGCTCAATTGGTTAAGCCTCTGACTTTGGCTCAGGTCGTATCTCACTGTCTGTGAGTTTGAGCCCTGCATCCAGCTCTGTGCTGACAGCTCAGACCCTGGAGTGTTCTTTGGATTCTGTGTCTCCCTCTCTCTGTGTCCCTCCCCCACTCACGCTGTCTCTTTCTCAAAAATAAATAAGCATTAAAAAAAAATTTAGAATGTGAAGCCATGCGAACTTTCATGTACTGCCAGCGGGAATATAAAATGAGTGTAAAATACTTCAACCATGTTAGAAAACTGTATGGCAGTTTTTTATAAAGTTAAGTACACATACGTCCTATGACCTAGACATTCCACTTCTAAGTACTTATCCAAGAGAAATAAAGACATATTTACTACAACATTTGGAGACAAAAGTTACCAGCAGCTTTACTCACAATGACTCCAAATGGAACAACCCAAAAGTCCATCAACATGAGAACAGATAAACAAATTATGATATAAGCATACAATGGGATACTGATCAGCAACAGAAATCAGCTACCGATATACCTCCAACATGAATAAATCTCAGAAACACTGTGTCAAGTGCAAGAAGCCAGATACAAAAGAATACCATTCAAGCGAAGTTCAAGAACAAGTGAAATTACATCAATAGAAATAAAAACAAAATAGTTGCAGGTACTATGGGAGGGAGAGCTAGGAGACTGGCAACTAAGAGACATGAAAGAACTTCCTGGGGTGACAGAAATGTGTTCTATCTTGATTTAGGTGGAAGCTACATGGGTGTAAACTGTTGGCAAAATCCATGAACTGTACACTTTAGGTTACACTGTTTTCTTCTTCATTATACCTTTTAAAACCTTCCCAAAAGTAGGCAAGAAGATAGGAAACTCAGAAGGTATATCAGGGAGAGAAATAGAAAGCATATGGTAAAATAGTAGATTTAAACCCAAATCCAGCAACCACTATATTACATGTAAATATACCAGATGCTCTAATTAAGAGACAAAGATGTATCTTTGACTGGATTTTTAAAATTCCAATGATTTGCTGTTTAGAAAAGACACCTCTCGGGGTGCCTGGGTGTCTTGGTTGATTAAGCATCCAACTCTAGATTTCGGCTCAGGTCATGATCTCGTGACGAGACGGAGTTGAGCTCTGTGTGGGTGTAAAACTTGCTTAAAATTCTTTCTCTCTTTCCCTCTGCCCTTCCTGCTCCTGCATGTACTCACTCACTCTCTCTTTCTCTCTCTCTCTCAAAAACAGTAATTTTAGAAGAGATACATTTAAAACATAAGGTACAGAAATATTTAAAGTGAAAGGATAAAAGTAACCTAGGCAAATTTTAACCAAAGAGAAGCTAGTGGAGCTATATTATTATTACAGGCAATATAGCTAAAGAAATTACTAGGGAAAAAGAGAAAGATTTATTTATTATCAAAGTTTCAATTCATCAGACAGAAAGCATAGCAATTCAAAATATATATGTACCTGGCTTCAAAATAGTTAAAGCAACTAAGAGGAGAAACAGATAAATCACAGAGTTGAAGATCTCAACTCACTTATTTCAGTAATAGATCAAAAAGCAACCTCCAAGTCAATAAGATTATGCAGTATCTTAACAACACAAAGCATAGATTTATCTAGTGAACAAATAGAACACTATATCCCCAAGCTGAAGACTACAAATAATTATCCAGAGTTTAAGAAACATTTACAAAATTGATTGTCTGTTGGGCCACAAAACAAACCTCAATAAATTTCAAAAACTGAAAGTGTGAATTCATACCCTGACGACACAGGAGTTAAACTTGAAATCACTGAAAAGATAACAAAAATTGCTTATTGTATTTTTCAAATACACTTTCAAATAATCTATAGGTCAAAAATTAATGACAAAAATTAGAAGATTTTAATTGCAAGGTAGTAATAATATGACATAACCAAAACTTGTAGAATGCAGCTAATATAATGCTTAAAGGAAACTTTATACCTTCATTTACTACAAAATAAGAAAGGATTAAAAGAAAGCAGTGATGTTAGTCACTCATCCCAACAGATTAGAAAAAAGCCTCAGCAAATTAAAACTTGAGCAAGTAAGAGGAAGAGTAAAGAAAGATAAAGGTGCAGAAATTAATGGAATCAAAACAAACCTCAACTGGAGAGAACAAACAGAACCAAAAGCTGGTTTTTGAAAAGAGTTATAAACTTGATAAATCCTGGACAAAGCTTTAAGAAAAAAAGAAAGAGAAGGTACCAATGTCAGGAATAACGATAACGTGTCGACATATTATAAAGAGATGTTAAGAGGATTATTATAAATAGCTTTATGCTAAGAAATCTTGAAAATTTGATGAAATGGACAAATTCTAGGAGAAACACAACTTACCAAAATTGATACAAGAAAACAATTAAGCATCACATAACTGTTTAAGAAATTAAAAATGTGATCTCATGCAAAGAAAATGTCCCCAGACCCAATCAGTGTCAGTGATGAATTCTACTAAATGTTTAATATATGCGGAGCGCCTGGGTGGCTCAGTCAGTTAAGTGTCCGACTTCGGCTCAGGTCATGATCTCACTGTCTGTGAGTTCGAGCCCCTACATCTGGGCTCCGTGCTGATGGCTCAGAGCCTGGAGCCTGCTTCGGGTTCTGTGTCTCCGTCTCTCTCTGCCCCTCCCCTGCTCATGCTTTGTCTCTTCTGATCTAAAAAAAACGACAATGACAAAAAAAAACACACATTTAAATGTTTAATATAAATATATAAACACACATTTAAATGTTTAATATAAATATATATATATATATATATATATATGCCAGTCCTATATAAATTCTTTCAGAGAATAAAGAATAGGCAATGGTTCCCAACTTGTTTTATGAGGTCAACATAATCTTAATACAAACTTGACCAGAGCATTATGAAAAACAAAAACTACAGGCCACTATTGCACTCAGAGTATAAAAGTAAAAACCTACACAAAATATTAGCAGATGGAATTAGCAATATCTAAAAGAATAATGCATCAGGGAAAATTGGATTTATTCCAGGAGAGCAAGGTTAGTTTAACATTCGAATTTCAATCAACCTAATTCCCACTAACAGAACAAAAGGGTGTATTTGTATGATCATCTTGAGAGACAAACAGAAAGCAATAAAAGTCAGTATCCATTCATCATTAAAATAAACTAACAAAAATCACTTAGCAAAGTATGAAAAGAAGGGAACTTGTTAGACTGATAAAGTAAATCTAAAAGCCAGTATTAAAACATTAATAATGAAATGTTGAAAACTTTCCTTTTGATGTAGAGATTGAAACATTTGAATAACACAATTAGCTGGCCAATGGCACTACTAGTCCACAGTGACTGGAGATCCCAGCCATAACAGCAAGGCAAGGGAAAAAAAGGCATAGGAATTAGAAAATAAAATCACAGATATACGGTCAACATATAAAAATCAATTGATTTCTATCTAGCAAAAGGAAGCAGAAAATAAAATTTTAAAAAAGATTCCTGTTTACAGTATCATTTAAAAAACAAAGGATCTAGGAAATAGTTGTGTAAAACCTTTGTGTGAAGATCTCTGAAACATTATTGAAGGAAATGAAAGGAAACCTAAATAAATAAAAAAGGTAGGGAGAGTCTACCACACTCATTAACTAGAAGACTCAAAGTTATAAAGATGTTATATTCTTACTAAATTTATGTGAAGAATCAGGGGAATCCAAATCAAAATTAAAAGGTGTTTTTGTGGATGTTGACAAAGTGTGGTTTTAACATTTATAGGAAGTAGGAAAGATCTAGACACTTCTAGAAAAAAGAACAAGGCGGGAAGAATTGCTCTACTATAAAGCAAGATTTATGGTAGCTACATTTATGGTGAGTAGAGCACAACGTACAGAGAAGTTGAATCACTATGTTGTACACCTGAAACTAATGTAACATTGTGTGTCAAATACTCAAATTAAAAATTAAAAATAAAAAAGACTTAAAAAGCCACACCGGTTAAGAAAACTAAGGAACTGACACAAGGAGAAACCAATAGATCAACAGAACAGTATGGCTCCCTAACCCAAAAAGAGACCCACAAATAGAGTGATATTTCAATTCTGACAAAAGCGCCATTGCTGAGGGAAAGATTTTTTTTTTGAGAAATAATTTCCTATATTAATTGGATAGGGAGAAACTCTTTAGACCCCCTACTTCATGCTGTACATAAATAAATCATTATCAGGTAGATATGAAAGACACAGATCTCACAGATGAAAATAAAACTATAAGGTTTCTTGAAGAAAATATAGAATATCTACAGGACTTTGTGTCTTACTAGAGCAAGACACAAAAAAGCCACCAAAGATAAAGGAAAATATTGATGAACTGGACATTAAATTAAGAACTTCTGTTCAACAAGAGACACAATCGAGAAAGTAAAAAAGCAAGCATGTGTGGGGAAAGATTCCACAAAACACAAAACTGACAAATGCCTCATATTCACAATGTAAAAAGATAACTGATGAATCGGTAAGGAAAAGATGGAAAAATCTTGATGGAAAATGAGCAAAAACTGCCAATAGGAACATCACAAAAAAAAAGGGATATCAAATTGCCCACTAAATACACAAAGACGGGGTCGGCCTCATTAGTCATCAGTGAAATGGAAAAATATGCACATCGAAGCCACATAGACTTAACACTAAAAGAAATGACCACAATAAGTATTGGCAAAGAGGTGGGGCAAGGGAACCCTCATACAGTACCTGTGAGAGTGAATGAAAGTGTTATGATTCCTTGGGAGAACACTTTGGCTTATCTTCCAAAGTTAAGCATACATATAACGCTATGATGAGCAATTCCACAGGGACACTAAGAGGTGTGTTCAGTAATGGTTATGACAGGTTTTTGTTTGTTTGTTTTTGTAATAGCCCTGAACTAGAAACAACCCAAATGTCCATCGATGGTAGAACAGATAACTAATTTGTGGTGTTTTCATACAAAAGAGATTGATACAGCAATGAAAATAACCCAGCCACCATGTACGTCATAAACATAACATGGATCAAAACAAGCCTGATACAAAAGTATATAGTATGACTTCATTTTTCACTCTAAAAACTATAGTATTAAGAGATGCCTGATTAGGGAAAAAGAATAAAGAAATGGAAGTCAGTACCATAAAAATCTGACTAGTCATCTCAGGTTTGGAGGAGTTTGTTCCACTTTTTATTTGGATTGGTGGTTGTGTGGATGTTTTCTTTGTGATAATTAAGCTCTGCATTTTTGTTTTAAATGGCTTTCTGTGTATGCGTTGCATTCAGCAATAAAGACTTAAAAAAACAAAAAGGAGTTAGGATTGGTGACACAAAATCTAGGAATCCCAGGGAGATCACCTCCTGGGTAGGTATCAATCCATTTGCTATTGTTTTGTAGACTGAGTGGTACTCCCTTCCCCAAAACCAAGGGATTATAACAGGGAAATTTAGTGTCAGGATCCAGCCAAGTAAAAGCATAGCTTGCCATACAAAGTGGATGTCAAAGTAGCTGGGTCTGCTTCCTTCCCAAGTGGCTAGGCTGGTGATCAGTCGAACACAAAAACTTGTTTTGAGAGCAGCGGCCCGAGAGGCCAGAATCAGAGCTGCGGAGAAGGCTCTAGTGGTTTGGAAGATGTGGCGGTAGATGAAGCTAATTACAATGGTGGCCTCTTTACAGCGTGGACCCAGAACTCCAGCCCAGGACTTTCCGAGCAGCACAGTGAGGGAGGCTCCAGGAAATGGAAGGGGGAGGTGCCTGAAGCCGCAGGCAGACACTGGGAAGACAATGCCTCCTCCTTCCACAGCTGGGAAGGGTGCTGCTAAGCGGAGCCAGGGGGAGCTCTAGGAGCCATCTGTGCCTCCTAGCATCCCAAAGCCCCCGGGACGATGATTAATTCTGTGTCAACTTGACTGGCAAAGGGGTGCCCAGATAAAACATTATTTTTGAGTGTATCTGTGAGGATGTTTCTGGTGGGATGAGCATTTCTATCAGTGGACTTGGGAAGCAGAAGGCCCTCCCCAACGTGAATGGGCAGCACCATCCAATCCATCAGGGGTCTGAAAACAATCAGGAGAGAAAGGAAGGAGCCACCCGTCTTTTCCCTGCCTCACTGTTTGAGCTGGAGCATCTAATGTCATCTTCTCTTGCCCTCAGACTGGGATTTACACCATCAGCTCCCCTCGGTTCTCAGGCCTTCTGACTCAGATTAAGTTACACCGCTGGCTTCGCTGGATCTCCAGCTTGCAGATGGCAAGTCGTGGGACTTCTCAGCCTCATGATCACATGAGCTGATTCCTCATAATAAATCTCCTTTTATAAATATCCTACTAGTTCTCTCTAAAGAACCCTGACTAATCCACCCCATCCCAAGGCACTCTGCCTGCCTTGTCACCGATCCTCTCTCCCTCCTCTGTGTTCCTGGCTCCAAACCTTCTCCCAGGGAAGCTGTGCTCTGTTTAGTCAGAGCCTGCATCCAGAGCCTCCCCCTCCCACACCATCTTTGCAACCAGGCAGACTCCCAGGTGAGCTGACGTTAGCAGCCACTGTGCACCCAGTTTTACCTGGGATGAGAGTGGCGTTTGGCACTGGTGAAGGAACTTCCGGGGGAAATAATTCCCTCGCTTAGTCTGGTGGAGAAGGCATCGCCTCTAGGGCTATGCTGACCAGGGTCTGAAGCCAAGTGTGGCCACTTTCTGGCCATGAGCTATGTCACCGTGGTGAATTACTAGGGATGTGGATGTGTGAGTTTTCAACGATACTGCATAGAAAACACCTAGCAGGGTGTCCAGCATTGAAAGTTAGGGAAATGCAATAGTTTTATCATTTATTACCATCATAAAAACTGTTCTTATTTATTAAATTATATATTAATAATAATAAAGTATTATCATTGGAAGAAGCCTATGGAGAAAGGCGCTGTGTACTCCCTGTGGAGAGATGGGAGAGCCCATTAAGGAGGAGGCATGAAGCATCGGCTTCTCTACGCACTGGATTTCTTGACCCCAGGTCCTGGGGCTGTGAGGAGGCACGTTTTTTCCCTCTCATCTGAGACTCTGCCTGCCCAGGAACAGGAAACAGAGGCTGGGTCTCAAGGAGTGAGAGGAGAGTCCTTGGCCTGGCACCTTATATGTTGATTTATCCACAAGAGAAGGTCAAAAGGACATAGAACAGAGGCCACCTTTTGCAAGCTTCTGTATGTGCCCATATTTTCCATCCCTGTCTCCAACATCATTCCATCATGATCCCCAGCATTATCAGGGCAACATATTTCCTTTAAAAATATGTTGGAAAAGCATCAGATTGGATGAATATGCTTGGAAAGAATGACCACCATGGGGCCCCTGGGTGGCTCAGCTGGTTAAGCATCTGACTTCAGCTCAGGGCATGATCTCACAGTTTGTGAGTTTGAGCCCCGCATTGGGCTCTGTGCTGACAGCTCAGAGCCTAGAGCCTGCTTCAGATTCTTTGTCTCCCTTTCTCTCTGCCCCTCCCCTGCTTGTGCGCTTGCTCACTATCTCTCAAAAATAAATAAGCATTAAGAAATTAAAAAAAAAAAAAGAATGACCTCCATTGTTCTCAGTCAGTGTGAGTATGAGAAGTCATGGAGAGGAGGCCAAGGGCACTGGGAAGACCAAGGACGTGAGCAGGAGGAACCAACAGCGAGTCTAGGAGGACAGAGATGGCCAGGGCCAGAGCTGGCAGCGGGTTCCTCCAGGCAGCTCTACTGGGCTAGAAACTGGAGCAGGAGAAGGTGGTAAAGTGTGGGCAAAACTGTGCACCTACAATCCTTTCCATCTGCGCACATGTGTGCTGCTCTTCCCATCTGGAAGTAGTCGATTTTCCCTTCCCTTAAATCTAGGCTCATCCTGAGACTTGCTCTGATCCACACGATGCAGCAGAAGTGATGCTGCAGGACTTCCAAATCCTAGTACGTAAGATGGCTTGCAACTTCTATTTTCACCCTCCTGGGATCCAACCAACATGCAATGAAAGTCATGATAAACCACCAGATGGAGAGAGGCCGTATGGAGAGCAAGAATGGCCCAGCCCAGCTCAGCTGTTCTAGCCACCTCAGACACCAAGGATGTTCCACCCATCTCAGCTCTCAGGGGAAGGCAGCTGCCTGAGTGGCCTTGGCCAAAGGCATGTGGTCAACCCACAGAAATAGTAAATCCTTGCTGCTTAAGCCACTAAGTTAGGCCTAGTGTTTTATGCAGCAATAGATAACAAACGGAATTTGATTCAAGCTATCGCTCAGACACTGAAAGGCTGCTCAGTTAACATCACTATTTCACTGGCTTCAGAACATAATGCTTATTGATCTTTTATGCTTTTAATAAAACTTCTGTTTTAAATATACACTGTGGCCAGCATGCTTGCAAGTGGGAAATTGGTGCCAATAACAGAGACTTCCCACATGTTTCTAATCAGAGATGAGCCAAGGGAAGAGTCATAAACAGTGATGGGTACTATCATTTACTGAGCGCCTCCCTTGGGACGGGCCTTATATGGGATGCTTTACAGTTATTATTTCATTTTGCCCTTCAGAGGAAGGAACTGTAAAATGTCTCACTTTACAGATGAGAAAACTCTGAGGGTTATAAAGCAGAAGCATTTGCCTGGGGCCAAGCCATGAATGAATGGCAGAGCGAGTATCTGAACTCAGAGCTCTGAACACTTGACCCCTACTGCCTTTCTTAAACCAGAATATCGTTGTTCTTTGGTTTCAGCTGCTTCTTCTGATTGTGGGAGACGGGGTTGGGAGCTCCCAGACACGGCTCCTTGGAGAATTTCTTCCCCTTTCTGGAGGGCTAGCATGGAGGCGGGGATGAGTAAGTCTTTTAGGCCACTGGGGCACCTGGCCTGAGAAGGCACCAGGGCTCTCTCTCGCCACAAGCAGCACATTTAACATCATGCAGTTTCACAGTCTGTGCTCTTTATTTTCAAGAACGGAGCTTCCTCTTTGAAAGCCAACAGTAGCCCCAGGCCACTCAGAGCGGAGCTCTGTGGAGTTTCCCCTTGTCCTAGAAGGAGAGAGCTTCATTTCTACCCTCTTTTAATCTTGGAAGCCTTCCTGCGAGAGTTTAGCTTTGGAAGAAGTGAGGGAGGCAGCTGGATGAATGCTAAGTAGGACATTTTTAGTTTGAACAGTGACTCTTGAGACACTGCAGTGAAAATCTCACTGAAGTGAAGAAGGAAGAAATAGTTTGTGTTGTATGCAGCAACTTACAATTCAGAATAATTTTGACGGGTTTCGGTGTTGAGCCAAAATCAACATGATAACCTTTAGCAGAAATAAATATAAACTCTCACATGTGGGTGCTAATGGTCATTTATACAGTTTTAGGGTGGGGAAGAGGCGACTTGAAAGCAGTTCATGGGAAAACTAATTGGGGTTTGCTGGAACATACATGAACTCAGAATAAACCAACGGTGAGATGCAGCTGCTAAAAGATGGAGAGCAACCTTGAGTTGCACAAATACATGTTTGCGGTGCCATTCCAGGTTAAGAGAGGTGAAAATGGCCACACAGAAAGTCTGGATAACCCTGTTTTAAACAGATGCAGAGTCTGAACTTCCAGGTAGAGTACAGATAGCTTGTACTTTGCTCCAACTGTGCCCCCCACCCACCATAGAGGTTGGTCAGATTCAAAGGAACTGAGTCATCTTTTAAAGGGATGAAACTTCTGGGGCGCCTGGGTGGCTCATCGGTAAATCATCTGACTTGAGCTCAGGTCATGATTTCACAGTTCATGGGTTCAATCCCCACATCAGGTTCTGTGCTGACAGCTGGGAGGCTGAGCCTGCTTCAGATTCTGTCTCTCCCTCTCTCTGCCCCTCCCCTACTTGTGCTCTGTCTGTCTGTCTCTCTCTAAAAACCAAACATTTAAATAAATAAATAGATAGATAAATGGATGAAACTTTCAAAAAAAGTACTACACCCTGGCATTTGAGTGTGGTGTCTCTTTTCTGCCTGTCCTGACTAGGGCTTGCTCCCAGCCATCTTTCATTCAGACGGTCTTCTCTCTTCTCTAAGATTGAGGTCCTAGAACCACTGATCCAGCTCAAGAAGACATGGGCTTGGAGGCCAAGGCCATTCTACTCTTCCCAGCAAGGTCTCTCTCACTCTCTTTTTGCTCCTTTTCTCGTGCTGCCATATGTAGGGTGGGATCTGCCATTCCTCCTGTTGGAGGTTAAGACCTGGGACTCAAGTGTGACTGCTGAGAAGGCAAAGAACCAGTTAAACTTTGGAGTCTGTCCCAGTTCTGGATCTAGGGGACTCTGGCCACTGCCCTGGCAAAAGGAATCATCTACTCCTCTGGACCCTGGCTCTGTTGAGCTCTGTACAGGGGTTAGCTGATACTCCCTTGATTACTAACACTCTGCTTCATCTATACATAGATTTTCTTTGGGAAACTACTATGGGTGGAACTGTATCCCCCTCAAATTCATGTGTGGAAGCCCTAACCACCTCCAATGTGGTAGTGTCAGAGACAGGGCCTTTGTGGGAGTGATGATATTTAGATGAGGTCATGAGGGCAGGGTCCTCCTGATTGGATTGGTGTCTTCTATGAAGATCTCTCTCTCTCTTCCTCCCATCCTCCCAACCATGTAAAGACATAGCAAGACGGTGGCCATCTGCAAGCTAGCAAGAGGGCCTTTGCCAGGAATCAAATTGGCTGGTGGGCACCCCAATGTGGGACTTCCCATCTTCCAGAACAGTTAGAGATAAATGTCTGTTGTTTACGTCACCCATCTATGGTATTTTGTCATGGCAACCTGAGCAGACTACTAACTAAACCCATTCTATCTCAATTTACAAAAAGGAGGTACTTTATAAGAAAGCAAGCAACCAACCAACCAACCTATAGAGATAAGAGGTGATGTAAGGGCCATGTCATCTGCCATGACAGTGCAATCTCATGCATCGATGCAGTCATCACTCCTGACATAGACGGGTTAGAGAGTAGCTGGAGGGAAGGTTTTGGGCAGGAGACACCCAAAGGCCATGGCATATGAGAATGATTTGGGGGCGGGGGGCGCTAACCTCGCCTGAGAGGAGGGCTGGGGCACCAAGGAAATCCCCTCAGTGGGGCCATTCCTTAGGAGGAAGGTAGGGGGTGACTGCTCCCCAGTTCCAAGCTGCTTGGGAAAGCAAGCTGATCACCTGATACTGGGGAACACTTAATGGCAACATCTTCTAGGGTGAGGAGCTAAGAGGGGAAAGTTAGAAGAAAGGGAAGTGTTACAAGAGAGTAAACAGGAATCTTCGGTGAGGCTCCTGGTTACTGCCTTGGCAAGGTGGGGAGAGTAAGAGACCACGGACTATGTCATATAAAAATATAGGATTTTGCAACCTCACCATTTTTGGTTTCTTGGTTACTTCTGATCAATAAAGCAGAATAATTCCTTCTTTCTTCTGCAACGTTAGGGGTGGGGACGATCCATTAAACACAACAGAGGGAGGGAGGGAGAACAGGCTGAGGCCCAGGGCCCACGGGGAAGAAGAGACGAACAGCAGTGACAAAGAAATGGGGTAGTGTCACTGGGGTAGAACAAGTGACTGGGGTGGCAGAAAGGCCACCCATCTCAGGCACCTGCAGAGCCATCCTTAAAAGGTGGACCTATGTGGGAGAGTGGGGACCAGTCAATAAAATCACAGGAAGGTAATGGTGGATTCCACCTGGGCAAGATACTGCCAAGCCTCAGAGCTGTGCAGCGTAGCAGGCTGGGCCTCTGGAGACAGTCTGCTCCAGGCTGCTGGAGTTGTTGAGAAACTGAGCAGGGTGAAAGGTTGGGGTAATACTAGAAGATTTCCAGAGTCCTTTCCAGCAACGAGTGGGGAAAAACTCCCTCACAGAAACCCAATGACCAATCTCAGTTCTCTGGAGCAGGCATGAGAGAGGGACTACGTGCCACTGTATAACAATGACTATAAATGCCAAAGAAATATTCAATGGCTCTGTTTCTGATGATTGTTTTCTTTCCCCCTCATGTAAAGTTGATGTCACCTGGTAATTGGACAGTCATTGTGGCCTGCTGCCCACCTGGCCTGCTCTCCCTGCCCATTGTCTAATGATCAGTCAGACTCATTTGCAGGAGTCATAAGCAGAAAAGTGATATGAAATGAGGGAGGCAATTTCATTCATTCACAAACATGTGGAGAGTCTTCTCTAAGCACTGTGCCATGTACCACGGGTGCGGAGAGGAAAGAAAGTCCCTGGTTTCAAGAAGCTCACAGTCCATAGGCAAGGTGGCCATGTGGACAACAGACAACTGGAATTCAGTTATTCATTTGATGAATGTTTGCTGAGTATGAGCTCTCTCCTAGGCACTGGAGATTTAAGAGGGGCAAGAAAGACATGGACTCTGCCATTGGAGAACATTCTAGAATATTCCAGGGGGGGAATTAGACAATAGGGAAGTCATGCATAAGGGCGATCAGGACCCATTGTGTAGACTGCCATGAAGGAAATGTGAAAGGTGAAGGAATAGAGAGAGGTAGGACCTGCTTTAGAAGGGTGATGGTTGGGAGAAACATGTCCCTGCCAAAACAACAACAACAACAACAACAACAATTAGGTTTCCACCTGAAGCGTGAGAGGTAGCCAGCCAAATGAGGAGGGTAGGACAAAGCGTTCCAAGGAAACAGGACATGTACCACAAAGGCAGGGAAGAGCATGGTGTGGCATGAGCAGAAAGGATATCTCTGTGCCCAGGTGTGGTAGGCGATGACAGGACGTGGGCTAGCAGGAGATGATGTAAGAAAAAGGTAGAAGGAAGATCCTACAGGGCTCTGTAGGGTTTGAAGAAAGATTTTAAGTTCAGCTCAAGATCAGTAGTCCCAGGTGGCGACCACGGGAGTAAGGATTTTAAAAGAACCAACATCCGGATCAGCTAGGATCCCTGTCACCAGGACTCTGATGCCCTACTAAGAGTGTGACCTGCCCCTGCTCTGTTCAGTCTCCTGGCTCTGGCCTGCCTTCATGGAGGAGAAAAGGGAGATGAACTCTTCCAGGAGATGGAAGAGCCTGGATGCTTTGGAGCCTACCAGGAAAGGGTCTTTGAAACAATCAGAGGTGGCTTAAGAGACAGTAGAAAAAGAAGGGACACATGGAGATGAGATCCAGGACTCTGTCACCTGATCCCATTCTCCTGACAGTCACTGATGGGGCAATTCTCTTTCTCTCTCTTCTACTACCTCTGGCCCCTCCAGTCTCCCCACAGGAGGGAGAGCTGTACAATTCCTTCAGGAAGGTTGCTTTCTTGGAAGGCCTGGCTTTTTGGAGCCAGTGCTACTGCAATAACATTTACCACATCAAATCTGGAAAGGAAGAAGCATGGGAAGCTGGGCCAGGCAGAAGGCAGGAAACTTGGGAGCTTCTCTGGTTTAATCTTTTCTTCTGTTTTATTTTTAAAAATCTACTTTGCAAAGATATATGGTCTCCAAGTTTCTGAAAAGGGAAGCAGCAAAGAAACTCCTTCTGGTGTGAATGAAAAGAATTACATAAACCACAGTAAATTTAGTATGAAATTACATTGCCAGCCCCAGAGGAGAAAGATGCTTTTCCATCCCACATTAGCCATGTTCAAAGATCCATTATCCTGAGTTTCCAGTCTGTCCACACTTGAAGGGACACAGTGGTACGTAGGTCTGGCCCACCTTGTGGAAGTTGCTAGAATATATTATTTGACCTTCCTTAAGGGCATTGGGTTTTAACAGAAGTTTCTCTTTTTATTTATATACTTGTGTCTTCTTTACTTTCTAAACTGGGACTTGAGCTCCTGCTGATTCTTGGGCCCCATTCGATCAGAATTTTCTTGCTTTGGGGGCTTTTCATAGTTCCAACACTTCCTAAAGTCCTAGGAGGAGCAGGAGGAGGACACTTCTAACCTGAGAGACCTCAGAGCTTCAGATATGGGTTTCAAGTCCAAGCTCTGCGAGTGTCCAGCTGTGTGACCTTGGGCAAGTTATTTAACATCTGTTTCCTCATTGATAAAACGGTGATAACAGTATAAATCTTCTCACTGATCTCAAAGGATTGTTGTGGAGTATAGTTGAAGAAATGTGTTTGTAATGCTCTTGGTCCATAGTAATTTTTCAACAAAAGGATAGTCAACTCCTATTTCAAATGTCCTAACAATATCTATTGTCACCTCTAGAGACATTAATTTTCCCCAAAGGATATTGAGTGTGTGGCCCTCATAGTGTGGAGTCCTAGCTAAACATACTTTATTCATTAGTTCCATAAAGATTTATTGAGCTCTTGGGGTGCCTGGGTGGCTCAGTCAGTTAAGCATCTGCCTCTTGATTTCAGCTCATGTCATGATCTCATGGTTCACTGAGACCGAGCCCTGTGTCTGGCTCTGTGCTGACAGCCCAGGGCCTGCTTGGGATTCTCTCTCTCCCTCTCTCTCTCTGCCCCGCCCCTGCTCACACATTCTTTCTCTCTCTCAATGTAAATAAACATTTAAGATATATATTGATCTCTTATAATATGCTCAGAGCTGAAATAGATTCTGCTGATAAAAAGAAAAATAAGACACTGTCCCTGTCCTTCCTCCCTCTTAAGGAGAAGAACAGGAGTGTATAGGGTCCACAGAAGAGACTAAGCACCTTCTGTTGGGATATCTGGAATTTCCTAATAGGACTATTCCATTACTGAATGAGTTCAAGTTCTAAACAAGATTGGATATTTGACTACTTTTTCCCACCCTTCCCACATTTTCTGGGAAAAAAGACCAGATTATAGACAACAGAGCTCATTTTCTCTCCCATCTGAGTTATACTACAGTTAACTTTTGTGACCACTTTTCCCTTATGTGATTCCCAGCACCCAGCACAGTGTGTAGCACCAAAGTGACACTTGAAAAATGCCGCAGTTCCTCATAGTATGTAAGAAACACTGAAGAACAACAAGAAGTCCTATCTGCCTCTTTGGGTCCCATTTCCAAAAGATATAATCAAGTCAATGTGCATTTTTTTATCAGATACAGTCCTAGGCCCTTGCCCATTTGTTGTCTGTTCTTGATGCCTGAACCACACCCAGACCCTCACTGCTCTGGAGGAGGGGAGAGAGGGAAGAGGCCTCTCTGGACCTGGTGCCAGCATCCATTCTGTGGCTGGGAAATTAGTTTATTTTAAACCAAGTTCCCGATGACGAATCAATTCTGCATCCCCACAGGTCCCCACCCTGGCCACACACACACAAAGCCACACACTCCAGACACACACAGCTGAGTTGAGATGCCATGTGGGTGTGGGAGCTTTCAGAGTACAAGGGTCTTGGCTCTAGCTCCATGATGGAGAGGAGCTGGGGGTGGGGTGAGAAGGACCCACATTTCTCCTGGGGAGAGGCTACACCAACATGTGTAGCCAGAATCGATTGTCCCCTTGGGGCAGTCAGATGGGGAAGGAGAGTTCCTGATCCCAACCAGAGAAAGATTTTACTTCGCACAAGTCTCATGCTTTCTCCTGGGCGTGTGTGACAGTGTGGGTCTCCTGCCTGGGGCAGGTGGGAACATAGGGAGGGCAGGGCGCTGCGCTGTGTGGATGACATCATGGCAGGAGAGGGGAGTGCTGTGATATCACAGACATGTGGGAACTTCCAGGGTGAGAAGTCTGGAGGAGGATGACAGAGTTCGGGGTCCTATTTCTGGCTTTAATAACAGCTCTGGTGACAACCAGCCACGAGAGGGATGCAGGCAGGCGGGTCTGTCAGCGAAAAGTGGCACCTCCTGCACGGAACGAGGGTTTTCTATGAGGTCTTGGTGGCCTTTAATGCAGGGGTGGGGTGGGGAACATGGGGCACATTTTTAGTCGTGAGAAGGCGCAAATGCATGAAAAAGAATGGAACGTGGTGGATAACTGGTGCCAACCAGGGCTTCAAAGCAGCCGCTGAAACACGGCTGAGCACAGTGTGAGTACAGTGGAGTGGGCAAGAGCAGGCACCCGGCCACCGTCTCACTTGTGTCCTTGAGAGATTTTCTTAACCTCTTTGGGCCTCAGGTACCTCTTCTGTAAGATAACAATAGCACTTTCCTGGCAGGACTGTTAGGATTAAATAATACAAACTTGTAAAGATTAGAATGATGCTTTCCCTGTAGTATGTGCTCAAGAAAAGTTAACTTGTATAGATCAAAACGATACTTTGCATGTAAGCAGGTGCTCCAAGAAAAGGTAACGATTCTTCTGGTGGAAAGAAGCACTGGAGTAGGAAGGACACAGAAGACTCGATTCTGGAGCTGACCGCCAGTAACCAAATCAATGTGTCTTTGGGTCTTGGTTTCCTCATTTGCAAAAAGAAAATACGGGACTAGATAATATCAACCTTCTCTTCCAGCTCTACCATTCCACCTTGACCCTGACTTTGTCATCTCTGAAGAGTTGATACAAGTCCACTTTGCCCCAAATTATCTTGGGCATGCCAGTGTCTGCAATTCCACCATTAGGGATGCAAGTCTTAGAGTGAAGTATTCTTTTATCTTCTGCTCTCTTCTTCAGAGAAAATAGATCCTGGGGGTGGTTGGTGAGTATTAAACCAGTAACACATGGGAGTGAATTAATTCCTCCAAAAATAAATGGTCCCTGAGTAACTGCAGGCCGCATAGTATGGCTCAGAGAGAAAAAGAAGGGATCATGAATTTAATTCCTAGTACACGATGTTGTCTAAGATAGGTGCTGCCCTAAGTGACAGTTATAAAAAAAAAAGCAATTATAGCATGAAGAATCTATTAGATACAATTAATAGAATATGAAGGGAATAGGAGCGCCTGGGTAGCTCAGTTGGTTAAGCGTCTGACTTCAGCTCAGATCATGATCTCACGGTTTGTGAGTTAGAGCCCGCGTCAAGCTCCGTGCTGACAGCTCAGAGCTGGAGACTGCTTCGGATTCTGTCTCCCTCTCTCTCTGCCCCTCCCCTGTCTACACTTTGTCTTTCTTTCTCAAAAATAAACAAATATTAAAAAAACTATTTAAAAAAACAATATAAAGGAGACAAAATCATTGAATGGGAAACTGAGGGAGGTTGGGACTAGGTGATGGACAAGATAAATTCTTGAGGTTCTGTCCATATTGCTAGGGGGTCCTGAGTCACTCAACCTTCTCTAGGAGTGGATATCTGAATTTCCCCGGTAGAGCCTGTCCTTCCTGGCGGTCTTGGAATTCCTCCAGCTTCTGGAGTAAAAGCTTAATTGGTCTTCCACAGAAAGCTCCGGAAGGAATATGTTACATAATGATTCAGAGGTGCGCTCCCTGCTGGGCACTGCAAATTGAGCTCAGAGAATGTCTGTTAACGATCTACAGTCATCAAGAAGAAATTGGAGTGACTCAGATGACGGAATTCTTGTCATGCAAGTCAGAGCCTGAGTATTCAACAACTGGTCCCAAGATTGAGGACAGGAGAGTGGGCGGGAGGGAAGGGAAAAGGCACATGGGAATTCCAATGACTTCTTGCCTGGATGCCCTCTCTCCACAACTCCAGCCCAGGAAAAGACACCAGTGGTGGAAGTGGACCCTGGGGTCGCTGTTCAGAGGTGAAGGATAGGAAGAAGTTAAGGAAAGTGAGATTCTTTTAAATATTCTTGGTCTCCCCTCACTGAACAGAAATCCAGGGTAGCAAAGTAGTTTTCCCTCCCCTCCTGCTGCCCTCCCATAGTATGACACAGACCACAGTCCATCTGGTGGACTGTCTGTCCCACACAGAGGAATCTCAAAAGTACTCGTATTCGTATAATTATTCACTCATTCCTTTATCCGCATTTATTGAGATTCTACTATTTTCCAGGTGCTTAGGACACATAGAGAAATTAGCCCCTATCCCTGGCAGGTGATATGCACAATACAATATAGAGTGGTGGGATAGGAGAAGGCCAGGAGCATCTGCCAGACTAAGGCTTGAGCAAGATCTAGCTGATCGGAATCTTAAAGGAGGAGGAGGAGTAACTAGATGGGCAAAGACGTGAGAGGACCCTTTAGGCACACAGAACATAAAGAAAAAGGGTAGAGATGCGGAAGATCATGTGTGTATGAGGAACTGGATGTGCAGGGTGCACGTGGAGTGTCAAGACGTGGAAGCTGGAAAGGTCTTGAAGGGCTGCATGCCATGTAGGGGAAGAGGGTCTTCGCAGGGGAGGGGCTGGTCAGCACTGCCCTTAGAGAGAAGGTGCTGCCACTGTGTGGGGAATGGACAGGAGAGAGGCAGGCTGGAGGCGCCTTAGCAGCTCTTATGAGGAGCTGAACTAGGAGGTGGGAACAAAAAGACAGTCATGAAATATGGAGGACTGTAATCAAGAGGACCTGGTACTCACAAGACATATGGATTGAGGGTCAAGGACAGGGAGAAGGAAAGAGCAGGAAGGGGCAAAATGGGGTGCTAAGGAGAGGCGAGAGAGTGAGCGGAGGAGTGTGTAGGGGACATCTTCTTCCTGTTGTGGGGTGGAAAAGTGCCCATCAATTCTCAGAATCATGGACCTTAGTCTGGGTTGGGAGGGACCTTCTAGGTAACTTACTCTGACCTCCCTGCAGCCGTCTCCTCTAGGGCATCTCCTCTACAACTCCCTCCTGGTGTTCAACCATCCAGCTTCTCCATTCAATCAGGCATTCTATACCAAATATGGTGCGTGTACCATGTGCCTGGCACTGTACCAGCCTGGGGGATATGATGGTGTAGAAAGGCCAGCTGGGCAGTATGAAGAGCACAGAGAAGAATGAAAACATTGGTAAGTCAAGGCCAGCGAAAAAAAGTTTAAAGAACAAGGGCTACATGACATCTTCACATGCATACCCTAGAGCAGAGATGCCCTGTGATATTGTCCCAAGCTGGGACAAGGAGGCCAGGTGTGTATTAGCAACCCCCCTTCAGTACTGGGTTTTCAAGCTTCCCTTGGAAGGAAATGTGACTTTGGCAAAACCATCTACAAAAGGCTGAGAGCTGTCTTCTGCCAGCACTTCTAGTAGTTGGGACGTTGAGTCATTTGTTATTAAGGAAGACCTGGGTGCTGCATCCCAGCATCCAACACAAAAACTATAGGAGCATATCCTGAGTGTGTTGATGTGTGTCTATTGGTGTGTGTGTGTGTGTGTGTGTGTGTGTGTGTGTGCGTGTGTGTGAGCACATATGCATGCCACTATATCTGTTAGTGTGTCTATGTGTGTAGTGCTACCCTCTCTTGGATCAGGGACTGTGACAGCTCTGTAGGGGCTGGGAGTTAAGCCCTGCTCTCTGCCACCTGGTCATCCACATTGCCTTCGTGGACCCTCCAATTCCTTCTTGTGTCCTGTCCAATTTGGGCCTGATGAAAAGGTGTGGAACATGGGATTCAGAGTAGGGCAAGGGGGTGTATGTGGACTCTCTATTAAGAATTTATTTCTATTCTCACTTGCTGAGAGAGGGGGAGAAGGAAGAGAGAGAGCTATCCTATAAGACCCCCTTGTGCAAATTAGAAAAACCACTCGTTGCTAGTAGATGCCATGTGAATGAATGCACAGCCTGGCAAGCAGACTGGACCAATTCAGCCCCCACTAGACCCCTCTACTGGCCACCTTCGAGGATTGTCTTGTCTGGACTCTATTTGCTCAGCCATGATGGCGTGAATAGGGCTTTGGAGGCTATGTCTTCCTGAGGCATTCTTTTCCATCCCCAAGACCTGAGCTTCCTACCATGGTCAGAAATCACGAGCCCAGGCTCCTGGGGCTGACTTCTGCCCAAGGGCCTCTGGAAGTCTTGGCTCACCAAATTCATGGCAGAGGACAGCGTAAGGATGACCTTGGAGAGAAGTGATGCGGGTAAGAAATGGAGCATCTCCTGAAGTGCCTGCATCTGTCTCCCTCATCGAGGGACATGCATCCAGCACAGTGTTTGTGCACAGCATGTCCAATGACCAAACACAAATAGGAGGAGAAATGAGCAGGGACGAGGATCCATAACCTGACTTTGGAGAGATGGAAAAACCAGGTCAATGGATGCTCTGGACCTTCTCACTAAATCCAGCGAAGATTCTATCAGTGGTTCATCTAAACTTTGTAACTTGATGCTTTACCAACTAGTTTCTCAAAGAGCCTGTAATCACGGTCACAGAAATAAAACCCCTCTCTTTCTAAATATTTATGTTGTATTATCTCACACATGTAATTATTGCTCATGGTTATAGGGCAGAGTGGCAGGAGGTTTAGTGTTCTTGAATTCTTGAATGCTAGAGCTGTAAGAAGCTTGAGATATCCCATGCAATGCTTCAGCTCACAGCCTGAGGCAGAATTCTGCCCATCATCTGGTTTCATTCAACCCGCAAAATTAATAATGGGAACATGTTTGTGCAGGAAATGTCATCTCCGGCTTACCTCCTAAGGCCAGCCTACTGCATGCCTCCCACTGGCCTGGAGGTCACGGGTGCAGTGATTTCCCCAAGATACACAACTGCTCAGAGACAGGATCAGGATCAATGCCTAGGGCTCTTAACACAGAATGGTGCTCTCTCAGCCCTAGGAATCTCCTGTTCTCTTTTGATCTACATGGACAGGAGGTATGACTGATTATCAAGAACTTACTTGTTACCTTGATGAGGTAACACCTTACACGTGTAAAGCCCTCTCCCCCCCTTATACAAATGCACGCTCACAGAGGCGCACACATGTGCACGCACACACACGCACTTAGCCTTCTAGACTACAAGAAGGGTCTAGGTATTATTTTATCATTTTGGATGCCACCTAACTCAATGGCTGGCATGTTATTGCTTCTCAATAAAGGCTTATTGAATGCATGAATGAATGATGAATCTTGATGGATATTTATCTTCCCAAGATTCCTTTGGCCTTCACCATAACCTTGATTCAGAGGCCCAATTAGACCATTTCACATGGGGTAGGGAAGAAGAGGAACAATAAATTTATTAGTCCTGTGCCAGGCACTTAAATGTATATCATCTCAGCTAATCTCATTTTAAAATAAGTAATCCCAAAGGAGCAGACATGCCCCCATAGGGGAGTGACCCCACCGTCCCCTGGCACCCATATGCAAGTGCTTTAAATAGAGCAGGCTTATGGCTCCTGCATCCATTTCTGCTTCCACTTATCCCCAGAAGATCTCAAAAAGAAAACAACATCAGAACTTCTGAAGACCAAAAGCTCAGAATCCTAAGATTGCAGCCTTCCCTTTTGTGAGACAGAGAAGCAGGAGAATATTAAGAGGAGTGAGTGCAGGAAGCTAAAAATATCTTCAAAGCTTATGTAAATTCGGCACACATAGAAGCGTTGGCCTTTGGGCTCCAGCTGTTCTCAGGACTGACTTAGATGCCCTTGACACGGAGATCCAGACATTCTCAGAGCCCGCCCACCATTTGTAACCTTTTAAAAATCTTCCTAATTGTGTTCCATGTTCTTAAAATTTATCACCCCTGGGAGTTGAGCTACAATATGCTAATGAGGCCATTGAAGAGGCCCAGACACCCCTCCTCTCCCAGCCTCTTGGGAGAACAGTGTGAGGTCAGAGACATCCATCCTTGGAATAACAGGCGCCTTTGAGAGGGGCTGTACCCCTAACCATTAGCATGTTAATAGGGAGGGAATCAAAAGATCACTCAATCAGCACCCAATGAGGGCATCATTTCAATCAATAGCGCAGCTCATAAAAGTCTCGATGCCACTGACACTGCATAAAAACAATTCCTAATTGAGAATTAAACAAACTTTTATCAGACGCAATTCTGAACTTCAGCCTTTAAAATAATGCCAAGTTCAGAAACACATTTGGCCTTGTGCTTCAGTCTGGCGGCTTGTGTACATTTAGTGGGTATTTTTCCCTCACAGCTGACACTTTCCCTTCCTGGTTCACATAGGAAAATGAGACGGATGTCACTTCCTCAAAGGCCACAGTGCTAAGTTAAGTGTTTCTGGGTAGGAAGGGGGCTCTAACTGAGCAAGTATTAACCTGAGGTGACCTACTGCAGGGTTGGGTCCTGGCTTTCCAGATTTGTAACCAACACTTACTAAGTGTAATTCAGCTCTTGGGTACTCAGGATGCTGGCTGCCAGTGTGGGAGACAAGTAGCTTTTAGTGCACTGATGACACAGGCTCCCTGACATTAGAGGCATGGCCATGAACCAGGTGGCCAATTACTCTCAGAAAGAACAGCTCAATATCAACCGTGCTAAATTCAAATGGTCATATTCAACAGAGGCTATTCAGCATCCAGATGGACAACATTGAATATCTTCCTTCGGCAGGGCAATCCACTTCATTCCATGCAGAATCCTCCCGTAGCCGGCTCATCCTGCTGCACCCAGGAAGACCAGGTCCTGGACAAAACTGTGTTCAGCAAGAATATTAAAGTGAAACCAAGAACTTGAAATCTTCCAAGCTGACACCATCTTATCATTATGTTAGATGGTTAGAACTCTTCAAATGTCTGTTGAAAATCTGGTCCACCTTATGAACAAATACAAGCAGTTTCTTTAGAACAATCTTGGCTCTGTCTAGAAGGGTTCTGCCACCTTGCAGAGCTAGGTTGACCTCCACGGGAGAAGATGACAAGTCAACTCCCTTAGTGCTCACAATGAACGTCACCATTGCTTCCTCTTCATTTTGGTGGATAAGGTGTGTGACACTCCTCTCCATCAACCCCAAATGCTTGCATTTGCAGGTGCAACACTCACTTCAGTCTCATTACAAAGTATATAGCTGACACAATGCAAGGTGTCGCCCAAGGACCATACCAGCTACTGTTTCCTACATTCAGACATAGCTAATTGGACGCCTACTGGCTGAATTCATCCACAGGTGTGTGTGCACTGTCTCCTCTGCCCCAGCTCTCTTTCACACACACACCACATACCCAAACACACATATACACCACACATACATATACATATACACATACACACCACACACACATATATACATAACGCACACTACATTCTTACACACACACACACACACACACACACACACCACACTGTGTTTTTCAAAATGTAACTTCAAATGGCTTTAGGCTAAGACCTTCACTTTGCAGGTCACCACAATCTCCACTAAGTCTCCCTGCCACACACGACTTTGGCTTCACTCATTTACCTTACCTGTCTAGACATCGAGAACATTTGAGATTGTAAAACCCCCATGGAGTCTATAAATTTTAACTCATATTTTAAGTTTTATCACCCGGAGGTGTGTGTACTGGACCAACAGGTAGTTCCTTCTGGGTAAGATACTAGGATTACAGGGAGTAGGCAAATTAACAGCAGCCTCAGGCCATCAAATTTCTTTCCTTTGATTCAAAAAGTATGGGAGGAGTTGCAGAAGGGGATTATAAAGCTAGCTCCAACTCTTACTTTTCTGTTGCTCTTTTCTGGTGATGTAAATTGTAAATTGTCCCTGGATACTCACTACCTCCACCTCCTTGGACTGCCATGACAGAAGACCACAAACAGGCATAAACAACAGAGATCTATTTCTCAGTTCTGATGGCCAGAAGTCCAAGCAAGACCTAGTTGCCAGGGTTTGCTTTCTAAAGAGGTTGCTCTTCCCAGCTTGCAGACTACCACCTTCTCACTGTGCCTTCACATGTCTTTTCTCTGCATGCAGTCAGAGAGCATCTTAGAGGACACGCCAGTCTTATCGGTTAGAATTATGTTTATGACCTTATTTAACTTTAATTACCTCTTTAAAAGCCTGATCTCCAAATACAGTCACATTGGAGGATAGGGCTTCAACAGTTGAATTGCGGAGGAACACAAGTTCATAGAAAGTACTAACTAGAAGTCCATGTGCAACTGTTGCTAACATCCCTCTGCTATTGTGCCAACATCACGGATGACAAGTATTTTAATGTTAATTATATCAATTGTACTTAAGTCTATTGATATATGGACACTGATTATATAAAGTATAGGAATTAATTCTATTAATTACTCTGACCTCACGTCTCTGGCAGACATTGCTCTTCGGTAATGATACTCTTTCCTACTGGGTGTAGGTGGGAACTCAGAAACCTTCCTGACACAGTGTTGCGGCAGCCATTGCCAACCGACCTTGGTACAGGAGATACGATGAATTTGACACTTGTACTCCACAGGCCTCCTCCATCTTGGAGGAGGATATCGGAACTAAATGAAAATCCAGCAGTGTTGTGGACCTGTGGCTTTCCACTGCACTTTGATGCAAAGCAGAGCACCTAACCCACAGGGTCTTGGGGCTGACAAAGCCTTCCTGAAAACTCCCTTTCCTTGATTCCCCATCAAGCAATTAACCCTCTCACAGCTTTTCCTTTTTTCCTACAAAGCTCTAAGAAGCTCTAAGCCACTGTGTTTCCTGATTTGGGGAGGGGCTGTAGTCTCAGAAATTGTTTCTTCCTAGCTGCCACTCAAACACAATTTGAGAATGCTTTTTCTCCACTTTTCTTGGAATTTTATTCTTAGCCACTTGTCGCTACTGTTCTCCAAGGACCTCTGTCCCTGGAGCTACCCTTCCTCATCTCTATCAGCTGACTGGCCTTTCCATAGAGGAGGCAAAAGAAAGGACTTGCAAGGGGTAAATAATACCACATTGGCTCTCCAGAGAAATGTCTTCAGAAAAATAAGAATTAACATGATTATTTTAGATTCAATCAAAGAACCATATAAAGAATGATGTTTGGTCTTTTATAAGGTAGATTTTGAAGGTACTCTTCATATTATTATCCTTCAGTTTTTCCTTGAACTAAATGCTGGGGAAGCGGATTGTTCCTCCTGATAAATGGGACAATCTGCTTCCCCGGCATTTAATTCAAGGAGGAAATGAAGGGATAATTAATAAACCCATCATGTTTTCCTACTTTCCTTGGCTGCCAATAAACTCAGAGCTATGTTTTGTACTCAGTGGCCATTATTATTCTTAGCTGAAGGTTTCTGATAAACTATTTTCTCCTTTCATTGCTAGACTCTCTTACTTACCCTTAATGTGTATGTATCTTCTATCCAAGCCATCTCTTCCCTTATGAAGTAATTGGGGTACTTTTAATAAATAATACATTAGAAGTTGAGTCAGGGACAGATTACCGGGGGACTGGGCTTTCAGACCGGTTCAGTCCACCAATCATCTATTGACCACCATTACCAGGTGGTCCCCAAGCCCTCTCTTAGTGTTGTCCAGGAAGAGATGTTGGATCTTTTGAAATGATGAAAGGCTCTTCAGTTTAAAACTGAGCAAAACCCTCTCAATATTTGCCTCAAAATGCTCTCTATTTTAGCACAATAACAAATCCCAAGTCCCAAAACCTGCATAATTCAAAACACAAGAACACCCATGATTTAAACTTCACCTTCATTTTCAACCTCTCTACCAACCCGCGAACTCCTATTTCCAATTATGTCTTGGATATCTCTTTTTGAATATTACGAATCACGAAACTGAACCCTACCCTTCTGCATCTTCCTACAAACTTGTTTCTCTACATCCTCTGTTTCAAGTAATAGAATCACTGTCCACTGAGCTTCCCAAGCTAGAAGCCTTGACGACTTTATCCTTCACATTTAATTGGTCTCCAGATGCTTCAATATAAGCTTCTGAACCTGAAACCAAACTGTCACTGTCCTAATGTACGGTTTACTTCTCTCCCTCCTGAACTATTGCACCAACTACCGGAGTCTTTCTGCCACCCAATCTTTCCCTCTACTCCCTAACCACCACCACTGTCATCCTGCTCACTTCTTTTGCTGGTCTCTCAAGGCCTATAGCATAAACACCAAAGTTACAAAGCAGTGCACAAGGTCCATTGCTATCTAACCCAGACTGCTCTCTCCCTTTCCACTAGGGCTCCCCTGGTCCAGACATACTGAATTTCTCACTCTTTTCAAAACAAACCATGGCCTTTCAGGACTCTGTGGCTTTTGCGCCCGTTATTCCTTCTGCCAAGAGTACTGTTTACATTGTCTACTTTTCCACCTGCAAATTAGTTTTTCTTTTTCATGAATTAACCCAGATATCAACAATACTTTGCCCATCTACCCTGCAATTAACTCTTTCTTGACCTTTCTACTCTCCCTCAGCTGCCTTCCCCAAATTCTCTAGAATTTATCCAAGTGTACTTAAATTGCTTGTTAACAGATTTATCTCCGCCCATCACTCTGAACTAATGTAGGTCAAGAACCATATTTTTCAGAGGCCCCCATACCAAGCACACTAAATGGCACAAGGTTGGTGTTGATGAAATATTAATGAAGTGGGCAGTGAAATATGAAAGAGGAGTAGGTGGCAAACATGAGGTGATGAAAGATCTCCACTGGGCTAGTGCAGGACCCTATTCAATAGCTGGGGACTCCTTGCGGTACAGAGTAATAAAGAAATGAGCAAAGGCTGTTCTAGCTTGTTATCTTAGTCGCTCTGGGGCTCATGATGCCTTCTACCTCCTGCCATTCACTTTCAAGGTTCCTTCTCGGCTTTCACCATAACAACCCTATCTTACAGTGAGCTGCAATCTTAGAAGATGCAGGAGGGATGAGCCCAATCCTGCGATTTTTTATCATAATTTGGAGTAAACTTCACTAGTCTTATCCCATGACAGTGTCTTGTGGGCTTTTTGTGCCTTCTGGTAAACCCCATGTGTCCACAAGCACAACTGTTATAGGTGATGTAACTGACTGTACTTTTCAAAGGTGGCTGCAGCAGTACCTCCTATCTCACTTGCTGTCTATAGTGTGACCTTGCCTTATCCCATCACTCTCTTCCCCTTGAATCTGGGAAGTCTTGTGATTGCTTTGCTCAACAGAGATGAAACAGCTTTGAGGAACTATTGAGAAAAAGAACAAGACTAGGAGAAAAAAAAAAGATGACCCTTGTCATACAGCGGCAGAAAGCTTGGCAACATTGTTGGTTTTGCAATGCAATGATATGGAAAATAAAAATAACACCCAACGAACAGGTACAGGTACATATAGCTAAAGAGATTTCCAAGCAGATTGTCAAAGTACCGACTGAGCTACTTTACCCATATAAACAGAACCACTCAGTGCTAAAGAAAAGTTAAAGGAAATAGAAAGGATCCAAGACTTCCTGGGTTTGAAAAGAAAACTATTTATCATCTCCATTCTCTCACAAAAGAATATTTTCAAAAGCAGAAATGGCCTTAGGGTAAAGATCAAATCCAGGGTGCTAAAATATGAAAACATCTCAGGGTAAATATCAACCCAAGGCTGTGACTGTAAAAGTCTTTCTTGGGACCTTAGAGAGATCAAAGCTGATGCAGCCTAGACTCTTTCAAATAGACAAAAGGACTTCTAAGTATCTTAAGGGCATTCCCAGTTAAACACAGGGTTTCTGAGACTCAAGGATGTTGTCTCATAGCAGCCTCAGACACATCCCAAGGTGGAGAAAAAGGGCTCATCTCAAAGAGATTTGTGGGTATGGGGTTTAACTGTGAAATACATTCTTATACGATAAGCCCACAAAATTTTTAAAAGAATTGTAGCAGCTTAGATGAAAAAGACAGAGAAAGTACAAAATGAATAGAAGCCTTTGAATCCCTAAACTTTTATGGGCACCAAGCTGGCTGAGAAGTCTACTTAGCTACAAACACAGAAGCTTCTGTATAGAAAAGAATGATGACACAGAAGGAGGAACTAAGGGCCCAGAAGGCACAGCCAATAGTCCTGGAGGATGACTCCAGGGAGTAGGACTGAGTCCTAACTAAGGAACTAACAATCTGTGCTTGCCTGGAGTTTTGAATTACTATGAACCAGTGACTGCTATGTGCCTTTCACTTTTCCTCTTCTGGAATAGGTATACGGTAGCTATTATCCCATACTTGTCTCACTTAGGTGTGTGGGGACAGGAGACAGATGCCTGTCTTTCTAATACACAGATCTTTAGAGAAAGAAGAACTAAACTAGAGGAACTGCACCAGAGAAGCCCCTATTGTCACCTGGACCTCATTTAGTTGACAGGATTTTAGACTTTGAACTGATGACACAATGGGATGAATTTTTGAAGGTCTTGAGGGAAGGAAAGACTGAATGCATGTGAAAATGGATACAATTTTTTGTGGCCAGAGGCAGACTATGGCAGATATTTTCCAAAGGTGAGGGTAACAATATCTCACATTTCACATACACTTTTGTAATATAACCTTGCTGATATGCTATCAAGAGATGGAACCTAATTCCCTTCCCTTGGATCTAGGTGGGCTTGTGACTCTTTCAGCCAATAGGGTGAAACAGAAATAATAATTTGTATCCATGGATGGGTCATAAAAGATGATAGAGTTTTGACCGTGTACACTGAGACACAAGGTAAGAAGTCCACCTACCCTGAGGTCACTGTGAGAAAGCCCAGGCTACAGGGAAAAATCATGTGTAGATGCTCTGGTTGACAGTCCCATATGAGTACTCAGATGATAGCCAATATCAATTGCTAAATATGTCAGTGAAGATATCTCTAGATGATGATTCTACCCCTCAGCCAGTTAAGTCACAGCCAGCCAATGAGTCTTCCAAGCCCTGGTGCAGGACATCATGAGAGACAGATAAGCCAAGCCCCCTATGCTCTGTATGAATCCCTGATTCAAATAATCCATGAATATAATAAAAAAAATTTTAAGCCATTTCATTAAAATTTTTTTAATGTTTATTTTTGAGAGAGAGAGAGAGAAAATGTGGGGGGGGGGGGCAGAGAGAGAGGGAGACACAGAATCCTAAGCAAGCTCCAGGCTCTGAGCTGTCAGCACAGAGCTAGATACAGGGCTTGAACCCACAAACCAGGAGACCACAACCAGAGCTCTAGTCAGACACTCAACTGGCTGAGCCACCCAGTCACACAAAAGCCATTTCATTTTAAAATAATGTATTACAAAGCAACAGAAACTAGAATATATGGATGTAGGCTCTTTCAAAATTTTATCACTTACAACATTGCTAAAATTCATCCCTTACCCAGTATCCATAGAATAAATTGAAAAATCATAAATCTTAAAAGAACACAGAAGGCAAAGCTCTGTAAAAGAGTGAGAATGTAGGGGCCCCTGGGTGGCTCAGACGGTTAAGCATCTGACCCTTGATTTCAGGTCAGTTCATGATCTCAACAGCGTGAGACTGAGCCCTGTGTCGGGCTCCATGCTGAGCGTGAAGTCTACTTAAGATTCCCTCTCTATTTCCCTCTGTCTCTCCCCTGTTTGCACATGTGGGATCTCTTCCTTTCTCAAAAAAGAAGAAGAAGAAAAAAGAGTATGTTGATTATTATCTCTAGATATACGTATTTATTACTTAAGGAAAAGCTTAGAAAAGTTATCTAGAGAACTAAGAAGAGTGAAATATTGGGGTGCCTGCATGGCTCAGTCAGTTAAATGCCTGACTCTTGGTTTTGGCTTAGGTCATGATTCCACAGTTTGTGAGTTCTAGCCCCTTATCAGGGTCTGTGCTGCAGGCAGAGATGATATTTGGCAGCCAGCAAGGACCCCACTTTGCATTCTCTCTCTCTCTGTCCCTCCCCTACTTGCACACTCTCTTACTCTTTCAGAAATAAATAAATAAACAAAAGAAGAGTGAAATAGTAACTAAACAGAGTTGACTCCAAATGCTGCCACCTCAGGTGGTACAATTTTTCCTTTAGGTCTTCAACAGTTTTCATGAAATTAAAAATCTGTGAAAAAATATTTCTACTTCTGGCAAAAATGGAGTAAGAAATACCAGAGTTAGCAAAATTAAATGTAGACTATATTTATCTTTGGTGCTGCCTAATAAATCTTAAAAGCTGGACTAAAAAGGATCAAAGTATTTCCGAGTAACTGAACTCTGTCCCAGCGAAACAATCAAGAATATTTATAAGAACGCATAAATAAATATCCAGGCAGCACTTAGCAAGGAACAACTCAAAAACTAATAGACATAAGAAGAAGTAAGAAAACCTGACCCATAATGAGGAGAAAAATCAATTGGTTGAAACCAATCCAGAACAGACACAGATGTTAGACTAGCATAAAAGGGCTTTAAAACAGTTCTTATAACTTACTTCCATATGTTCAAGAAGTAGAAACATGAGAGATATTAAAAAGATCCAAATAAAACTTCTACAGATGAAGAACTATGATGTCTGACACATAAACTATACTGGATTAACAATGGACTAGAAATTGCAGTAGAAAATATTAGTAAACATAAAGATATAGAAAAAGTCATATCCAAAATGAAACACATGGAGGAAAAATAATTATATGAAGTGAGCTGTGAGATAATTCCAAATAGTCTATTGTGCATTTAACTGGAGTCCCTAAAGGAGGTAGATGTAAGAAAAAATATTTTGAAAGATAATAGGCACCTTTTTCCCCCAAATGTGATGAACACTACAGACCTGCAAATACAAGAAGCTCAATAAACCCCAAGCACGAATAAACATAAAGAGATGTACACCAAGGCTCACTGTAATCAAACTGCCCAAAAGCAGTGCTAAAGAGAAAGTCTTAAAAGCAACTTGGAGGTGGGGGTTGGGAAGACACCCTACATACAAAGAAACAAAAGTAAAAGTGATAGATTTCTCACCAGAATCAACACAAAGGAGAAGAGCACCCTCTTCTTAAAATAATGCACCTTTAAAATAATGAGGAAAAAAAAAAAACAAAAAACCTCTATCACCTAGAATTCTATACCCAGTAAAACTATCTTTTAAAACCAAAAATAAGATTAAGGACTTTTTCAGAGATATGAAGCTAGAAGAATGTATTATCAGCAGACTCATACTATCAGAAATGTTAAAGAACATTCCTTCCTGAGAGAAAGAACATGATACCAGATGGAAATCCTGATCTGTACAAAAGAAAGAGAAACACTGGAAATGGTAGATAGGTAAAAATACAAAATTTCTAACTATTTAAATCTCTTTAAAAGAGAACTGACTCTTTTAAACCAAAATTATAACAATGTTGTAGATTTATAATATAGTTAACAATAAAATTTATGACAATAGCACAAATGGGAAGAGAGAAATATAAGTAGACTACTTTAAGCTTCTCATAAGTGATGTATTATATCACTTGAAGGTAGACTACATTAGCTAAAGGTACATATTATGAACCCTAAGGCAAGCACTAAAGTAACAAAACAATGACTGACAACTAATAAGTTAAAAATTACATATAATGGAATTACAAAAAACATTCAGCTCAAAAGAAGTTATAAAAAGCAAGAATGGTAACAACAACAAAAACAGATGGTACAAGGAGAAAAAAATAGCAAGATGATAGATTTTTAACTTATACATTTTTAAATTTTATTTATTTATTTATTTTGAGAGAGAGTGAGCTCAAGCAGGACAGGGGCAGAGAAAGGGAGACAATCCCAAGAAGGTTCTGCACTGTTAGCACAGAGCCCGATGTGGCACTCAAACTCACAATCTGTGAGATCATGCCCTGAGCTAAAACCAAGAATCAGCACTTAACCAACTGAGCCACCCAGGCACCCCACCATCTGACTCTTGATCTCAGCTCAGATGTTGATCTCACAGTTGTGAGTTCAAGCCTTGTGTTGGGCTTCATGCTTGGTATGAAACCTACTTTAAGAAAAAAAAAGGAATATTTAAAAGAAGAAAAAGAAGGAGGAGGCAGAAGAAGGAACAGCAAAGATCACATAGGCTCAGCCCACAAAATCCAAAATATTTACTATCTGGTCAAAAAGTTTGCCAATTCCTGGCCTAAACACCCAAATTAAAAGGCAGAGATTGTCCAGTTAGATATAAAAATAAGGCCCAACCATAGGCTGCCTTCAAGAAATTCACTTTAAGTGTAAAATGCAAAAAGGTTAAAAGTAAAGGGATGAAAAAATATACCACTAATCAACACTAAGTAATGCTATCAATGCTTGTAGTAATCAAAAGACAGTTGTTGTAGTCCTATTAGTATTAGAAGAAGTAATGTTGATGGGGTCAGTCCATGAGGGGGATATAATGATCTTGATAATGTTGATGCACTTAACAGACTTTAAAATACATGAAAGAAAAACTGATAGAACTGATAGAGATTTCAATACCCATCTCTCAATAGTGAACACAATAAACAAGAGTACAGGAGACCTGAATAACATAATTGACGGATCTGACCTTGTCGACATTTACAGAACACTGCATTCAACAAGAATAGGATACACCTTCTTCAAATGAATACAGAACAGTTACCAAAAGAGAACATTATTTTGGTCATTAAAAATGTCTCAATAAATTTAGTATTTTAAAGGATTTAAGCCACATATGTTTTTACTGTAATATAATTAAATTTGAAACCACTAATAGATTTCTGAGAAAAGCTCCAAATATTTGAAACTAAGTAATATATTAGGTCAAAAAAAGAAAAATTAAAATTATTTTGAACTGAATGAGAAAAAAATCATACTAAACATACTAAAAGTTGTGGGACACAGCTAAAGCAGTACTAGGGTGAAATTTATAGCACTAAATGTCAATAATATAAAAAAAGAAAGGGCTCAAGTCAATGGCTTCAGCTTCTATTTTAAGAAAGTAGAGGGGCACCTGGGTGGCTCAGTCGGTTGAGCAACCCACTTCGGCTCAGGTCATGATCTCGCCGTTCGTGAGTTCGAGCCCCACACGAGGATCTGCACTGACAGCTCAGAGCCCGGAGCTTGCTTCAGATTCTGTTTCCCTCTCTCTCCCCCTACCCTGCTCACACTATGCCTCTCTTCCTCTCTCAAAAATAAATAAACATTAAAAATTTAAAAAAAAAAAGAAAGAAGAGAAAATTAAATTTATAATACGCAGGAAAAAAATAAATAAATAATACCAGAATGAAAACCAATGAATGAGAAAACACAAAAACAACAGGAAAAATCAGTAAAGTCTCCAGCCAAACTGAAGAGGAAAAAAAAGACAAGAACCAAATTAATGATATCAGGAATGAGAGAAAGAGCTTCAATACAAATTCAATAGATATTAAAGGATAATAGGGGACCATTTCAAACTCCTCTATGCTGATAAATTCAACAATTTACATGAGAAGGACAACTGTGAAAGACACAAGGGTGCCTGGGTGGACACAGGGACACCTGGGTGGCTTAGTCGATTAAGTTCATCTTGGCTCAGGCTATGATCTCATGGTTTGTGAGTTCAAGCCTGATGTCAGGCTATGCAATGACAGCACTGAACCTGCCTGAAATTCTCTCTCTCTCTCTCTCTCTCTCTCTCTCTCTCTCCGTCCCCCGCTTCCACTTTTTCTCTTTCTCTCAAATAAACTTAAAAAAAAAGACACAAACTACCAAGGTTCATTCAAACAGCAACACAGATCTATAGCTATTAAAGAAATTAAATTTGCAAACTGAAAACTTTTCAATGAAAACTACAGACCTAGATGGCTTTACTCACGAATTATACCAAATGTCTCTGGGAAATGAGGAGAAAACACTTTACAAGTCATTCTGTGAGATCAGCAGTACCCTGATAAATGGACTTTAGGAGAGAAGAAAAGCATAGACCAATGATCTTCATGAACATAAATACGAAAAGTTTAAACAAATTAGCAACCCAGATCCAACAAGATAGAAAAAAGTTAATACAACATGGCTCAGTGAGGTTCTTCCAAAAATACAAGATTTGTTTAATATTTGAAATAAGTTCACTATATTAAGAAATAAAGTAAAAACCTTATGTGATCATTTCAGTGAGTGAAGCAATTCACAAAACCCATTCAAGATAAAAATTTGTAGCAAACTAAGGAATCTAGCCAAGAGACACAGGAATGCTGATGCATAGGAGCACGTGTACCCCAATGTTCATAGCAGCACTTTCGACAATAGCCAAATCATGGAAAGAAACCAAGTGCCCATCAACTGATGAGTGGATAAAGAAGATGTGGTACATATATACAATGGACTACTACGTGGCAATGAGAAAAAATGAAATCTGGCCATGTGTAGCAACATGGATGGAACTGGAGGGTATTATGTTAAGTGAAATAAGTCAATCAGAAAAAGACAGATACCATATGTTTCCACGAATAGGTGGACTTTGTGAGACCAAGCAAAAACCAGGGGGAGGGGAAGAGGGGAAAGAAAAAAAAGACACAGAGAGGGAGGGAGATAAAACATAAGAGACTCTCAAAGACTAAGAACTAACTGAGGGTGAGGGGGATGGGGGGGAGAGGGGGTGATGGGCATTAAAAAAGGGCACATGTTGGGATGAACACTGGGTGTTATATGTAAACCAATTTGAAAATAAACTATTATAAATGAAAAAAAAAAATTTGTAGCAAACTAGAAATAGAAGAAAATTCTTCAATCCATAATGATAGTATAAAAAAACAACTGCTAACACCATACTTAATGGTTAAAGACTGAATGCTTACCCTCATGAGATCAGGAACAAAGCAAGGATATTCACTCCTACCACTTCTATTATTAGTGGTATTATATTCTAACATTAGGCTAGAAGTTGTAGCTATTGCAATAAGTAAAGAAAAAGAAATAAAAAGCACCCAGACTGGAAAGGAGATAACACTATCTTTTTTTCTGCACATGACATGACTGTCTATGTAGAAACAGTGGAATATGCCCCCAAAAAGCTACTAGAATTGAAATTTTTGTACCATGTACAATAGAATAAAAAACACGAAACACTTAGAAATAAATCTAACAAAAAATAAGCAACACTTGTACAATGAAAATTATAATACATTATCAAGAGAAATTAAGACCTAACTATATGGACAGACGATACTATGATCACGGGTCAAACGACTCAATATTGTTATGATGTTAATTCCATCTAAACTTATATATAGATTCATGCAATCATGAAGAAATCCCAGCAAGCTGGTTCTAAATTAAAAAAAAAAAAGAAAAAACGTTTATTTATTTTTGAGAGAGAGAGAGAGAGAGAGGAAAAAAAAGAGCAGGAGAGAGGCAGAGAGAGAGGGTGAGAAAGAGAATCCCAAGCAGGCCCCACTTACACTCTCAGCTCAGAGCCTGATGCTGGGCTCAAACTCAAGAATCAAGAGATCATGACTTGAGTGAAAATCAAGGGTGAGACTGAGACACCCAGGAGCCCCCTGATTCCAAAATTCTTATGGAAATGTAAAGGACTGAAAATAGCCAGAACAACTCTGAAAAAGAGCAACAAGTGTGAGAACTAACACTACCTGATTTCAGGACAGTTTTGGTGTCAAGATAAACAAATAGATCAGGGAAACTGAGAGACAACTCCGAAACAGAAACATGCACATGTAAACACCTGATTTTTGACAAAGGTACAAAGACAATTCATGGAGAAAAGGCGGTCTTTTTAACAAAAGGTACTAGAATAATTGCATATCTATATATCTTCTCCCCCACCAAAAAGAGAACTTTAGTCCATACTGTCCATCATTTAAAAAAAAAATTAGGGGCGCCTGGGTGGCTCAGTCCACTGAGCAGTGACTCTTGATTTTGGCTCAGGTCATGGGATTGAGCCCACATCAGATCCTGTGCTGGGTGTGGAGCTGGTTTAGGATTCTCTCTCCCTCTCTCAAAAGAAAATAAATAGAAATAAATTTTTCAAAATATTAACTCAAAATTCAGCACAGATCTCAACAGACAACCTGAAACTACAGTATTTCTAGAAGATAATATAAGTTATAATCCTTGGAATCTTGAGTAAAGGTTTCTTAATTAGGATGTTGAAACCATGACTGAAAATGGAAAAAATTAATTGGACTTAATCAACATTCAAAACTTCTGCTTTTCAAAAGATACTGTTAAGAGGATGAAAAGACAAACCACAGAATGGAAGAAAATATTTGCAAAACATATAGCTGATAAAGGACTTCTAACCAGAATATACAAAGCTCTCTCAAAACCAAGAAAAAAACAAATGAATGAATGAATGTGAAAACAGTTAAGTGGACACTTCAGCAAATCATACACGTAGATATCAAACATGCACGTGAAATGGCGCTTGATGTCACTGTACTCTAGAAAATTGCAAATTAAAACCAGGACAAATTGCACCCTCCATCTATTAGAATGACTGATATTAAAAAGAATGATCATGCCAATTGTTGGTGAAGATGTGTGGAAACTGACACTCTGAATCACTGCTTGTAGGACTGCAAAGTGGTGCAGTTACTTTGGAAAACCGTTTGGCAATTTCTTTAAAAAATAAACATATACCTACCATTTGACCCAGCCATTCTATTTCTAGGTATTTACCCAATTTAAATGAAAGCATATGTCCATACTAATACTTGTACATGAATATTCACAACTGGTTTATTCATAATAGCCTCGAACTGGAAAAAACAAATATCCATCAACGTGTGACTAAATCAACAAGCTGTAGTATATTCACACTTCGGAATATTACTCAGGCAATGAAAAGGAATGAACTCTTAACACATACAGTGACACAGACGTAGGTCTCAAATAACTCAAAATAATTATGCTGAGTGAAAGAAGCCAGACAATAAAACAGAGTACAAAGGGGCACAGAAGTAACTTCTGGGGATGCTGGATACGTTCATTCTCTTGATTTGTGGCTTTGGTTTCACAGATAGATACACGTCAAAAGTTTTCCAACATACACTTTGAATGTGTGCCATTTATGCTATTTATGTGTACATATACACATATATATCACTTATATCCCAACAAAACTACTTCAAAAATTTAAGTGCCAAATAAAAACTGTCAAAAAGTTTCTGCACCACTCTGTGGCCCTTAAAAATACCTTTATCTTGAAAAGGCAGCCTGTAGAAACACAGATTTCTTTCTATTAGACGAAGGCAGAAAAGCTTGGTCTGTGAGGACACTGCTGGGAGTAGAGATGACACCCAGTGTGTCATGCATGTGGGGTTATTAATGCTTTTTATTCTCTCTTCTGCTCCTGTCACTTGGTTTAAATGGAGGCTATAGACTCTCCTAGGAACAACAAGTAGACCCCCATCTATGGAAGGCAAGAGATCATCAGATATCCAATCCACTGGGGGTTTCGAACAGAAGTGAGAAAGACCCAGGAAAGAGGGGGCTGTCACTGGGAGCCAGATGTAGCTTTAGGACTAAAGGAAGGAGGGGACTCGGTGGCTCCAGATGCATCTTGCAGCTGTTACGGGAACTCAGCCCATGCCAGCCACCATGGGGCTGTGTGTGCCCTCCAGGAGAAAGGGGACACTGTATGTGAACTGAAAGGGCTGATTCACAGAATTCGGTAGCACTCTGGGATCCAAGCCACCAGCTGGGACATGCTGCCTGTCTGAATCATAGCACCCTGCCCACTGAGTATAACAGTCCACCTCCTGGTAGACTCGGGAGCTGCCATGGCCTTGCCAACATCAAGGGCATCCTCTGCCTTCTGTGGAGCTCCTGCAGGGCTACCCCAATGTGGAACAAAGAGAATTCGACCCAGCTCAACAAGATGGACAGCACTGGCCTGGGCTACACAGAAGTGAAAGGAGTCGAGGCAGGGAAGAGATCTGAGCCAAGGAGCTCTAACCAGGGGGCCCAGGCAACGATCCTGAATGCTTCCTACCACTAAGGCCCTCGCTCGAGTAAAATGTAGAGAGAAGTAATAATCCCCACTTTCTTCCAAAGAAAGCATTACTGCCCAGGATGACCCAGAGGTAGGCTGCTCTGAGGTGCGAGTCCGTGATAGACTTACAGCTCTGCGGCAGAGCTCCTTGTTCCCCAGGGAGCTGCAACAAGCAGTCATGGTACAGATGACCAGAACACCAGCGGCTCAGGAGTGCTGGGCTGGCTAGCTGAGCCAGTGAGGAGCAGGGCTGATGCCAGACGCATTTATGGCAACCTCTGGAGAATTGTCAGAGACACCTACAAAGGAAGAACTACAAATCTATCCATGTATTTTAGATACAATTATATGATGACTACCAAAATTTAAGTTTTAGTATTAATATGATGCATTTCTACCCATGGGGTAGCAAATAGCAGAAATTAACCTGAGTTAGTACCCCTGATTAACAGGAGTGTATTTTCCTTCTATAGGAGAAAAGGAAACGCAACAACAAAACCCTCCCAATGTGGTGGTCCGTATTCAGAGATACATGCCTAGAGATGAGAACAGATTCAGACTGATCTCCTCCAGGGATAATTCTGCAAAATTATATAACATACCCACATAACATTCACAGAATCAGCTATTTCTCAACTATTTTCATTAAGAGTTTTTTTTTAAATGTTTGTCTATCGGGTCCTCTACATTTAAATGACCTTGCAGGTCCCAATGAGTGAAAAATCTATCGTGTGTGGATATTGGTGACAGAGGGAGTTCCCTCTCTCTCTTTTGTTAACAGGATAACAGAATAAAAATTTACCAGAAAAGATTTAGATTAGACAGCAAGAGAAACACATGATGCAAAGAGGCAGAAAGCCCTGGAGTTGTTGTCTAAGTGACATTTTAAACTCTGTGCTTTTTGGGAGCACCTGCCCATCAGAGACAAAACCGTCTCCAAACATCCTGACAGTTCAAAGAAACATCAACAACAAAAACTGGCACTGTAATACATCATTCTCATGCTTCCTCTTTTATCCCTAAGACTAAATATTTTTGAATATCCATCTGATGTGCTAACGAATGAACACAGTCCATTCTTTCCGTAAATGAATGGTTTTGTTAAGAATTCAAATCAGACATGGCAGAATCTTCCCATTTGCTGGTTGCTAACGTATCTTCGCCACGACACATATTCTTACACAATCCAATTCAGCAAAGTCTCCTTCTCTTAGCTGGAGATGCCAGGTTTGGACGGCGTATGTTTAATCTAGCCAAGAGAACATATTTCCTCCCTGAAACACGGCCTTGACAGCAAGGCAAAGTGTGATTAAGTTGTGTCACAAATAGGTGCGGCTCAATCCATCTGGCAAAAGGGAGTCTATGCTGCCTAATTAGAAAATTTAATGATCTGATCTGATCAAACATCCATTTACAGTTTTGATAAGTGAAATTGCCCAATTACATTCCTGCAAATGGGTGTGAGCTAGTGTCCTAAGGAAACCCGCAGAGCCAGGAGTATGGACCTTGGGATGATGAGATTTGTACACATTTAGGTCGGCAACACATATTCTAGCAAAGGAATGATGCACGACTTTCTGAAGCTTCTTGGCCAGTAACTTGTGAAACGCTGATCTGATTTGCTTGGAAATTTTTAAAATAATTGGCTCCTGCTGGCTGAGGCCCCATGCCAACACCGCATGGTAATTCATTCGTGACATTCCTAGAAGAGAGAATCTGCCGGAAGAGCTGCAGTAATATGTTTAGGGAATAATCATGCCACCTCCGAATAGGATGCATAAAAGGAAGCAAACAGCAGGAGGCCAGCAGAAAGGCCTCTGGGTTTCCAGGGAAAAGATTCTCAATTTAAATGGAAATTGTATGACTGTTCCTTCTTTCTCCCTTCTCAAACTCCAAGTAAGACACTAGCTGGGACCATTTCATGGTCAAGTATACAATCCCAGAAATAATTATTTAGGTCTTCTGGATTTGCTATTTATTACCCAAAGCTCTGGAGACTATGACAGTGACTTTGCAAAGAATCCACTTGAGGCACCATGTTCTGGGCTTTTACAGACGTCACTTGATTTTTTAGGAAGCTTTGCAAGAAAATGCAGACACCCTTTGAGAAACAAAGAAAACTACGGAGGTAATCGAACTCCTCTGGAAATAGTAAAGATTATATGATAGCTCATAGCTGGGGTAATGGAACTCAGAGAGAAACAGGTACCAAGTTCATGATGAAAAACAAACAATGGAACTAGAAAAAAATCTCTTAAAGTTAAAAAATGAAAGGAAGGGCAGAAGGAAGGGACAAAAGCAAGTTTCAAGAAAAGATTCAAGGAAAGAAATGTGAAGAAAGCCAATATCAGAAATTATGAGTGACAAGAGAGTTCAAGAGGGAATAAGGTTGTTCTGGTACCACACTGAGTCCCAGGACACAGTTCTATCCCTATTTGCCACCAACCTCAAATGGAAATGGTATTCTTTAGAAATTACTATGTCAGGAAAGCAAAAAAGTGCACAAGAGAGGCAACTAGAGCTGAGCACTGGTCTGCCTACCCATCTGAAAAAGGCATTCATGCCAGTTATTCTTAACGACACACTGCCGGATCTCCATTTTCAAATTCCATGTCTTGGGTTTTCCCATCTACAAGAATGAACAGTAACCAGTGGTCTAAGGGGTAAGAGAAACAAGATGGAATCCGAACATTGGAAAAGGCAACAAAAACAATCCGTTCTGATAATGTCCCAAAGTAAATGACTTAACTGGTGGACCTTCAGCTCCAAGTACTGGAAGACCAGTACAAGGAGAATGGAAGAAATGGTGAATGGATCTCTAGCAAAAGCTGGCAAGAGTTGAGGGTTGAGTGGACCAACTAGGACCAGTCATGACCATCCGAATGTGAGAGGATACAATAAACTCCTTCATCCGTTTCTAAGGAGTCCGAGCTGGTGGAATAGACAAGAATAGTGCCAGAGGCTTGTAGGCAGGGATGATTCTTGGGAGAGGCAGTTAAGGTGACACGGATTCTGAGTTACGGTGGAGGATGGACTCTTACAAGCAGAACACAGCAACCAAGGGAATAGGAATCCCAAAATGTTAGGTGACTTAAGATTAGGGTCCAGGATTGCTGACTTGGAATCAGAGCTGGGCTCCAAGACAAGGGTCCTGGGAGGAAACTGGCCCCCTGCATTGTGATGTGGAAAGGAGGAGGTAGAGCTGGTTGCTCATCTAGTGCCTGAAGCTCTGATAATTCCTGTTTGAAGACAGGTGGTCTGACCTGGCAAGCGGAATGCCTCCCCTCCCACTCAGGCAAAGGAGTTTTCAATGCATCCTGAAGCCTGGTTCTCAAGGCTCAAGGACTGGATAAGGCTGAGCACACAGCGGGCAGGTTATTACTGCAGGCAGATGGCTAGGCTGATTCAGGCAAGGAAGCTAATAAGAATCTACACACCAGGAGTCTCCAAATTCCCCCAATTTGGAGACAGCTTCTTATAGAAATAAGGTTGAGATATATACACAGGACCTGTGGTCTAACAGAGACTTTCTTATTTATTTATGAATGCAACTGCATAAGAAGTATTACAAAGGTATAAAAAATCAGATCATATTCAATTATATATTTAATGGATAAATACAATGACAGAGAATTCATCCTGTCCCAGAAAATCCATGATAAAAAGAGGCAAAACCAACAGATCATCAAGAAAAAGATACCGTAAAATGTCATTAATTAATAAAAGAATATTCAGTGGTCATTACTATGTGTTAAATAGTGTGCTAGGTTAGGTGGGAAATTTAAGAATAAATAAGATGTGGTTCCTGCACTCAAAGGATCTTTAATAGGGAGGAGACAGGGGTCTGGGAGGAGCTAAAACATACTAAGCACTGCAGGTTCTGCCTGTGCCCCTTGGACCGCTTGTGCTCAGGTTGGAACGACAGAAGGCCACTCTGCCACATGTGCAGCAGGCTACCAGAGCTGAGGAATAACCCCCTGGGAGCAGCCCTTAGCCAATGACTCTTAGGAGTTGATGTATAAATATCTCAACTCCTTTGCCCCTCAGGTGAGATAACTCTGAGGCATGTGTTTTGTACTGCTTCCAAGAGTTTCCACTGCGGTAGTGGCTTAATAACAGCCTTTACTGTCTGTCTTCCTTCCTCTACTCCATTTCTGATACCCTTGCATTTCCCAAATAAATGAATGGCACTGGAATCCTTGTTTCAAAGTCAGCTTCTCAGGGACTCCAAACCAAGACAAGCACCTACTATGTACTATACTAGTTTACTTTCATTAACTTGTTTTGTTCCTTTAGCAATTAGCTAAAGAAAAGTATTTCATCATAGCACTTTACTGCTTAAGATTCTGCATTAGTCCTCTATCACATTCAGGACTTGGAAAAAATAAAGGTGTATCATTGTGTAGTGGACACAGATGGGGCAGCCTCCTGACCCCCAATCATTCCCCCAGTGGCTCTCTTAGCTGGCAGCCCCTCCTTTGGGTATCTGCACCTCACCCATCTCCAAAATGAGGTTTTAAAGGGAGCCACCAATCACAGAATCCTGCTTCTCCTGCACATGGTGTGGGTTTGTGACACAAGCAAGACAGATCAGTCTTACAAACACCAAGGAAAGCCAGCCTCTCTCTCTGCCATGGTGAACTGAAAAATGGTGGGTGCCTGGGAGCATTAAGGCCACATCTCTGGGCTCATTGAGAGAAAGCTCATCTTTGGTGGGGAGGGCAGAATCAACATGGAGAAAAGCAGAAAGAGGTAGCAGATGGAGAGAAAGAAAATTCTAGGGGCCGCTTGCCTCTGAAGCCAGACTGACCCCTGCCTGTCTTTGGCATTCATTATAAGCCAATGATATTTTTTAATCAAAGTCAAAGCTGCATCTCTGCCACTTGGAATAGAAAGATGCCCGCCTAATACATGCAACATGGCAGAGACTATGGAAGGACTTGCTTGGCATTTATCCTGACACGGTACAGAAGGCGGAGGTTGGAAAAAAATAAATTTCCCAGGATCTCTTATAGGTGGAGCTCTGGGTATGACTTAGATACCACAAACCAGAGCAGCCAAGTGAGCCTTTGTTTCAGAACTGAGTCGAACAGGAAGAAAGAAGCAGGGTGAGAACATCCAGCTGCAGGCACCGATTAGACAGAGGGGAGGCTCTGCTACAGTCAGTACCCTCCTAATTTGGGAGGTGCTTCCTGATTCGACAGCTTTCTGAACTGAGGAGGTGGTTTTCCTGATCACGCCAGGAGCTGAGTGCTTCTAAGACTTGACCATTATTCCTTGAGATAATTTTGTAGCACCTAACCTCCTGTATTAAAATCCTTCCTGCTTGTGCTAAATAAAGAAGATTCCATTATTGGTATGTGAGCTCTGACACACACACCTGGCCCTTCATAGCCTCTTGCTGTCTACTTCTTATTCTCTTGCCCTTCCTCCTCCCCTTCCTCCTCCCTGTTCCAGCCACAGTGAATGACTTGGTGTTTCACAAACATACCCAAGAGGTGATGGCCAATGGATAATAAGAAACATGGGTCTAGCTTTGGGAAGGCAATTCTAGACTGGAAAGATTCAGGAATCAGCTACATGGAATAATAGTGTGGAAGGACTTCGAAGAGAGATGAGATGGCTGAAAAATAAACTTCAGGGAAGGTCTGCATTTAAAGAGCACAAAGACAAAAGGAGAAGTTGAAGCAAGCCCTGAGGGTGGTCAAAAACGCTGGAGGAGAAGACACTGTCATGGAAACCAGTGGAGAGCAAGATCCACAGCATGACCAGCACAGAGAGAGAGGTGAGGAGAGATGTTCAGCACGCAGGGCAGATTTCTGATGATGTTCTTGAAGGTGGTAAGGATGGAGCCTAAAGGGATGGGTAGTGAGGAAGCAGAGGTAAAGAGTGGAACAAAGGGATAAAGAGTGATAGTGTCATCACAGGCTTTCCTGTTTTATTAGAAACAGATGCCTCCAAGCACTAGCAGCACCAAGCCTGCTTCAGTCTGATATACTTGGTAGAGTCCCCACCCTAACAGTGTTAATACCTGTGAAATGTGCCCCAACTCCAGTAAAAAAGATGAGGGGGAGAAGAATAATGAAAGACAAAAATTTAAAAATAAACTTAAAAAAAATTCAATAAAAAAAAAAAAGGGAGGGAGGCACCCCATGCCCTGTTCCGTCCCTCACCTCTAGGCTCATGCTCTTTCTGGTCCCCCTACCACTCTTCTTCACAAAAAGACCCAAAGCTCCAAAATGCCACTCTCTCCCTCAGGACCGCCACAAGTAGTGTTGCCTTCTTGCGTGTTGGCACTTGAAAGATCACTGCCCTGTGGGTACACATGTCTCCCTTAAAGAAGATGATCCTGGAGTCAACCAGAGGGAAGAACCAGCACTCAAAGGGGTAGGACTCAAGAAGGAACTTCGGTCTCAGACTCGGCACCCAAGATCTGGTCTCCAGGGGCAGGAGCACCTGCCTGAACCGCACCTGTGCTCCTGGCAGGTACTGACTAGAGGTGGCTTCTGCTGCACAGGGCAGGAAGGCATCCTGCAGTGAGCCAGACACTGAAGGTGGATTCACTGGATCTGGACAGCAGATCATCTCAGGGTCTTGAGTCTCAGAGACAGAGACTGAACAGTGTCTCAGCTGTGCAGTGAGGCTCTAGTGAAGGGTCCTGGGTCAATTCCTGGACTGCTGTGAAAAGGTTATGATTTTCCCAGAGGACAGGTCAGAAGCCCCCGGTATCGTTGGACTTCTAGCCCTTAGACTGCCCCTCTTCACCGCTTCTCCAACCACCTTCTGATGTCACAGCATTTCTCTTGCCCGGTACCAGGTTTTTTTTCACGCTCTCTCAAGGGCCTGTTCAGAAAACGCATCTCGATCACACATCCATGAGGGTCGGAGTAACTCCGGCTTCCGTGCACCCCACACATCCGTTTGTTCACGCAATTATTCACTCAATTCGTTGAGTATGTTCTACATTTGAGACATTGTGCTAGACGCTGGGACAAAAAGGCAACAAGGCACATTTCTTCAAGAAAGTTTCAAGAAGGAAACTTCAAGAAGCTTTCCATCGAGTGATGTCCCAGAATCTCATAAGAATAGGGAGACTACAGTAGCTCCATCCATGCTTCAAGAGCCTTTCTCTACAGAGTTGCTTTGAACGGTGGGAGTGAGCAGAGCACCTGTGAGAGGTTTGCGGTCAGTCGACCACGGACCAGTTTCCATTCACTGGAGCATATGCACAGTGGCCTGTGGTCATTCAGGAATGACCCACTCCCCCACCCCCGCCAGGCCCTCCTACCCAGGCAGGATGAGCTGCCAGGTTACTATTAAACACTATGAAAAGGTATGTACAAAGCCCTGGAGCTGAATTGAGAGTATCTTTTCCTGGGAGAGGAAAGATAAGGAAAAGTAATCCTAAACAGGATGTTTACACACAAAGGAGACATTAGTGTGTTTTCACACAGAGCAAACATTTTAAAATGTGAGCCAGGAAGGAGGTAACTAGTGAGTGGAAAATCTGACGCATGTGAAGAGGGGGTCCCATGTCCAACCAGAATCTGAGGGTAGTTTTGGAGAGGAGGGATTCATCTCCCTTAGGGACAAAGAAAGGAAGAGAAGGAAGACCCTAACAAGTTCTGATTAGAAGAATGGACATTGCAGGAATTCAGATACAAAGGGGTGATGGATACTGATTCATTGTGGTTGTGCAAACTCCAACAATCTTTCCAGTTAGTGGGCTTCCGCTTGTGTGTAGTGGCAGTTAAGGCAATGCCTCTCCTCCCCTACAGAGGAAGAGGAGAAATAGCCTCACTTCACCTCACCCTATTCCACCAGCCCCTGAAAGCCAGGAGATGACCCAAGACTTATGTTCAATCAGAAACTCCTCCTAGATCTTTCCCAGGAGATGAAGGTGACCTAAAAGTGAAGGGGAGACATATTAGTTACCTATAGCTGCATAACAAATTACCCCACGATTTAGTGACTTAACACAACAAACATTTATTCCTTCAGTTTCTGTTGGTCAGGAATCCAGAGGTGGCTTAACTGAGTGGTTCTGGCTCAAGATCTCTCATGAGATTTCAGTCAAGATTTTGGCTGGGTCTGCAGTCACCTGAAGGCTTGACTGGGGTTTAAGGATCTACTTCCAAGATGGTGGACTCACATTCCTATTAGCAGGGGCCACAGTTCTTCACTGGCTGTCAGTAGGAGGCCTCATTTCCTCTCCACAAGGACCGCTCCATAGGGCTTTTTGAGAGACCTTATGGTATGGCAGTTGGTTTTCCCCAGAACAAATGATCCAAAAGAAAGGCAAAACCATTAGGTCCCCGGGAAGTCACACACTGTCACTTCCACTATATCCCCTTGGAGACACAGGAGAGACCTGGCCAGTGTAGGCAGGACTACCAGGGGTGTGAGGACCAGAAAGTGAAGATCATCAAGGGCCATTTTGGAAGCTGGCTACCATAGTCCCTCGTGGTCACTGGCTGTCCAGTACCAGGGTCCTCCAGGGGGGGCAGTAGTGCCAGAAACAGCAGCCATGCGAGGATGTAGTCATACTCCTCCTGCAGCCCAGCCTCCAGACAAGCTTTGAATTTTGCTTATTGCCCAAGGTTGGTCCTCCAGCCTCTTGTGAATTCTGTTGGTCTTCACACCCTTATAAACGTCTTGTCTTGCTAAAAGCAACAAGGCTAGTTTCCATTGTTTGAAATCGAAAGCTCTGAATGAAACAGATGACCTCCAGGAAGGTACAGATGATATCACGTGAGAGTAAGGGAGAAGACAGAACTGAGGTCAGGGCGGTCAAGTTTAAGAAAGCTCGCCATGAGGGATACAAGGGAGTATCCAAGAGGAAAATATAAGAATGGTTGAGGACCATGGGGACCAACGGGAATTTGTGTAAGCCCCAATTGAGAAATCGATATAGAACAGATTGTTCTTTTTTGTTTTACTTAATTCAGCAAAATACCCTCCACTTTTAGTGGAGGTCTCCTAGGGTCACTGAGGACTGTACAAACTGCAGAGCCCAGACTAAATCGGAAACTTAGGAGATTTCACATTTTTCTTAATTTATTTTAGACCTCAGGTGCAGGGGATTCAGAAAATCAAACATCTTCTATTTTTCCATTCAAACCGCTCTCTTTTGCATTTATTTATTCTCCTTTACTCACATATTCACCTCCCCACTCCCATCTCAATAGTTAGTCATCCTAATGGTTCAATCTGTATCTGTTTATTTGTATGTATTAATGCAAATGGGTACTATTTTGTATGCATGCATTTTTAATTTGTGTAAATGTGGTGTTATAGATCTCATTCTACTTCCTAGTTTTTTTCACAAGCTCTGTTTTTAAGATTCATCTACGTTGTTATGTTCACATCTAATCAATGGCTGCTAACTGCTGCAGAGGCTTCCATGGTATACATCCACCACACGTTACCTTCCCATTCTCTCAGGAATGGATGCCCAAGATGCATTTCACTCCTCGCCATCGCCACAAATAACTCTGCTGTGAGCACGCATGACCCCTTTCCAATACATCTCTTGCACTGGAATGAATGGGTCAGAGGGTATGAGTACACTTAATTTGATGAAGCCATGCCTGATTGCTCCCCAGAATGCCTCCCCAAGTCCACTCCCACTAGAGGTACCTGAAGGTTAAAAGTTTAATTTGAAGATTCATGGTCAGTATGCTGGCATCATAGGAGCAGCCTGTGGGTGTCCCAATCCTGACTAAAAGTATCTTTTACTTAGAATCATATGTTCAGTACGTGCTCTCGTTACAACATTTTGCAGGCCCCTCCCAGGGCAGTGCCGCCTCCTTTACCATCACTCAACAACGCATCCCATGATAAGCCTCAGGATATAAAAGAAGGAACCAAAGTCTACTGATGGAGCCTTTGCCTCCAACTCAGTCCTACCTGCCTCATTGCTCCCTTCTTGTGAGCTCTCAGCATTTCAGGTGCACACGGGCCACTAATGAGCAATGAGAAGATTTCTAACAGAAGTGAGCTTCCCTCAACTTCTCACTTGGCGCTGAGTGTATTGCTTGAGTCCTCCTTTTCACCCAGCATTGATAAACCAGATGACCACCAAAATTATATGTCCTCCATTTTCTTTTCCCAGAAATATCTGGGCAAAGGCAAAAGCAAAATGATGAAAAGGTCAAAGAGAGGGTAGGCCAGCACAACAGGCTTCCCAGTTAACTAGTACGGAAATGTAAGGTTACAGAGAAGAAGTGGATTATCTGATTCTGGAAAACAAAGAAGATGAATTAGCCAAAGCAGATTGGATTTCAAACCACCACCCCATATAAGCAGAGAGCTCAAATAGCTTCTCCAATTATAATAGATGTTCCATCAAGAATAAGCTAACATTAGATGGGGTTTATAAAAATCCCATCTAAAAAAAGTATACTTTTACAAAATAATCTTATTGGTTCCCAACAAACCTCAAGGAAGTAAGACAGCTATACCTTATACCCCCAAGTTATGACAGATGGAACTGAGGGTCAGAGAATTTTTAACGGTTTGCCTGAGATCACACTGCTGGTTAGTTGTAGAGCTGAAAACTAAATGCAAATTCCAGTCTGGGATCTGGAAATGTGACTTACAACAATGCAAAATTCTACTGTTGTAAAAAAATTTGGAGTCCAAATGGAGTTTAATATAATGGAATCTGATTCACAAACAATATCAATTGTCACAAGAAACATTTAAACGGGGACATTTATGCCTGATGCTTCCAATTTGAGGGTACTGTTTACTGGAGGAGAAAAGCAAGAGATAATAGTTGTTTCTTAAGTCAAATCTATAGTTCTTTTCCTCTTTCACCTGTTTACTAGTCAACAAACAAGGTAATCCCCCCCAAGGCTTTAAATAGACTATCTCATGTCTCCCTCGAGATCAGAAGAGGCTGCTTTTCTCCACACCCCGCTGAGCACACACATATCCAGCAGTTCTTGGAGCTCCCCAAGGGTGGGCGCAGCCTCCCAGGATCCCCAGTGTTCAGAGACAGGCAGGGCAGGGCTTTCAGGCTGGGGATCTGCAGTCCATGCTGAGAAGAGAAAGATCAAAAACACAGTGGTTCTAGGATCCCAGGCAACAGTCTGTTGCAGAACAGCTGAAAGAAAGAATTTGTTTGATTGTAGAGACAGAGGAGACCACCTGCTCCGGAGATGCACAGTGTCTTGTCAAACTCCTCCCTGAGCCCTGGAGAGCAATTTCAGGTCCAAATCCTGCTGTCTGTGATGCCGCTCCACATGCTTCGCTTTGGGGACTGGCAGAGAAGATCCCCCTTCTCATGGTTCCTCCCACCCCAGGGACCCCTGATGCTGACCTCTGACCTCTAACTTCTGGCCACTCACTACCCATCTACCAGCAGCATCCCTGCGGCTAAGAGAGACCAGCTTAGGCGTGAATAATCACCCTTGATGTCTGCTCCAGGCTCTTACAGTTTTTTTAGTGCTGAGAAAGAATCTGTTTGAGAGGTGAGGCAGGTATAAGAGACAACAAGTAAAAATAAGCTTCAATTGGACATTAGAATCATACTTGATCAGTGTCATCCCCCTGCCAATGACAAAGACTGCTGAGTAAGGGCCTTTCCACACTATTCACTTTCCCTGGACATCTATTATCACTGCTCTTTGCATGGCTAGTAAGTATATTGGCTTACTGTGGCTAACATAATAACGTACTGTCAACTGGGTGGCTTTAACAACAGAAATTCACTGCCTCACAGTTCTGGAGTCTGGAAGTCCAAGATCAAAGTGCCAGCAGGATTGGTTCTTCTGAGGGAAAAATCTGTTGCAGGCTTCTCTTAGCTTTTGGTGGTTTGCCCGCCATCTCTGGTGTTTCTTAGCCTAGAGAAGCAGGCTGTCTTCATCTTCGGGGCCTTTTTGCTGTGTGCATGGTCTGAGTTCCTTCTATTGTAAGGATGCTAGTCATATTGGATTAAGGAGCCACTATGTTCCAGTATGGCCTTGTCTTAACTAATGACATTTTCAACAACCCTATTTCCAAAGAAAGGCATATTCTATGGTACTGGAGGTTAGGGCCTCAAGATACTAATCATTAAGGGATGCAATTCAACCCACAACAGCTGGCTTTCCCATCCTTCAAGATGTAGCAGAACATCACATCTCCAGATAAGCTCCTCTAACTATCTTGTCTAAACCTTCTTCACTACCAAACCCTGCTGGTCTCACTGATCACAACAGTCAATCTTTGGTGTTTTCTCATTTGTTTCTCTGCTCCACTAGGATTTCAAGTTTCACTAACAAGGGGTTGGGGGTATGTTTGTCCTGCTTTCCACTGGACCTCTTGCTGCCAAGCGCATTGAGTGCTATCTATATGCTCTGCTGTGCTAAGCCATATTGGAGTCTGAGGTGAAAAGAGATATCAGTACTGTTCATGTAATCATTTAAATTTAAATTGCGGATATTTTGTTCACTGAGATTTTTGGCATTGATTTTGATTTTGTAAATTCTGCATTAAAATATCATTTATCTTGATTACTGAGTCTTTTGGTGCCCCTTATATTTCATGCTAGAGGCAAAAAATATCACCTCATCCTAGTAACACTGGGAAGGAAGACAAAACAAAGCAGGTTACTCTATCAGGAGAGACTGAGTGATTCTCTTTATTATGAAAGGCAACAGAATGACAAGATTCTCTGCAATAAAACCGAATAAAAATGGACTGAGGTAAACTGAGGCAAGAATTGGGTCCTGTACATACCATGTTCATGGATTGGAAGAATTAATATTATTAAAATTTCCAAACTATCCAAAGCAATCCAGATTCAATGCAATCCCTATCAAAATACTAATAGTATTTTAACAGAACTAGAACAAAAAAAAATAATAAAATATGTATGGAGCTACAAAAGACCCAGGAGAGCTAAAGCAATCTTAAGAAGAACAAAGCTTGAGGTATCACAATCCCAGATTTCAAGATATACCACAAAGCTATAATAATCAAAACAGTATGGTACTGACACCAAAATGGACTCACGGATCAATCAAAGGAACAAAACAGACAGAGAGCCCGGAAATAAACCCACACTTAAAGGTCAATTAATCTATGGTAAAGGAGGCAAGAATATACACTGGGGAAAGGATAATCTCTTCAATAAGTGGTGCTAGGAAAACTAGACAGCTAGATGCAAAAGAAAGAAAGTGGACCATTTTCTTGCCCTACACACAAAAATAAACTCAAAATGTATTAAAGACCTAAATGTGAGGCCTAAAACTATAAAACTCCTAAAAGAAAACGTGGGCAGTAATCTCTTTCACATCAGCCTTAGTGACACTTTTCTAGACGTGTCTCCTCAGGTAAGGGAAACGAAAGCAAAAATAAACCATTGGGACAGTATCAAAACAAAACGCTTTTATACAGTGAAGGAAATCAACAACAAAACAAAAAGGAAACCTAGTGAATGGAAGAAGATATTTGCAAATGATAAATCTGATAAGAGGTGAATATCCAAAACATGTACATAAAAGACATACACTTCAACAATCAAACAACAAAAAATCCACTTAAAAAATGGGCAGAGGACCCGAGTAGATATGTTTCCAAAGACATCCAGACAGTTGACATATGAGAAGATATTTGACACATGAGAAGATATTCACCATCACTAATCATCAGAGAAATACAAGTCAAAACTACAATGAGATACCATCTAACACCTATCAGAATGGCTAGTACCAAAAAGACAAAAAACAATAAGTGTTGGAAAGGATATGGAAAAGGGGAACCCCCTCCTGCACTGTTGGTGGAAATGTAAATTGATGAAGCCACTGTGGAAAACAGTATGGAGATTCCTCAAAAAATTAAATATAGAAATATAATCCAGTAATTCCACTACTGGGTATTTATCAAAAGAAAATGAAAACACTAATTTGAAAAGATATATGCACCAATATGTTCACTGCAGTATTATTTACAATAGGCACATTATGGAAGCAACCCAAGTGTTCATCTATAGATGAATAAAGAAGATGTGGTATTTATACATACACGTATATGTATGTATGTATATGTATGTTATATATGCATATATGCAATGGAATATTATGCAGCCATAAAAAAGAATGAGCTTTTGCCATTTGTGACATGAGTAGACTTAAAGGTTATTATGCTAAGTGAATGAAGTCAGCTATATAAATATCATATAATTTCACTGTGATGTGGAATTTGAAAAAGAAAACAAAATGATCAAAAGAGAAACAAACTGTAAACACAGAGAAGTGATGGTTGCCCGAGGAGAGGGAAGGGAAGGAGAGGGTGATGGGTAAAATGGGTGAAGGGAAGGAAAGGTACAAACTTCTAGTTACAGAATGAGTAAGTTACAGAGATAAAAGGTAGAGCATAGGGAATACAGTCAATCATACCGTAATAATGTTGTATGGTGACAGATGGTAGCTACACTCCTGAGTACAGCATAGTATGGACTTGTCGAACCACTATGCTGTACACCTGAAACTAATGTAACATTGTGTGTCAACTATATTTCAATTAAAAAAATTTGGGTTCTGTATTTCCAAAGGGGATATATCGACCTTTTTAATTCCCTGTTCCTCATAGCAACAAGGATTGCTTTGTTTCTGTACTGGATAACCACATTCTCCTCTTCCCCTGTGGCCTCAAAGCTAATCCATGGAGTGCAAACATAATTCCATTTCTGCCGCAGCCTTAGCTCAAGAGGGTCATGCTGAAACCCAGGGCTCCTGGTGCTATGAGATCTTTTTTCTCTGTCTCCAACACACCAGGGTAAGGCCAGGGCTTCTAAAACACACAGATAACTCAGTGGCAAGGATTTCACCAGAAATGTCTAAGGACTGTTCAGCTCCCAAGTAAGAAAGAGCTTGACACATCATCCCAGGCCCCAGCTCCTCATCTAGTAAACATGCATTGCCAATTTCTCTCCAGAGCCTCTTGCATTCACTCAGTGTTCTCCTTCCTGCCTCACCTCCTGCCTGCCTCTCTCCTCTCCTTGCCCCTCCCCTGCAGCCAGAATGAGACATGGCACCTTAGGGACAGGTTTATTCTTCCAGCTCCCCACAAGAGTCATTTCCGTGTTAAACATCTCTCCATAACTCTGTTTCTGGGTGATAAATTACCTGGAAGGGGGAAGAGTGAGGAATAATATCTCCCTGGTGCTGAGTGGGGCTCTAATGCCAGTGGTGCTGGTTGCCGCTCTGGCCAGCCTGATCACTTACGGTGGGAGACGTTCAGGTAGCAGCCTGGGATACTGGCACTGGTTCAAGGCCCGCATGCGAAGGGCTCAGCAGGCCATGGGTGGGGGTAATACCTCAGGTGTAGGAGCTCATATAAAAGTATAGGACTAATTTGTCTCTTTTATCAGAACCAGAAATTTCTTTTTTCTTTTTAATGTTCATTAATTTTTGAGATAGAAAGAGAGCGAGCATGAGCAGGGGAGGGGCAGAGAGAGGGAGACACAGAATCCAAAGCAGGCTCCAGGTTCTGACTGTCAGCACAGAGCCTGACACAGGGCTTGAACTCACAAACTGCAAGATCATGACCTGAGCTGAAATCAGATGCTTAACCAACTGAGCCACCCAGGAGCCCCCAGAACCAGGAATTTCTTGAGGACTTAAGGGCCCACGGCTGCTTCCAGTGGGCCTGATGGTTAGGCTCTCTGGCAGATGGCTCTTCTTAGGTACCTGTCCTACTCAGAATGAGTTGGAAATTTGAATTACTCTGTCTTTAAACCCCATGCTGTGTGGAAGCTAAAGGGGAAAGGCATCATGATGCCTTAGACCTCGAGCCACAGAACTGCTCTACCTCTCTGAAAATCAGTTTTATTGACTCTCAAATGGTAACAGTGCCACACCCTCTGACTGAACTGTTGTGAGGGCTAACTGTGTGATGTACACTAACACGCCCAAATCGCACAGGGCAGGAACTCTGTGAAAGCTACACACATACCTACCACCCACCCCAATGCACATGCACCCACATGCACACTCACACAGATACCCTTCCAAGGGAAATAATGGGGACAGTCACACCACAGGCACATGGCCCATCTGGAGTCTTCCACTCTCATGCCCAACCCAATTTCCCAGATGTCCAGGACCTTCTTCTTGTTCCTTTTACTTCCTGTGCCCATGTGTATGGTCACTGTGACACAAGATTGTGCAGGTGCATATACCCCCTCTTTGTTTCTGGCCTAGACTTTGGATGTTGCCTTTCAGAGCTGAAGTTTATACATCTACAATTGGGAACCACCCTGCCTTTTCTGGGCTCCCGTCCTGTTTGAAGTAAATGCATTCACTGCGCAAAAGAGAGGTGGGTGAGAAATATTTAATTTTCTCTTTTTGTTCTAGCCCCTATCAACTGATATCATTTTTTTTTAATATTCTAGGCCCAAAGACAGGAATAGACATTTTTCCAAAGAAGACATCCAGATGGCCAAAGATGCTCCATATCACTCATCATCTGGGAAATACAAATCAAAACCACAATGAGATACCACCTCACACCTGTCAGAATAGCTAAAATTATCAACATAGGCATCAACAGATGTTGGCAAGGAGGTGGAGAAAGGGGAACCCTCTTACACTGCTGGTGAGAATGCAAACTGGTACAGGCACTCTGGAGAACAGTATAGAGGTTCCTCAAAAAGTTAAAAATAGAACTACTGTATGACCCAGGAATTGCACTACTATTTACCCAAAGGGTACAAAAATGCTGATTCCAAGGGGCACATGCACCCCGATGTTTATAGCAGCATTAGCAACAACAGCCAAACTATGGAAAGAGTCTGAATGTCCATCAACTGATGAATTGACAAAGATGTAGTGTGTGTATACATACATACAATGGAATATTACTCAGCCCTCAAAAAGAATGAAATCTTGCAATGATGTGGATGAAGCTAGAGTGTATTATGCTAAGTGAAACAAGTCAGTCAAAGAAAGATAAATACCATACGAATTTACTTGAATGTGGAATCCAAGAAACGAAACATGAATATATAGGAAGGGAAAATAAGAGAGGGAAGCAAACCATTAAAGACTCTCAACTATAGAAAAAACCTGAGGGTTGATGGAGGTAGGTGAGTGGGGGGTGGGCTAAATGGGTGACAGGTATTAAGGTGAGCACTTGCTATGATGAGCACTGGGTGTTATATGTAAGTGATGAATCATTGAATTCTACTCCTAAAACCAATATTACACTGTATGTTAACTAACTAGGATTTAAATAAAAATTTGAAACAAAGCAAAACAAAAAGAGATTCTAGGCCCAAAAGAGTTCCTTCCATTGCCTGACTGGTCAAGGAAGACAAGATGGAAAAAAAGACTTAGAGATGTGGACTTCCCAACCTCCTGGGGGAAGCTGACTTTGACTTCGAGAGATCAAAGGACAAGACTCTGAAGGAGACTAATGGACAGGAGCTCCAGAAACCCCTCCTGGGCCTGGGCCAAGAGCACCTCCTGCTCATGTCTGTGAGGCACAGGCAAGAGAGAAGCACAGAGTCAGAGGTCGGAAAGCACCTTGGGAGTCAGCCAGTCAGCCTTCTCATCCAGTGGAGAAACCTATTCATCCTCCACTCATTGGTTTAGCAAGCAACTGTTACTTATCTAATTTCTGTGTGCAGACATGGTGAGAGAGAAAAAAAAAGCTCACCATTTCCCATTGACAGATCTTCAAACATAAATGAGAGAGTTTTGGTTCATCAGTGTTTTCAAAGATTTCCCCAGAGTATAAGCTCCATGAACTCCAGGTTCATGTGTGGTTTGCTCCCGGCTGGATCTCTTGTGCCTAACTCACTGTTACCACTCCATAAATATTTGATGACTGAATGAAACACCCTAATCACAGAAGAAAGAAAAGTCATACTTCCAGGGCTCAAGAAAGAAGCATAACCTGAGGACTGAGCAGCGAGAAAAATAAAAAGCAGAAAAAAATAACACTGGAAGTCCTAATTGGTTTCTTAACAACTCATGCAAAAATGACACCTTGCGTTGAAACAGATCCTTGTTCACTCTATTGCATAAAGTGATGCTTGAGCTTACTTATTAGAGAGCACACTACGTGCAGACCTGGTGGTTTTGCTCCAGGCACAACGCCGCATGCCTCTGGTGGTACATTCAGCCTCATTTGGGAGGCCAGCGCGGGGTGATTTCCTGATCCCACTCTTGTATTCAGTTGTGCACATCCTCCATCCACCTTCCACCCCCCTGGCAGCACATCCTGCATCCGATCCCTCACTCTGACCTAGCCCACCGCAGGCCTACGTTCTGCCCTCAGAAGAAGTGTCCCAGGGGGCAGCAGGAGGTAGCACTCTTCCTGCCATTTTTATCTTTCAGAAAACTCTAGGTGAGGCTATTGAATCATCGGTTCTTTCTGGAGAGGAACTAATAATCTGTCTCTCTTGGAGCTGTTAGCAGACTGGCCTGTCAAGTGAACATGTTACGAGGAGAATATGGGGCAGTGGCCAGGGTGGGAAGTAAGCTCCAGATAATGGAGTTGAGAGCTGCAGAGAGGTTCCCCTCCTGGCAGCGGACGATGAATCATGCCCTTCCGGGAGACACTCAAAATTCATAGCCCTCCTGCCCTTCTGCAGCGGCTCCACAGGACTGGCCCTGCATGCTTCGACTCCCACTTACCCCGTGGGTTCAGACAGGCTGCCACCCACTGTGTGGAGCCTGTGGAGGGCCCTGGATGTCCCAGTCAATAGGACCACACCTGTCAATCAGCAGCGGTTGTTGAGCTTATTAGGAACCCAGCACAGGGCTGGATCCTGGGGGCGTGGCTCCTGCTCTCACAGCCAGAAAGGCCCACATCCCACCTCCGATGCGGCTGCCTCAGAATCGCTCCTGCGGTCCAAGCCTCCCTGTTCCCTCAGGGCTACCTACTTGAAAGGTGTAATCTTCAGTCCTTGTCAGGGCATAGCACCCAGAGTTTGCTGAACACTTTCATGTTATCTCATTTAATCCTTAGAACCATCCCATGAATGTATTTCAGAAATAGAAACTTAAATAAGAGATTCCTCCAAGTTCACAAATCTAGGTAGTGGTGGGCCCACAATTCAAACCCAGACCTTCCTAAGACCAGAGCCCTTCCTCTTTGCTCATGCCCGTGGGAGGAGAGGCTAACTCTGAGGTGGTGAGAGGGCAGGGGGCTGTGGGGCTGGGACTGAAAAAAAAGGTCACTGGGCAGGATGTTGCCATGGGTGGCTCTGAGCGTCTGGAGGTCACTGAAAAGGGAGAAGAACCATCAGCTGGGCCTGGGACATGTTTGTTCATATTTTTTCCTGGAAGATAAAATTCCAAGATGGGCATAAAAGCCTCAGGTGCCTGGGTAGTAAGGACACAGACGTTAAGGAGGCGGTATTTTTTTTAATCTTCGACTATGTGAGCGGTGACACTGACTGAGCTCCACTACACACAGGACTGTACACACACACAGGCTCCCGCCGCTCTCTGCAAAGGCAGCGCTCCTAATAAACATTTTAAGCTGAAACGGCATAAAGCAAAAAGTATCCCCCACTTTCTGGAAGTTCCCATTAGGCCATTTTGTTTTAACAAAAGACCTACATTAGTATCGCAATGGATTTTTTTCCTAAAAGTAGTAATCCTCTTTGGATTTCTTTTGGTTAGCAAAATCAGGTACTGATGAAGGCCTTTCATGAAAGCAAAGTGGCCTAACAAAAACTTTCAGAGAGTGGGGCATACCTGCACTGGGTCCTTGGAAACCTGTGATTGGGAGTCTGCCGGCTGTCTTCCGTCTGTCTTCTCTCTTCTCCACCAGAGAGGGGCCGAGAGCCTTCCTTTGCTGTCCACTGTATTAGAAGGATAGGCGCCCTCAATACTCATCAACTATCCCTCTGAAAAGGGACTGACCGAGTGTCCCGTGTGTCTCTAGAAACAATAGATGACCCAGAAGAAACAGTACTGGCCTTTTTCAGGTACGCTCTTTGTATTTGTGTCATGGATGAGATTCATGTTTCCCATCATTTATACCCTTTTTATGCCCTTTTGTTCTACGCCTCAGGTCTCTCCCTTGGGTTGGTTTTCCTGGGTTGCTCACCATGGAATTGCTGCTCTCTTGATGACAAGGAAGGTGTCCTACGGTGACCTGCCTATTGTGTGTCCGTGTGAGAAAGAGATACATGCCACTCCTATCCCCTCAGGCTGAGATGTGAGAGCCTTCTCTGAGACCCTTGAAATCTCCCAGGTGCTTTGCTATGAAGCCCTTCCGACGGCCGAAGTGGAAAGACAATCACACACACACACACACACACACACACACGCACACGCACACACACAATCTGCACAATGAATGCATGGCTGTCCCAGCAGAAGCAGGGTTGGGTGTGGTGCCGGTTCTCAACTCCCAACAGCACTTCCTTTTCCCCAGCCTCTCTCTCATGGAGAAGACCCGAATTCTGTTTCCTTGACAACCCGTCTCCCTCTCTCCCCATATTTTTTAATGCTGTGGTGATAAGGTGTATTTAAACCCAGCAGCCATGTTCCCATGGTGATAGAAGACCCCCAGTAAGTTGCCATGGGAACAAGAGATGGCTTTGAAAGAAGATAAAAGTCAGTCAGCTTTGCAAGCGATGACAGCAAAGTTAGAAGCAGAGAGGCTGGAGAATATGGCTCAAGAAGGCACCAGGTCACGTGTAATCGTCCAGCCTATTCTACCTGAGGCCAGTGGGAGGTCAATGTGGGGGCGAGGGGAGAGACAGGGGGACAGGGAGGTGCGAGATACGACTCTAAGCTTCCTGCTCTTTCACAAGCAGACTCTGAGCAAAGCAATGTGACTTTGGAAATTTAAAGACAAGCTCTCTTCATTTGCTCTTATTTGCTATTTACTCCTTTGTCTCTCTTCTTCTGAAAGGCTTTTTAGGAAATAAAGGAACTGGGTGGGGCGGCGGAGATGTGAAGACCTGAATGATGAGGGTATTTGTTCTTAGCTGCTCCACGACCTGAAAGAAAGAGAGCCCCTGTGGCAAGCAGCGTTATCCCTACTGTTTCCCGCCCCGCCCCCAGGTATTTTATTATCCGTATTTCCAAACATACAGCAAAGGTGAAAGAATTTCGCAGTTAACACCTGTGTACCCACCAACCTAGGTTGTGCCATTAACATTTTACTATATTTGCCCTGCCGCAAATTTATCGGTCTGTCCCCTGACTCGTCCCTTCACAGATTTCGCGTTGCTAGTAGGTGAGGGAGGATTCAAACCATAGAGTTTCTTGCCAAAGCCTCTTTTCTTTCCATCCTACAACCTTTAGGGTGACCCACTATCCCAGTTTGCCAGGAACTCAGAGGGTTCCTGAGACATGGGACTTATGGTGTCCACATTAGTACAGTCCCTCCCCCTCCCCCGGGGGGGAGGGACTACCCTTTCCCTGGTATGTTTTGAGGAATTTAAGGTGTGGTTAAGGTGGAACACCCCCCCCCCATGAAAAGACATGCAACAACTAATTGTATAAACAACTGTACAGACAGACGGACAAAACCAAGTGCTGGACAGGGTACTGAGGGAGAACTTCCACTTCTTACAACCACTTTGAAACACATTCGGAAGCATCTACTGAAGCTAAATGGACGCATAACCTATGACTCAATGGTCCCACTCTTAGATACCCAGAAGAAATGGAAGTATATGATCACCAAAAAAAAGAAAAGAAAACAATGTAAAACAATGTTCAGAGCAGCTTTATCCATTCTAGCCCAAACTAGAAACACCCCAACAATTCATCAATATAACTATTTATCATATATTCATATAATAGAGTAGTACAGAAATCTACCGACACACGCAGCAACATGGATGAATCTTAAAAACATGCTGTTGAATCAAAGAACGAGGCACAATAGAATACAGATGGATGATCCCATCCAGGTGAAACTCTAACAGACAAATCTCGCCTAGGGTGATAGATGCAAAAGATGGGGTTCCGCCTGGGCAAGGAGGGGCTGGTGTGGACTGGTGGGTGACAGTGCTGGGCGGGTCCTGCCACCCAATCTGGGTGGGGGTTACGTGGGTATACTCAGATGTAAGCCTTCCTTGAGCTGTAGGGGTAACGTTAGCGTGTACTTGACTGCTATATCTCGATTTCAAAGTTTAAAAAAAGGCAGACATCACAATGCTGAAATCAAAAATAAAAAGTATATGCAGAGATCAGTAAATGCAGGAGCTGATAGAGAAAGCTGCAGTCTGGTTGCCAGCAAGCCCAGAAGGGGCTGGAAAACACTGAGCTTGTTACCAAATTATTCTTTTACTCCGGAAATTTGATCCACAAGCCTGTCGGTACCAGGAACTTCACATCGCGCTACAAAGAGCCAGAGCAAGGAGTCTGCACTGGAAAGGTGCTGGAGTTTAAGAATAGAAAAATCATCTTCTGTTTTTGAACAGGAGGGGCCAAAAGGTTTTCTCTCCTGTCTGAAGTGAGGAGTTATTTTGGAAACAACAACAACAAAACAACTTAGAAATAACCCTTGGGACAGCTTCTAGGAAATGAAAGTCTGGAAACAAAGGCAAAGCTGTTTCTGTCTTTCCCACTCCTGAGGAGGAAAGCTAGTCTGGGAAATTTCCACTCCCCTAGCCGGGGAGAGACGGCTGCTGGGCAGAGGTACATATGGCTTCAGGTCTCCGTCTGAGTCACCTCCACCTCTGCGTGTCTAGAGCCAGCCCCAAGGGAATAGGACGGTAAAAACCACATCTGTGCCTTCAATGTATGCACACCCAGCTTTCCACGGATTTCTAGCTGGCCTAGGAAGTCAGAGACAGCCATGTGGAGGCGTGGCCATTGCACTGCGATTTCCTACCCAAGTTTTCTCCTTAAAATGAAAGGGTGTGTCAACTCGCTCTGTCTTTGGTAGCTTCCAGGTCCCACAGCAACCATCCTCTTCAAAGGAAGCCTCTCTTCTCCCACAGAGAGCTGGGGAGGACAAGGGCAGGAGGCAGGTTAGACACCTCCCGCCTCCCTGGGCCTCTCCACCCCAGTTACCTGAGCTACATTCTTTCTTTCCGTCTGAATTAATTTTGCATTGCTGCATGATTCACGCTTCCTGTCTGGGTTCCGAAGCCCATAACTAGAGGATCCCTCCAGAGAGGAACACCAATTGTTAATACCTTTAACATGCCTGCTTCTGATGGTGAGAGCAAGAAAAATATATTTTTTCATATTACATCTATATCCATCTATATATTTTTAACATGTCATGGTGCCACTTTGTACAGGATTGTCATTTTAAGTGGTGGTTTGGCCTCACTCCAGGGCTTGATGCACCAGGGTCAGGCGGTCTCAAAGGCAGCTGTAATTTTTATGCTGAGCTCCCAGAACCCGATGGGCTCGCTTGGGGAAATTTCACCACATTGCAGAGAGGTGGGGTGAGAGGCTCTCAGTTGAAAGGGCACAGCTTTTAAAGAGAAGAAAAGTCTTGTCCTTTTTCTTTCTTTTTTTTAATCTGGGAAGGAAATGCCTGCACTGAGGGATTACTGAAAGAGAGAATCAAGAAACACTCGTGAAACACCTCCAGCCAAAGATCCTGGGACGCTATCTGGAGTCAGAAGGCAAATGGAACCATAGCCTCTGACCATTTGTGCACCTCAAGGTGACAGAGCTGAGACCAAGGGCTGTTTGTGGGCCCTGGGGCCCTGCAGGGACCTCAGCCCACACCCAGGTAACTACCTGCTACTCCGGTCACTAAGAAAGATGCTCCCTGAGTCAGGAGTCTGCATATGTCTCCAGCCTCCTTTTGGGGCCCAAGGGCATACCCACAAAAGCAATGAAGAACATAGCTAATGGATTGCCCAGACCTCAGAACACCTGGCCTTCAAACTGGGCACTCCAGAAAGCAGAAATGGGCTTTAAATTCTTCTGTAGCCGGGCACCTGCAGAGCCGCTCTCCTCTCCTCTGCAGGAACCTTGGGGACCAAATCCAGCTCCAGCTTTTCCAGGCTCCCGTCTCAGTCTTCCCTCCAGGCAGGCTGGCCCCCAAGCTCCAGGGCAACTGTTCCTGGTCCCTGAGATCCTCTCCTAAGGCAGAGCTCCCCTCCCTCCAACTGGCTATTTAGAGCCAGGGAAAGAAATGGAGAAAAAAAAAAGTTCTTATTAAATATGTGTATTTCTGCTATTCCTTTTGGTGTGATAATCCCTAACGAACCACAGCTGCAAGAAGACCAACTGAGCAAATGACGGAAGGATATAAATATCTAGAATTACTGTATCTCGAATTCAGTTTTCCTGTTGCAGCCCCAAAGAGCCAGATTTAATTTTTAAAAGAGACTTCAGAGAGGAAACCCAGGCCCCTGGCAAGGCCTTGGATGCACAATAAACAAAAGAAGGCGTTAGGTTCACAGTCAGCGGCACTGCCCTGTTGGTGGAGGTGAAAGTTTATATGCGCACGTATGCCTTTGTGCACTTCAACGTCTGCGTGCGTAAGTGCAGGTGCTCGCATGTGTGTGTCAGCCGTCAGTAAGAAGAAGGATGGAGAGCTGTGAGGATGAGTTTCAACAACCAGAATTTTTGACTTCCACATCCCTGACATAGGACATTTGTTTACATGAGAAAGCGGGAAGGGAAATTAAACAATGATTTTCGAATCCCTCAAGAGCTATTATGCAGCAAATGTCATCCAGCTGTTCTCCACCCCCTGCCCCAGTTTCCCATCTGCTGCCTGTTTTAGGTGGGACTTACAGGACAGGCCCACTCACCATCTTCTGGTTGGCAAAGTCCTGGGTTGTTTGGCATGTGGCTTCTATTCAGACTGCCCCCTTGGAGATGGAGTTGGCAGGACCTGGCCTTTTCAAGTGGACTGGAATCTGAGTCTATACCATCTGGGTGGTAGGCTCTGCACAGCGGGTGCCTGGACTTAAGGCCAATATGGGTAGTGCATTGGCTCTCTCAGGGCACGGGGCCACGCTGCTCATGCCAGATACCAGAATCACTCTCTGGATCCCCTGAGAGCAGTTAAGAAAAGATCAAGACTGGTGATTTGGAAGAGTTCCCAGTAGGCATCTGACCTCAAGCCATGGAAACCAAATCAAACCTTGAGGTTAGAAGAATATGGTGCATGTGTATGCAGTTCATTCATCCATGCAACAGATACTTAGGGACCCCTATTAGGAGCAGGGTATCTATTCCAACTTTCTGGCCTGAGCTATATGGTTGCCTATATTAGTTTCCTCCATAGACTCCACAACACTAGGTAGCATAGCCTTAAAAGGTAGTAGCAATTTCCCCTTCTGCTGGCTATGAAAGAATTCCACTACTGCCATTTCTCAGCTCCTACGACAGACCTCCCCACTCTCAAGTTTGCCTTCTGTTTTACTGGGCCAACTGGTTTTCAAGAAAAGGCCTTGCCTCCAGTGAGCCAGGTGTTGAAGGGCTTCAAACTTGGTGGATGTGGCTCAGCAGATGGATGCGTTTGGGCACCTGACTCTCACTCTCCTCAGTTCCAGGGCCGCCTCTGGCCAGGTGATAGGCACCTGGAAAGCAACTATTCTGAATTCTGGTATCGGAGCTGGAGGCTTAGATGATCTGAAGACTCGGGGACCAAGAGAGATGCTGTATATTTACTGTCCCAAAGATCTCTCTGCCATGCCTTTTACCCTACTTGCCATTACTCACCTTAGGGGCACACCATGTAAAGTCTCACAGTGCCTTTTCTCTATCCTGCCGCTCTGTATGTTGACTCCACATCCCAGAGAGATAGATGGGGGTCTGCTCTTGACCTACTTTCATTAGTGCTCTCTCCTCGTCTGATTACAGGTGTTTGTTAATCTGACTTGTTCTCTTATGAGTTCCTTGAGGGCTGCTTTGTTCATTCCTGAGGTCTAGCACAGTGTTTTTCATGTAAAAGGAGCTCAATACATATTTGTCAAATGAGAAAAGGAACAAATATATTATAAAAAGTGATACGAGTGACACACTCACACTGCTTTTGTTTAAAAGAAGTTAAGAGGCCGGATCTGCAAACAAAATAAGATGCCACCCTTCCATTCTCCTGGAACGAATGAGAGTAACTTTCATTTTGCATTCTGAGTCTTTCTAAGCCAGGAGGGAAGGCAGATACATTTGAGCTTTATTTGCAAAAATCTTTAAGCCATTCTTTTGTAAACCAGACCAAAGAGAGTATTTCTATCTAAGAAACAGAAAGGCCAATTCAATGTCGGTCAATGGATTCATCTTTCCCACACCACGATGGGGACAAGTAACAGGGAGATCTGCCAATGTTACTTAAGTCACGGTCTCTGGACCTGATCGCACACCCTACTCACTGATCATGAATCCAACTCAACCCATCCCAACCCATATGGTGAGGCACTCAGATTCGGTTTCTAAACTCTTGTGTTTCTATACTTGTTTGGCTTCCCTACCTAGGCTGTCAGGACCATGCAGCCCCTTAAAAACCCCTACAGTATGGCATATATGATATCCCTGGTCTAAGACAAACAGACCCAGGCCAGACAAATGTGCCAGAAAGGTGGTCAAATCCCCCGTATTTGCTTCTGTCACCTTACTCACTTCCCATTTCTTGTATTCTCCACTCACGTTTCTCAATTCCATCTCTGGTGATGATAATACTTATTAAAAAATGCACCTAGCGCTTACTGTGTTAGGAGCTTCACACCATTACGGAACATCTCTTTCACCACAGCCTTAAGAGACAGGTGCAGTTATGAATCACATTGTATTCATGAAGGCAAAGAAACAGAGGAAGTTTAAGCAACTCATTCAAGTCACACAGCTGGTGGGTCTAAGACTCACAGTTCCGAGCCAGGTCCTCCTGACACTAAGGGTGAGTCTCGTAACCACAACAGTGTTCTCTAACAATCTGCTCTGATCTTGGAGCACTCTGTTCTAGCTCTTGGAATTCCGCTCCGGGATCACCTAAAACCCTGCCTCACGGAAAGACTGAGAGTTTCCATCACTGCTTCTCTAGCACTACCCCTCTGCCAATTCTGACACTGCCCAGCACACTGAGCTCCAGGCTCAGGCTAGCTCATCTCTGCATCTCTTGAGGCACGGCGAGTTACAGCGGTGGGCAACTAGAAGATGCCACAAATAATTTTCTCAGCTTATTGATCAGTGGCATTCTGGTCCTAGTTCTGAGGTCACTACTGTGTATCCTGAAGGGTGGCTCTTGTTCTTCTGCTTCTCTGCCTTTTGACTGGAAGGCTGTCATCGACCCACCCGGTGCCTTGCCCTGCCTGCCCCTGCACAGGCACTGACGCTTCACCCATACTCCTCTCTGCCTAAGCTATGCAAATCCATGGGAGAGAATCTGGGAGAATTATTCAAGTGGTTCCCCCTTTGGGGCATTTCAGGGGTCAGCCCACCCTGAAACTCCTTTGAGTGATTTAGTTTCAGCAACTGCTCCTATAAAGGAAATGAAGGATTTTGCAAAGCACTTTCTTTTTCAGAGTAAATACGGCCAGGTTAGGCCGAATTTGCCTCTCTAGCACCACCTCCTCCTAACGGTACAGAACCTCTCAAGAACCCAGAATTCAGGAAGCAGCCCCCTCACTGGAGGGCGTGGCACCCGCACTTCTTCAGCATCATCTGACAGGCACTTCTACCCTAGAGGCAGCCTCAGCCTCTGCTGTCCTGTGGCACTGTTTTCCACTAATATGCTCATATTTCATCTGCTTTCGCATTTTGCTTTCCCAAGACTCTTAATCCCTCATAATTGAATGTATTTTATGCTGATGAGCAATGGTGTTAATCATGCCTCTGGGCCATGCCTAAAGGGACATTTTATTTCATTCTTTCTTAGGCTTTATGCCAACTTGCATTTTTTTTCCACCTCCAGAGAATAGACTCTCTCCATGAGGATGGAGTGTGAGCTAGAGGTGAGGAAGGACTTCCTGACTAATAGCCATTTGAGACCCTGGAACTAAGTGCCAATGGGAATTACCTTAAAGAGATAGTTTTAAGAATGGAGATACTCTTCCTTCACTGTCATCCAACCAGCTACACACGTCACCCGGGAGCCCTGGGGATGCGCCAAATGATGCATGGACTCTTCTCCAAGGCTGAGAGTGCAAGCCCTCCCACCCCAGTCAGTTTCTGTATGTTCTCAAGGGGGAGACAAAACAAGAAGGGTGAGTACAGAAGATTTACAGCCCGATCGGAATTCATTAGAAGTACACACAAAGTCAGCTGGGAGCCCCCAACAGATCAAGGATGGGGATGATTCCCTGCAAAGCTTCCATTGATCCTGCCTCTCTAAAGGCTTTCCTGGTAGCCACCCTGAACTGTCAGGAGCATTGTTTCCCTCAACTTCAAAGCTGGGATTTTGTTAAATTAAAAATGCATAAAGCCACAACCTTGTTTTCTTTCAATTTTAGTGCTCACAGAACTAGAAAGGATTGATATGCCAGTAATAGCAGACAAGAGGGAGAAGAATTTATGACCCCAGAAGTGCTGAGGCAAAGCAATAGAAAGAAGCATTTAAGTCTTTCTATTAAAGTAACTCATATTAAAAAGTAATAGAAGCTGGGGTGGCAGAGGCCTTACTTATTTCATCAGTGATGCCAACAGTCAGCAATTTGTCATGGCTGGAGAACAGGAAACAACCGTCTACCCCATGAACGAGCCAATGCTCAGTGCTGCCTGTCAACAAGAAGCCGATCATAATCTGGGAACACTGAGATAGACAGTTAAAGACTCCCATGTAAGACAGGTGGAGAGACAGCAGCGTTTCTGTTTGGGGCTGCAAAACAGGGAGAATTTGGATTTCTATCTCAGTCCATTTGGCTGCTATAATAGAATACCAAAGACTGGGTAGCTTAGACAAAAAACATTTAGTTCTTGATGAGGGCCCTCTTCCTGGCTTGTAGATGGTCACCTTCTCACTGTGTCCTCACAAGGAAGAGAGAACTAATTAGCTCTCTTGAGTCTCTTCTTCTACGGGCACTAATCCCATTACAGAGGCTTCACCCTCATGACCTAATCACCTCCCAAAGGCCCAATTTCCAAATATCATCAGGCTGGGGATTAGGTTTCAACACAGAAATTTGGGGGAGGGAGGGTAGACAAAAACATGCAGTCCATAACAATTTTATTGCCCTTGAAATTCCAAAGTTTAAAATTAGCCAAGACGACAAGAATTCAGCAGTTAATTTTAGAAAGCTGGGGTTTGTTTCTTCCCAAGTGATAGCTCCTGGAAAGCTTGAAGCGGTGATCACAGGCTTAACTTCCTGAGTCCTCACATCCTTATTTACCGAGGATATGGAGGACTCAGGGTGAACACTTTGACTGTTCCTTAGCTCCTCCCCCAGAGAGAGAGAGAGAATGGAGCAGAAACAGGCACACATTTCCCTTAGCTTTAATTTAAACAAAACAAAAAGCAACAAAAACCTTCTTCATTAGATAAATGTGTCTCTTCAGCATTACCTCATTCTTCCTTTACACAGAGAGGAGTTCCTCAACCCTGTGTGTATAATTACTGACCCTGTGTCTGCTCCATCCACTTACTGTCTGGATCCCTACTGCTAAGCATCAATTCTGATTGAGCGGTTCTTCCCCAGGCCACCAGTGGCTTCCAGGCACCAAGTCCAAAGCCCCCTCAGCATCGTTCAGTGCTACAGACACTACCTTTGCTTCTTGAAATTATTCTTCTCTTCACTGACTTCAGAACCAATATCTATATTGTTCTTCGCACACTTTGACCCATGCCCCTCTTCCTCCTACCCCTCAATGTTAGACTTTCTCAAGGTTTGGACCTCAGCGCTTAGCTCTTCCATCTCAATCTGAACTCTCTTCTTTAGAAATGTTGCCCACATTCACAGTTTCAATAATTGCTCCTAATGGAGTGACTATCAAGCCCCAGCGAACTAAAGGAGTGTCCTGGTAAACATTTTACCATTTTGTAGTGTGCCATTCTCCACCCCCACCCCCATCTCCAGTAATCTTGTAACCTTACCTGGTGGCCTTCCTACATTAACGTCTAAGTTCTTTTCTGTTGCCTGGTCTCCCACCTACCCAGTCCAATCCCATCACTAGCCATCACCCCTACTGCCACAAATAGATAAATGCAGGCACATACTCCTACACGTGATGATCCATCCGCATGCTGAAGTACTAGGGCTTGACTCCATCTTCTAGGACCAGAAGGAGCACAGGAGTAAATCACACACATTGAAGGCTGAATTAGAAATTAAAGAAATGGAAAGGCCACCAAGCAGTAAAGAAAGTTCCAGAATATTTTCCTATGATTCACTGACCACCAAAGAGTGGGAAGGAGAAGAAAAAAAAAACAAACATCTTAATGACCTTTGGTACCTCCAAACTGCTGTCCAGGCTCTTGGAGGAATGGAGTAAGGAGGATATATCTGGTCGAAGGATATTCTTAGATAACCCAAAATATACCATTTAAACCCACAATGGGACCCTTTATTTCCACCATCTTTTGTTGACTGTTCCCTCTCACTTAGAAGTTTTCAGCTAGAAAAATGAAACTTGGGTCTCAGTTCCTAGAGCAGGATGAGAGTTGAAGGGTTCCGAATAATAAGAAAGTCAAAAGGGGCAGGATTAATCCACAAACCTGAGGTTTGTTTGTGGCCCAGTGCCTGATCAGGACATCAGGGATCCCCCACAGGTTATGAGATATATGTATATTTCTTTGACACAACTTGCATCTAGGGATGAACATGACCTCCTAGTGTCTCATTATTGCTCTTGATGTAATTTCCTTTCATTTATTGATGACTTCACTGCCTCAGAACCTCTCTAATACTATGAATATGACTACTGCTACTGCTATTATTCTTGGCGACTTCAATATCCACACTGATGATTCATCTACTACTCTGGCCTCTCAGTTCCTTGACCTCCTTATCTCTAATAATAATGTCCTGCCCACAGAGTCACACCAAGATCTTGGCACCAACAAACTGCACCACCTTTGAAATCTCGGCTTCAAACATCACACTTGCTGACAACAATCTCTAGCCTTTCCAACAACACACGCTAAGTACTCCCACTCCAGAATTTCTATGACCTTGTCGAGATTGCTAATTCAGGGACCCCCACCATTGGTTTTTTTACTCTGCATTATTCTCCTCATATCTTCACCAAGGTAATGCCAACTAGGAGTAAGAAAGACGATATTTAAGTATTTGAATTTTTAAGGGTATGTGACCACTGGATGTATAGAGTGAAGGAAAAGAAGGCTCTTGGTAGATAGCTTGAGTGACTAGTCTCAACAACTTGAGTAGAGAATGCATGTGAAGAAGGGAAGAAATGATGAGTTTAGGTCTAGACAAGTTGAATCAAGGTTGTCTGATTGACTTCTAGCAGGCAGTGGTTGTTCATGAGAGTGAAGATGGAGACTGGGAAATCATCAAGGTACGGGCCTTCACTGTCTTTCAGTTATATGACAGTAGCCTTGTAATTGATCTCCCTGCTTCTGGCATGCCCCTTCCAATCCACCTTCCATTTTAAAACACAAAATTCATCCTGCTACTTAAGACACTTGACCACTTCCTATCGCCTTCAAATTAAAGGCTGAGATATACTGGGACTTTTAAGATCTAGCCTTTGGTCCATAGCCAAGCCTAAGCTTCCAGACATTCCCCATTTGCTTCCAGTTCACTAAATATGAAATGCCCCTTCCTGAATTTTCAGTCCAGCAAACCCCTATTCATTCTTTAAAACTCAACTCAAATTCCAACCTCATTAGCAAGGCAAAATCCTTGTTTCTGCCTCTGTGCTCCCACTGTTAGGTGTCCTTCTATCTTGTGGCACTTGCCACACACTGGTTATATAATGTGTGCAAACTCATTCTGTGAGACAATGGACTCTGCGCAAGATGATTTTGCTTTATTTCTCACCATTTACCCCGATGTCCAGCAAAGTGTCTAGCACATTGTACACGGGTCCGCCGTTTGTGCTGTTTGCCTGAATGAGTGAGCCTTAGCTGGCACTTTGAGCCTTGACTCCAGGATTCTTTCACCGTGGTTTCTTCACTAGTGAAATAGCAAATGAAAAGTTGATGATAAAACAATCCCTAAGGATTCTGAGGAAAAAGAAAAGAGAAAATTCTATATTCTTTCTTTTCTTCTAACTCTTCTGTCTTCTCCACTCTTAACGTCTTATATGCAAACAAAACCATAGCTTAGATCAGACCTCCAAGAATTTCTACTATTTCTACCGTACAACCACAGATAAGATGGAACAAATTCCTCTAGGGCCGGAGATGTTTCTTTGGACTTCTTTGGAATTTCAAGCAACTCAGGAGAACACCTGCTATTCTCTATAGTCTCACAGGATACAAATAAGTGTGTGGGAACTGAGACTTCTGACTTTGGGGATTGCACCCCACAGTGTAATTTATCTGTGTTGTGAAAGAATATTTTGTGTTAAAGGATAGAAGGGTTAACTGTGGTAGCAGTCTTGAGCCTGCTCCTATATAACCTGGGGCAAACTGTTTGCTGTCACCAGGACTAAGTTTCTCATTTGTAAATATAGAAGTTTGAACTAAATAACCTCTAACGCATATTTCAAATTCAAAAGCCTATGTGGACTCCAAGTTCCACTGTAGGATAACAGCAGCTGCTTAAATCCAAAACAATTCATACATACTTAGGGAAAAAAAAATCAACACGAGAGTAAATAAAACCACTCATAACCCAAGGCTATAGCACAAGTAGGGAGCCAAAAATAGTATGAAATCAAAATTGTGCACAAGTCAGGAAATAAACCTAACCAGCCAAGTCATCTGGAGGATGCATGCCAAAGAGAAAAGAGAATAGTGGGTGGGGAAGGGAGGGGACACAAAGATTAGAAAGAGTAAGAAGCATCCAGAGTGAGGAAATGACAAGAATCTGTCAGAAACTTGATGGATCTGAGGGCGGGCCACTGGGGAATCAATTGGAAAAGACTTGCCAGTGCACCTTGCCAGTGCCACTGTCAAAGGTGGCAGTCTTAAGGAGGGGCTACTTTTGAGGGACAGAAAGAAGACTATAAAGAAGTATCATTTTGAGACTTAGTGGTGAAAGGAAAGAAGGAGGAGGTGGTGGAAATTAATGGTCCTACAAAAGAGAATCACCAACTCAGGAGGCACTTCTAAGCCCTCTCCTGTCTCAGGCTCTGTGCAGTAAAGAAGGTGCATTTCAGATCTCAAGAAGAGGGTAACTCGTGAACTAACAGAATTCTGGTAAGCCGCCTGCATCTCTGTCTACATATAACTATTACTTCTAGGCTAGGAAAATAAGTATTTTAAGTAAAAAGAAAGTGACTGAGATATTTATACAAAGTTACTGTAAAAAGTCAAAAAGTTTTAATTATTTCAGGTGGTGAAAATTCTCCCCCCAATTCAGCCATGAAGCAGAACAAAGCTGTGCCACAATACCTCAACCTGGATTAAATATTCTTAAAGAGACATTTTCACATATGAAAACAGTTCAAACTAAAAATTCAAAAACTGAAAACAGAAAGGACAAAAATATAAATATACGAAATAAGACTTGACCAAACTTAGGAAATAAAAAGAAGAAAAAGGCAAAATCATGTTAGAAATGAAAACTAAATTACTAAATGCCCAAGGGAGAATCTATTTAACTAAAAATACAGTAAGAGACATTAAGGAAAGACACAGCCAGGAAAATAAATATGACATAAAGAGGTATTTAAAAAAAAATCAGAGAAAATGTGATTAATATTGAAGTTAAAAAAGACAATCCAACATACATAATTGGAGTCTCTGAAGAAAAAAAATGAAAAAAATAATATTTAAACTCATCATCCAAGAAAACTTTGAAGAAATGAAAGACGACCAGAAACTGCATATTGAAATGCCCCACCATGTACCTGGGACAACTGACTGGAACGCTTACATCTAAGACCCATCTTGATCAAACTTAAAACTTCCCCCTAACCTTGATATTTGAAGCAAAGACTTGAAGTGAGGCTTTTCAACTTCTGCCAACAATGGAACATTATTTTCAAGAAACTCAGGAAAAGAGTGTGAACAAAGGAGTTTATATCAAGCTGTCCATCAAATAGTAGGGCTAGAAGGAAGAGTTGTAAACATGCAAGAATGATGAGAAATCTGTACTCAGAAACTCTTTTTGAGCAATTTTAGAAGTTGAACTTCATCTAACCAGTTGTTTACAAAACATACAGAGGGGCGCCTGGATGGCTTAGTCTGTTAAGCGTCCGACTTGGACTCAGGTCATGATCTCGCAGTTCGTGAGTTTGAGCCTCACATTGGGCTTGTAGCTGTCAGCCTGTAAGCACGGAGCCCACTTGGGATCCTCTGTCCCCCTCTCTCTGCCCCTCCCCTGCTTGTGCCCTCTCAAAAATTAAATAAATATTAAAAAAAGAAGAAGAGCACAGGAAATACAACAATGCTTACAGTAAATATAACACGAAGATATGAGAAGTTGGTATCAAACATATTAGTCACATAAATACATGTAAATATGCCTAATTTATCTATTTGAATAAGGACATTTTCTTCTTTTAAATGTTTATTTATTTTGACAGAGTGAATGAAAGCATGAGTTGGGGAGGGGCAGAGAAAGAGGGAAAGAGAATCCCAAGCAGGATCCACAAACCATCAGATCATGACCTGAGCCGAAATCAAGAGTCAAAATTCAATCAATTGAGCCACCCAGTTGCCCCAAAGTAAGTAAATTTTCAAGTTGGCTCAAAGAGCAAAACCCAGTTCTATGGTGAATACAAAAGACACATCTAAAACGAAGCGAATGCAAAAGACATGTCAAGAAATGAAGTGATTCTAAAAATAAATTGACAGGCAAGTTATTTCAGGAAGTTGGAAACAATAAGAAAGGTTATGATTCCAAAATCCCACAAAATAAAATTCAGACTGGTGGTCTGGAATAGAAAGTACAGAGATAGCCCGAATACATACAAAACTTTAGTGTTTTATAAAGCTACTGTCTCAAATCAATGAAAAAAGGTGGACTTTTTAACAAATGGAATTAGAACTGAAGTACGTTTGGTAAAAAAAATGATAAAATTGGCTTCTTTCTTCATACCATTACCACAATTAAACTCCAAATGCACAGAAGACCTTAATGTAAAAGATGGAACCATACAAGTAGTAGATATGGGAAGAGGCTTTTAACTATAATTAGAGATCTAGCAATAGTAAAAAAGTAAACTAACGAATTAAATAAACAAATTTTTTTCATATGACCAAAAACAAAACAAAACACCACTCCATAAGCAAAGTTTAAAGACAAGTAGTAAGTTGGGAGACAAAACAGTACAACATGTGTAACAGATAAAAAGCAGATATTCCTGATACGTTAACGTTGAGAATTATAGTAAAAAAACTATAAATAGTTCACCAAAAAAATATACAATGTCCCTTAAAGATATTAAAAGATGTTCAGTTTCATTCATAATGAATAAATGCAAATTAAAACTAGGTTATTTTCTCACCTAAGAAATCAGCAAAAATTTCAAAAGCTTGACAGCCACTCTGTTGATGGAGGAGGAAGGGAAAAGTTACTCTCATACACTATCAGTGAAAATGAAAAATATCACTCCTACAGAAGTGAACAGGGCAGTATCTAATACAGCCAACAACACTTTTGCCCTTTGATTCAGCAGCCTTATTTTCAAAGTTTACCCTGAAGACACTCCTTTAACAATTACAAAATGAAATCATGACGTTTTTCTGTGTTGCATTATTTGCAATAAAAATTATTGGAAATGATCTAAATGCTCATCCACAAAAGTCTGATTAAATAATTGAAAATACGACCACATGATGGAGGACTGGAGGAGAATGTCCATGAACAGATATCGAAAGACCGATGCACTGGTAACTGAATAAAACAGCGAGATGCATGACACTTTTTTTTTTTTAACATTTATTTATTTTTGAGAGACAGACAGAGCATGAGCAGGGGAAGGGCAGAGAGAGAGAGACACAGAATCTGAAACAGGCTCCAGGCTCTGAGCTGTCAGCACAGAGCCTAATGTGGGGCTCGAACCCACAGACCTTGAGGTCATGACCTGAGCCGAAGTTGGCCACCTAACTGACTGAGCCACCCAGGCATCCCACATAACACTTTTATAATACACTGGCTTTTGTGTAAGAATTAAGGAAGATTAAAAAAATATGTATTTGGGGTGCGTGGGTGACTCAGGCGGTTGAGCATCCGACTTCGGCTCAGGTCATGATCTCACGGTCAGTGAGTTCGAGCCCCGCGTCGGGCTCTGTGCTGACAGCTCAGAGCCTGAAGCCTGCTTCACATTCTGTGTCTCCCTCTCTCTCTGCCCCTCCCCCACTCATGCTCTGTCTCTCTGTCTCAAAAATAAATAAACATTAGAAAAAAATTTTTTTAAATACGTATTTGTTTATTTTTACCAAGCAAAACAAAGGAAGATGAACCAAGAAATAATGAAATTGATTACACCTAACAGGGTGAGTTGGCATAAAGTAAAAAGGATAAGGAAAGGAAGAGAGAATTCTCTGAATATACATTTTATATATTAAAAAAAAAAAAGTTAAATCACCAAGAAGCTAATGTGTACATATTCAAAATATAAGGTAAGTCAACAAGATATCTAACAATGAATACCAAAAAATAAACAAACAAAACAACAATAGCCTTAATTGTATATTGAAGTGACAATACAACCATGTAGAAAAAAAAGAAGTAATTCAAGTAACTTTTGAACACAGTACTTTGGCTGAACACCCTCAAAGGAATACATTCTACAGATGAAAAGGATCTGCAAAAAATCTTGAACTTTAATTTGTTGTTTTTTGTGGTGTTATGTTGAATTTGTTGGATTCTGATACAATTTTGTTTTTTTGAAGGAGGCAAATCCTATCTGCCAGGGTTCAATGGAATTGGAATTCAGTATATCAGTATAAATTTGTGATTATGTGTAAAATATGTATTTTTTACCCTATATCTGCTCAATGAAGTGACCCAGAAAAATAAGGACCATTTTAGTTTCAGTATTGTGAGTTGAACTGTGTCACCAACAGAGATACGTTAAAGTCCTAACCCTAATACTTGTGATGGTGACCTAATTTGGAAATGGGGTCTTTGCCAATGTAATCAAGTTAGATGAGATCATACCAAATTAGGATGAATCTTAAATTCAATGACTGGTGTCCTTTTAAGAAGATAGCCACATGAAAATACACAGAGGAAAAACAATCAGGTGAAGACAGAGGCACATACTGAAGTGAGGTGTCTACAACAAGCCAAGGAATACCAAAGGTTGCTGCCAACTAGCAGGAGCTAGAAGAGGCAGGGAAAGATTCTTCCTTAGAGCCTCCACAGAAAGCATGACTCTACTTACACTGATCTCAGATTTCTAGCCTCCAGAACAATGAGACAATAAACTTCTATTGTTTTAAGCCACCCAACTTTTGATGCTTTGCTATAGCAGCCCTAGGAAACTAATGCATCTAGCCACCAAATCTTGGTTTCTAAATACCATTTGACACAAAAAGAATAGGAGCTCCTTGAAGAAATACCTGATCAAAAGGTCCAGGGCATCTTATTGTGCCAGAAAGCAAGGAGGTACCCAACCAACACTAATGGGAGTATGATAAAAAAGAGCCAGTTTAAAGAGGTTCTAATAAGCCAAATTTGGAATAATTTGAGTATTAAAAAGAATAAGGAACATCATTTCATGTGTCTGTTGGCCATCTGAATGTCCTCTTTGGAGAAGTGTCTATTCATATCTTCTGCCCATTTCTTCACTGGATTATTTGTTTTTTGGGTGTGGAGTTTGTAAGTTCTTTATAAATTTTAGATATTAGTCCTTTATCCGATATGTCATTTGCGATGATCTTTTCCCATTCCGTTGGTTGTCTATCCGTTTTGTTGGTTGTTTCTTTGGCTGTGCAGAAGCTTTTTATCTTGATGAGGTCCCAGTAGTTCATCTTTGCTTTTAATTCCCTTGCTTTTGGAGACGTGTCGAGTAAGAAATTGGTGCGTCTTAGGTCAAAGAGGTTTTTTCCTGCTTTCTCCTCCAGGATTTTGATGGTTTCCTGTCTCACATTCAGATCGTTTATCCATTTAGAATTTATTTTTGTGAGTGATGTAAGAAAGTGGTCTAGTTTCATTCTTTTGCATGTTGCTGTCCAGTTCTCCTAGCACCATTTATTAAAGAGGCTATCTTTTTTCCATTGGATACATTTTCCCACTTTGTCAAAGATTAGTTGGCCATATACTTGCGGGTCCATTTCTGATGCTGATGCATAGGGGCACGTGTACCCCAATGTTCATAGCAGCACTTTCGACAATAGCCAAATCATGGAAAGAGACCAAGTGCCCATCAACTGACGAATGGATAAAGAAGATGTGGTACATATATACAATGGACTACTACATGGCAATGAGAAAAAATAAATCTGGCCATATGTAGCAACATGGATGGAACTGGAGGGTATTATGTTAAGTGAAACAAGTCAGTCAGAAAAAGACAGATACCATATGTTTCCACGAATAGGTGGACTTTGTGAGACTAAGCAAAAACCAGGGGGAGGGGAAGAGGGGAAAGGAAAAAAAGACACTTAGAGGGAGGGAGATAAAACATAAAAGACTCTCAAAGACTAAGAACAAACTCAGGGTAACGAGGGTGAGGGAGAGGGGAGAGGGGGTGACGAGCATTAAAGAGGGCACATGTTGGGATGAACACTGGGTGTTATATGTAAACCAATATGAAAATAAACTATTATAAAAAATTAAAAAAAAGAAAAAGTGATTGCCTAGAATGATTACAGGAATTAACTAGAAGGGGACATTAACTAGAAAGGGAAAACTTTCTGTCGTGATCAAAATGTTCTATATCTTAATAGAAGAATGAGTTAAAGGTGTGCATATGCTTGTCAAAATTCATCTAAATGTATACTTAAGATCTGTACATTGTACCATATGCAAATTATACATCAATTTTAAAAATTAACGATAGTAATAGATTATAATGTATTGAACTTAAAATTTCTTAAAAATCTGTGTCCAAAATGATATTAAAAACAAAAGTTTGGGGAAGGAAAGCTCTTTTACAAAAGGATGCCAGCTAGCAAATGTAGAATTTCAGCCACCAATGTAATAATTGCTTCAGGCAAGGATAATCAATGGATGCTAAAACATTAAGTGAATAATTTTAGACTTCGGAATGGTCAAATAGTCTCAAAGTATCACCCAACAGGTAAGGGGAAAGGTGCCTTTGCGATGAAGAATTCAGGCAGACACCAACTTGATTAACCAAGAGATCAAATCTAACAGTGATAGTGGGATAAACTGACTTCATGCACCTCCTGACACGCTCTGATTGGGATGCAGACCATCTGTGTACTATGTGAGCCCAAAACTGCTTTCCTGAATCTAATCATGAGGAAGCATTTAGACAAACTAAATCATCAGACATTCTTCAAAGTCAGAAGTCTAGATTCTTCAAAAGGTCAATATCATAAAAGAGCAAAAGAGGAAGGGAAAGTGTTCTAAATTCAAGAAGATTAAAAAGACATAATAAACTAAATGCAATGCCGGACCATTGATTGCATACTGAAAAATAAATAGCTATAAAGGACACTGCTAGGACAATTATGGAAATTTGAACATAAGTTTTATACTAGATAATACTATGGTATCTTTGTTAAATGTCCTGCATATGATCATTAAAATGTGGTTATACAGAAGAATGTCCTTTTTCTGAAAAGAGAAAGAAAGCAAATATGGCAGTAATTATTATTATTATTGTTAATAATATGACAATAATAATTATTAACAGTAACTAGAGAATCTGTGAAGACAAGATGAATATTTATTGTACTACTTTTTCCAATAAATGATTTAGAATTTTTCAAAATAAGGTATTTTGAAAATGCTATTTTAAAAGGAAAAATCTATAATATTTTTGATAAGTGTTTGCAAAATATCTTTTGCGTCCGTCAATTTCTCATCTTACTGCCCCCATCCTCATCAAATTATAGCCAGGATTACTGGATATGTTATCTCACAAGACTTCCTCCTCCCAAAATAATTTTTCTTCTTATTTTTTTGGTAATTTTTTTAACACTTATTTATTTTTGAGAGACATAGAGACAGAGTGTGAGCAAGGGAAGGGCAGAGAGAGAGAGACACACACACAGAACCCGAAGCAGGCTCCAGCCTCTGAGCCGTCAGCACAGAGCTCGCGGGGCTCAAACTCACAGACCGCGAGATCATGACCTGAGCTGAAGTCAGCCACTTAACTGATTGAGCCACCCAGGCACCCACCAAAATAATTTTTCCGAACAGAGCTTTTGTAAACTATTTTGTAAAAATACTTCTGCACGAATTTTTCCAAAAGGTCTAAGTTGTCCTGTGGCTAAATTCAAAACTCTTCAGTATAGCAGTTTCATTACTTCTGACCCTGTGTTTCGAACTGTTGGCCTAACATCTCCATGTGAAAATTGTAGTAACCTCAAACTTGAACTCACCCAGTTCAGAGCTGGACACTCCCCACTCCCAACCCAATCCTCCTGCTGTGTTTCCTATTTCCTTAGTGGCATCATCACTACTTCGGTCACCTAGGCTGGCCCTCTCAGAATCAGCCTAGGTTCCTGCCTATTTTTCAGATCCTTCGCCAAGCCCTTAAGGTCTAAGGAAATCATGCCATCATTGATCTCTCTTACATGTGGCCTTTACCATCTCTAAGCTCTAAACTATTCCCTGCCTACCATACATCTCCCTGAGGTTCCCTAATAAATGTTAAATAATTATCAATTGATGGAGGGCAATCAGGACTAATTATTGCCCTTTCTACCTTTTTCTTCTCCCCAAACAGCCTTATGATACATGTCTCTCAGAATAAAAGAACAGCAAAGCAGTTGCCTAAAATTTTGGAAGAGAAAAATATATAGAATTCTTTTCTATATAGTATATAAAATTGCCTCTTCACCTGTAACCCTGAATGCTCAGTGTGACTGATGGGACAAGGAGATTAAAAAATAAAAAACTCAACCTAATGCCTGATGTCCTATTTCCCATTTCAGAAAGAAGGGGCAAAAACCCAGCTGGAACATTCCAGTGATTTGAAGAGTACAGGCTTTGCCTGCCTCTAAATCGTGCTTGCTGCAATATGCCTGGCATTCGTGGTGCCTGTGCAGGCACAAGCAAGACGGAAATGTGCCCCATATGGCCACCCACTCCCCGCTATGGCGGTTGGAGACAGATGCTCTAAAGCAGGGATTGGCAAACTATGGCCTCCAGTTCAAACGTGCCCCATGCCCTTTTAGTGACAGGCCATCAGCTAAGGGTAGTTTTTACATTTTTAAGGATGTATTAAATGTCTGTGTGTGTGTGTGTGTGTCTGAGAGAGAGAGAGAGACAGACAGACAGACAGATGGACAGACCACACATGGCTTGCAAAGCCTAAAATCTTTACTATCAGGGTCTTTATTTTAAAAAGTTTACTTTAAAGGCATACAGTGTGAATCTCATTTCTGGCCTTCAGTAGCCATGAAACCATACCCTATATGAAACTATTAAACCTCTCTTAGTCCTGGTTTTCTCACCTGTATGTGTAGATGAAACACCTGCGTAGAGGATGTTATAAGAATTAAGTGAATTAAGTGGTAATCTACTTAATACAATTCTTGGTACCTAAGTACTCCATAAATGTTACTTCTAATTGTAATAGAGAAAAATTATTACTTAAAACAATCACCTCTGTCTTTTCAAAAAGAAGACATTGTTCGTATCAGAGAAGATATAAATCTCTATATAGCTCTCTTCTCTTGGCTAAGATTAATGGAGGAGGATAAAGGCAAAGATGGAAAAAATTTCAAAGCTTCTGCCAATTATTCCAAGCTGCCAACGAGGAGACTTAGAATATATAATCTATTGTTTAGTGGAGCACATCGGTGAGTCTTTGCATATATAAACAGGGGTTCAGAGCTGAGCAGGGGATGAGGAGGTAAGTTGATCTACACAATAAAGAGAAAAGAATTAAGTATGAAAGAAGGAATCGGGCTTCCTGTCAGTTCATGGTGGCAGATTGAGCACAAGAGAAGATCTCTCCCTTCACTGAACTCCTAGAAATAGTAGGAAATGCAAAAAATACTGGAAAACATAAATGTATACAAATTTCATGTTGAAAGCAAGAAACGAACTCTCAGTAGAGTAGAAAATGGAAAGGCATCCTTAAAAGGAAGAAACACTCTTCGGCTTAACCCCTGTAGCACGGCAGGAAACATGGGCTGCATTTCTAACATTTGGAAACTCAGGATTCCTACCAATAGGCAGCTGGTATTTCACAGCTATAGATTCTGATGCAAGTAAATGACCAGATCACAAAAACATAAGTTTAATCTCTTGCTCTTTGACCCCCCAAATATGAATGGCTCCTATGAATGGCTGAAGAAACTAAGCCATTAAAGAGGTGCTCATTCAGGACTTCTCCTGCATGGACAAGATAGGACATGGAAAGAAAGAAAGACAGGGAGCTGGGAGAGTGGCAGCTGGCTCTTTAAAGGCCAACCTACAGTTCAATGATTCCAATTGCTTTAAGTTAGCAGGCCAGATAAAAAGTCTACCTAATGTCCTTCTTTCATACTCAAGATTGGGCAGAAGCATCAGTTGAATGAACACTCTGGTCACTGAAGGTGGAAAAGGGGGCACTGTGGGGTGCCAGGATGTGAAATTCCTTATCTCTCATAGGAGAGGGGGGTACCTTAACAACAAAAAATTAAGCCAGAAAGAAATGTCAAACCCAGAGTCAGAGTGCCCTGTAGTCGGCGTACCTTTTTGGCCCCGACCAAAAGTAAAGAGTCCTACATAGTCAACAGGTCAATAATACCTCGCTAATATGTTGACCATAACCTCAGAAAACACCTTGAGCCAGAACCACCCAGCTAAGCTGCTCCCAAAATCCTAACCCACAAAAACTGTGAGGTATTGAAAAAAAAAGTTGTATTATTGTCTCAAGCTTCTAAATTTTAGGGTAATTTGCTACACAGCAATAGGTAACTGAAGCTAGCAGAGACAGAAAGCGAGCAAGTAGCTTGTGAGCTTATGAGACATACACAGAATGCAGAATTCATAACATATACTAATTATAGATAATGAAGTAGTAACCTGTAAGATATGGTAACGATGTAGAGAATAAATGGAATGTAGGATGAAACAAACAAGGATGTTACTTATAGATAGCAAGTCAAAGAGTAAGTCATGATCGCGCCACCTCTGGGCTGACAGTTTTGTCACCCTTAAATCAGCAACCCATTGGCTGACATCTGTATGGTCTCATTTAGGCCCCATGCGCTCTGTGCAAGAAATGCAAATAACATTCTTGGCTGTTTGGAAGGCTAACTGGCAAGCAATAGCTGTGGGCAGGCGCACTTGTTCTTGCCCCTGTGTTCCTCCCATCAGACAGCAAATGCAAGCTTTGGCCCAAGGGACCTTCTGTGGGGCCTTCTTGCTCAAATCTCAGTTCTGATTCCCATAACCATACCACAAGCAGGGAGGGCTGATGCAGCAGAGGGCACTTCCTAACCCAGGAAACAGGGAGACAAGTCCTTCCACCTAGTTGCCCCATCCTCCATGAATCAACCCAGCCTATCCCTCTCCCCTTGCTTCTTGATTTGTGTTTTAAATAGACTTAGTACACTGTGTTTTGAGCCCTTAATTTGGTCCGTGAAGCTTTCTGTTCTGAGATCTCTGAAAGGACTTCCTGGTAGAGTACTCAGAGACTACCACTGCTTCAAAGTAATTTCCCACATAACAGGGATAACATGGGAAAGTCACTTAACCACTCTGAGCCTCGGTTTTCTTATTAAGAAAAATTTTAAGCTAATGCTATATAGTGGGCAGTCCTGTCAGAATATGAGACATTTATGAGGACACATAGCAGAGATACAGGTAGATACTCACCAAAAAAACAGTTCCTTCTGCCTTTGTGTGACTGTACCTGCGGTTAACCCCAGCTCGGTCATCCACTAAAAGGCTCATAACACCTACCCTCCACGGTTACTGTGAAGACTCAGGTAACATTTCTGAAAGCACCAAGCATAGGGCTTGGCGCACAGTGGACAGTCAACCCCTTTTAAATTTGTCTTCCTTTCCTTACAAAAACAAAACAAACAGAACCCAGTCTAACAGCCGCTGCTGTGGTATCATTTCAAAAATGTGAGAAATCTCTCCATCCTCACCACCGACCCCAATTACATCCCTCCCCTACTCTCCCTGCTTCCTATTCCTTTGAAGGGTTAGAGCTTTGTTCCTTAATAGAGAGTTACAACTCATCCTGGAGGAAGAAACCAAATGACTTAAATTCACCCAAAGACACAAATGACTAACAATAGATCCTTGCACAGAAAGGAAGGTTTTATGGGGAGAGAGAGGAGGGAGGAAGGAGGCAGGGTTTAGAGAAAGGGCACTCAGAGGTGAGAGAGAAGAGAAAGGCCCAGAAAGGCAGCCTGGACACAAGCCACAACAAAGACACATTTATTGCTGTGAATCTGTCCAGAAAGGCCAGGGCCAGAGAGCCACTCCCTGAACAACCCTGCCCTCACTCCATCCCTAACAGCTTCTCCCACAGATGGCTCTTCCTACATGGCCCCCACCACAGCCCCCTCCTCACACAGTGTCCCCCAGACCCCTCCCTCACAAGGCCACTCCCTCAGACAGGCCCCCCTCCCTCACACAGGCCCCTCCCTTAGTTCCTCCTGCACTGCACCCCCACACACCCAGGCCCCTCCCTCACACAGGCCCCTCCCCTCCCAGAAGAAGAGGGTGGGCAGCCCTCAAGATAGCAGGAGTCAAGAGGCCAGCAGCTGACCTAGAGTCCATGGAAAAGAGTTGCAGTAAGTTGAAATGGCCCACTTTTTGGCCACCACACCTCCTCCTCTCCTTAGGTCAGGGAAGAGGACTGTGGGATTTGTGGTTCAGACCAAAAGTGGCCCTGGAGAAGCTTTCACGCTGCACCACCAGAGTCCCAGAGCAGTCTGGCAGCCGTGGAGGGAAACAGCAGAGAGTGATGAAAAACACATCAGGCTTAGCGGCAAAAATTGTGACTGCAGATTTCAGCCTCACACCTTATTAGAGCTGCGCCCTGGCACAAGTCATGTAACTCGCGGTCAGAGCCATTAGAGTACGGATCCTCACATACCTGCAGAGTAGCCCCACTTGGGAGCTGGCAAAGCTAAGCGCCTGGCCCCTTGCCCTTCATGCCTGCCCCCAACCTGAGTGCAGAGTGTTTCTGAGGGAAGGGAGAAGCCAGGTTGGCCAAGGGAAGCATTCACACCTCAGCGTTTCCGGAAAACTGCCTAAAGAGATCTCAGAAGAAAGAGACCTAGATTTCCAAATCCATAGTCATTTTGCGTGTGGATGATTCACTCTGCTCATAATAAATTTTCATTTTATATCTAATTTTCTATTTGTATTCTTTTATCAAGGCCCCCTCCCCCTAGACTGTACTTCAGATCTCACAAAACCTGGGTCTACCCCTAAAGACATCTGAGAGTTGTTAAATGAAGTGGCCACAGAAAAAGTGGCTCATCAAAAACTGGAAATAAATGCTTATTAAGTTTGACGCTGAGGTCCATGCTCAGCTCCCGTCCACCCAGGTGAGGTACAGCTGAAGGAGAAAGGCAACCCAGGAGACCTCCCCCAGGTTGGGAAACACACTGTGAGAGCTGGCAGGGAGCCTCCACTCTCCAGCCGGGGCCCCTCTGGCCAGACAGGGCCAGATGATGTAGTAGTGACTTGATTCAGTGGGTAAATACCCAGTGCAGCTTGCCGGAGGCCCCCAGCCTCGTATTCCTGTTGACACAAGGCAGATTCCCTTGCTCTAAACCGCTGTTTATATTTTAGCCAAGTGTCTTATATAAATCTCCTACCCGACCACCAGACTCCGGCTGCTACAGAAGTGACCAACTAGAATACGGCCTAATAAGGAGTTCGCTGCACAAACTGGGGGTATCTCCATATGAAAGGCTGCCTTGGGGGTACCGACCAGGAAATCCTGATGTTAAACTTTCCAAAATGGGGAGCCAGGACAGGGGTGAAGGCAGCATCAGTTAAAACGAAGCCTCTTTTAAAAGAACTGTGTCTCAACCAGGGGACCAGGTCTGTGAAACAGAGGTTCAGTTCAGCTCGGGTTCAGGGAACATTCTGAAGTCCCCGTTCAGCAGTTCTAGGAAATATGTAGGCTTGGTTCCAGTTCAAAGTCGTTCTTCAACAGGGGGTTTTCAGAGGAAAAATTGAACGCAACTTTGTAATCGCTTTGTGGTTCCATAAATTAATATTAGGGCTTGGTTCAGAGCTCAGCACAGTTGTGTGGTAAGCTGTGGTTTGGGGCTCATGGTCTGGCGGAGGTCCCTAATGGAGGCCTCAAGGCCTGGAGAGCCTTGGCTTGAAAGGAGCAAAGGGAAAATCTCTTCCTTGCATTAGGAGCTACCAGCTGAATCCAGTTCATCTGGACTCAGCAAGGGGCAATTTAAAAACTGCTTCCCCCCAACTAGAGCTTTGGGGAGTGGCCTCTATTCCGCCATAGTATCATAAATAGCTACTCTGGACTACCGAAGTAGCTGTTATTTTAAATAATAATTAGAAAGAGTGAGAGTAATCTTCAGGGAGTACAGGCGGGGAGAGGGTGCCTTATATTTAGATATTCTGGACTTGATTATAAATCCTAGAGCTTGGTTGCTCTGTGGGGATCTTGCTTCTCTAGGCTGGCTCGCTCTACATGATTAACTGACTACTGCCATCTAGTGGATTTGGAGGCCTTAATGAACCAGCTCCTAACGGACACGTTGGGCACTGATCTTGAAAGAAGCTATGCTTAATTAGGGTAGCCGACCTTAGGGTGGCCTGTAGGCAGGATTATGGGTCCATCGCTCTGGGAGATCCCCATATGCAATTTCTCCTCTTTGACAGAGGTTAAAAGAGAAAAAGAAAAAGTTAAAAAAAAATTCAGTGCCTATGGGTCATCACTGTTCTGGAGTTTCATTTGGCAATAGAATCAAAACTGCCCTTCGGAGCCATACAAAGATGAGTGCCGAGGCTGTGGGTAAGCATGCCGCTGCTCTATTCAGAGCTCTCCATGCAGGCTGCAGTGGCCAGATTGGACGGTGGGCATGGCGAGGGTGACAGGAGGAATTTGTCGGAAACAGAAATCTGGGTCCCTGCAGCCATTCTCTGGCAGGACTGGGCTCTCCTGTTCAGGTATCCCCCTGGGCTGAGTCCCCAGGGGGTGAGTCCCCCCCTAACTGAGGAAATAAGTAAAAAGGCCTGGACCCCAGAACTTCCCTCTGTGGAAGCTGCTGTTTACCTGGAGTGGTTGTTCTGAGGACAGACACCTAGATGTTCAGGGACAGAGCAGATCAAAGAACCGCTGACCTGGAATTTTCAGAGAGCTTAAGAAAGAAATCAGATGAACTACGTAAGGAATCAGCAAATGTGCATAAGTTAGTCTTCAAAATGGACAAGAAACTTGGTATGACTCAAAACATTTGCATCTCTGCCTCAACAACCACATAAGGATGCAAAGCAAATCTGCACAAAGCATTTGGATGAGGTCTGCAAAGATTTCTTTTTCAGTTACTGTAGCTTCCTGTTCTCATGGTTACAGCCTAGCCCTCTGCCCCTGCCCTGTGAGCCTAAGAGGTTTCTGTCCAAAGGTGGGAATGAACTCAAATCACTCTCCACGCCACCCACCCCGCAACCCTAGACTTCCATGTTCTCCTCTGGAAGATGAAGGGGTGGGTTTGAATACCGCTCGGTTCTCTCCCCAGATGAATTCTTCAAGTCTAAATTTTCCTTTGCACACTTTCCTCCAATTTCACCTCGCGAGTGCTAAGGTCTGCGGCCGGCTTATGGATCTTTTTACTTTCACCTGGTATGTTTCCCAAGCAGTATTCATCCAGAACAAGAGGCTATTTGGGCTAGTAGACGAACTTGAATGACCAGCAGGTGGATGTGATCAAACCATTTGTGTAGAGCAGCCCTAACGTGAAGACGGCCTACCAGAACTCGAGCCTGCTTCTAGCACACGGGGTGACCTTGGGAAGTCATTCACTCACTTAGACTTTGCTTTCCGCATCTAAAAAATAACAATAACAACCCTCTTTTTCCTATCTCCCGCTCAGGATTGTTGAGAGAAAACAAACCAAAAAGAAAAAAAAAAAAAAAAAAGACAGAAACAGATGTGAAACGTGCTTCCTTAAAAAGCTCAATATGAATTTTAAATGCCATTTTTCTGTTTAGGTTAGGTTCAGTCTATTTAATATTATAAATGTCTTCCAGAGGATACTATTAAACAAACAGCCAAACAATCCATGTCTGAAAAATCAGACTTTGCTTTTGAGAAAAAAGGCTGGGCTAAGAGAGAAATCAGTCCCTCTAACCAACAGGGAAACTCTGGCCTTTCTTTGGACCTATTACTTCCAGTCCTTGGACCCACGATGCTGGAATTGGAGCAAGAATGTGGCCACAGAAGACGGTCTGAAACTCACTGGCATGTGGCTTTCGGTGGATGGTAAGGAGAAGAGTTGGAACTCACCCTTTTACCTGGAAGATCTGAGACTGCTCCCCTCCTCCACTGAAAACCTCTCCATGAAAGAGCAGAGAACCAGAAAACTGCAAGACGTGATTCGTAACTGTCAATAACAGTTGTGTCATTTTGATGCTCTAACTCTATTACGTTAATTGCTTTCCTCTCTACACTTTAAGGTGAACATTAATTGATTCCCAACTGTAATCACAATTATGGTGAGTTATTCTGATTAATGGAAGATGTGATTAATAGGTAGGAAGGTGCAACTGTTTCTCCTTCCCAGGGAAGAGATGATATATGTTATTATAGCTTCCCTGTAGGCTGCGTTTTCCCCACGAATTCAGAGCTAATGCACAGCTATCAATCACCACCTTCCATTGTTGTGCCTGGTTGACTAGACACAACTCCCGTAAGCCTGGCCCCCGTTTCTCCTTGTCCACTGACAGTCAGGCTTCCTGGCGAACTCTCCTCTTCCAAACCGCCAGTGTTAGAAGACTTTCCAGCATGTCGTATCTGAATTCTGAAATCATGAATCCTGATGCAGTTAATATGGGCAAGGTGATGGTGTGGACTCCAGGCCCTGACCCAAAAAAGATCCCAGAGTGGGCAGACAGGGAAAACAACTGGTCACGTGCGTGCTCCAATGCCTGGCACCTCGGCCAGCACAGTGGAGCTCTTTACCACACTGTATCGGAAGAGGAGAATGGGCGGATTAAGTTTCTCTTCCCCTCCTGTGCCCCTTTGCTAGCCCAGCAAATCCCATGGGAATTCTGGACTTCCCTCTGCCACCCCGCCCAGCTTTGTCCTGCTACTGAAGAAGAGGTGGCTCTCTAAACCTCTCTCCCTACCACCTAGCTCATCTGTCCCATGTCCTGCTCTACGAGTGCCTTCCTGGGCGACAGGGCAGCTCATGAGGTGGATGATTTGATAGTTAATGCCGAGATCATTAATCCTGTAAGCGGTAATCTTGTAACGGAAGCCTTGAATACTTCTCTTCATGACTCCCTTACATCGGTCACACTTCCTCCCCAGCCGCATCGGCAGGCTGCAGCCCCTCCTACCCAACCCTTTCACCCACAGCACAGATATCCTGTAATTTTGTCACCTATTGGTCCAGGGGTATCTTCTATGCAGAAGCTTCAGGCTATTTGGAAAGGGAAACTAGAGGACTTGCTCTGAAGCCGCAGTGCCTGACAAGCATGGAGGCTTCCCTCATGGTCTTGGCTTATTTAGGAGGGTTGAGGGGGCCTCTCATGGAGTTCTGTGGGGAGCTTATGTGTGCAGTTCACAGTGCTATATGCCACTGACGGTGTCCAAACTTCAGACTTCTGTGCCTTTCCCAAGAGCAGGAAGGTCCTGTGCTCTGTCATCTGCCTGGTGAGATTCTACTCATGCCCTAGGGTTCAGCTTAAACGTAAGATCTTTCCAACCTGGGTGTCCCTTCCCGGCCAGGCCAGACCACCCCTCTGTCCACACCTCTGCACAGTCCACACAGCACCACCACCTCATAATTCAGATGTCTGCTGTCCCATTCCTGTGCCAAACAAGTATCTGGGTCCCTGCAGACGTCAGGGCGGCTTGTACCAGCCTCAAGACAGCCAGCAGAGGGGGCGAGTGGGGGCAGAAGTCCAGCCCTCACTCCATTTCCCAAGCCGTGATCCCTGGCCTGCAGCTACATCTGCCTGTGTGAGGGGAGCCTTTTTCTTTCTATAAAGGCTTCAGCCTGCAGCTGCCCAAGTCCTGCCCTGGTTGAGTCCTCCCAGAGGTGCGTTTCCTGCAGAGCCCAGAGACACTGCTGAGCCCCCAGCAGCCCTGCTCTGATTCCGTGGATACCACCCTTGGGTATCACCTCAGTTCCTTCACTGTTTCTCATAAATCATCACACACAGCATTGTGTGGCTCTTTTGTGGACTGCACAGAGAACCACATGGGGAAGATACAGCTGTGTGTCCAACTCTGTGGCACACATCTCACTACTCCGCCTGGTATACTGTGTTTTCCCTGCAAATGACCTACTCCACTAACAACACAGCCGGGCCCCTCTTCTTGGCGCAGACCACTGTAGCAGAAACCCTTGCCTTGTGATGTCCCCTCCTCCCACGCCCCTCTTATGACCACAGCCCACCCCACCTCCTACCCAAAACCTGCAAACTCTCCTCCATCGCAGCCCAGCCAAGCTTCAGCTGCTGCGATGCACTACTTCCCCACGTTACTACCTCTTCCCATGCCCCACCCCCAAACTAAAAATGCTAAGTAAAAAAACAAAAAACAAACCAAAAAAAAAAAAAAAAACCCTTCTGTTTTAATTTAGGAGTTAATCTACCAAATAAAATGTGTTTTCCATGAGGGCAAAGAATCGTGCATTATTTGTCCTTGTCTACCTAGTCTTAGATTCCAACTCGGGCTCCTTCACATATGTGGCGGTGTGACACCGGGTAGTGCCACTTTAGCCTCAGCTTCCTCACCTATAAAATAGAGGAAATTACTGGGCCTATTTGAGAGGATTTAACAACCTTCTCATTCAGTAATAAGGATGGAATGGGATGATGTACACAAGGGCCTGGGGTACAAGTGCATGATAGATGTTAGGTGTTCGTGTATTACAGGTTCTGTTGTTATGAAATGTTAGTGGACTGGTAACTGAACAGGGCAGTGGCCACCTCACATGGGGTGATCCTAGCCCCATCCCTATCCTCCAACCCCAATCTCCATCAATAAGACCCAAATGCCTTCTCACATAAGATTGTGCCAGATACACACTTACACATGAGACCCAGGAACGGCTTTTCCCAAATCATGAGCTCAGATCTTGCCCACATGTGTCAGTCTGGTCCCAGGATTGTACATTTTAAGGATCTGTGGTTGCTGGGTCTTCCCTCAGCCTCGGGGCCTTGCTGCTCTTAATTGGTCTGGTTTCAAAATAGCTCAACCCTTCCAGGCATAGGAGGCTGTAGGCTAGATCCTGATGGACAGTTAATAAATGTGTGTGGGCATGTGTATATGTAAATATTTAACCACCTCAGAAGAACTGAATTCAGAGCTATGGACATGTGCTTGAAAGATTATGTTACACTTGGGGCCCTTCACTGATAGCCTTGCTTTGAAGCTGCCACAGAGATGACACATTTTCAATTCAGTCCCCTTCCACAGATTTTTATCCAGCATCTACTAAGCTCCCAGCACTGTGGCAGATTGTCTGGTGGTGAATATCCCTGTGTTGCTACAATAATACTGCATAACAACAACTAAGCATAATACCTAAGGTTTCTTTCTCATGCATTACATTTCTTTCTCACTCATCTGGGGTCAGATAGTCTAAGTTGAGCTTGGCTGTAGGTCTGTGAGTCAGCTGGAGACAATGCTTTCTATGTCTCTCATTTCTGAGGACTCAACAGCTACCCCTGTCGTGTTCCTCTCCATGGCTCTTGGCAGAGGGAAAGCTCAAGCCCAACCATACAAGCCTCTGTTTTGTCGTATCTAATATTCCAGTGGCCAAAGCAGACACATTACCAAGCCCCAGGCTAAACGGCCAGAAGGTCTTCTCTACCTACTGTGAGGTCAAAGCAAGCACCCAGCCAAGTCCAAAATCTACAGAGTAGGAAAATATACCATCATCACTGAGGTGGTGGACACTTCCGCATAATAATCCACTTGATGGCATTCCCTCACTGTGATTCAGGAGAAAACACAGCTTCGTCTGAACCCCAAAAGGAAGGCTTTCGCAAAAAGAAGAGGTGATTGTACAATGTGACTGTTATGTTGCCGTTGTTGTTGTTGCTTGCTTATATTTACTTTTGGGGCAAGCAGATCAAGAAATAAGGAGGACTGGTGCTCAGAGCTGGTGTTCTGATTCATACTCAGGGTCTCTAGAAGGATCTCAATGGCACTACTTAGGTTATGGTTTTAAGTTCTCAAGCAATGAGGTGCTGTTTGATGCTTCAGATTCTCATTGAAAGTGTTTATCTTTTCCAATTTAGAGTATCATTCTCTTTGAGGAGCATAATGAAGGGTTTGGGCCTGGGGGTCCTGAAAGTATGAGCAGCATGTTGTACGTAGGGTCCAGAGTTTCATCAGGTTGTCAACAGGCCAGGAACTGGGACAGGGGAACACTATTCTGGACTTCCACAAAAAAGGGTAAAAGGCAACTCCAGAAACAAAAGCTCAAGGTTGAATTCCCAAGTCCGTACTGATTGCTAAGGAGAGGGTTTCTGGATCCTTACGAAGTGGCAACCCCTTTTCTATACTTTTCACTAAGAAATTTGACAAAGAGGAGTGCCTCGTTGGCTCAGTCAGTTAAGTGTCTGACTCTTGATTTCAGCTCAGGTCATGATCTCACGGGTTTGTGAGATCGAGCCCTGTGTCGGGCTCTGTGCTGATGGCAAGGAGCCTCTTGGGATTCTCTCTCTCTCCGCTTCCTACCCGTCCTCTACATCTGTACATGCATGCGTTCTCTCAATAAATATTTTTTAAAAATTGACAAAAACTCCTACAATGCTCTTGTAGTCAAGCTAGAAATATGGGAAATATATTAATACGTTGAGGTCAAATTGTAGTTATTTAGATTGCTACCTAGAAAATGTTGATTTAAGGTCACCCTGAAGGCCTGCCTCTGGCAAGATGCCTCAGGACTCTGGCCTTGACTGTCCCCTGACAGTTTTATCAACTACTTGAATTAAAAAAAAAAAATCAGAAAGCATGCTAATCAAGTTTGTGAGTGACATAATGCTGGGACCATGAGCTAAAACAATTGCAAACCCACACGCAGAGTAACAGGCTAAAGTAATAGAGTGCACTGAACAAGGCTAATCACAAAACCCAAATTCAGGCCCTGAAGCAGTGCAGGCTGTGAAAGTCATCTGCCCTGACAATACCGCAAGGTAGAAAACACCTTGGGATTTCAGAGGGGCCGCGAGCTCAGGGTGAATCAGAAGGGAGACAGAAGTGCCCAGAGATGTGATAAAATCTGAAAGTCCCCTCTCATAGCAATTACATTCCAGATCAGAGACATATCCCACTGTACACAAAGCTGACTCAGGCACTTCCATCAACCCCAGGAATGACCAAGGATAAATTGATTTTCTGGCTGGCTAGAAAGACATCCTCCTCCCATTTCTGTCCAATTTTCCTTCCTGAAGCTCTACCTTTAGGCACTAAGGGCATAACTTTTGATTCAGCCAATAAGTATTTCACGCATTCAATGAATATTTATTTAGCACCTGTCACATGTGTTCACTATACTGAATATCTCTTCTCGTGCTAAGGGTGGGATGAAGAGCAAGATAAACACAGCAATGGTGGCAATGGACAAATATACATACTACGATGTTGAAAGTGCTAAAATGATGGTATTTGCAAAGGGCTGTGTTAACACTGGTTCCCCAAGGCAACAAGGGGATTGCTGGGCTACAGCAGGCAGTCTGTTGTTTTAAGGGAATTAGCGTTGAGGTCATTTCACCCCAGGGCCAACTGCAGAGTCTGGCACAAAGTAGATATTTAATAAGTAATTGATTGATGGCAGGATGGGAAGGCAGACGGGCTGGCACATCTGAACTAACTCCCAACTCTGCAACTTTCCTGGAGGGAGACCGTGGGCAAGGTCAATCAAGTCACTGAACCTTAGTCTCTTCATAAGTAAACTAGGGACGGTGATTCTCATCTCCCGGGGTTTTCTGGTAAATTTAATGAAATGGAATGGGCTTAGAGACGTAAAGTCCACAAAGGTACATGGGACCTCATAAGAATAAGCTGTAGTATCCATTGTGCCTCTGACTCAGTGCCATCAAGACTGGATTTGGATTATTCTAGGTGTCATATTCTAAAGAAAGGCATTCACAAATCACCGTCTGTTCTGAGAAGAGGCCGAAATGAAGAGAGGCTCAGGAAGCAGAACAGACTGAGGGGCCAAGGAGGTGAAGATGATTTAAGAGCTTTCCTCAGTGAAAGGAAGCCGCCTTATCCCGCAGAGCCCCAGGAGGGAGCCCCAAAAGGGGAGGAATTAGAGAGTTGGATTCTGGGTATAGAAGAACGTTCCGACAACTACTGCTGCCAAGAATACAATGAGCTGCCTCATCAAGCAAGGAGCGTCTCGTTGCTGGGACTTTAAAAGCAAAGCCTGGAGGAACATCTGCCAGGGCCGTTCATTCACTTATTTATTCAAGAGAGTATTTCTTGAGTACCTACTATGTGCTCTCATCTTGTTCTAGGGAAATTTGAATTTAAAAGGAAAAAAAGAGGGGGGCACCCTGGTGGCTCAGTCGTTTGAGTGTCTGACTTCAGCTTAGGTCATGACCACATAGCTCGTGAATTCAAGCCCCGTGCTGGGCTCACTGCTGACAGAGCGGAGCCCGCTTTGGATCTTCTGTCCTCCTCTCTCTCTGCGCCTCCCCTGATCACGCTCTCTCTCTCTCTCTCAAAAATAAACAAACATTTTTTAAAGGGGGGGGGTGGGAGAAAACAGCCTCTGAATCTAAAGTGCTCAACAGAAGCAAACTATTCTGTGTATGGAGGGATTTGTGCTCGGGATGGAGGTGGGATGGGATGACCTCTAAAGTCTCTTGGCTCCTATTATTCTGTGATTCTACGTAACTCATAATCTCTGTCTGCAAAGAGTTTACTCATCTAATCCACAGACTTTCCTTAGATTTAAACCTGAGAGACCCAGGCTCCTAATGCTCAAATGGTAAGACTCCACAAAAACAATAATAATGATGCCTTTTATCGGTAACACACGTTCATTCCCTTCTAATCTGCTAGGAGAACTTTTACATTATAACATCTGAAACTCGCATCTAACCTACACATAAGACCACGTCTAAACAGGAAAGGATAAGGAAATGAAGCAACAGAAACAGCAGAGGGGACCAGCTGAAAGTTTCCCAGCTGGTTCACAGCAGGGCTGGGGAGAACTCAGGTCTCCTGAGCCTCATTCACTGCTCTTGACGAGAGACCATGATGTGTTTGGCTTTCTCCTGGTGGTGGACTTCGTCCCAGAAGACTTCTCTCCTTCTGTCTCCTCCCCTCCTCCCTCCTCTGTTATCGCAGGCACAGAATCCGGGAGACGGATGACCAGGCTCGTCTCCCTCTGAAACGTGGAGCCCGACATCCTGTACGTTTGGAATTCCACAGTCATTGCTGTGTCAGAAAAATATTAACTGTTTGAGCAGTGGACCTTGCCACTAGCCCAGGAGAATGATAAGCACAGGCAGAGAGGGAAAGCGTCTCACTGCCTTTGTTCAGCTCTAAGGGATGATGCACAACCTAGTTCGGATGGTGATGCTGCTTTTTAAAAATAAAATATAGGGACTCAGAGGCCTGTGATAAGACCGCTGGCTCTATGGGGAAAAGGCCTTCTCTGAGAGACCAATAAATGTGAGCTTTGGCTTAATTATCTGGCTTCCCTTTGAAGTTGAAGTGGAAACCTGTGGGTGGGTCCTGAGGCCACGACTTCTGCAAATGTTGGGCCATGGGACGCTGACAGTTCAGCTGTCATCTTTTGTTTCTCTGAGTGAGTCACTCTGAGAGCCTGTCCAGGCTGTTGAGAGACAGTGTGAGGCCCTGGTTTTAAAACTGTCCCACCCAACTGAGCAGCATGCTGTGTCCTCATGGGGAGGAGTTACGCAGGGGGAAGATAAGCAAAGGGTGTGGGCATCGGAGCAGAATGTGGCTCCGCAGCTTCAGTGCGTCCCTGGGCCAGCGGCCCTGTGGGCGCCTCCTTGCGCCACTCCTGAGCCTGGATTGGAATTCTCCACCTTGATGAATCAGGTGACTGATGTGATTTGCTTCTAAAAACACCAGAAAGAAATACAAAATATTGGGCTTTGAAAGGAATTCCAAAGGGGATTTTAACATTTTGGACAATGGCAGGATCATTGGAAGATGACTCACACCTATACTATACGCCTACACTTCATGCAAACCCCTCCCCCCCACCTACACTCTTATGTGCACCAGCACTTCCTAACCCTCTTATCATGCTTTATTTTTCCCACAGAACAAATTTTTGTGAGTCATGTATTTGTATATTTTCTGTCTCCCCCAACCAGGGAACACTAACTCCATGAGGGCAAGGGCTTTGCTGTTCACTGCCGCAGCTCCAGTCCATAAAACAGCAATGGGTACATGGCTACTTCTCATTAAATAACTGTTTCTTCACTTGTGGCCCAAAGCCCTATTCTTAGAGATTTATTAACTTAGTTTTCAAAGGCTTCAAAGTTATTAAAATGCAAACATCCTTAGAATAGCTCTTTAAGTCTTAATAATAGTTCTCAGCTAATAAATTTTGAGGACAGGAGCCTCTGCAATGACATTTGGAGCACAGATTCTTTCCAGAATGATGCTCAAAAGGAAAGCACACCGGTGAGGAGGACCTAATTCAGGAGGTGAGAAACAAGGAGGAGGTAGTGAGGAGAGCCTGAAGTGTAGCCTCTTGATTATTTTGCCTGTTGGTCTTGCCTGGAAGTCATGTTTGACTCTCTGGACTCCTCCAATCCAACACTAGCTCCTATTAGGTCTTATGTCAGCTGTGGCCGAGTGACTCTTTCTTCTCCATTCTCACTATTGACACCATAGTGCAAGACCTCACTGTCTCTCCCCGGGTGGTACCAATGATCACCGCCTTGTCTGCTGCCTCCTATCCCCCCAAATTAGCCATGCACACCACATCCAGGCCCACTTTCTGAAATATCACTTCCATCTTACGCCCATGTGATCCTCATTAGGACTGTTGATCAATATTTCTGATTCTCCTTTTATAGACATATAATAAGTAGGTGGTTAGTTCTGTTCAGTAAATTGGGAGAAGCGATGGATGTTGCCTTTGGAATTGAGGATTTCACTGCTGATGTGAAATCTTCCAGGTCTCTTTCTCTATGGCACACTGACCGCCACCAGTTGAGATTAGCCTGGGTCCCTGAGTGACTAGGATGAGCAGACACTCCTGTTAGCCACCATGAACATGAGGTAAGAAAGTAACACTTGTTTTTTGAGGCCCTGTTAATTGGGGATACTTTATTACAGCAGCACAACATAGCCTGTCCTGATGGATGTGTACCATCCACTCAAGAACTTACAATGTTTCTCATTACCTATAACTGCATGTGATGTAGCATACGGGCTATGGTTAAACAGACCTGCACCTAAATCCTACTTCTGCTACCTACCATCAGTTAAGGACAAGCTACATTACCTCCTAAGTCTGCTCATTTGTGAAACTGGAACAGTAACTGGATACATAATCTTATCAGAATCAAGTTCCCAAATACCAGATTTTCAAGAATACACAGAGTAAGAAAATATAGACAATGCAGTGTGTGATGGGGAACTCTGTAGTGAAAACGACTGAGAGTAACAGACAGTGACTTCATCCTACCATTCAAGCCACAAGGGAAAGAGACTGTCTTGAGGTAAGAGTGTGAAAAAGGCCGCGACAAAGCTAGGAGAGCACCGATACCTTCTGTGGGCCCATCAGCAGAAAGGAGGCAGCATCGTTAGGGAAAAGTGTTTTGTTAAGGCTTGCATTTACAAAGAGGAGTCCAGAAATGTAGGGAGTAAGGGCTGCAGAACAGCTCCAGAGAGAACAATGAAAAGACCAGGCAAGAGATCACTAGTGGAAGACAGAACAGAGTCGGGACAGAAGGCATGAGACAATAAATGAAGGATGGTGGGGCGGAAGAATGAGAGGTCATGGTTGGATTGACCACTCTGGATCACGGATCCACATAGGCTGAGGCCCCAAGAATTTCAACACGAAGCCTGATGAAGCTAGTGGTGTTCATTAGTTTGATAATATGCAGCTAAGAAGTTCTTGATTTTTTTTTTTTAAATGAGAACTCTACATAAGCCTCTGTAGAAAGGATTTCTGGGCCTCTGAATCTCCTACTCCCAGTAGAATTACCAAAGCTCAGGGTAGCTTGGAGATTGAAGGCTTCGCCTATATAAAGAAGTCTGCAGTATTTGGGGGAACTGCCTTTGACTTCTCCCCACAGAGACGGGCAAGAATGAAGTGAATCCCCGGTGCCTCCTAGGGGAGTCCCTCTGACCCATATTTCTCGGGGTCTTTGTTTTTGTTTTGTTTTGTTCTGTTTCTAAGTAATTTATTGTCAATTTGGTTTCCATACAACACCCCGTGATAATCCCAACAAGTGCCCTCCTCTGTGCCCATTACCCACTCTCTCCCCTCCCACACCCCCGTCTCCCCTCAATTTGTTCTAAGTCTTTGAGAGTATCTCATGTTATGTCTTCCTTCCTCTCTGTGGCTTTTTTTTCTTCCCTTCCTTCCCCTCTTTCCCTCTCCCCTGGTTTTCTGCTAGGTCTCCCAAAGCCTACCTATGCGTGGGAACATATGGCATCTGTCTTTCTCTGCCTGACTTATTTCACTCAGCATAATACCCTCCAGTTCCATCCATGTTGCCACACATGGCCAGATTTCATTCTTTCTCATTTCTGCGTAGTATTCCATTGTATATATGTGCCACATCTTCTTTATCCATTCATCAGTTGATGGACACTTAGTCTCTTTCCATGATTTCGCTAGGAAACTATAGATGCTGGCGAGGATGTGGAGAAACAGGCACCCTCTTGCACTGTTGGTGGGAATGAAAACTAATGTAGTCCCTCTGAGAACTGTGTGGAGGTTCCTCAAAAAAATGAAAATAGATTTACCCTATGACCCAGCAATAGCACTGTTAGGAATCTACCCAAGAGACACAGGAATGCTGACGCATAGGGGCACATGTACCCCGATGTTCATAGCAGCACTTTCGACAACAGCCAAATCATGGTCTTTGTTTTTTAATCTGTCACTACACCAACAGACAATGTGAGCACTCAGGATATCAAAATACAGGAGAGACAGAGGAAGGGGACACAAGAGGTAGTTGATCTGAGATCACTTCAAAGACCTTTAGGTTCAAAACACAAAGAGCCCCAGGTGGTCCTGCCAGGCCATGGAGAGACTATCCCCAAACATCCTTCTTTTAACCAAATAAATTGGTCATTGCCCAATTTTCCCTGTTTAGCTGTTTGGAGAGCCTAAAGCATGAACTCCTCCAATGCCTCTATGCCTCCCTCTCAAAGGTCCTTACTGTCCATGTTGCAACACCCCTTGCTAGTGATGACCTTTATTCTAATTTTCTCTCCCTGTCTCAGCCCACACTTCATACTTGCCCCACATGGATACTTCTTAATGTTTGTTCATTCATTCCTCAAATACAGAGCACCTACTGTATCTACGGAGAACTATACTAAATGCTGGAGGCCCCTTCCATCCTACATACCAGTCTCCAATCAACCCAGATTCACAAGGAATCCCCTACATGGAACAAAAGGACCAGGGGAGGTGCTGGGGTGTGGAGCCAGAAGGAAGACGTGCTTGATTCAGTCCCTGACTGGTTGGAGACTACAGTCTGTGGAGGACGCATGACCTACACATGTCTTCATTCTGCAAGATGGGCTGAGCAATGGAGGAGACACTGCTAAGAGGTGTGTTTTCAATTACAGGAAAAGCAGAGTTACAATCCCAGACTCTTCCATTTAAGTCCCTGTTTGATCTTGGCTGCGTTTCTTATTCCTCTGGGGACTTCAGTTTGTCAGGCTATAAAATGAGTATAATTATCATCTACCCCCAAAGTTGTTGTGCGGATCAAGTGAATTGATGCCTGTCGACACGTTTTACAAGGGAGGTGATGGTTATCACTATTTACAGGTTAAAATAAAAAATCGTGCCCCAGATCTCACTCCTAAAGGATAAGCTGGAGTGGTAGTACTGCCCCCCGTGTTATCCAGATCTCAAAACCGAAGAAGCTGGCTTCTGAAAGCTCTATACACATAGCTCTGGGGGACAGACTCTTAACCACAACCCTTTCCAAGTTTCTACTATAAATTTCAGTAGTTCCCAGAGAGCCATGGGATGCTTACACCTAATCAGGGGCTCTGAACTCTTTGGAAATCTTGTTGACGGAAAGCACCGGTCCCAGAGCTGAATGCCCATTCGGATAATGAGCCGCACAGCTGTGCGGCCTTAGATATTTCCCCAATTATGGGAGCATTAGAGAAAGTTATTGGAAAGGACTTTCTCCCACCATTGAGTAGTAAATGCTTTGCTAATTTGCCTGATGATACATTTATGACGGCTGCTTGCTGATCCTCTTCCCCAATCCACCTTTAACGGTCTGTCTGTCTTCGCCAATGAACCAACTTTATTTCATTACGGTTTATTATTGTATTTTATTCAGGGAGTGCCCACAAAACGAGAAAGCGGCCATACAAAAACTCTCTCATTGCAGGCATAATTACTGCCTCAGTGCTTAGAAAGAAAGAAAAACAAATAGTAATCTTTGCTAATTGAAACAGTAAAATATGTGTGGCTCAGAACTATTCTGTGTAGAATTTTAAGAGGAAAAACCCTGACCCCCCAACACACACTCACACAAAATGGAGGACTGCCCCTGAAACTCTGAGTCATAAATCTGCAGGACCCTCTCTCCTCCTCCTTGCTCTCTCATCTGTCTTCCTCGACCCCTTACTGAGTGTGTGTGTGTGTGTGTGTGTGTGTGTGTGTGTGTGTGTGTGTGTTTGAAGCTCAGTGTGCTGGTATTAATTATTTTTCAGATTTTTTTTTTGGCAGGATTGTTCTATAATTAAATCCATTTCCCCTGAGGGGGGATTTACTTCGCTTGTTTGCATTTCTTGTGCTTCTCTCACAGAATGAAATGTAAAAATAAAGTTTCTTTGCACTTGGCTCTGCAATTGCTCCACTCCCTCTTTTTTCCTTTTTTCTCCTCAGGTTCTTCCAGCCTCTGGCCATAGCCATAAAACATAAGCATATCAATGATTTTCAGAACAATTTTGTGCACCTTGCATGAGGGGGAGGGGGCGAGGGCGGGGAAGGAGGGAGTATTGTCATCCAAAGACGCCAACTGTTGGGTAAGTGAGCAAAGCATGTAATTAATTTGTTTCTATTGTAAAGATAAACTACCTGTTGGCTTCTGCTTGGTTCTGCTTCCTTAACTGAATCAGAAACATGGTGTGCAAAGGTGGATAACTTTCTGGCCGATGCGGGAGTCATATATTTATACAAGCATAAGAATCAGAGATGGTGTGATACATGGAAATACGGAAGCCCTGTGGTCAGTTCTGCATTCAAACCCTTCCTCTACTGTAAGGACATTCCAAGATGGAACAAGACCAATAAAGCACCTCTTTCTTTTTCTCTCTCTCTCTCACTGATTACAGCTAGCAACTCTGGACAAAATATAAAAAGCAACCCTCTGAGGACTGGGAAAGGAAACAAAAGCAAGCCGACTATGAAGAGGAATTAACACCTGGAGATGCAAACAATATGGGATGACTTCTTGGAATTTTCTTTCCCTTTTCTCACACAGCATTGCCCTCCTGGGCATGGCCCCCCACATAGGACTCTATCCTATTGCTGGCACTTACAGCTAAGACTCTGAAACAATTTTTCTGGCCAGTGAAACTGGAAAAAGGGGTCTAGGAGGTGGAGAGGGTGAGGGAAATAACAGACAAGAGAGAGCCAGAGAAGAAAATCTCTTCGTTCTGTGTGTCAACCCATACAAGGCCCAGGGTCACCCCTAAGCTGTGCGTGCATGGGACAGTACAGCAAGGAATCTGGGAAATGAGCCATGAACTACCATCCATGGAAAGGAAGACAAAGTTTATAGTGTGATCCTGACTAAATCAGAGGAAAACAAAATTAAAAAAGAATTAACAATCTCTAAAGCATTTTAATAGGATGTAGGCTAGGCACAACACAGCATTTATACAGTCCAAAATACAATCTAAAACCACTTGACAGAAAAAGAGGCAGGAAAATGTGACCAAAGCTCAAGGGAAAAAATAATCATCAGATGCTGACCCAGAGCTCATCCAGATGTTGCAATTATCAGACAGATACTTTAAAGACTTTAAGGCAGCTTTTATAACTCTCTTGCAAGAGGCAGAGACAAAAGTAAACACACCTGAAAAGAGTGGAAAGTTCTCAGCAGAGAAACTGAAATTATTAAAAAAAAGAAAAAAAAAAAAGACCAACTGGAAAATTTAGGTCTCAAAAACAAAACATCCAAAATGTTATATATTTTTAAATGTTTATTTATTTTCGAGAGAGAGAGAAAGAGACAGAGCATGAGCAGGGGAGGGGTGCAGAGAGAGGGAGAGACAGAATCCAAAGCAGGTTGCAGGCTCTGGGGTGTCAGCAGAGGGCCTGATACAGGGCCTAAACTCACAAACCATGAAATCATGACCTGATCCGAAGTTGGACACTCAACCAATGAACTACCCAGGCGCCCCAAACATCTAAAGTTTTTAAAAGTGTTTACTGGAAGGCTTCAAAAGAACTTGAAGGTAAAGCAACAGAAATTTTGCATTATGAAAAAGGGAACAAAAAGTGAAAACAAACCAGCAAACACAGCTCTGGGGACTTGTGGAATGACATGAAAAGGTCATTTATGTCCCATGAGAAGAGAAAGAGTCTTTAAAGAAATAACAACTAAAAACTTTCCAAATTTGGTGAAAGACATAAATTTACAGATGTAAGAAGCTCAGCAAGTCTATATCCAATAAAAAAATTCTTTATAAATGAAGATAAAATGAAAACATTCTCAGATGAGGGAAAATTCATAGCCAGCAGACCTGCTATCAAAGAAACGTTGAGGAAGTTTTAAAAGGAAATCTTAATGGAGAAAACCTTTGATCTTCAGGAAACAAGGAAAAGCAAGTGAAATGGTAAATATCTGGATAAATATCAAAGACAGTTTTTTTTTTCCTTTTTAAGTCTTTAAAAGAGATGCGCCAGTGGAAAATAAAAATTTTAACATTGTTTGGTGGGATTTTCAATGTCTGTAGAGAATACACACACACACACACACACACACACACACACACACACACACACACACACACACCTGGAGGATATAAAGAGGGAGGATAAAGAGACCTATATAATTCTAGTGTTTCTCCATTTTACATCAAGTGGTAAAATATGAACTTCAACTAGATTGCGAATAAATAGCAACTACTAAAAAGTAATATAAAAAGAATAGTCAAAAAGCTGCTAAAAAAGTTGAAATGGAATACTAAATAGAAAAAAATCAAATAATTCGAAAGTAATTAAACAGGTAACAAGGGAACCAAAAATAGAAGGGATAGGCAGAAAACGAATAATAAATGGCAGACCTAAATCCAACCATATCAAAAGTTGTATTAAGTATAAGTAGTCTAAACACACCAGCTGAGAGGCAGAGATTGTCAAATTGGATTTTTTTTAAACACATTGTTACTACTTACTAACTATATAATTTGGAAAGTCACTTAATTTTTGACCCGTAGTTTCTTTATTGGTTACAGGAGAATAATACCTACCATGTAGGGGCTATTATGCAGATAAAATGGGTGGTGCCAGTTAAATGCCTAGTGAATAATAAGTATCCAACAAAAAATATCAACTGTCTACTAATGACCATTAGCAGTGACCATTAACAATGACTAAATTCATTAACAGTGGTTCAAGATCACTATTTACTTAGCCCTATATTCTCTGGTCTTTGAGAGCAGCACCAACAGAAAGGCAGGACCACAAAAGATTACGGATGTATCTTCACCAATAAAAGACAGTTCTTTTATTCTCCTATGAATCTGACACAAAACTGCTATCCATTTTTTCATACGGTATCATTGCAGATTTATATCTTTGGCACTATGAATTTGTCAATTTTTTTTAAATTTTTTTAATGTTTATTTATTTTTGAGAGACATAGAGGCACAGCGTGAACAGGGCAAGGGCAGAGAGAGAGGGAGACACAGAATCGGAAGCAGGCTCCAGGCTCTGAGCCATCAGCACAGAGCCCGACGCGGGGCTCAAACTCACAGAGCGTGAGATCATGACCTGAGCTGAAGTCGGCCGCCCAACCGACTGAGCCACCCAGGCGCCCCTGAATTTGTCAATTTTATAGATTGAGGCCTTATTTACAAATCTTCTATCGACTCTAAACATTCATGTATTTCGACTAACCCCTCTGTCCTCATTGAAATAATTCCTGCTCACTAAAAAGTAACAATTTTCATTCCCATAAGTATATTTTAATTTACAATGCTGAATATCATAGGAAAGGCTCAGGCCTCTCAAGATCTTTTACTGACTTACACCATTAAAGCATCCACTCATGAGCACACATCCTCCATAGGAAGGCACAGCACTGATGCATTCTCCTTACTGAGAAGGTAGACTCCTGGGATCCCAGCCAGAGAAAAGACAGGGACATTGAGACTGGCTGCACATTTAATAAGCCAGAGTTGCCAGGGTGCCCAAGACGGCATGGCCCTTGAGACCCATCAGTGATGGTCAATCTTCTAGGAGTAAAAATACAGAGAATTTCATCTCAACAACCACATATTGAATACTACCATGTGCAGGGAACAGAGCCAGGGGCCAGGAATAGAGATTCATCAGGCCAATGAATCAGCATGACTGCCACCCTCAGATGGCTGCAGATCTGCTAGGGGAGACAGCAAATGTGGTCACTGCCCCATTCATACCCCCTTGGACCTGCCTTCTGAAGGCCTTGATAGCCAGTGACCAGGATCCCTCAAACCCTAGATGCCCCAGAGATCAGTTTGGTGAATCCCCACGCTGGAGACTTCTGGTTTTCTTCAGTCAACATCACACACACAGGGAGGTCTGGGAGTGTGTATTTCCTGGTAGTGTTTGCGGTGTCATTTACCATTTTTGTCACCTGTCACAGGAGCCATTATAATATTTGCTTGAGTATTTAAATCAAGTCCTTTACTTTAAGCCAGTGGTTGCTGAGCTTTAATTAAAGCATATTTGCATACATTAATATCACCCAGCTTCTCTACATTTTAACTGTATTTTTGCATTCAAAACATGACATTTCAATAACAATAGTTGTCAGTGCCTGGGTGCTTATTTATGCCACAATTACAGGTCCTGTTAATTACAGCCCCTACTGGCTTCTCCAGCTCCTTCTGACAGAACCTCCGCGCAGCCACTGCTTCGACTCTTTGAGTGTGTGCATCTCGCCGTGTACAGAGCAGCTCCACTGTGCTGCGAGAGTTTAAAGATGTCAGGCTCCCCTTCTATTCTAAACCTTTGGGTTCTATTCTAAACCTTTGGGGGTCAAGAGGAGTAAATACAGCTTTTATATCAGAGATTACCGGTCCTGGTAGCTCTGGCTGATGTCCCAGTGTTTACTGAAGATAGGTCTGGTGCATTTAAAGCTGAGGACCAACTTGAACTCTGATCCAGTCTGGGATCTTCTGTGAGGTTGACATGGTCAAAAAAAAGGAGAGAATTCTGGTGAGGAATGCTGTGAGTTACTGATGAAGAAATAATAGGGAAGTTCCCACCTAGTGAGTACTGCTGAGCGTTACTGGAGTTCAGAAGCAGTAGGAGGATAGAGCGACTTCTTACTGGGCATCAGTAATGAGGTGGGTGCTCAGCACCAGACAGTGTATGGTCACCTGGTGAATTCCTGCTCCTGCCTGAGGGTGTGAAGGTCACCCACCTCTCCTGACAAGCAGACTCCATCACTCTCTCCTCTATGTTCTCAAGGAAACTTGAACTGGCTCTGTGAGGGCACTGATCTCTATCATGGTTTTTCTATTTCTCTTTCCAATTGAATTATAAATTCCTGAGGAAAAGAACCATACTTTATTTACCCCCCCATTACCTGACACACGTCGACTCCCAGTAAAACATTCTTGGGGGGAATATCAGTAAGAGACCATAGCACCAAAACTCAAGGTCTGATCTAAAGCCCCAGATCAAGAAAGGGCCCTAGTTGTGGAAAACGCCAAGACAAAAGGCCACAGCCACCCTTGACAGTGGGCAAGCCTGTTCCCTCTAGTGGACTAGCTGGCCAGCCAGCCCAGATGCTGCCAGGGCTCGCAGAGCACTCATGACCTTCTTCTGCCCCAGCAGCCTCGTCAATCAGACACTGAACATCCCCTCCAGATGGCCCCTGTGGAAACATTCAGAAACCAGAAACACAAATGACTTGTGGCATCCCAAAACTGCAGAGACGGCCAGAGAGGGGAGGCTCTTCCCAAACTTCCTCCTTTCTGAATCCTGGGTACAGTGCCTTTCTGAACCCTGTGGTGAAGCCAGAGGAGTGAAAAGTCAGCCTGAGCCTGACATTTCCAAACACTGAGGCTAAAACAATAAACACTGAGCTCAGCAGGCAGAGACACAAGCCTGATCTGGGTTTCTCATGTTTCTGTCCAAACACTCTCCTGCAAGCCCCAGCCCACTGACAGTGTGTTTGTCTACTGCAGGTCCCTTAGCTGTCACTGACCTCTGAGAGCCAGGCAGAGCTTCCTGGGCCTGACAACAAGTGACAGTAAATATCTCTGTAGCACAGAGAATGACAGAAGGACACTGTGAGCCAGAGACTGCTTTGGGCCAAATTGGAACCCCGGGAGAATGGGGGGTGGTAGGGCTCCTGGAGGAGAGATTAAATACTTGTGCTTGAGCTCATTGCACTGGAGAGGGAGGCATGGTCTGTTCCATTTGAACAGCCACTTTTAAACCCCTATCTGTATACTGCCTTCTCTGTAAGCTTCCCTGTCTCCCTTGCATATCAGTTCACCTCCACAAAAATATATTAAATACAAATTGTGTGCCAACTACCATGCTGCATTGTGGAGACAGAAAAATGAATTAAATTCACATTCTGTCTTAAGAGAGCGTGCCATCAAACTAAAGAAACAAAGAGTTAGTATTTCTACAGAGTAGAAGGTGGTGATTTTGGAGCTTACAGAGTGCCACAAGAACAGAGAGGAGGATCACAAAGCTGAGCCTGGGCAGCCGGGAAGACTCCCTGGAGGAGGAGACCTCAAAAAAGAAAATAAATTGTATCCAGATGAAGGAAGATGGAAAAGGAATTCCAGGTACCACAACCAACATGAGCAAAGGCACAAATGTGTGAAACCATGTGCTGTGTGCCAGAAACCAGAAGCAGTTTAACGGGACTAGATGTACTGAGCAAAGCAGAACAAGTAGAGGCCAGCCTGAGGGACTGGCAGGGGTCAGTCAGGTCATGGAGGAGTTTTGTAGAGTCTTTCATGCTCACGGCAGAAGCCTGGATTTTCTCTGAAGGAAAACAGGGAGTTTCTGAACAGGATTAGGTAGGCACATGGCATAAAGACATCTGCTTTCCAGGAAGCTCACCTGGGCTACAATGTGGGAAAGGGACAATTAGAGGACACTCCTAGAGGTGAAGAGGCCAGGGAGGTGGCTGTCACAGTAATCCAGCAGGGAGCTCAGGTAGTGGCAGAGTACGGAGAGCACTGCACAAACGTGAAAACTGCTGAGAGGACAGGATTGACCAGATGCGGTCAGAGGCTTTCAGGAGGACACAGAGGCATTAAGAGCAACTTCAAGATTTCTTACTTGGAGAACTATGGGAAGGGTAGTGCTGTTGGTTGAGATAACAATAATGGTAATTATATTAGCAGCTTACTATGTGCTAGACAGTGTTTTTCATGGGATATTTCATTTAATACTAACAACAACCCCCTGAGTTGGGACTATTTATTTATTTTATAAATGAGGAAAGACAGAGAGTGTTACATAACTTGCCTAAAGACATACGACTACTACATGGTGACCTTGAGGCTATGACCTTGACCCCAGGACACAGGTGGCGCTACTGGTGCCTCCCACAGTGTCTGGCAGCCAGGAGAGTCTATCCTGGTTTGGATTACTCCAGCAAGCATTTATTTAGGAGGCTGTGACATAAAAGAAATAAATATTTCTATATATATTTCTATAAATAGATATATATGTATCTCTGCCCTCAGTTCTTGACAAAGAACTCCTAAACCCTTGTGATTTCCTGAGTCAGGGGGTTATAGGACAATCTTAGAGACAGATCTCTTAAATTCCTTGGAATTTCCTAGATGATAAGCCCATCTTTTGCTCTAATGAGGTGACTGTTGGTGGGCTCTTGGGTAGCCTCAGGATAGGGGCTGGTCTCCAGAAAGATCAAGCCATGGTTAGAAACTTAGAGCTTACACCCCCACCATTCTGGGGAGGGGAGAGGGACTGGAGATTGAGTTAATAATCCATCTTGCCTACATAATGAAGTTTCCATAAACATCCCTCAGCTACAGGGTTCAGAGAGCTCCCCATTACCCCAACTTCATGCAGACAGAACCTTCTGTGCACAGAACCCTTCTGGACTTTGCCATGTGTACCTCTTCATCTGGCTGTTCACCTGTATCCTTTATCATACATGATACACTAAGTGGGTTACATGAGTTTTGTGAGCCATTCCGGCAAGTTGTTAAACTGGGGGTGGGGCAACTGACTTCACAGCCCAGTCAGAAGTGTTGGCACCCTGGAGACCCATTATTTGCAACTAGCATCTGAAGGGCAGTCTCGTGGGACTGAGCCCTTAAATCTGTGGAGTCTGACACTCACTCCAGTTAGTACAAGAATTGAATTAAATCACAGGATACCCAGTTGGGTGTCCAGAATGTTGGAAAACTAGCTGGTGAGGGAATAAGCCTCCCACATATTTGGTGTCTGAAGTGTTGAGAATAGAGAACATGTTTTTCTTTAGAAGTGATCTCAAGAAACATTAGTAGGGAAGCAGGGAAGGGAGACAGGGGAGGCAAGAAAGCAAGTAAGGGTAAAGTGATACACAGGCGACAATTTTAGCACTCAGGACTCAGTCCTGCCAAGGACCTCTGGAATGCTCCTCAGAGCTATCCTGTGTGAATGATGAGGAATCTGGGTCCTGTGCTCACCCCCAAACAGCTGTGGTGGCAGGCAGAGTAAGCTCTGGGGGCCACAGAAAGTCTGCAGACAAAGGATCCTAAGTGCTGGCAGTAGAAGTCTGGCCAGAATGCAGGTGAGGGTCAGGAGGCCAGGATGGAGCACTGACAGCATCTGCTACAAAACCCAGTAAGTGCCTTTGAAAAGCCTAACACTCTGGAATGCCTAATAGATGATGACTTCCATATTTCTAAGCTAAGGAGGACAGAAACACTATAAGAGACAACCAATAGATACCCAGTACTTCTTTAAAGTAGCATCATGAAATGTACAGGATGGAAGACCTCTAGATAAATTTCCTTTCCTAAAAAGAGAGGGCTGGGGGACAGGAAAAGGAGAGGGAGACAGAGGGTGTAGGAGTAGAAGGAGGGGGAAGAGGGAGGGGAAGGAGGGAGAGGAAGGAGGGAGAGAAAGGAGGGAGAGGAAGGGGGGAGAGGAAGGGGGAAGAGGAAGGGGGAAGAGGAAGGAGGGAGAGGAAGGAGGGAGAGGAGGAGAGTGGGGAGGGAGAAGACTCCAGGAGCTTTTTCACCTCTCCTTATTTCCAAAGCAATGGATGAAGGGAATGTCACTCTACCAGAGGGTCTTGTAAACAGAAGCACTGTCAGTGGTTCATGACTCCACACACACAGGGTCGAATTCAGGTGTGTGGGTGGGGAGTAGAGGGGGATGCTTCCTCTGCATATCTGCAGCCCATATTCCCTTTGTCAAGGTCTCCTCACAAGACCCCAAGCTGAACACAGCCATGTAGACCTCACTCCTAGCTCCACCTTCCTCTTGGTCTCAATTTCCATTCACTTCTCTAAAGTAGAAAAAGCAGACACTTCTACAGTCCAAGGTCAAGAGGAGAGAACATTTCTAAATTTCTGCGGCCACATTTCTAAAGTTTGGTGCAGACACAATGGAAAGATTGCAGTAAAGTTAAATGTTAATTACAGTCTTAAAAATAATTAAGGCTTAGAGGATTAGAGGAGGTGGTTTATAACCAGTTCTGCCCATTAGGATAAAATGCACAGATCAAGACTTGGACTCTGTGTTCAAAACCATGCAAAATTGTCTTCTAAAGAGAGAGTTATTCAGTGGGGGTTGACTAGATATATAAAACTCGGAGATGCCCCTTACAGATACAGAGGTAAGAATTAAACTTCATTGAAGCCATCCCCTTGGTCACAATGCTGTCAGGCAAACTGTTTACAGGGCTACTCAACTTTAGATTCTTTAAGCAAGACAAAGAGAAGTGTGAGCTTAGAATGACCCAACCACTACAATAAAATGTACTACATGCAGTTTTTTAAATGGTTATCTTTAACATGAATATATATTAAGTCAAGTAAGTAGTGAAGAAGAAGTTCAAATGAGGTGGGTCACATACCCAAGTTCATTACTTCTCAACTGTATCCCCCGTTTCCCAGACGAACAATAAAGTGAAGGGATACCCACTGTCTGAGAAGTGACTCAAGATTAGGGGACAATGAGTTAGGGGATGAGAGAAGAGAATGCTGACCCTGGGGACAGGTGAGAATCCAAGAAGCCTGGGCCAAGGGCAATCCTCCACATCTGTTGGCTTCTCCGCTCTGCTACAGGGAAACTTCCAGTTGGAAGGGTCTCTCCAAATACAGTGTAGTTCCTCTCCTTAACTTTCTACTGCCCCACCCGAGAACTGAGGAGATCTCAACCTCCAACACCACTTCTTTAGGATTTTCAGGTTGGCTACTTTCTCTTGTTTCTCTCCCTGTTATGGATTGAACTGTGCCTTCCCCAAACTCTTATGATGAAGTCCTAAACCCCAGTACCTTAGACAATAGGACTATAATGGAGACAGGGCCTTAAAAGAGGCAATTAAGATCAAGTGAGGTCAGAAGGTGGGCCCTAATTCAGTAGAACTCACGTCCTTTTGTGAAAAGACACAAGGGGCACATGCACACAGAGAAAAGGGCATGAGACACAGAAAAGACACAGAGAGAAGGCAGCCATCTGCAAGCCAAGGAGAGGGTCTCACCAGAAACCAAAATCAACCCTGTCCACACCGTGATCTTGGACTCCAGGCTCCGGAAGAGTGAGAAATAAATTTCTGTTGTTTTAAGCCCCGCAGTCTGCAGTAGTTTGTTAGGGTGGCACACCCAAATTAAGATACTCCACCTGCTTCTCCCCCCACTTCTGCTGCCCAGGGAGCACAGTACCAGCATACATGGTCCGCTGTGCCCTGCTTCCCTCATCTAAAAGGAGGGGATATAATACAGCCTCCCTGAGTCACATCTAGCTCTGGCATTCAGTCCACCTGTAACATGAATCATTCCCGTAGAATGGGTGAGAATCTCTGGGTATTAACCACGAATGAAGAGCATCATTCTCTCCTAGTTCACTTAACGCAATGGATTCTGCTGACTTTGAAAGCACTGCTTCGCTGCATCCAGAAATTTATTTTTCATCTACTTTCTACTCACTTAGCAACCACGAGCTTCTGGAAAAAGTACTGAGCTGCTGACCTCTCTGTGGCTATGCCTCCCTATTTTACCCCTAGGTCCAAGTGAAATGTTCTTATAAACTTTTATGCATACTCTCTTCTTTTTCTCTTGCTCTCCTTCTCACTCATTTCTTCCTCTCTCACGTATTACTCTGGGGGAAGCCAACCACCTTGTCATGAAGACTCCTGGGGAGAGGCCCCTGTGGTGACGAACTGAGGCCTCACACCAACAACCAGCAAGAAACAGACCTGCCAGCAACTGCATAAGGAATGGACTAGACAACAAAAGAAATTCCGGAACTGGGTTTTCTGACACTAAATTGTGAACTTTTTCGCCATCTTGAAAGTGGATCCTTGTACCCCGATTAAGCCTTCAGATAAGTGTAGACAAGCTGAGACACCCTGAGCCAGAACCACTTACTTGCTCAACAGCCAATGGATTCCCACCCTCACAAACTGTGTGAGACAAGAAAATGGGTACTGTTTTGAGCCATTGAGTTTTAGGGTTGCACCATAAATAAACTCCTCGAGGGCCATTTCGTGGCACTTTTCACAATGCCTTACACGGGGCTCATCCCCTAGTAGGTGTAGTTATTTGTCAGCCAATTGTTTTGACCCGGAAAGACTGCCTGCTCCCCCTGGGGCATGGAAAAGTTTAGGGGAGGCTATAATTTCGACCTTCAAGGCGACGAAGAGAATATAAAGTGGTGAAGAGAAGGCATGGCATGATACAGAGTGGTTTATTAGTTTCCAACGGCTGCTGTAACAAATTACTGCAAACCTGGTGGTTCAAAACAATGTAAATTAATTTTCTTCTAATTCTGGAGGTCAGAAGCCAAAAGTCAGTTTCACTGCCCTCCAGTCAAGATGTCAGCAGGGCTGGCTCCTCCTAGAGGCTCGAAGCTAGACTCCACGTCCCAGCTCTGCAAACTTCCAGAGCTGCATTTCTTACGTTCCTTGGCTCATAGCAGCTTCCTCCATCTTCAAAACTGTTGGGTAGCACCTCCCTGTGCTCCTGTCTTCATATCACCTTCTGTCTATAAGGACCCTTGTGATCATATCTGTCCTACCTAGATAATCCAGAATAATTTCTCCACATTAAGATCTGTAACTTAATTGTATCTGCTAAGTCCCTTTGTGGCGTATAAGGTAATAGTCACAGGTTCTGGTGATGAAGACATATTTGGGGACCATTATTCAGCCTACCATAAACAGAAAAACCCCACATCTTTCTAAATAAGCACCAGTTTTTCTCTTCCTTCCTTTTACTGAGTAGCTGGAAAGACAAGGACTGGACCAAGAAGGCAGAGGGCTCCCAGTTTTGTATGGCACTTAGTATTTATGCCTATTGACCTCATTTCACTATTATTCCTGTCTTACCAAATGAGGAAAACAGAGGCACCAACATATTCAGTAGTTTTCCCAGAATCTCCCAGCTAGCAAATGTTGTAACTGGATTTTCTGACGCTAAATCCTAAGCTCTTTTCTTTATACACCATGCACTTGGGTAGAACCTGCAAAAATCAAACAGCTACCAGACAAACTAAATGAAGTGAAAAAAAGGACGACCTCAACAGAGGGTGTTATCATGGATGCTTGGAGGGAGGATGCAGGAAAGCTCCAGGACAGAAAGGAAAGGAAAGGGTGAGCAGGCAGTGTTCTCCAAAGCAGACCCCGGCTGGCTCCTGGGAAGCAGGAGGACAATGTGACCTGCCTTACCCCGACGCCATCTATCATCATTCTCTTCCTCTCACGAGGGTCCAGAGAGCACTGAGAGCTACCTCAAACCGCTGGTAATAAATAATTCTCAGATGTGACTCATCAGCTTGGCTTATCTGAGAAGATACCATCTCAGAGGTCAGAGCCCTCCCCGCCCCCACCAAGGGCACAACCTCCTGACTTCAGGAGGGAATTATGAGGGATTGCACTGGGGCAGGGCCTGCCTGGCCCGAGTTTGGAACCAGACGCAGAGGTTGGACAGCTACTCTACCAGTGGGCGAAGTTCATGGACTCACACTGAGAGGAGACGGCTGTCTGTTCTCCCTATAAAATCAGTAACAAAAACACAACTCCAAAGCATACTAACCTACATTTTCTCACTACATTTTCTCACTTACCCTCAGAAAATCATGCTCATTTTCATAGAGAAAGAAATGGATACAAAGAAAGCACTGATGGTTACTGAGTGGTTAATATTCGCTAACCCTGAAACAAAAGGCTTACAAGCATTATGCAAATGTAATCATCTCAAGTTCTCTATGAGGTAGGTCTTCTCATCTCCAGATGAAGGACCTGAGGCTTGAAGAGGTTAAGTGGCTTGCATCAGAAGACCACAGCTACCATGTGACCCAATCAGCACTGAAACGCAGGAGGTCAAGGTGCTGACTCGCAGTCCCCTTCCAGCTGAAGAGATGGAGCTCCTCAGGTGCAGACTTGGAGCCTTTCCTTCTGGAGGAGGAATCAGAGGCGCCCTCCTCAGCAACGGGGGGACATGTAACAAGGGGCCCTTGAAATAATATGCTTCTGTGGATCCCAGACCCTGGCCACCATGTGGACATGAAAACCTATCTTCAATAAAGCTTGGAAATTAAGTCAGGCTTCTAAAGGTTTCCTGAGATTTGGTAGTCAAGGCTCTGTGGCAGCTAACTTAATTCTTCCCTTAGATCTGCATGTTCTCAAAGCAGGTGGACAGGCCCAGCCAGACTTCAAATGGCTCCACATGGGAAACAGGATGAGAATCACTCCCTGAGGACCTCTTCTGACATTTTTTCACCCCTCCTGGCTAATTTTCTATTTCAATGTTAAGGAGAGATCTTTTGTCCCTCTAGGCTGCTCTCCCATTCAATTTAATTTAGAAAAGAAGCCTTTGCAATATTGAATTGAAAATTATTTTCACGGTCCACGAAAGGAGCCCCAGCTTTGAGGGGGGGGTGCGGCCAATGGGAACAAGGACGAACAAGGACTGGAGTTCAGCGACCTGCACTCACCTGCCAGCCAGATGAGGAAGCATCGGCCCCAGCAGGGTCACAGGGCTGAAACCAAGGTGGGGAGAGGGAAGGCATGAGGGGACATGGCAGGGGGAGTGGGGTTGGAGGACTGGTCAGGGGCAGCATGGCAGTCACAGAGCCAGGCATGGTGGGGCTAAGGGGGTGGGTGGGCACATGCCCAGATGAACTGAAACAAGGCGAGGAGCTAACCCAGGCAGGACTGAGCCCGGAGCTTTGCCCAAACACAGAGAGCAAAGGGCTCCAAGCTTGAGGCTCAGAGTGATCCCAAAGATGTCTTTCTGCCTTACTTCTCCAGAGAAGGGGCAAATTCTTAGGCTGCTACTCAGGGGATCCCCAGCTACTCCCATTCCCCTCAACAAGGAATTTCACTTCCTGAGTAATGACCACTTGGTCCTCATCCCTGGCTCTTTCTCAGGACAAAGTGCAGAAAGATCAAAGACAGTAGATGGGGTCAGACGAGATGGGCTTTGGAACAGAGGGAATCAAATCCGGGCCCCCACCCACTGGCTGAGTGACCACAGACAAAATGCTTAATTCCTTTATGCCTTCCTTCATTCTTCATAAAGTGAGGATGATGATAGCCACCTAAAAGGGATTTCATGAGGGCCAGTAGAGTTTATGAGTACACAGAGAACAGTCAGTGGAGGGCTTGCCACATAGGTGCACGATAAACATCCTTGTCCACTTTCCCATTCCTCTGAGCAGGGTCCAGACAGAGGGTGGGGACCCCAACCTTGGAGCTTTTGCCGCCGGCCCTAATGGCACCTGAGGCACTTTGGCTGAGCCTCCCACTTGAGTGGGAATGATCCATAGGGGTCAGGACAGAGCTCCAAACCCTGAGAAAAGAACAGTCTGGATAGATGCTGGACATTTTCTGTGCTCAGCACAGAGCCCCTGGAAGTCGCCCAGGAAAGCACCGATAGTCACCCACGTTTGCACAGGAAATTATAAACCTCAGAGCATCTTTACCGACATCATCAACATTAGCTTAACACCAGATATAGTGCTAGGCATACAGAGGAGGTATGTCTTTACAAATGAGAAACCCAAGGTTTCAAGAGTTTATATAAATTTTCTCAGGTCCTAGAGTTAATGAGATGCAGAGTTGGGGTTCAAAGCCACTTCGTTATGTCCCCTGTACAAAGTCCCCTCTACCACACCCTTCTAGCTGAAGCTATACCTGAGGCTGAAGAGGATATGGGAATCTGTCCAAGGTTAACCACAGAATCTAGGAAGGCTGGGGTCGGGGCTGAACCCCCCAGAGTGGCTTGTTAATTTAGTGCTAGCTTGACCCCTTCAATTAGCTGCTGGACAGAGCCAGGCCCAGGGGAGATGGACAGCAGGGCTTAATGGAAATGGGGATGCTAGTGACGATATGAACAATCTGAATTATGGTCTCAATTTGCACAGAGCCTGATGGATTTGCAATAATTCCAAACCAGGTCAAGTGTCTGTGTCTTCTCTTTTGCTGATCTCACACAAAGTCTCCCCATTTGTCAGGCTCCAGCTCTGAGTGGCCGCCCGCCCCCTCCTTCTCTCCCTCCATTAGCTATGCTCTCCATAGCTCCCCCCGCAGTGCTCTGACCCCAGGGCACCTCTGCAGCTGAGCCCAGAGGGACTGGGGCTCCTACTAGCAGGGCGCAGGGACCCAGGAGCTTTGAGGTCATCTGTAGAGAAAGACTGCACTCTGCAGTGAGAAAAGGGACAGCTCTCCACTGTCCAGGGACCCCAACCTGTGGTAATTTATAAGACAAAGGGTATCTTTTAATGGTTTGGTTTCTTAGGGGCATGTGGGCATAACATTGTTACAGAGAATGGATGCTGGGAGAGTCGAGTCCTCCTGGCAGAGAGAGAGCTAGGTCAGCAGAGGCCTGGAGCAGATACCAGAGCCTCCCCCAGGCCCAGCCAGGATTACTGACACTCAGCCATAGTTCATGAGCATCCTTGAGAACCTGGAAGATCTTATGGTAACTCCCATCTTCCTGGACTCTGGCAGCTAAGGCCTTTGAAAAAGAGAAGGTTGGTTTCACAGTGTGGGGGTATGGTATTGAGTGGAAGACGGTGGCAGGTTCCGGAACAGCTACTGCTCTCCATTCCAGGTGTCCAGTACAAACCCGGCTAAGATGGTGGAGGAAATATCCCGGTCACCTTGGCTAACCACCTGCCTGGCTCGCAAATTTTGTCCACAGCTTCCTTAGCAAGCAGCCATCTAGACTCCCTTGAGCACCTTTAGCACTAGGGAACTAGAGACTTTACTGGGTAACAACCCACACCATCTCCAGGTTGCTTTAATTCTCCCTTTCCCTCCTATTAAGGAAAAAACATCTATCTCCCAAAAGCTTCCACACTTTCTTAACTATACCAAGAGCAAAATAATAGTTTAAAAAAGTTGTTACTTTTATTTTGATGTGTTTTGCTTGCGGACCATAGGATAGCTTCCTTTCTTCCCCTCAGAGGACTTCCTTGGTCTACTTACCATTGTGGGGAGAGGGAAAGAGCCCTAGGTCAGCATTCATGAGTCCCAGGGACTGATCCCAGCTAAACTATGTGTAAGGTTTGGCAAGTCTGTTCATGGGTATGTCCTTTCTACCTCTAATCTCTTGCTATGAATTCATCTGTGGATGAGCCACTATTACTGGATAAGCACCTAATATATATACACTTGTCTCTTAACATGTTTGTTATAGAGTACTAAAAAAATTACTACTATAATTTACTGAACATTTGTTATATGCTAGGCATTTTCCTAAACACAGTGCATACATTATTGCTTCTTTTCTCATGTTTCCACCTTAATCAATAAGGTCTGTTATTATCTCCACTTCATAGATGAAGACACAGTCGCCCACGGAAGTTAAGTAACTAAACGTAATAAGTAGTAGAGGTGCGGGTTTGAGCTCAAGTTTGCTGGATCCCAAACTATGTTTAACTACTAAGCAAAGATACCATCCCTGCCACAGGGAACCTAGTAGGGAAGAAAAAACTAAAACACAAGAAACACTAGGATATATACAAATATCAAATCATTATGTTGTACACCTGAAATTAGTTGTAACTAATTGTTATACATCAATAATACCATACCAAAATTTTTCAATAAAAAACCCTGAAGACAATAAAAGTTAATGAAAAGGGAAAGCAGAACTAGAGTCTAAACATCAGTCTGATTAAGTGCTATGCTAAAAACTGTAGCAAATATACATTTGTTGAATGAATGAATGAATGAATGAATGAATGACTCTCCATGCAGAGCAAGGCAGAAACGTCCCAAAGAAAACACAGGATGAGAAAATTGCAGGGTACTAATTCCTGAGGATTAAAAAGAACTGAAGTGAGGAAATCCTACAGCACACTCAAGATGCCTTCACTACCCATTCACCTATTCTTTTACTCAACACACGTTTGTGAGCACCTCTATGAGACAGGCATTGTATAAGTAATACTATAACATTCAGTCTTTGCCCTTCAAGGAACTAACCTACAGGCAAATTCAGGTACTCAGAGTAGTGGAGTAAATAACCAAAATAAGGAACGCTGGGACAGTGATAAACATAGCAAAGAGAAGGTAACGCTGTGCCACGCAGACGATAAATGCCAGGAGGGAGGAGAGAGCAGCATGGGCCAAATGAAGGTAGGAAGGCTTCTTGGAGCAAGCCCAAGGATGGGGAGAGTGAGGAAAGGGAAGGAGTGCACTTAGGGAACAGTGAGGCCAAACCTGAGGGATTTAGAGGGTAGTGGCAAAAGGCCTAGAGAGGATGTTTAGAGCCACACTGTGAAAGACCTGGAATGCTGAGGTAAGGGAAGGGAAATTGATCGTGCAGGCATTGTGGGAGGAGGACTTTCCAGCAGGAGAAAGTCCTGCTGGACTGCACTACAGTGTATGGAGCAGAGAGCTCCTGCCCCACCAGGACACTCAACACTTGCAATGACAGCAGTACAATCGGTCAGAGAGGATGTAGATTCTCTATGAATAAGGAGATTCACTAAAAACTGCCTCTCTAAGTGACAGAAGGTTAGAAAGAGCTCAGAGAGCTAGGGGTGGGTGACACAGAAGGCAGAAAGGTAAGGTGCAAGCCAAGCTCTAAGCCCTGGGAAAACTGGGGAGATGGCCAGGTAAGATCACAAGAAGCCAAATGGGGCCAAACGCTCCCAAGCTGGGGATGTTAGATAAATTGCTTTGTAAAGCAGCATGCCCAGCTCATTCCTGAGCTGTGGGCGTTGGGAGGTGCTCTGTAAAGGCTAAGGATCTAAGATCATAGCAGCCATGCCAAGGGGAGCACCTGTGAAGACACTCTGGAGGGCAAGGCTGGCTCCAATTCCCCTCCAGCAGGGCTGAGCATGGCAGGGGTGTGCTGAGCAGCAGGTGTGCCTGGTCCAGACTACCAACCTTGGTGGATCCAAACAGAAAACATCCGGCACAGGTTCCAGAGAACAGTTCTGACCGAACGGCCAGTGTGCCCCATGTTCTACCTATCCTGCCACACAGGAACTATGCCTTATGAAAGAGAAACAAACTGACAAGTTTGTTCACCATGAGAAGGGGGCAACTGGGAGTGCGGATACTGATTACTGGGAGGTGGCAGTACTAGGTACCAGGAGGCGGGGGAGGTAAGAGACCAGACAACTTCAGCGAAGCCCCAGACCAGCAGAGGTCAGGCAGTGTGGAAAGGCATTCTGTAGATCATTACTCAGGGGGATCTTAAAGCCACTGTTTACTTCCTGATGAGAGCTCCATGAAACTCCTGGAAATCATTTGTTCAATGCTTTACAATTTACAAAGGTCTTTCACTTATGTTATCCCACTTAATTACCACCATGGCCCTTTGAAGTAGATTAAACAGACATTCCTCTGGGGTGCCTGAGTGGCACAGTTGGCTAAGTTTCCAACTCTTGACTTCAACTCAGGTCATGATCTCACAGTTCATAAGATAAAGCCTTGCATCAGGCTCTACACTGTCAGCTTGGAGCCTGCTAGGAATTGCTTCTCTCCTGCTTTCTCTGCCCCTCCCCCACTAGCTCACACATGCTCTCTCTCAAAATAAACTTAAAAAAAAAAAATAGATATTCCTCTGCATTTTACAATGAGAAAATGGGAGAGTCGGAGAGGGCAGTCTTGTTCAAGGTGATACAACTCGTGAGTGGCTGGACTGGGATTCGGTCAACAGCTCCTCCCTTCATCGCCCTGCTTTCTCTATTAAACCATGACCCCCTACTCTTCAGTGACTGTTGGATTGGAGGCAGCAAGTTCTAAAAAATAAGAACCCTAACTGTTCACTTTTGGTTCCCCACTAATCTTCCATTTCAGGGTTACCCACTTATATGCCAGAAAGGAAGAGACTCGGATAGAGGGGATAGCTGAGATCCACGAAATGTACCAAATGGCCTGATGCACTGTGTATCTTTATTTAACATTCATTGTTTAGTCAGTCATTCGACCTAGCAACGTTTCTGATGGCCAGGCACTGTAGCGAACATAGTAGACATGATGAGAAACACGGAAGACATAGTTCCTGTTCTCAGAATTTAAATTCTAATAAAAACTATAGAAAATGAACAACCAAAAAAGCAACTCTGCATTATACTAAGTGCAGTGAAACAAAGAAATAAAGGACTGACGTAGATAATAAAGAGGAAGGTGGGTATGTTCTTTAAATACAAGGGTTAAAAAAAACCTCTGTGAGGAGGTCTCACTGGAAAGATGAAAAGAAACCAGCTATGTGGAAAGACCATGGAAGATCATTTCAGGCTCTAGGCTGGGGCAGCTGTCACCACCAGAGGAGGGAGACAATGTGGCGTGTTTAATGAAGCCAGTCTTGCTGGAATGAACAAAATAGGAGTGTGGTACCTACTGAAGATGGGGGAGAGAGCTGACTGAACAGGGATGTGTTCGGCAAGGAAGAGTTTGGACTTAGTCTAAGCACAGTGCATTGAAGGGTTTTACACAGGTAGATGGATGACCTAATGTATACCTTATAAGGGTCATCCTTGTTGCTGTTTGGACACAAAGAGGGTGAAGTTAAAACAGGAAGCCTTGTTAGAAGGGTAATTCAATAATTCCATTGGGAAATGAGTTACCTTCTTTCAAAAAGAGGTAGTTGAAAGTAAAATGTATCTTGAAAGCAATACTGACAGACTGTGACAATGGACTGGGTAGGTGAGAGTTAGAGAAAGGAAAGAATCAAGAACTTCTATAATCCTACTTTAGGTAACTGGAAGCGTGTCCCTGACATTTGCTGAGATGGAGCAGACAGGTTGAGGGCAGGTTTGAAGGAAAAGGTGGACATGAAGAGTTCTCTTTTAGAGGTCTCAGTGGGGTATTCAGGAGGAGATGCGAAGTGGGTATTTGGATACACAAGCTTGAGTTTGTAAGACAGGGCTGGGTTGGAGACATAAACCTGATAACTGTCAGAAGATACACAGTATTTTAACTCCACGGGTATGAGAACATCGGGAAAGATAATGTAGAGAGGGAAAAGAGGGACTTCATGACCTAGCCTCAAGGAACTCCAGCATTCACAAGAGCAACAAAAGGGGAGAATTCAGCAAAGAAAACTAAGAGTGGACAAGTGGGTTAGGAAGGAAACTAGGAGCCAAAAGTTACAGAATCCACAAAGGACTGTATGTTTCAAGAAGGAGTTATAATCCACAGTGTCAAATTCTGCTGAGCGGTGAAGGTGAAGATCGATTTGGCCACCTGAAAGCCACTGGTGACCTTGAGAAGAGAAATTTCAGTAGTGTGGAAGCAAAAGGCAGATGGGAAAGGGCTGAGTAGTAAATAGGAGGTGTGAGACTAAACAACTAACCCCAGCAAAACAAAACAAACCAAAAATCAAACAAAAGCCAATAAATAGACTGGTAGGATCAGGGGAAGGTTATTGTTGTTTCTGAGGTTTCTGTAAGGGGGAAGATACTAGAACATGTCTGTATGGTGTGAATGATTTGGTAGAGCAGGAGAAATTAATGAAGTAGAGACCAAAGAAATACATCTTTGAAACAATGAAAGAAGGCAAAACTGGAGAATCTGAGGAAGAACTGGCCTCTCATAGGGAAGAGACACTTTCTCCATTGTAGTAGGAGGAAAGGAAGGAATTGTTTCTGACTTAGGTGGATTTGAAGGTTCGGCAGATAGTTAGCATCTAATAGTTTCTATTTCCTCAGTAAAAACTAAGGTCATCAGCAGAGGAGTGTGGAGTAAGGGAATGTGGAGTTTGAAGAAAGAAAGCATGGAATTATCTTGAGAGTAAGTCCACGAGAAGGACAGGATAGGGTCGCCAGTCAGTGATGAGTGCCCAACTGAAATGTATCACCATGAATTTAATTTTAAGAAGTCGTTTTGTGACTTTCTCCATTAGTGTTCTTCTGTGGCTCTGGAACAGGTGCAGAGAAGGAAAGCAGTATTTAGAAGTCCAACAGAGGCGTTCTGCAAGCCCATTTCGATGGAGGGAGAGAAGAGCGATGGAGCTGGAGGTATCTGTGAAGGTAGTGTGATGATAGACTACAGATGCTAGGCTGGATAGGGAAGGAAGTAAAGCTTGGCAGGTGCTGACAGAAAAGTGGAAACAAATGAGGCCAAGGGATTAAGAGTCTCCATGAAGTCACATGATGTGACGGATGAGGTACCTGTGCAAAAAAGGTAGAGCAAGAGGAGGTGGCCTGGAAAACTATAGGATTGAAACTGAGGTCTGGGAAGTTGTACAGTTTCTGTTGACTCCAAGGTGCAGACTATGGTCATGGGAGTGAGAGAGCCAAGGAAGAATAGAAGAAAATATAGCTGGATGTGAGAAAGTCAAGGAACAGAGACACCAGGGTGCTCAGCTGCTCATCCATCCACTGAAGTTTCTAAGCTTTGTGTAGAGGCAAATAGATGTTTAGAAATACCAACCTTTAAACCTTGAAACGGACCCACTGTCTTTCCAAGATGTAAATGCCCCACTTGAGGTACGAAGTACAAGTATGATCTATCCCAGCCTTGCCCTCTATGGTTATACAACCATCAGTTGCAGTGTTCTTTATGGAACATCATGAAATATGGACTTAATAGACTTAAAATAGTTCAACATAAAATTTTTTGAGGTATCAGGCACCATCTAATACTAGATTCTAGTTTAGATAAGTGCAGTAGCTGTTGTCAAAAGCTTAAGAGAATGAAATTTAATGTGGAGAAAATCCCATCCATTAACTTAATGTTTCCAAATACTGAGAAAAGACACCCATCCCGCACTGTTCATTTTTAACTTGAGAATGGTACACAGCCGATGCTCTGCTGAAATTGGGTCTCCAAAGCCTGGAGAGGAAAGGGAAGGACTCCTGGCCTAGTAGAAAGGAAAGCTGAGAAGCTCCATCCAAGGACTTAGCAATAAAGGAACATGAGAGCATCACTCTCTTGGTCCTCCAAGGAGGGGGCCTGAGGAGGCATTCTGAAAAACAATAGACAGCCCCATTTACATTTCTATATGAGTCAAAGAATAACACATGTCTTCAGAAAATTGGCTGAATCTTTATACCTGGCATGCGCTTGTTGGTTTTATTCCCCAACTTCTTTTTTTTCTATTAACTAGTGGTTTAAAATCCCTTAAAGTGAGAGACATTGTGTCTCACTATATGCTTCAGAACAGTGAGGAAAATAGAGCAATAGTCTTGAGGGTGCTGGGGAATGACTTCAGTGGGCTAACTTCAATCATTTATAGCCTATTTCTATTCTCCTCGGTCCACTCAAATGGCTTATCTGAGTCAAACACTCTGTAATATGAGGCAATTAAAAATAGAAAAGAAGCCTATTTATTGCATGTGTGAACAAAAGGAGAAGATAGAAAAGGCACCAGTCTCCCGGCCCCACTCATCTATTCTGAGCCCCTGAATAAATAAAACACACACACACACAGATCTAGGCTTACAATGGACCTGATGGGAGAGGCTGATGTGAGCCAGAGGAGAAGTAGTGAATCTCAAGTCCCCATCCTGATATAAAGGGTCCAATGCCACCTGCAGCACCCAAGGGCATGACCAGGGCCCACACCTTCTCTATGCCCCTTCCTCAAACCCCAACTATCATTTGACTTCTGGGGATGTTCAATGAACCAAAACATTCTTCTTACTGGATCATATATACCACTGAAAATGGTTTTGAGCTCATGATACCTTTGGAACTACTCTCTGAATCTTGGACAACCAAATGGCCTTGACTTTTGTCTTTTCCCAGGAGACTGGGGTGGGGGGGAGCGTGGGAGGGGAGATATCTATCAAGAAGATTCTATGCACAGAATGCACGAAACGAAGATTCTTCACCTTCTACTTCTTAATCCCCAAAGTAAGATAATCACAACAATAATTAGAATTATAAAAAGATTTCTTCCACTCAAGAAAATTAAGGCCAAGAGGTAGAATAGGCTGTGACAGCCATGAAAAGGGACAGAAAACTAGCAAATCCTAGAAGAAAGGGAAGGAAACCAGTCTGAAATAGCTTCACCAGCAGGAGGTTTCTTGAAGTTCTCATGATGATAGGGTGATAATTTGTGAAAAGTAAGACTGAGACTTGGGGAAATAGCAGGTAGCAAATCTGAAAGGAAATGCCTTCCTCAACCCACGATAAAAAGATACTATTATCACTTGAAGATTTTCATTGTTCAAATGCTCCTTGGGGAAACCAAACTAAGTGTCTAAAACTTCAAGAAAAGGCTGGAAATTTAGAAAAAGTTCAGAAGGTAATGAAAGTTACCTTTATCCAGCAGAAAGGGGCCCTTTGTCCACCCCCAAGTTGATCAGAGCTCACTGTTGCCCCAACCGAGAGGAACGAATGGGATCAACTTCTCCTTTTTAGGTCTACTTCTGGGTTCTAGGCTTCTTGCTTCAAACTTTATCCCAGCTTCCCCTCCATGCCATTTCTGGAGTGCTGGGACAGACTGGACACCAGTGGTGTGGCTGATTTTACTACAAGATGAGTATATTACAGTCACATTCAGATTATATGGGTTTAAATGTATTCATGTCATGTTCTGCTCAGGCTACCACTGATTCAGGTTTTAAATTAAGACTCATAAACACTGTAGTATACACCAGTACAGGCTTTTTAGAGGGTAACTTGGAACCAGCAAATCCCGGTCTAGGAATTCAACTTGTTAAGAAAGCAGACAACAGACTCCAAATGGAGATGGCTGTGCTACACACCATGTCCACAAACCAAGACTTTCAGACCTAACCTGCATGTAGCTTCAACATGTCCCAGGAATGTAACCTTAACCAGTCAACTTGGAATGACCTGGTCAGTGTCAAGGAGGTAAACTGCCTGAGGGGCCCCTTCTGTTCCCCTCAGTGAAGGGTAACTTTGCCTGAAACAATGCATTCTTTGCTAATAATTTCCTCTTTCCACCCCTTTTCCACCTTTAAAACCTTTCATTTTCTATAGTTCAGGAGAGCTCCTTTCTATTGCTTGAGGGCATGCTGCCGATTCATGAATTGCTGAATAAAGCCTATTTTATCTTTAAATTTACTCAGTTAAGTTGTTGCTGCTTAAGAATCCTAAGGAAGTAATTAGGCATGTGCAAAAAGAAAATTCATAGCAAGGTTGTTCACATCAGCACTGTTTATAATTTTGAAAACTTGTTAACGGACTCAATAGACAGAAACAGGGGACTGGTCAAATAAATTGTTCACATTCAAAAGATGGAATGTTAGGAAACCATTGAAATAATGATGAAGGGAAATATTTATTAATTTAGAAATTGATTCACTATGTGTGTTAAATGGAAGAAGCAGATCACAAAATGTTATTCACAAAACATACCATTTTGGTAATCTCTACATAGATAAATGGAAAAGATAAACGCAAATATATTAACAGAATTATTGCTAGGTGGCTGGGTAGTGAGATTAAGAATATTTATAGTTTGTTTCCTGCTTTATCTGTATTTTCTAATTTTTCTACAGTGAGTACAACCATTGCTTTTCTAAGAAAAGAACGTATTTATCTTAATGGTTTTCCTTAAAAGTTTAAAAACACATTTTCTAAGGTAAGTCTCCCTTCTTCCCTCCCTCTCATTCCCATTTCTCCTCACCAAAAGCTACCTATGTTCACTAGTTTCCTGGATTAATTTTCAATGACACTCTGTGTACATACAAGCATATGCAGGGAAAAAAAATATTTTTCAAACCACACTAAATGAAACCTTCATCCAAGGAGTCAGGAAGGGTTTGCTGCTGAAGAAGGAAATCTCAGGTTACTCTTCAACCACCTCTGACAAGCAGGGCTGGTACCAGGGTAAAGAGAGCGAGGCATTTGCCTCAGGCACAAAATTTAAGAAAGTACCAAATAGTCAGTAATCAAGATAAAGAATATGTTTATGTAGTATTTTAAAAGTCAAAATCAATACAAGAAATCCATGAAGAACAGAATAAAGACAGCACCAGTATTACTGGTTGGTTTTTTTTTTTTTTTTTTTTTGCTTTTGCCTCAAGCTCCACTATGGCTCCATCTGGCATTGTTTCTTTTTTTTTTTGAATAATTTATTGTCAATTTGGTTTCCATACAAGACCCTGTGATAATCCCAACAAGTACCCTCCTCTGTGCCCATTACCCACCCTCTCCCCTCCCACACCCCCTCTCCCCTCAATTTGTTCTTAGTCTTTGAGAGTCTCTCATGTTATGTCTTCCTCTCTGTGGCTTTTTTTTTCTTCCCTTCCTTCCCTTCTTCCCTTCCCCCCTGGTTTTCTGCTAGGTCTCCCAAAGCCTACCTATGCACGGGAACATATGGCATCTGTCTTTCTCTGCCTGACTTATTTCACTTAGCATAATATCCTCCAGTTCCATCCATGTTGCCACACATGGCCAGATTTCATTCTTTCTCATTGCTGCATAGTATTCCATTGTGTGTGTGTATATATATATATATATATATATATATATATATATATGACATCTTTCTTCTTTATCCAATCATCAGTTGATGGACACTTAGTCTCTTTCCATGATTTGGCTATTGTTGAAAGTGCTTCTGTGAACATCGGGGTACACATGCCCCTATGCATCAGCATTCCTGTGTCTCTTGGGTAGATTCCTAACAGTGCTATTGCTGGGTCATAGGGTAAGTCTACTTTCATTTTTTTGAGGAACCTCCACACAGTTCTCCAGAGTGGCTGCACCAGTTTGCATTCTCACCAACAGTGCAAGAGGGTGCCTGTTTCTCCACATCCTCTCCAGCATCTATAGTTTCCTGATTTGATCATTTTAGCCACTCTAACAGGTGTGAAGTGGTATCTCAGTGTGGTTTTGATTTCTATTTCCCTGATGATGAGTGACATTGAGCATCGTTTCACGTATCTGTTTGCCATTTGGATGTCTTCTTCAGAGAAGTGTCTATTCATATCTTCCACCCATTTCTTCACTGGATTATTCGTTTTTTGGGTGTGGAGTTTGGTAACTTCTTTATAGATTTTAGATATTAGTCTTATCCGATATGTCTCTTTAACAAATGGTGCTGGGAGAATTGGACAGCAACATGCAAAAGAATGAAACTAGACCACTTTCTTACACCACTCACAAAAATTCTAAATGGATAAAAGATCTGAATGTGAGACAGGAAACCATCAAAATCCTAGAGGAGAAAGTAGGAAAAAGCCTCTTTAACCTAAGACGCACCAATTTCTTACTCGACACGTCACCAAAGGAAAGGAATTAAAAGCAAAGATGAACTACTGGGACCTCATCAAGATAAAAAGCTCCTGGCATTGTTTCTATCACCATCGGGGAGGAGGAGAGGAGAAAGAAGAGCAGGACAGAATGCTGAGGGAAAGGGAGAGGGGGAAGTGGGAAAGGAGGAGGGGGAGGTGGGAAAGAGACCTGACCTACACTGAATTTTCACTCTGTGCCAGACCCTGTGGTTGGCGCTTTCTGTCCATTATGGTAGTGGATGTCACATCTATGTCACTCATGATGGATGATCCCCTCTAGATGAAGGAAGTTCTCCCCGACGGCCCCGACCTTCTCTCCTGAGGGAGGACTGGGGAATAGGAAAGGGGCAGAGATAGAAATTGGCTCACAGGACATGACTGGCTGGCTGGACTGGTGGGGAGTGCCGCAAAGTCCAAAATTTATAAACCTAGTGTGCCCACCTAGAGATTTAGGTAAAAGCTGATACTGCAGCTCAAGTCCAGAATCTTCGGGGCAGCAGGATGAAAGTTTTAGGCATGGTTTCTATACTGCAGTCAGAGGATGAATTGTTTTAATTTCCGAAAACCTCAGTCTTTGCTCTTAAGGCCTTCAGCCGATTAGGTGAGGTCCACTCTTATTAGGGAGGGATAAGCTTGACTCAAAATCTACTGATTTAAAGGTTAATCACTCAAGCTACTATCACAGAAACATCTAGACCAGTATTGACTAGACACTGAGCACCATAGCCTACCCAAGTTGACACTATGGGGAGGCAAATATTTATTCTACCTTTCTAGGTTCTTTTAGCTGGTCTATTAATTAAATTGACATAAGACAGATTAACAGAAAAAAAAAACAAATTTAATTAGGTGCATACAGAAACCCCATAAAACATATGAGACTCAAGGAGAAGTCAATCAGTTGAAGCTTATTGTGCCATCCTGAGCTAAGAAATGGGAGAGGGGCCTTGGGCTTCAAAAGGGAAGAGTGTAGGACAATAAGACGGCTAAATGTTTGGTAATTAGGTGCTTGCCCTGCCATACACATAGGTCTTTCAGATAATTTATCTCTCGTTAAAGGTCTCTCTCTGAGCGAGGCCCCCGATCTGAATTATTTTAGGTGTTTAAGAGATAGGTAAAAGTTTTTCTTGAGTCTGCTGGGTCTTAATCCTCTTCAGCTCCAAATAATCCACATGTCAAAGTGGCATCTTCTAGGGTCGTGCATTTTGCTCCCACATATGAAATTAACTGTCACAAAGGGGTTTCTATCTCAAAGCCTCTCTGCCCTTCGACTCTTCCAGTGGGGTAAAATGGGCTTCTCCACCCCAATATTTAGAAGAAGGTAACAACACTCCTAATTATCATTAAATATAAAAGAGTTTTGTAATTTAGACTCACATAGGAGGAGAAGTTTTTTCACGACAAACTGTGATAAAATTAAACTGCTAAAAAGATATGAGCATTGTTGAAAGGAAATCAATCTCTATTGTGAGGAGACGTGTTTAAGAACATTCCGGGGGAAATAAGCCATTGCTCCAATGGGACTTGCCTGAAAGCCCTGCCACCACCACATTTCCTCCCCATTCATGAACCAGAATTCACCCTTTCATCCCCCACCCCCAGCCCCTGAGGCGACAGTCCACCCCTCCCCACAGGGAGCCAGCAGAAAGTAAGGTAAAGAGAACAGCTCTCAAGCTGCATGGACGCCCAAGCCTGGAACCTAGCCAGAAAAAGTAAGTGCCAAATTCACATAGGCTTTACTTTTCTGCGAGAAGGGGACACATCTAGGGAAAAAAGAGGGGGAGCTAGGACACCAGAGATAAAAGAATTAAAAGAAAATGAGGAGGAGGGAGGAACACTGTGGTCCAAGCTGGAAATCCACCCACATTCCAGCCATGTCCACGTGGAAGATGGTACCAGAGTGATCAGCAGCAAGGCTTTAGCTCAGGTATGGAAGGAGGGAGCTGGGCAGCCCCACAAGGGTTGTAACACCCATTTCCCGAGAAAAAATCTGCTTAAACCATCCCTCTGACCCAGCAGTGATACTCTTGGAAGAACACAGGAGGAAATATTTGCAAAAGGCAAAAGGCGGCTGGTGCTCTCCTTACCCGCAAAGCAGCAGTGCCCCTGCACAGAGAGAAGCACCAACCTGTGGCAAACAGCTCAGTTGGAGAAAATGTAAAACTCATCACTCAGTTAGGCCCTCTGCAGAGGTGGGGGCCAAACACATACAGGAGGGACAGAGATGAATGGACACCACCATATGAATTACAAATGAAGCCAGCCAGTGACCACAGCAAGAGAGTCTCTTTATCAGTCACAAAGCACACTCAAATCAGGATGACTCAAGGAGAGATTAACGAAAGACTCTTTACAAAATGTAGGCAGGGCATGGGGGAAGGAAGAACATGGGAACCTGGAGGGATAAGGGAAGGGGAGATGGCTGCACGGAGACCGCAGGTGGTCAAGGAACACGGCCAGGCCAAGGCAACCCTGTAGCCAAGAGGCCAGAGGATAAATGCCCCGACCTTCCCCTCTCTTTTCCCTCCCATCAACCGCTCAGTCTCCCTATTGGCCAAACTCAACAGAAAGCTGGAGAACAAGGAGCACACGCTGGAGACTGAATCTGGCGCAGCAGACAGAAAGGACCTGACCCAGTCGCTACACCCAGGAGAGGCCCCTGTGCGTCAGGGACCCTGCAATGGGCAACCGTGTAGAGTAACAGGTAACTGCATTCCTTTCTGCCTCCTCCTGATCTTGAAACCACCTACGTGCACAGGTAAGCATGCCACATGCACACGGAGGCACACAGATATATACACACACATACAAACACACGTGTGTACCTTCCACACTTATTCACAGTCTACAGAGGCTCCTCCAGCTCAGTCAAAACTTACAGGAAAAAAATCAACAGAATTTAAATTAAGGCAAAGAAAAAAAAAAAAACAGGAATGACGGGCAGACTTCTGTAATTGTTACTATTCTTAGAAACCGGACAGTAAATGAGAGACAAGAGAACACGCCTCCTAAGAACAGAAGAGCTGACCAAAGAGGTTGCTCTGTTACTGGAAACAGAAAGAAGCTGAGGAAGATGACTGAAAATTGGGACCAGGAAGGCAGGCCTGCCCCTCCTTCCCCTGCCCCCACCTCAGGAACTAAGCACTGGCAGGGAGGAAAGCACGCCAGAACAGAACGTGGAAGTTGACCTGGCTTTCCGCTCTAGCCGAAATGACTTTCTAGATGTGTGACCCTTGACTGTGTTCCTGAGGGCTAGCTCCAAACTAGGTATCTTTGTGCAAATCATAAGGTGATAACCCCCTTCGAACTGATAAATTACAAAACAAAACTAAAAAACAAAAAACTCCCTCTGGTCGAATGCAGCACCTCAGGGTACGTGCAGTGCCCCACCTGCCCAACTGTATGTGGCAGGCAGGCGTCACTTCTTATCTGTACACCTTGGCTTGTTCTCTCCCTAAGTGGGGATAACATCTGCCAAGAAGGCAAACCCAATGCAGGAAACAAAACACAAGGTAAGAACCAAGGATAACTTAGGATAATTCAGGGCCTACTGTCAGGGTGAGACAGCCTCCGCCAACAAAGACTGGGAGGAGCAGGGGTTCTCTACCACCTGTGAGAAGGCAGGGAAGGAAATATGACAGGAGGGAGCTGGAGGGCGAAGGGAAACCCAGGGACTGAATTCCAGGGTCCACCATCATCATCAGCTTCTCGACTTCCTAATCAACGCAGGGTGGATGGCCAGGGACTGTAATGCCCCAGCCCTGCCAGTTACTACTTAATTTGGGGTAACTCCTCAGCCTCCTCATCTGTAGAATCAGGTAAGTAGAACACTCTTTTCACAAAGAATTACATGAATAAAGTGAAAGAATGTAGGTGAAAGTGCTTTGTGACTCACAGAACATTATGAGGCTCCTCGTTGTTGATGACAAAATGCTATTTCTGAGGACCCCTGGGCTTTCTTCCGGCCTCCAGCTGGGTCTTTTGCTCACTTTTTTAGGCACCTCACTGTCAGCTTAGGAAATGGGTTTCCAGGGTCTGCCCCAGAGACGGAGGAGGAAGGCAAAGTCTTGTGTCCCAGCAGAAATACTGCAGGTTAGACTTAAGGAAGAACTTCCTCACGTCACAGCAGGTGAGTAAAGGAGAAAGGGGACTTCTTTCTGGGAGAGAGGGGAAGGGTCCTTCGAAGCAGGAGTGAGACCCTTATCCACTGACAAAGTGATTTCGAAGTCTGTTTGGAATTCCTCCTGGGACACTCTGAGCCTGGGAGATAAGAACCATACTTAAGAGCCCCTTCTAGGCTCCTCACCAGGCTCCAGAGGTTAATGTTTCCATTTAAATGGAAATTGAGTGCAAAATTATTAGCAACTGTTCAAAAAAACCAAATTACAAGGGGCTGTTCTTTGTACAGTACAAACAGAGCAGCCATGGATGTTCTGCACCTTAAATATTAAGGTGAGCCCCGCCGAAGGTCACTCCTCCACCCGCTAAGGAGCTGAACTCTGGAAACATTTCACTCGGAACACCGACTCTGTGCAGCCAGAAAACTCCCCAGGATCCTGGTGAGTCAGAAGGATGTCAAATGCAGACCTTCCAAGAACACGTGCGGAATACAGGGCACACCCACCCTTATCGCCCAGGGCAGTGCCTGGCACATCAAACCAATCCTCACTGGTTCGCAGATTTAGTGTTTGCAAAATGTGTCTGCTTGCTGAATTTATTTGTGAGCCCCAAATCAGTGAGTTTGCACTGCCATTTACGGACATGCACAGAGCAGTGAAAAAAATCTGTGACCTGTGCACACGCTTCTAGCTGAGATTGAACAGGGCCACGCTCTGCCTTCTTGTTTCAGCTTGCATGCCATGAACAAGCAACCTTTTCATTGTCTATTCTGTGCCACGTGTCATATTTCTGTGCGTCCGCGTGTGTGTGCGCGTGCGCGCACGTGATTTCACTGTTTAAAGGGGCACCAAGCCCGGTGCTGCAGTGCGGTCTAGAGCTCCCTCATGCAAGAAGACCGAACGTATGGAGAAAACCCGTGTGTTGGAAAGCTTCATTCGGACACGAGCTCCAGCGCTGTGGGCCATGAGTTTGACGTTAGTAAATAAACAATATATATTAAATAAGGTGTCTTTAGATAGAAACACATAAAAAACAAGGGTATATATTGAATGGTTGACAACAATGTTGTGACCAGAGGCCCAGAAAAACCTAACCCTGTATTTCCCTTAGGAGCAACAGTTCGTTATTCGATAATCCAGCATTGGAGGAGACTTTATAGAGCTCCTACAAGGAAGAGAATCGACGGTAGTAGGTGTTCGATCAGTAATGCTAACTTCACAGGGCTGTCTGTGGGCTCAAACATGGAGGTACTATTTCCAGTAACAGGTAATCCCTCACCAGTGGATCCTCCCACCTGTTCAAACGCCTTGCTTCTCAGGCCTCACTTTCCCCTGCTCGGATCTGCATAACCCTGGCTGCCGCACAAGGCCCAAAGGGATCCACAGCGGGTTATGTCTTGAAGGCTTTGACCACACAACCCCCACCTCGTATGCACAAGGTGTCTAGGAGACTCACAGAGAAGGGGTTCCATGAGGGATAGCTAGGGCAGAGTCTTCTCATCTGAGGTTACATGAGCCTTCCCCAAACCCCAAAGAGTGGTTACAGCATCGCACTGTACAGAATCCAAAGTTTAAAACCCCAGGAAGGATAGGGGCCACCAAAATACAAAATGCTGGAGGGTGAAGTCCAGCTCTCAATGAGCAGGGCCAGAGCCAGGACTGAGCCCGTGGAAATGAGAGCAGGAGCTGGGGAGTGGCCTACCAGTTGCAAGGGATGGAGGGCGGCAGGGTGGATACAGAACCGGCTGCTGTCGGGGTTTGCCCTGCACTGAGGTCTGGCAGAGAAGAAGCCTCTTGAAGGGTGGAGGAGAACAGGAGTTAGCCTTTCTGATAAAACAAAGTGTTCTTATAAATGCCATTAGAGAAGGAATGCTGTGGACAAAGCAACCCAAGGCTCTAGGGGAGTGCCTAAGCTTGAGATGGGGAGAGGCAGACAGAGGGGAAAACACACTGCCATTTCTCAACCTCCCTGAGCCATCTGTCTAGCACCAAACACACCTACCCCTTTCATTAAAACAAGAGCCCCATGTTGAATGGACCCACTCTCCTTAAAAGGCAGTTCAGCATCCTTTTGTTGATCAAGCTCGCTCCTTGGCATCTCACCCTTTACCAAGTGGTTTATCAAAGCATACCTAATGAGCTCATGGGATATTTTTATTGAGGGCAGTTTTTCTCCATCTTACCACATTTTGGGTGATGTGTTCATGATCTTTAGGGATTGTGATCCAGGAAATGGCCCCACTGGCCTAAGCTCTTTCTGGGTCTTTCAGTGGGGCCCTCAGGGCAGGGCAGAGAGGCTGGACTGCTTGCCCAAAAAGCACAGTTCACATCAGCATCTAGATTCATCCATAGATGCCAACTCCAGGTGAGGGTGTATTAGGGTGAGAATATCTTAGTAACTGTATCCTTTCCCACCCAGGACAATCATTGTCTATAAGATCCTTTAGTGGCTTACCAACTAATTAGAATCACAGGGACTGGGGCCCAGGACTTGGCTCCTGAAAGAGCTGGTTGGCTGGCCTGGATTTATCTGCTCCTCGTATGCCAGAGGCCATCCCAGCCCAGGCTCTCTGCAGGGTAGCCCTGTACTAGGAAGCATTCCGATTAGAGCTGGCTTCTGGGATAATGGTTTTTCCACACAGAGTTCCAGAAACCGGAAAGCTCATTAGAAGCATGAATCTGCTTAGATTTTTTTTTTTAAAGGAAAAAAAACTCTCCACAACCATTCCTACTAAAACCTAGGAGGGGCGAAATCAGGAGTCCGGGCGCTACCCTGAGAGAGTCTGGCACACTCATCTGTGATGGACCTGTGGGCAGAGTAGGGAATGACAAGCTGTCTGCCCTCCTTCCCATTCTCTTTCTGTTTCCTCCTCCTTGTTCTTCACCTTTCTCTCTCTCTCCACCCCTTGCCTGGAAGAATGAATATTTCAAACTGTGGGGCATTCAGCTGGCTCCCACGCCCATCCTCCCTCCTTCACCTGCAGATGAGCCGGCTGTAGGTGTCTTCTGAAAACCCTGACACCATCCTCTTCACTCAGGGAAATGCTTCTGGTTCCACTTTCTATCCTTCACCTTAAAACTTTGTTTTCATGTAATTTCCTATTTTCTGCCCAAGTGCCTTCCATCTGCATTTGCCTTCCCAGCTCCCTTTCTTCACGCCTCAGCTGGGTCAATTTGCCTCTAATTTGTTTCTCCCTAGATGAGTCTTCTTGGGTCACCCTTCCTCATCTCTACTCTGCCTAGAACCAAGGCTGTGTTGGAGAGTGGCCATCAAGAAGGTATGCCAGAGGAAAGCCCAAATGCCAAGGTGCCCCCAACACTCCAACCCTGTGAGCTGGTTGCACACACCTAAGACCAGGGACTGGGGGGGTGGAGAGGAAGGTTTACCAGATTCTGCATTCATGTTGTTTTAAGTGGACTCAGTGTACTGTTCATTAGATCATCAGCTAGGGAGGGAGGAGGGAGGCAGAAGGAAACTGAGTGAGTTGGACTGGAGGAGCATTTTTGGGATTTGGGGCATCAGACACAGTTGTGGGGGGGAGACAATTACGGAGAACAAGCGTCTTATGAGAAGTGTTACTATGGGTGTAAAACGGATCCCTCTTAACATTAAGAGATCTAAGATTTACATTGTTATTTCGTGGTTGTGGAGTGCCCTTCTCAAAACACAACCCTTTACACACACTAAGCAATGTGGGATCTTGGTTTTCAGCAGATATCAAGACAGAGAGTCTAAACTCCTTAACATGGCTAAGCAGGTCTCACACTGCCTTGACCCTCCTGGTCATCTAACACACTGTTCAGTCATAGTTCACATGCAGCCAGGTGGAACTTATTTCAGATGCGTTAACAGGCCAGCTTTTTTCTCCTTGGACCTACAACCATCTTCCCCTGCTCAATTCCTGTTTCAGGTTTTAGCTTAGATACCACTTCCAACTCCCCCTATCTGTGCTCCATGCCTTTCCTCTGTCTCCCTTAGCACCCTACACTACTCCTACCTAGCTTTCTCAGACTGTATCAAATCGCAGATTGTCTTCATCTGGTTATAAACATCGGGAGGCCAGGAACTATCTGTCTCACTCACCACTCAATTCTCTGTGGTTAGTACTGTCTGTTACATAATAAATGCTCAGTAAACATCTCCCGAATGATTGACTCTAACTTGCAGATCAGAAGATACCATGCTGACGCTTGACATTCTACAATTCTCCGCCCTCACTGCCACTTAGGTCTCTTTTCCAGACAGTTTTCGGCCTCTGGAGCACAGCACTCACCCCACCACCATCTGCTGGAACAGCTAGAATAGAAATATCCTTTGCTTCTGGCTCTCAAACCAGGGGATCCATCAGCATGAGGAGCCTCAGTAGAATGAGGGGCCTGCAGGTGAAGCATCCGCCAACAGGCAAGTCACCCACCAGCCAGGTGTTCACTTCTCCAGGACTGGCTCTGCCAGCCTAGATGCTGAAACGAACTTCAAAGGGGATTTTTTTCTCTAGGATTTCCTTTCTCATGCTGGATGTTCCTCCACTTCCTCCCAATCCTTGCTGTCCTTAGGATAGCACTTATTCATTCACCTCAAAAACAAAAACAAAAACCAACCAAACAAACAAAAATCATGCATTGAGTACTTAATGGCATGCCAGGCCCTTTGTCGGAGAAATCTGCAGTCTAGTAAGGAAGGCAAGCGCTTAAAGATATGATTAGAAAACAGTTGGAGAGTAGGAGGTCCAGAGGAAAAGCTTAATGTAGCCTGGGACTTCAGTTCCCCAAGACTTTGCTGGGTGATCCTTATTTTATTCTTTCCCAGTCAAGCCTCTTCTCCCCACTCATCTCCTTCTGGTGATTCCTCTCCTTTCATTCTGGCCCAGACACCCGGATCCTCCTGTTCACGTAGGCAGTTCTCTGGTTACCCTCTCCATAGGGAGAGCCTCGAACACATGCACTTCCTCCCGGGAGGTTCTGCCTTCAGCCTCACCTGCTCTCTATCCTGGTCGGTCATCCTTTGCTCACAAGTGAGTGACTTAGTCAAGCTCCAGATTTAAACATCTGAGGACGATGGGCTGTGTGACCCAGGAAGGGATGCCACTCTGTCACTTTGGATTTTCTACATGTATGCAAGACTTAACAGAGATATCCCTACTAGCAGACCTTTTTCTCATCTTGACTTAAACTAAACACTAGAAGCAAAGAGAAAAGGAGACTCCAAGGCTCGTGTTTGGGGGAAATCAAAGTACTTTCTTGGGCAAGATCCTGGAGAGGGAATTTAGCAGCATGGGCTTTGAGATCAGGCTGCTAGGGTTCAAATCCCAGCTCTGCTACTGACTGACTGGCGAACCATCAGTTGAGCTGTTTATCCTCTGTAAGCCTGAGTTTCCTCAACCGTACAATAGGGGCAATAATAGCTCATACTTCACGGTGTTTTGATGAGGATTAACTCAGATAATTTATGTAAAGCCCTCCATACAGTGCCTGACACATGGCATTCAATAAATGTCAGCTTTATTTTTGGAAACCTGTTTCAGGTATTGGGCAGCACAGTCCCCAAGCAAGACTCTGTAGGAGCCACATCTTGCTGGGAGAGCTAAAAAGAAGGTATTTTTAAAAGAGATGACATTGATGGATTAAGGCTCACTTTTGGACTCCCCATGTTGCCTTCCACCTTTAAGTGTTTCTAGGTGAATCTTAGATGGCCACCTAGCATTTTAATCAAACAGCTCTAGAGAGGACACACTCTGGAAAGTCAGCTACTCTAGCCTAGCTATCCACAGCTAAAGGGAGAGGACCCAGTGGAATGAACAAAAGGGAACCCCGTCATCTGTGTCTGGAGACACAGGAAAGATGCCAATGTCGCCGCCACCAGGAGCTATTTCCGGCTTATGACTTGGCCCCTAAAGCCTCACCTCCTGCTGCCCTGAAGATGTGGTCACTCCTTGAAGCCCCTCGGGTAACACCCTTGAGTAAAATGAAAACTTGCTTTCTCACAGAGGTAGGAGAGCACACTTCACACAGATGTAAAGGGCATCTGTCAAGTTTTCTGGCTGCCTGGCACCTCATTAATGCCCTTCTCACATCTGAGGAAGCCCTTACCCTGTGGATACTGCCTCCCAAAGCTACAAACAGGAGCAGCCACTTCCCCAGCCTCCCTTTGCAGCTGAGACACAAGCGGGCACCTGCGAGGCGGCAGGGATGCCCTAGGTCACATTCCTGGGCCAGATGTGGCACTGACCCTGAAGGCAGCGGTGGCAGACATCAGGTCCCTGGCAGTGATGCCAACTGTAGCATCCAGTTGGCAGCAGCGAGGGTGAACAGCAGTTTTCTCATTAGGCCAGCTCTGCAACGTGTAATGGAACATCATTCTGGATGTGTAGCCTCCAGCCTAATTCTCCAGGCTCCGCTGATTTTGTAAGACACTCAAAACTCTTTTACCAAACCTTCTTGCTTAATCAGCCAGAATTGGCCTCTATTGCTTACAGCTAAGAATCCTGATTCTAACAGGTGAGAATCACAGGGACACATAGTGACAGTTTAGAAATCAAGCCTGATATCTCTCTTACTTAATAAATCTGTTCAGTTCTTTTAAATTCCTTGTGCCCCTGGCCCTGGCCTGAAGGGAAAATTCATACTCAAATGAATTTTAGGCAAAGAGAACAGGCTGAGAAGAGATGAACAGCATCTGAGCATGTGCCAAAGCAGCTTCCTCCAGAGCGGAGGGCCACACCATCTGTGTTGGGCTGATTCCAAAAGCAGGCTCCAGGGGCCCCAGCTGCAGGCTGAGACCAGAGACCTCCCCCAGGCAGCTGACACACACCAAGCAAAGGGATCAAGCTTGCATCTGAGTCCAGAGCTTGAAGGGTCTGAGACTTTACGCCAAGGCAAGGCAGGAAGAGTGATGGGAAAGACAGAAGCTCCGGCCAGCTCAGCAAGATGTGTTTGCAATTCCTTGGCTGCAACTTGTCCCATCCAGAGCTAGGGAGCAGCCACCACATTCAGGCCTTAAAGACCCCTGGCATTGCTAACAAAAATGCTGGCAAGCTGCCTGGTTTAGCATAAACAAATTAACCTTCCGGGACTCCTGGGTAGCTGAAGAAGGACACGGCAGCCCCTGAGAACCATACTGGGACATGTCTACAAGCTCCCTGCTAAGGATCTTCCTGTTTCCTGAAGAACTCTGATCAGGACAATTGTCTAGGGGAGAGCTGGCCTCTAGGCTCAACAACAGAGGAGAGATGAAGACACAGAGCAGCTGGAATGTGAGCTGTGTGTTTGGAACACCTCCCACCCCCAAACCATCTCTTCCAGGCAACTCTCTGGCTAAACCAAACAGAGAGAGAGAGAGAGAGAGAGAGAGAGAGAGAGAGAGAGAGGGAGGGAGGGAAGGAGGGATGTGAGCCCTGATGTCAAAGTGCAAGGTTGTGCACCTCTGTGCCGAATCTTTTTCTGGTTTCAGGAGCCAAGATGGGTTGTCTTCTGCTCACGCTAGTTTGAAGTGGTGTCTGTCACTACCAACCAAAAGAGGCTAGACCATCACAAGTTCCTACGACAGAGTCTTGTGCATGTTTCATGTTCTCTATATGATCACCATTGATATCAGTGGGGATGAACCAGCATTTCATGGAAGGTGAGGCAGTGTGCTTCTTCTGGCTGGAGAAGCATCTCTTGTTCATGCTTTACCTATGGACACCTCAAATAGAGCCAATATAATCCAAATACCTACAAAAACATCAGCCTAAACTCATGACTGAGTCTCAACATATTGGAGAAACTTAAGCATAAGCCTGTATAAAACTTGAGTCTTTAATTCTGTATAGACTTAGAAAAAAGATCCAGGCCTCCTCTTCTCCTCTGGCCCCTGCTCTTGCCCCTGGGAACCTCACATTGCCAGTGTAGTCTCAGAACATGCTGGGAACTGGCTGCTGCCCCTACGAGTCCAGCACTGCAGGAGTCAAATTAAACAAGACCCCACCAATGCATTTCCCTGGCCCCCTCCCACTTTGTACTGGCCATATTCAGGGCTCAGCTCCAAGCTGGAGCTACACTCCCTGCATTCTTTCCTTGGGATGCTGGCACAGAGCTTCAGCCCAGCAACAACCATGGCTTTGTTCCCCTGGGGCATGAAAAATGCTCTCCCTGACAGCCTAATTCAGCTGACTCTTCAGACACAGACTCCTACAGTGTTGTGTCCTCTACTGTGGTCGTTGACAAGCCCCTGGAGGGTCTCCCCTGACTCCCTAGACTCATGGGGTCAGAAGAGAGGTTCTCCAGTCCAAACTCCTGCACAGGACCTGCCCTCCATAACCCCGACAGCTCCCAGCCTGGCAAGGGAGTCACTTCCCCAGAGGCAGCTATTACAGGCATTTCGGCTGTTTAGAAAACTGACCTCCCTTCTACCCCGTTCCTTCTCTATCTTACCACAGATATAATTTACTCTCACACCTACAGGAAAGTCCTGAATTTATTTGAAAACAGATCATTTTGCCCTTAAAAAAATTATTCTCCACCTAAACAACCCATTTCCTCCTAATTCTTATGGTTCTCAGACCCAAAGTCATTCTATCTACTCTTGCCTGGGTATTTTCCACTGTATAAACAATGGACTTACATTGTAGCATCAGAACCAAGGCCTACCCCAGATGAGACACTTAAAAAAATGCACATCAGACTTCCAGGGAAGATGGCAGAGTAGGAGGATCCAAAGCTCACCTCGTCCCATGGATACAACTACATAACACTCATATTTGTGTAAATAACCCAGAAAATGACCCAAAGACTGACGGAACAGACTTTCCACACCTAAATGTGGAGAAGAGGCCACATTAAAGAAGGTACGATGGGTGGGGATGCAGTTGGGAGTCGAATGGACCCACAGGACTGCCCAGGAGAGGGAAGGACGAGGGTGAAGAGAGTGGAAACAGACACTCACGCCAGACAATCCAGGTACAGGGAACCTACCCAGGAAGACAAATCCCCGTATCATTTGAGCTTGAAAATTACAGAGGCCATAATTTTATGAGTTCCTAAAATTAGTGGGGCTTAACACTTACAACTTTAAAAAACAGTGAGTTTGGCTCTGGGAGAGGTGGGTGAGAGGAAACTCAGTTCCTGCCCTTAAAGAGACAGTAGAACAATAGCCCAGAGATACCGCACAGAGCAGCAGTTTGAAAAACACCTAGGATATATGGGAGATCTGTTTACCAAACTCAGAGCATGTACTGGAGGAACAAGGTTCATCGGGAGACTTCTCCAGAAACAAAGGAGCTGGCAGGTGCCATTTCCTTCTCCCATCTCCCAACCTAGGCAGACATACACTTGGAAGAACTGGCTCGGCACCACCACTCTCCACGTACTTGCTGACACTGCAGACCCCACCCCCACAACTCTGCAGATCCCCACCTTACAACCCAGCCTGGGCAGGAATTTTCTGGGTTGCCTGTGGGTTGCATGTAGTCTACTGCAGGATTGTTCTGCAGATGTACCCCCTCCAATACACCATTGGCTGGAGTCCATCCATAATGGTGCCACAAACCTGGCAGTGTGTAAGCAGCTGCCACCACTCCAAAGTGACTCTTGCCTGAGGGAGAGAGGAAGATAACCACACCCCAGGCCAACTGCTGTCCCAGAGGTGCGGCTGAGGAAAGCAGTGGTTTGACTGTAGGCCTCACCCACCAGGCACAACACAGAGAAAGCGCCTCGCAGTCTGGTGCTACTGCATCTCTGGCAAATGCCTGGTCTGACTCAACTCAACCACAAGGCAGCCCCAGACTGACCCACTAACAACACAGGGACAAAATCCTGCCCATAACAGGCCAAGATGGCCATTGCAGATGACTGGACTGAAGGCAAAAGTGGCTCAGCCACAACAGTAGAGCACACACAACACATATAAGAGACACCCATGAAGTGCTGGTTTCTGGGGAACAGAGGACAGTGCACTGCAGAGCACTAAAGGACCTCTTCTTCAGTCAGACCACTACTTTCAAGAATAAGAGATAGAGCTGACTTTCCTACTAGAGAGAAACAGATCTATAGAGTTAGACAAAATGAGGAGACAGACGAAAATATCCCAAAGGGAAGAATGGGATAAAGTTACAGGAAAAGAGCTAAATGAAAGTGAAGCAAGTAATATGCCTGATAAGATACTCACTGAACTTGAGAAAAGAGTACAGGGCCTCAGTGAGACCCTTAACAAAGAAATAGAAAAAAAAAAAAAAAGACCAATTAGAAATGGAAGACTCAATAGACGAAATTAAAAATACACTAAAGGGGCACCTAGGTGGCTCAGTCATTTAAGTGTCTGACTCTTGATTTCAGCTCAAGTCATCTCATTGTCATGAGATGGAGCCCAACATCAGACTCTGCACTGGGCGTGGAGACTGCTTAAGATTCCCTATCCCCTTACCCCCACTCTCTCTCACTCTTTCTCAAAAAAAAAAATACACTAGAGTAAATAAATCATAGGCTACAGGAAGCAGAAGAACAGATCAGTGATCTGGAGGAGAGAGAAATGGAAAGCAATCAAGTGGAACAGGATAGAGAAAAAAATAATATTGATAATTAATGAAACTAGACTTAGGGAACTCAGCAACACCATCAAGCATAATAACATCTGCATTATAGAAATCCCAGAAGGAGAAAAGAGAGAAAAGGAAGAAGAAAATGTATTCAAAGAAATAATAGCACAAAACACCCCAAATCTGGAAAAGGAAACAAAAATCTAGATCCAGGAAGCATAGAGAACCCCCAACATAATCAACCCAAAGACTTCCACAACAAGACACATGGTAATTAAAAAGACAAAAACTAGTAATAAACAGAAAAATTTTAAAGCAGCAACAGAAAAGAAAACCATTACATTCAAAGGAATCGCCATAAGGTTATGAGCTGATGTTTCAAAAGAAAGTTTGCAAGCCAGAGGAAGTGGAGGGATACATTCAATGTGCTGAAAGGAAAAAAAAAACACATGCTCCCAAGAATAGTCTATCCAGTATGTCTATCATTCAGAATAGAAGAAATAAAGAGATTCCCAAAAAAATAAAACTCAAAGGAATTAATCGCTACTAAACCAGCCCTAAAAGAAATACTAAAAAGAACTCTTCAAGTGGAAAGGAAAGACTATAAGCATGAGTAAGACAAGTAGGAACAAAAGCAGTAAAACTAGTCTATCTATAAAAATGAGTCAAGGGACTCACAAAGTAAAAGCATGGAAAGTATGACACCATGTATCTAAAATATGGTGGGAAGAGGAGTAAGGAACGGGTTCAAACTTAAATGACCATCAATTTAATATGGATTGCTTTATACACAAGATGTTATACACAAAGCTAATGGTAACCACAAATCAAAAAGCAATAAGAGATATGAAAAAAAAAAAGGAAATCCAAATATATCACTAAAGAAAGCCAGAAAACTGTGAGAGAAGAGAACAAAAGAAAAAAGGAAGAGAGAACTACTAAATAAACCATAAAACAAGTAATAAAATGGCAATGAGTACATACCTATCAATAATTACTAGTAGTAAAAATGCACTAAATGCTCCAGTCAAAAGACATAGCGTGGCAGAATGGATAAAAAAGCAAGATCCATCCATACGCTACCAATAAAAGACTCCTTTCAGATCTAAAGACACATGAACATTGAAAATGAAGGGATGGACAAGCATTTATCTCGCAAAGGAAAGAGAAAAGAAAGCTTGAGTAGCAATACTTGTATCAGTCAAAATAGACTTTGGAACAAAGACCACAGTAAGAGACACAGAAAGACACTATATAATCATGAAAGGAAAAATCCAACAAGAAGATATAATAATTTTAAGTATTTATGCACCCAACATGCAAGCACCTGAACATGAAGCAGCTAATAGCAAACATAAAGGAAGTAATCAAGATTAACACAATAGGAGTGGACTTTAAACCCCACTTGCATGAATAGATAGATCATCCAGACAGAAAATCAACACAGAAACAGTGGCTTTGAATGACATATCAGACCACATGAATCTAACATATATAAAGATATATTCAGAACATTCCATCCTCAAACAGCAGAATACACATGCTTTTCAAATGCACATGCAACATTCTTGAGAAGAGATCACATTAGGACATGAAACAAGTCTCAAAAATCCAAAATGATTGAGGTCATATCATGCATCTTTTCCCACCACAACATTATGAAACTAGAAATCGACCACAAGAAAAAAATCTGGGAAGAACACAAATACATAGAGGTTAAATAATATGTTACCAAACAATGAATGCATCAGCCAACATATCAGAGAGGAAATTAAAAAAATACATGGAGACATATGAAAACAAAAACCTAACAGTCCAAAATCTTCAGGATGCAGCAAGAGCTGTTCTAACAGGGAAGTTTACAGCAATACGAGCCTACCTCAAGAAGAAAAATCTCAAAAAACGTAACCTTATACTTAAAGGAAGTGTAAAAAGAAGAAATAACAAAACCCAAAGCCAGTAAAGAAAGGAAATAACAAAGATGAAACCAGAAATAAATGAAATAGAAAAAAAAAGTAGAATCGATTAATGAAACCATAAGCTGGTTTCTTGAACAAAATTAATAGCCTTTTACCCAGACCCATCAAGAGAGAAAGAGAGGGAGAGAGACTCAAACAAGATTAGAAATGAAAGAGGAGAAATAAAAATCCAACACCACAGAAATACAAAGGACTCTAAGAGAATATTACGAAAAATTATATACAAATTGGACAACCTCAAAGAAATGGATAAATCCCTAGAAACAGTAACCTCCCAAAACTGAATTAAGAAATAGAAAATTTGGACAAATTACAAGTAATAAAATGAATCAGTAATCAAAACCTCCCAACAAACAAAATCCCAGAAGCAGGAAGTTTCATGGGTGATTTCTACCAAACATTTAAAGAAGAGTTAATACTTACTCTTTTCAAACTACTTTTTTTTTTTTAAGATGAAGGAAAGCTTTCATATGGGCCCAGCACTACCCTGATATGAAAACCAGATAAAGACACTAAAAAAAAAAAAAGAGAGAGAGAGAGAGAGAGAGAACTGCAGGACAGTATCTCTGATGAAGAGAGATTCAAAAATCCTCAACAAAATATTAGGAAGAAGAATCCAACAATACATTTAAAAAATCATTCACCACGACCAAGTGGAATTTATTATTGGGATATAAGGGTGGGTCAATATTCACAAATCAACCAATGTGATACATCACATTAACAAGAGAAAAGATAAAAATCTAATGATCATTTCAATAGATGCAGAAAAAGCATCTGACAAAGCACAACATCCATTCATGATAAAAGCCTTCAACAAAGTAGGTTTAAAGGAAACATCTCAACATAATAAAAGCCATATATGAAAAACCTACAACTAGCATACTAAATGGTCAAAAACTGAGAGATTTTTCCTTAAGGTCAGGAAAAGACAAAAAGATGTTCACTCTTTCTACTTTTATTCAACATAGTACTAGAAGTCCTAGCCACAACAATCAGACCAGAAAAAGAATTAAAGGACATTCAAATTGATAAGAAGGAAATCTTGCACTATTTGCAGATTACATGCTTCTATAAATAAAAAGAAACATAAAGACTCCACCAAAAAAAAAAAAAAATCCTAGAACTGATAAATGAATTCAGTAAGGTCACAGGATTAAAACAAAGAAACAAACAAACAAAAAACCAATATATGGAAATCCATTGCATTTCCATACACTGATGAAATAATACAAAGAAAAATTAACAATCCCATTTACAATTACACCAAAACTAATAAAATAGGAATAATCTTAACCAAGGAGGTAGAAGACCTGTACTCTGAAAACTATAAAATAATGATGAAAGAAACTGAAGACAAAACAAATGGAAACATATCCATGCTCATGGATTGGAAGAAAAAATAGTGTTAAAATATCCAAACTATCCAAAGCTCTCTACAGATTTAATGTAATCCCTATCGAAACACCAACGGCATTTTTCACTGAACTAGAACAAGCAAACGTAAAATTTGTACGTAACCACCAAAGACCCTGAATAGCCAAAGTAATCTTGTAAAAGAACAACAAATCTGAAAGTATCATAATCTCAGATTTCAAGATACACTACAAAGCGGCTGTCATCAAAACAATACGGCACTGCCACAAAAACAGACTGATAGATCAATGGAACAGAATAGAAAGCCCAGAAATAAACCCATGATTATATGATCAATTAATCTTTGAAAAAGGGGGAATGAATAAACAATGAGAAAAAGATGGTCTCTTTAACAAATGGTGTTGGGAAAACTGGACAGCATTCAAAAGAATGAAACTGCTGCTAAGGAAACAATCAGCAAAATTAAAAGGCAACCAACAGAATGGGAAAAGATATTTGCAAATGACACACTGGATAAAGGGCTAGTATCCAAAATCTATAAAGAACTTACCAAACTCAACACCAAAAAAACAAATAATCCTGTGAAGAAATGGGCAGAAGACATGAATAGACACTTTTCCAAAGACATCCAGATGGCTAACAGACACTTGAAAATGTGCTCAATGTCATTCATCACCAGGGAAATACAAATCAAAACCACACTGAGATACCACCTCACACTGGTCAGAGTGGCTAAAATGAACAACTCAGGAAACTACAGGATGTGGAGAAACAGAAACCCTCTTGCACTGTTGGTGGGAATGCAAACTGGTGCAGCAATCCTGGAAAACAGTGTTGAGGTTTCCCAAAAAATTAAAAATAGAATTACCCTCCTACCCAGCAACAGTACTACTCGGAATTTATCCAAAGCATAGAGGAGTGCAGATTCATAGGGGCACTCATACCTCAATGTTTACAGTGGCACTTTCAACAACAACCAAATTATGGAGAGAGCCCAAATGTCCACCAACAGAAGAATGGATAAAGAAGATGTGGTTTATATATACGATGGAATACTAATCAGCAATGAGAAAGAATGAAACCATGTCATTTGCAGCAACATGGATGAAACAGGAAGGTATTATGCTAAGTGAAATAAGTAGGTCAGAGAAAGACAGAAACCATATGTTTTTACTCATATGTGGAACTTGAGAAACTTAACAGAAGACCATAAGGGATGGGGGAAAAAAATAGTTACAAAAAGGGAGGAAGGCAAATCAAAAGAGACTCTTCAATACAGAGAGCAAACTGAGGGTGGATGGGGGATGGAGGTGAGGGGAAAATGGGTGACGGGCATTGAGGAGGGCACTTGTTGGGATGAACACTGGGTGTTGTATGAAGCCATGAACCACAGGAATCTACCCCCAAAACCCGGAGTACACTGTACACACTGTATGTTAGCCAACTTGACAATAAATTATATTTTTAAAAAAATGAAACTGGAACTTATACACAAAAATAAACTCAAAATGGATTTAAGACCTAAATGTGAGACCTGAAATCATGGATATCCTAGAAGAGAGCATACGCAGTAATTTTTTCACATAAGCATAACAACACATTTCTAGATATGGCTCCTGAGGTGGGCTCAATCTTGCAAACCGTGTGATGGATCATGATCCGAGCTGCAATCAAGGGTTGGATACTTAACCAGCTAAGCCCATCCATGTATTCCAAGAAAAGACTCTTAATAGAGAATGAAGTAGTCATTACCGGAGAGGAGGTTAGTGGTGGGGGATGGGAGAAACAGGTGAAGGGGATTAAGAGTACACTTATCATGATGAGCACTGGGTAATGTACAGAATTGTAGAATCTACTATATTGTCCCCCCTTGAAACTAATATAACACTATGTTAACTATACTGGAATCAATTTTTTAAATTATAATGTAAAAAAATGCACATCAGTTATTTAAAATTGGTATCTCTCCTTCCCCCTCAAGGGCAGGCCTCTACAATTTTAACAGTTGGTGAGGCAGCCTCCAAATATTTTTCTCCCTTCTTTTTCTTTCTTTTTTTTCTTTTCCTTTCCTTCTTTCTTTTCCTTCTTGAGAGAGAGAAAGAAAAAGCATGCACACACAGATGCACTAGTAGGGGAGAGGGAGAGAATCTTAAGCAGGATACATACCCAGTCCAGCAGGAAGCTGGAGGAAGGGCATGATCTCAGGACCTACCCTGAGATCATGACCTGAGTGAAAATCAGGGTCAGACATTTAACTGACTGAGCCACCTAGGAACCTCTCCTCCTTACTTTTCTTAAAAAACCAAACCAAACCAAACAAACAAACAAAAACCTAATTTGTTTGGCTGACTATATTATAACGCAGCTAAAATATTTCAATTCCAATCATACACTGAATCTGTGTCACCACAAAACTAACTTCTAACCAAAGAGATGTAAGCAAATAGAAATGGTGAGAAATTACCTTAAAAGCTTCCCCAGGAAGGAGAAGGTGGACCCTTCTTTTTAACTTTCTTCTCCATCTTGTTTCTGTAACTCTAGCAGTCACCTCAGACCATGAGGATGGAAATCTCGAATGGGAGCAATTAGACAGCGGGAGCCTGGGCCTCTAAAAATGCTACAGAGCTGCCACAACCAGTTTGGGAATGCCTAACTAGATTTATGCAAGAAATAAACTCTTATTTCACAAGAGACTTCTCTATTATTTGAGGGTTCACTTAAATACACATTCAAACTTAATCCTAATGTTATTACCTTAAAGTCACTATAACGGGATACATATGTATGTATATATGGAGCCCGACATGGGGCTCAAACTCACGAAACTGTGAGATCATGACCCGAGCCAAAATCAAGAGTCCAATTGGACATTTAATCAACTTAGACACCTAGGCACCACTATTTTATCTTTTTTTTTTTTTTTTAACACTTAAAACCTTACTGAACACTCAGGAATAAAAGAGATTATAACAAAGAAGTCCTTAAACCCAGCTTTTTTACGTTTCCTAAAACAAAAGCAATGTATCCTCTCCCGGTTCTAGAGATCAGAAGTCTGACATCAGTACCACTGAGCTGAGATCAAGGTGTCAAAGGACCTTGCTCCCTCCTGAGGTTGCAGGGAGAAATCTCAGCTTCTGGTGGGTGCCATCATTGCTTGGCTGTGGCCATGTCACTCAGATCTCTGCCTCTGGGGTCACATTGCCTTCTCCTCTTCTCAGATCTTCCTCTGCCCTTCTCTTACGAAGAAATACATGACTGCATATAGGGCTCAGCCAGATAATACAGGAAAATCTCTTCATCTCAAGATCCTTAATCACACAGCAAAGACATTTTTTGCCCTACCAATTAACACTCACAGGTGCTATGGATTGGGACACAGGTATCTTTGGGAGGCCATTATTTTAGCTTTCCGCACCTAGATATTAAGCATAACCCCTCTCAGAGCCTAAGGCCACAAAGTGGTGTCTACCACTGCTACACGGCAGAGACAAGCTTACCATCCTGCAGAGTATCCTAGCCAGGGTGTAGGTTCCCAGCTCCTCCAGGGCCAAAGAGAGGAATCTGTTTCCTGAGTTGGTCTCTGCTACCTGCTTTTACACCCTCCTGCTAAGCCAAAGCCCACCTGCTCCACTGTGATCTCCTGGACCAGGACTGGCCTCTTCTTTGGCTGACTGACAGCGGGATTGCCTGAAGGGATGCGATCCAGTCCTACGGCTCTAGAAGTAAACCAGTCACCTCAGAACACCGTGCTGGAAGGTTCACTCATTAACCTGAAGAAAAGCAAGGCAGTAGGGTGGCAAGCCTCGCCTGGAGGTGGGAGGATGTAGGCTTGAACTATAATTCTGTCACTTGCCAGGTACTTAACCTCTTGGTTTCCCCACCAAGATAGAAAAGCAAATACACAGCCTGCAGGGTGACATTGTGAGAATTAAACACCGTAACAAAATAAACAACAACAACAAAAAACATGAATATGAAGCATACAGCACCATGCCTGCCTCCGGAGAGAAGCTCACAACACTGAGGCTATGCCTTAGCCATTCGTTTTCCCTCCAACAGTTACCTGAACATGCTGCTAATGGAGTTGTGGTCAGGACCCAGACAGCACAGCCCTGCAGGCGCTCACGTGGCCCCACCTCACCCCTGGCTGATTCGCATGAATGCTCCACTGCGGAAAGGAACAAAGTAGTAGGAGAGGAAGCCATTTACTCTTGAAGCGCTCCACTTGGCACTTTCTCAAAACAGGGCAACACAGAAAAAATTACAGAGAAGAGAGCATTTGTGTGCAGGGTCCTGCAGTGCGGTAGGATGGCTGGCAGCTGCTAGCAGAGACGCCCAACTTCCATAGGACGGGCCCAGGTACCACGCGGTGCGCTGACCCTTGCCCACACTCACACGAAGAAAGCAGCCCCCCGTTTAGGATTTTTAGTTAAATGATAAAAATTGGAGGTAAATTAATTAAGATATAACTTAAACAACACCAGCCTTCCCTCATCAACAGTTCCTAAGACAGGATAGGCAGCATTAATTGTTGCAATTAATTAGGCATTAAACTGATAATGGGTACAGCTGCTAACAATTAACAGCTAATTATGTCAAGCACTTTAACCATTTCACAAAAGAAATGGAAATTGGAGGGAAGAGAGAGGGAGATGGAAAGAGAGAAAGCAGTTACCTTATAAATAAATGAGACACAGTTAGCTCCAAATGCAGCTGGATACTGGGTTAGAGAGGACAGGAAAAGTGAATACCAGCCCTGTCCCCAGCGAGGCTGAGCTGCATGGAAGCCATGTGATTATGAATTTGAACAGAGGAGCTCTGAATCGAATTGACCTGAATAGTGAGCAGAACCAACACGCGACAAGCTGTCATCTCAGTACCTGGCAAACATTAACCCGTGTAATCCCTGCAATACTTCACGGTAGCTACTATTATCATTCCCATTTTTTGGATAAGGACCGTGGCACGGAGAGATTAAATGACTTGTCAAGGTCATACATTTTTAAGTGTTAGCGCCTGAGTTCACACTCGGGCATAGAGACTCCAGGGGAGCCGAACGGACCCCAAAACGAATGGACCTCACTAATTTGCTGAACTTTTCATCAAACCTAGATAGCAATTTTCTATTGAACCGTGAGCTCAAATAATTAATTTAAGAGAAAAAGCATCTTCTAGGCAGTTCAAACTGGAACTGAGCATTTCCTGAAGTAATAATGCTGACAAATTCGTAAATCCGAATCACTCTAGATTCAAACCAGTATTCCACTGGTGCTCCCAAATGTAAGAGCCCGTCTCCCTCCTCTCCACGGGAACCTGCTATCCTGCTGGGATCTTCCAGGCAGCTCCTCCGGGAACCTCAAGATCCTCTTTCTCAGACTTGGCAGGAAACATCACTGGTTGGTTTTTACTCAGGGCTTCTGTTTCCAAGCTTTATCATCTCATGGGAGAGGGAAGGGCAGGGAATAGAAAAATCAGGCCCAACTAGCCACCCACCCAGGCCCATAAACACGTGGGGGCATGTATATCCATCGACGCCTCACTCAGATCATATACTGAGGGGGAGAGGCTTTCGGCAAAAAGAATCGAGCCTACTTTGCCTTCCTTACAGCCCAGAGAGACAAAGTAACTCATCGAGTGTGCAGGGGGTGCCAGGCAAAGTCTGAAAGGCAGGTAAAGGACTGAAAACTTACATCCCCATGCTTTACAGCACATCTCGGATTTGAGCATGCACAAGGGTCACCTGGAGAACTTGTTGAAACAGATTCATTGCCCTCCCCTCAGAGATTCAGATTCAGTGGATTTGGGTGGAGCTCGAGAAACCGAATTTCTGATAAGCACCCAAGTGTCAATCTGCTGGTCCACAGACTATACTGGGACAGCCACTGCTCTAATCTACCCCATTTGCAACCCCCTGTCCTTGTCCCAAGCCATCAGACCTCATTCAAGGTCAGTGGGCACAAGTGTTTTTGTTGGTCCAATTAATTTGGAAAATTCCAGAGGTAGTACTTAGTCATCCTTGACTAGGACCAGTTTTTAAGTGCAGTCCAGGAAAAGGGGCCAAATAGGCCTCCTGTTCCACCACGCTGTACCACCTCCTGTCCCACACCTTGCCTGAGGGTGGGGGAGCTCTGTTTGCTGGGGGTAAATATGAAACTGCCACATTCAAACAGTACTGGGAGGACTCTGAATCCACAGGTGCCCCTGCCTTTGCTGATACAATGCTAGTTTCCCTCAGCAGGACTCCCAAAGGGGCTGAAACCTGCCTTCTCCTGTCCCCAGGCCAAGCCCTTAAGGCGCACCACTACATTCAGTGGCTCCTTGTAATGACCACCACCACCCCCACCTTCTCCCTGGAGCTGGGACTCAGGGCTACCAGAGTCCTGACACTGCATCACAGCTGTAGGGACCACCTCCGAGCCAGAGCCAGTCTGTCCGAAACAAAGCATGGACAGAAGGCCAGTGGAGCGTTCCTTCATGGGAGGGAGCACCTTTGTGCGGCTGCTTTCAGGCTGCATTTCAGGGTCATGGAGGATGAACTGCCCAGAAACACTAGACCCGGTGGAGGTAAAATCGCTAGGTGTCTGTACACTCTCCTTCAAAGGGGCTCACAACTCCAGGCTCAGCATGGTAAAGGCAACTTTCTGATAAAACGCACACATTCGACATTGAGGACCTAATGTGTGATCTCTGTTAGGGTTACTTTTATTTTAATTTGTTTTAATGTTTATTTATTTTTGAGACAGAGTGAGACAGAGCATGAGTTGGGGAGGGATGGAGAGAGAGGGAGACACAAAATCTGAAGCAGGCTCCAAGCTGTGAGCTGTCAGCAGAGCCTGAGGTGGGGCTCAAACCCAGGAACGTGAAATCATGACCTGAGCCAAAGTCAGAGGCTCAACCAACTGAGCCACCCAGATGCCCCAGGCTACTTTAAAAGATTACAGGGGTGGAGTACCTGGCTGGCTCAGTCAGTTGAGCCTCTGACTCCAACAGCTCAGAGCCTGGAGCCTGCTTCAGATTGTGTCTTCCTCTCTCTCTATGCCCCTCCCCAACTCACACTCTGTCTCTGTCTGAAACAAATTTTTTTTAATTTTTAAAAAATTAAAAAAAGATTATACAGGCATTAATCCTATAATACAGTCGGAAAAAAAAATATCAAGAATACTTACTAGTGATTTAATTTCAGGTGATCTGAATAGGCCACATTAATATTTTGGAGTAAAACCTTTTTTTTTTTTTAAAGGAGTAGTGTTTTTTTTAATGGTTATTTTTGAGGTGTAGGGGGAATGAGAGAGAATCACAAGCAGGTTTTGCACTGTCAACTCAGAGCCTGATGTGAGACTCGAACTCACGAACCGTGAGATCATGACCTGAACCAAAATCAAGAGTCAGACACTTAACTGACTGAGCCACCCATGCTCTCCATAGAACCTTCTTTTTGTTTCTGAAACCTATTCCCATAAAATAACCTTAGAAGGGTAATTGTAAATACGGATGAAATTTTTTTTTAATCCACATGCACATGTACAGACAGGCCATGCGAGTACAAGAAAACACATCTTCAGTACATAATATACATATTCATTGGTCCCTATACCCCTTCCATCCCCCACTCAGGCAACAAAGATTTTTTTCTCCATAATGTCTCCTAGCAGCCAAACACAGGCACTGCTAATGAATATTAATTGACCTAGCATCTTGTAGTGATGAAACTGCAGATTTCCCTGTCTCATCTGGTTGCTAGGGAACCATGTGAGACAGCCATGGGGCCCTGGGACCTAGGCCTGTTAAGTGCAGAGCTGGGTTAAACCACAAATCAGAAATACTCTGCCTGATTAATTGTGTATGCCAGCCACTATGTGTATGTATGTGGTCCTGTCAAATAAACAGGAAGCAAATAAATATCAACAGGCAGTTTGGTGGTGGGCAGGCAAGATGGTGGGGATGGGGTAGACCCACCTTCCTCCGGGATCTCCTGGGACATCCTTTCTCCTTGACTCCCCTTCCCAGGGCTCCACTGGTACCACTGTACCTTCCTTGCCATTCTTCAAGGTCTACATGGAACCATGCGGTGGGTGCTGGGGCCACACCTGGGAAAGGGAAGGCAGAAGTGTGGCGGTTGGATATAATCATCTTGAAAATTACAAGCTTCATGTCCATCCACCCAGGGCTCATCTCAGATGCAAATGAGCTGATGAGTGAACCTGGCCTGCCTGCAATTTTCCTTCTGTAACCGACTTAAGCTCTTCTTTCCTCCTCCCTATCCCTTTCCTCTTCTGCCCACTCAACTAACAGCAAATGCCTCCTCACTGGTACTGGCCTCTGTTCTGGCCACCCTGCAGAGTGCATCAAGAGCACATTTGATTCCTCAGGTTTCTGAAAGATACTCCATGAACTCTCCTACTTCTCTTGTTTCCTCCAGTCTTATCTCTGTAAGAACTTACTTTGCACCAACTTTCCTGACCATTGTCCCTTTCCTTTTGACTAGACATCCCCCCTACAAAAGAAAAGTCATTCTCGTCCTTGGGTCTCTTCCTGTGATATTCCACCAGGTATATCAAAAGTACTCTCTATTCTGTTTGGCAGACTCCCTAAAGCGGAGGGGTGGACTCCAGTCTTGGCACCCGCAGGCTTGATGGGGAAACCGAACTGGGAGCTTTGGTCCCTTGGAAGTGAAAGAGAATGAGGCTGGTAATGGTGGGTGCTCTCATGTGGGCTTCATCTGGTTCTTCCTCGGGGAGTGAAATCAAGTGCAACCATGAAGATACTTTCCTTCCAAAGACTGCTCTGCAGTCCATTATAAATTGGTATTTATTTAAAATATGTGCATATAAAAAATTCATGTTTGTATTTGTATCCATTTTTCATTTAATATTAACTGAGCACTTTATGTCCAGAATTTTCATTGGCCTCTGTGTGGATTCAATGGTGAATCGAAACCAACATAGTCTCTGGTGTTAGGGAGCTTAAAATATCATGGGGAATAAAAAATAATGATCTCACATATGAATATAAAATCAGAACTGTGCTCAATGTATTAAGGAGAGGCATATGGGACTATGGGGCAAAGCTGCTCACCTAATCTTGGGACTCAGGGAAGGCTTTCCTGAGGACACTGACTAGGTCTTGAGAAGTACTAGCCTCACATTCTCTGCCCTCCCCAACTTCAACGTGAACTGGTGCGTTTCTCCCAGGTGCAGAGGGGGTTGTGGGTGCAAAAGGCTCTAAGCATTTTTAATTTTTTTAAATGTTTATTTTTGAAAGAGAGAAAGAGAGAGAGGGCACACATGTGCTCATGTGTGCTCCAGTGGGGGAGGGGCAAAGAGAAAGAGAGGCGCAGATTCCGAAGCTGTAAGCACAGAGACTGACTGGGGCTTGAACCCCTGAACCATGAGGTCGTGACCTGAGTCAAAGTCAGATGCTTAACCGACTGAGCCACCCAGGTGCCCCTCTAGGCATTTCTAAATAGAAAAGAAAGGTGAACTCGTTTTCTTTCTCTCTCCTCTTTCTAAATCTGAAAATGTTGAATTATTACCAAGATTCCACAGGAGACTTATGTCATCAAACACTTGCACTGAATGGGTCCTGGTGGCTGTAGAGATATTTATCAGTTGAAGATGTGTGTGGGAGCAGAGGTGAGGATGCAGGTGCATAGGACTGGAGAAACCAGAAAGTCCCATGGCTCCTCTCAGGACAGGATAAAGGTGGAGAGACATCATGAGAAAAGGAGAGAGGATACCAGAGTGGAAACATGGGGAAAGACACAAAGACGGGGGAAAAGACACAAAGACGGAGGAATAGACAAAAGGCCTGATCCTGGTAGCCAACAAGGAGACCAGGGAGAGACATCAAAGGGGAGATTTAGGGGACAGAACGGCTGCTGCCCTCTCCAGTTTCTAGTATAAAATCTTAAGTACAATCCATATTTCCCAAATACCTTGTGGAGTACATTTAGGAGGAAGAGTTAAGGCTGCCTTAACATCCGTCTAGAAAAACAGAAGGTGCCTCCGGCTGCAGCTGGACTAAGGTGAGAACGGGAAGGGGCCCAGAGCAGTCATCCGGCCCTTCAGTAGGAATCCCCTCACCTATTTCTCCACAGGGATGTCTGGCTTCTATTTGAACACAGAGTGACCAAGAAATCACCTCTTCCTGAGGCACCAGTTCCAACGCTACCTATTTTCTTACGTCAAGAGCAAATCTGCTTACACCCATGCCGGGGCCACGACTGGCTCCTTGTCGTGTGAGACCTATGAGGTACACACGTTCTTCATGTCCCTGTCCTCATTCATTCATGGATCCTTTCCCTCTCCAGATGCTAACCACAAGCCTACTCTGTGCTGTCCAGTGACTGGGCCATCCCAGAGAAAATAGCCAGCCTTGCCCTTAGCAGCCCAGAATTTTCTGTGGAAATTAGACAGTATGTGGACAATTTCCATACTGGGAAGTTACAAACTGAGAGACGAGCCCATCCTTGTGGGGCATTTTAAGAACCCACTAAAATGAAATTGTAGTTTAAGTTTTTTTTTTTTAAACGTTTATTTATTTTTGACAGACACAGAGACAGTGCATGAGCAGGGGAAGGGCAGAGAGAGAAGTAGACACAAAATCTGAAGCAGGCTCCAGGCTCTGAGCTGTCAGCACAGACCCGACATGGGGCTCAAACCCATAGACCGTGAGATCATGACCTGAGCCGAAGTCGGCTGCTTAACCGATTGAGCCACCCAGGCGCCCCTAAGTTAGTTTTAATGCACAAGGTTCTAGCTGTAGCCTTTCCATTCCAGGCCCTGATCCAGAGGGGACTTTGTAAATGTGAACAAGGGTGTTAGGCTGGTTGGAATGAGAAACACCAGGCTGCCGCTCAGATCTAGCCACTCCACGCAGTTAGTAAGAGACAATTCTTTGTATTTGAGAGAAACCTAAGCTTTTACCTCAGGAGATTAACTCCATAAAAAGGAGTTGGAAAGAAGTGATGGAAAATAGCTCCCTGGCCCTCTGGTCAAGTCAAGAAGGAAGAGGGCATCTCCTTAGCTTATGTCCTGAATTCCCTAGCCCCTCAGAGCCTCGGACGCTTACCACAGGAACATACACTAGGCTCCGTGAAGCACAACGAGAGCTGGGATTTTTCTATGCTGAACTCTCTTTGGGCTTTGAATTGGTTCTCTCTCAGGTCTACCTCAGGAATTTGGGGCACATGCTCCCTGGCTGGCTGGGACACAGAGCTGGGAGTCAGCAAAATGAGAAATGCCTGGAAACGGAACTTGGTTTACTAAGCGCTTATAAAGTGGTTCAAGCCTCCCTTGGTTTGCCTTCCTGGCAGTGTTCTGAGAGCCCTCAGCCTTTTACCTTGTGGAGAACGCATGAGGGTGATGCAGACAGAAGATGGACTGTTCTGCCCGTAATGCCGAGACGTACAGCAGGAAACCTAGACCACTGCCCACAACCTCTGCTGCTCTTTGGCATCTTCGAGATTGGAATCGAAAAATACTAAAACATTCAAATATTACTATTAACTCCACTATTTTCTCTGGCATTGGGAATCAGCCACTGATATGGGTTTGGAGACTGAAAGTAGCTTTGGGATAGCATATTGTCCTTCCTCTACCTCTCAACCAAGCTGTCTTAAACAAGGGAGTATCTGTCCTCTGCTAGCATGAAAACAAACATGGGAATGTAAAATGGTGCAGCCACTTTGGAAAACATTTTGGCAGTTCCTCACAATGACAAATGCAAAATTTTGGCCCATCAATTATACTCCTTGATATCTACCCAAGAGAAATGAAATACATTCACACAAAAACTTGGACATGAATGTTCACAGCAACATTACTCATAACAGCCAAAAATGAAACAACCCAAATATCCATCATCTGATGAATGGATAAACAAAATGTGGTATACATATCCCCATAATGGAATATTATTCATCTATAAATGGAATGAAGTACTCCTATATGCTATAACCTGGATAAATCTTGGAAACCTGCTAAGCCAAAGAACCCAGTGACAAAAGGCCACATATTGTATGATTTCATTTATGTGAAATTTCTGACATAGGCAAATCTATTAAAAAAATAGATTAATGACTGCCTATGGCTGGGGGTGAGATATGGAGTAAATTCTAATGGGTACAAATATTCTTTGGGGAATAAAATATTCTAAAATTGGACTGTGGTGATGGTTATAAAACCGTGTAAACTAGAAACCATTGAAATTTTAATTTAAATACATTGACTTTATGATATGTAAATTATATCTCAAGAAAACTGTTAGGGGAAGGAGGAGGGGCATATTTCAGAACCACAGAGGATAGTTTCCTGGTGCCAGGAGTAAGATGCTCTGGTCTCCTGATAGTGTGTATCTCCGTGTGCGTGTGTGTCTATGTGCTTCCTAGGCTCAGTCAGGAACACTCCTAGTATAGAAGAATTATTTTGGGGGCCACCAATAAGCCATGCCTCCCTGTAACCATACCCTCTTTATGTAGTGCCCTCCCACAGTGACTCTGGGCATGGGCACTGACCTGCTTTGGTCACTGGGACTTAAGCGAGCATGACTCCAACACACTGGATTCGTGCTTGTCCTCTTGGAATGCACTCGGTTGGGTCCCTGAGCCACTATGAGAGGCCCAGCAACACACCAGAGAGGTCACACGGAAAGAGAGAGAAAGTGAGAGAATGCCCCAGCCATCCCAGCTGAGGCAGAAGCCGTGGAGTATTCTGGTCCCAGTAGCCACTCATGGAACAAAAGAAATATCCACCTGAACCCAGCCCCAAGAGCAGATTCACGAAAAAGAAAACACTGCCACTGTTAAAGCCATTAAATTTGGCAGTGGCTTGTTCTGCAATACACACTGAAAACACCCTGAAAGACCTGACACCCCGGCAATCAGTGATCCGATGACAGACTTCACTCTGGTGCCCTTCAGTTCCAAGATGGATCTAAGAAGAAACACAATTTTGATGTGTGTATATATGCCATTTGTCACTGTGTTTAGTGCAATTTAACACAATATTTATCTGATTGGCATATCAGTTCACATCACTAGGAACTGCTGTACAGGGATTCTGCGCTTGGCAGTGAGGAAATGGATTATGGTTATTATAGTAATGGCAGGAAAAATGAATTTCATCAGGAAAGTGGAGGCTGCAGGGATGGCCTTGCATGTTGACTCACGAACATCATACTGCTCAAGGAGGGCCGAACCTAGGGCACCCTGGGACCGACATGCTGGAGCTGGCAGGACACACCTGATAACAGACAAAGGACCACCAGAGGCAGAAACACTTCTGTAAACCTGTTTCCTGATGTCTTAGCGCTTTTCCCATTGACCATCTCAGCAAGCAAAGCGTTTTGGAAAAACTTTCACGTATCTCCCCTAATGAGCAGACCTACCCTCAGAAGACAACACGGGTGGGAACTTTCAGAAACATTTGACTTCACTAATGGCTCCAAGGCATCTGTCTGCATGTCCCCTGACTGTTGCAGCACGTACTCTGTTTTGAAAATATTAGCAGTACCCATGTTTGCTTGTGTAACAAAACAGTTTCACGGCTAAGACTATGTCAAATAAAGGGTTTTATGTGGGGTTTATTTGGAGGGTTGGAATTTAGGTGCATATTTTAAAAGATAAACTTGGAAAATTGGGAGCAAAAAACAGTATTTTCTCTCTCCATAAGAGGTCCTCACCACTCAATTCAGCTAATTGCCTCATTTTTCCACTTTATCTCATCACAGTTACAGCTCCACACCTGAAACACGGGGTCCTGGCAGAAGGGAGGTCATCTTCCTGCTAAATGGAAGGCTTTTTTGAAATTCCTGACAGCAGTCAGAGGGGCTGTATGCAACTGCTGGTCTCCTCTCTGGATCCAGCTTCTCCCATGGCCTCATTAGACTCACTGAGACCTCCCTGGACCTTTACCACTCAAGAGAGAAAATGAGATTTGCCAGATGGTTTTTAGCAAGGGGCTGAGCTTGCCCAGTAACACAGCATTAATGAAATTCACCTTCTGAACCCTTTAATTGCTTCTAGTAGCACTTCACTTACAATCAGTGTTCTTCTGTTCCTACTGCAATTTTGTTTTGAAAAATAATAGTGTGACACGCGCTTTGATTAAAAGACATAGGACTGGCCACACTCCTTAGCACCCAGTGGATCAGCCCCACCTGAAAATGCTCACCAACCAGTGGTAAACAAATGGAAAGGACATAAAAGTTGAGAGGGAGTCTCTGTAATTGAGCTGCATAACGAGAGGAAACAGAAGAAAAGCTTCTATTAATAATGACACAGTAATTGGAGGTCACCCAAAGAGAGCCCTGGTACACTCAACATTCACATTCACTTCACACAAAAACCACTGTAGATCTTTCTAAAGGACTGGTGTGGGCAATAGTGAGGTTGTTTATCAAATTCATCTGGTAGGAGCAGAACATTCTTCCACCCAGGGGGAATTGGGTCAGCCTAAAGCACTTCACAGAGAGAGAAAAAATTTTGACTGGTATCAGGGAGTAATTAATGCAAAGTTCAACTGAACACCAAAACAGAGTCTGTCTCTCCTATACAAATTATGGGCAAGTAGTTTCCTCCTAAGGAAGAGGAGGCGTCATGGGCCCTGGGGGGAGGTGGGAGGGAGGGGGCAGACTGCAGGGAGTGTATCCAATAGGATATTTGAGTCTCATCAATTCTATTTGAAAAAAAAACAATTCTCTTTCCATCTGCCTACCCCCACCCCCTGGGCTGGAGTGAGGGAAATTCATTATTGTATGATGAGTCAATATCAAATTCTAATAAAGAGATAATTTTTTAAATCCCATTGTGTGGATGGCTCATTATACATCCAGATAACTCTTGGGTATATTAAAATTTTTCATTGCCGTAAATTATAATGGTATCAAAATAGATTTCCTTTGCAAAGGGACTTCCATTAATATGATTTATATAACCACACAAAAATGAGATTTGCACAGGGATAATCTGGAGGTTACGAACACCTTGTCTGGGTCAGATTTGAAAGCTTCTTTAGGCATGAAGGCTGTGAAGACACCCTTCCAACTAAGGGTTTGCTACAGGTGGGGCTCTGCCCACCGAAGACTTGTTCCCTAAGCTTCTTGGCTCCACTGCTGCCTGAGATTTCCTTCCTCATGTGCCCACCTGAATTCCATAAATAAGGAAGACAAGACAGTTCTTGACTTATTCTCACCTTCCCAAAGGAAAACAGAAATTCAAATGTAGCCACACAAGAGACTGCAAGGAGCTTAGTTAAGGTCAGGGGCTGGGTTTATGTCCTTTGTGTCCCCCGGTGCCAACTACATACAGCTTGGACAGGGTAAGTTGTGGACAAACTTTCTAAAATGAGTTAAGGGAATCAATGAAAACATAAGGTCTCAATTTCCAATCGCACTAAACCAACTGATAATGGGCAGATGTAATGAAGATGAAGCCAAAGTGGATGAGAGTGGGCCCTAACACCAATATGACTAGTATCGCTATAAAAAGAGGACTATTTGGACACAGACACCCAGGTGAAAAGGCCACGTGAAAGTGGAGGCAGAGACTAGAGCACTGCATCTACAGCAGGGAATGCAAGGACTGCCAGCCACCAGCAGAAGCTGGAAGAGGCAAGGAAGGATTCTCACCTAAAGGCTTCAGAGAAAGCATGGCACTATTAGCATCCTGATTTAGGACTTCTAGACGCTGGAATTCTAAGAGAATAAATTTCTGTTGTTTGAAAACACCCAATATTTGGCACTTTGTTACAGCAGCCCCAGCAAACTAATATAGACCCTTGCCTGTAGACAATCCCACTGAGAATTCAGTGAGAAAGTAGAGACGAGTTTAGGCCACCTTCGAAGACACCTGGATATGAAGGAAGGCACTTTGGCACTATCTACTGGTTCTGCCCTCATCTCTTTTCTTACTATCAAGTGAAAGAAGCAAAGACTTGTGTCTTCCATAGTGATTCACAACACACTCTTGCTTCACAGGCTTTGACCTCCTAATGCCTATGCCCTTTACCTCCAGATCATACCAGCCCTTCACACTCTAGCTCCATGCTTCTCATCTAAAAATCTTAAAGCTCAATACCAGTCCTCTGTCTTCAGTCTTTTACCCTAACAGCCATCTCCCTCCAGTAACCACAGGTATTCATTCATTTGTTCAATCGACCCTTAATCATGCCCCAAATGTGTAACTCAAGTATGACTTAGCATTCCAAATTTGTCTCCTCTGAAGTTGACCTCCAAGTGTGAGTTGCTATGTGTTCTTCCAAGGGTTGTGAGCAATGCTGTCCAATATAAATTTCTATAATGATGAAAATGTTCCATTTCTGTGCTGGCCAAAACTGTAGCCACTAGTAAGTCACTAATGTAACTAAAAAACTGAATTTTTAGTTGTATTTAATTCTAACTTTAATTTAAATTTAAATAGTAATATATGGCTCATGGCTACTATAGCAGATAGTTTAGGTCTAGAAGCAATTTTTTAATCAGACACAAAGAGCCTCGAAGACATCATACACACCCACACACACACACACCTCCCAAGGATGAGCATTAATTCAGAGCAGTAAGGAGAAAAAGACACTTCACCTAACTATTCTGTACTTTGCAAGTCCATCTTAGCTCACAATGGAGTTAATAGCCTACATCACTATGCAAATCCGTATTCCTTTAATTCCTCTCCCCCAAACCCCCAAACTCCTTTCAAATTGTACCCCTTTGGGCCACTGAGAATAAAAAATGGGCCCATTACTGAACCTCCCACTCCTTAATGGCTGTTTCTTTAGCTACATAAAGACCCTGCTGGTGACTTGAAATCACCACTTACAAAGGCTTGATTAAGTAAATTCTGAACCAAGGAACCATTCTTCTTCCCAGTCTGGGGGAGAGAGAATTGGAGGCAGGAGACTGGAGACAGTTCTTCCAGTTACTGTTATTCCATTAATAACCCCTCAGGTCTATCCCCAGTTCTGCTAGAACTACCCTCCCCGCAACCCGCCCCAGCAACATAAAGTGCTGGGTTTGAATCTCACCTCTGCCATTTTCCTGGATGTGATTCCAACCTCAATTTCTCACAAGTTTGTGACCTTGCCTAAGTTCTAAGAGCATTTATAAGATGGGGCAAATTCCTAACTATCTGCGCAGAATAAATGGAGTAAGGAATAGGAAAATACCTACTGCACTATCCCTATTTCTATTTTTCTAAGTAGGACTTTCAAAAAATGAAACTTGAATCCTCCTTTTGAACAGATATTAAGAAGTTGGGGAACACAGCCCTTAAAATACATGCAGGGAGCAATAGCCCCACGGTGACTCAGTGAGGACTCTGGCTACATGGTACCAAATACCTAAATATTTGCAACTATCCAAATGGCTAAAGGTTTCCATGTCAGGCCAGATATTGCCAATAAAGGAAGCATGGTCTGGGAAGTACTGTATGGGTGGACTGCTCTGATCATGGTAATGGCAGCACTGCAGTGTGGGGTTGTAGCTACAGACTTCCTGACCCAGGGCAGACAGATCAAAGATTTTTCAGCTTCTGTCTTAACACAGGCAGGCCTCTGGTACTGAAATAAGTACGGGGCTTGTTTCTCTGACTTGAATCATAGCTGCCTAAGTTAGCCGAGAGAGCTTTTTAAGATTTTTCTCATCTCAGGGTGGCTGTCAGTAGAGCCCTGTCTGATCAATAATAAAATAGCTATCCAGCCACTTTGGCTGAGCACAAAATGAAGTTTGATTTTCACAGGGATGCCAATGTGGAGGACGACTCCCAAGGGCACTCTGCTTTGTGCAGATTCAGGGCTAAGATCTGGGCCTGGTGACATCCAAGCTGAGTCCCTTGATGGAGACACACGTGTCTGATACAATGGAAATGCCCATGTTGCCTGCTGGTGATTCCATCCTTCACGTGGTTTGTCAGCTTGCAATGATGGTAGGAGTCTTTTTCCTTTGTGCCTATGTACAGGGCAAAGTTGGACCCTCAGAACAGAGTCCAAGGCTGTGTTCAGTGGCGCCCCTTTGCCATCCCCAGTCACCCTCACCCTCCCTTGCTCCCTACCCCTAACCCAAAGGAATATTAGTGTTAAAAAAAAAATTTTATTTTCAATACATAAAAAAATTAAGTAACATAAATTCCAGACACTTTCTCCTCTTTTAAATGCTTATTAATTTATTCAACGAACATGTATTGAGTTTCCTAAATGCCAGAATCTGTATCAGACCTGAGGATACAAAGAGGGAGACAGACATCAAAACAGGTCTTTGCATCAAGTGTTAAAATAGATGTCTGGCAGTTGAGTGTGGTCTCCGGGGTTAGACAGTGTGAATGCCAGCACTGCAGGGCACCGGTTCCCTGGCTCCCCTCCTGTCTCGCTGGCCATTCTTTTTTGTTATGTTGTGCTTGTTCCTCCTCATCTTCCCCAAGCGGCAGAGAAGGGGCCGCAGGATGCAGGCTTCTCTTTTTTATCTATACTCACCCACCAGGGGATCTCTTGAGGCTTTAGATGTTGTCTTATGCTGTGACTCTCATTTGTTCCTTGAGCCTTGAGAAATTTATTTAAGCCCTGACCTGAGCTCAAAACCCCAGAATAATTTATTCAACTTCCTGTTCGCTATCTCCTCTTGCGAGTCTACAAAAGAGATCTCACACTTAACAACTCCCAAACTGAATCCTGATCTTCCCTAACCCTGATCCCCTGTCTTCCCATCTCAGCAGAGAGCTGCTGCATCCCTCTAATAGCTCAGGCCAACACCCCTGGAGCCATCCTGGACTTGCATCCTCTTCTATACCCCACACGCAATCCATCAGCGAATCCTGTTAGCTTTGCCTTCAAGGCATATCCATCACTGTTGCCCCCCTGGTCTAAAGCTCTGGTCCACTGTCTCTCTCCTGGATAACTGCAGTAACTTCTTAACTGAGCTCTCTGCTGCCAGACTTGTCTGCATACTTTATTCTCAGTAAGACCGAGACCACTTCATTCCTCTGTTCCAATCCCTCCACTGGCTTCCCATCAATCTGATATGATGGCCCAGGGCTCCATCCTCTGCACCTCTCCTCTCTCACCATGTGCCAGCCACAGTGCCCTCCTGCCTCCTCCTTCAACATGCCGTACATGCTCCCACCTTACAGTCTTCTCTTCCCCCAGGTATGAGTTTAGGACTCTCGCCCTCACCTTCTTCTGATCTCTATGAAACGTCAGTGAGGACTTCGTTACTACCATCTAAAATAGTACCCGTCACCTTCCATGTACTCCCTGTAACTTTGACTTGCCTTGTTTAGTTTCTTAGCACCACTCACTTATGACATAGGTGATTTGGGTTTCTTGTTTGTGTATTGTCTTTATCCCCTCACTAGAAACAAGTCCATTAGATCAGGTTCTGTTTTTAACCAAGACTGTATGTAATCCCAGAGCCTAGAGGACTGCAGCCACATAAAAGGAATTCAATAAATGTCTGTTGCATAGATGAACAAATAAAATACCTTTCATTAAAATGGCTGCAATATTTTGGATCATGTGACCCTGGTCACTCCTGATTAAAACTAACAATCCACACTGCTGTGGAGGACTGCTCCTGCCTCTCTGCACTTCCTTCCTCACTGCTCCCCAGACAGCTAACACATGTGGACTAAGACAGTGCCATCCAATAGAAATATCATGAGAGCCATGTGTGTCATTTTAACTTATCTAGTAACCATAGTTTAAAAATCAAAACAGGTGACATTAATTTTAATAATATATTTTACTTTACCCAATGTCTAAAATATCATATAAATAAATAAGCAACATACAAATATTAATCAAGTACTTTACATACTTTTATACTAAGTCCTTACAACCAGGTTTGTACGGCACACTTACAGGCCATCTCACTTTGGACTTGCCATGTTTTCACATGTAGGGCCCAACAGCCACATGTAGCTACTGGCACCCATATCAGACATAAGAGGGACACAATAGTGAATGGTTAACTGTGCCTTCAGAGTCAGCATCAATGTTTATCTTCCTTTCTTCTGCTTTTATTATTCCAACTACAGGCATGCCTCACTTTATTATACTTCACTTGCTTTTCACATATTGTTGTTGTTGGTTTTTTTTTTTTGTTTTGTTTTGTTTTTACAAATTAAAGGTTTGCGGCAACCCCGTGTGGAGCAAGTCTATTGTCACCACTTTCCAACAGCATCTGTTTACTTCATGTCTCTGTGCCACATTTTGGTAATTCTCACAATATTCCAAACTTTTTATTATTATATTTGTAATGGTGATCTGTGATCAAGATCATTGATGTTACTACACAATTGTTTGGGGACGTCCCGAACCATATAAAGTTGCAAACTGAAGTATGCAGGGAAGGTGAACGAACAGGAGGATCCTAGGCTCACTTCATCCCAAAGATACACCTAGATAACACCCACAACAGTGGAAATAACCCACAAAATGACCCAAAGATTGGAAGAACAGACTCTCCACAGCTAAATGTGGAGAAGAGACCACACTGAAGAGGGTAGGAAGGGCAGGGAGGGTGGAGATGCAGTCAAGGAGACAAATGGACCAGCAGGACTGTCTGCAGGAGGGAAGGATACAATGATGATGGAGAGGGGAGAGGAGTGAACCCCACACTGGGTATCCCAGGCACACGGACACACGCTGGGAAGATGAATCCCCACAACATTTGGCTTTGAACACCAGGGGAGCCTAACTTCATGAGTTCTTACCATCAGTGCAGCTTTATAGCTAGGATCTGAGAGAGTCAGAGAACTATAGGAAACGGACACTGAAACAAACAACTCCACCAACATACAGGATGAAGCAAGAGTTGGAAAAAAGCCTGGGGTATAAGGAAAGGAGATTGGTTTACTACCTCAGAGCATCTGATGGAGGGGCAGGATCTTTAGGAGACTGCTCCAGGAACAAAGGAGCTGGTAGGCACCATTTCTCTCCCCCATCCCCTAGTCTAGAAAAATGGACACCTGTGGAAACCAGCTCCATACCAACACTCTCCACCTGATGTGCTAGCAGCAGGCCCCACCCCTGCACTGCTCTGTGGCCACACCTCCTCCACCAGGCCTTCGCAACAGGCGCCCTCACACAGCCTATCTGAACAAATGGCACCACACACTCCACCCCTGTGCTCCCCTGCAGACTTGCCCCCTCTAGCCCTGCTCCAGATTTTTCAAAAGTGGCTTCAGGTGCTCTCCCAAAACAGACTGTGCAAACCATTCTAACACCGTGTGCCCTGTCCCCGTTTTCCCCTACGGACCTGACAACTCCACTATGCCCTTGGCCAAAGGCCATCCAAAGTAGTATCATAAGCCTGGCATTGTCCAAACAGCCCTGATAGAGGCCAACACCATTCCAACGTGACTCCTGCCTTGGGGAGAGTAGTAGATAAACACACACAACAGCCCAACTGTGGCCCCAGGAGTGGGCTGGGGAAGACATCTGGTCTGATGGCAGGGCACACCGACCAATGAAAGCTTCTCAGAAGATGATACAGGTAGAGTGTCCTGCAGTTCAGGGCTACTGCAGCTCTGACAAACACCTGATCTGACTCAGTTCAATGCCAAGACATCTCCATATTGACCTACTAACAACAAAGAGATAAAACCCTGCCCACAACAGTCAAAGAGAGCCATCACAGATGACTGGACTAGAGGAAAAAGGGGCTCAGCCACCACAGTAGGGTACATGTGCAATACACACAGGAGACACACGTGAAGTTCCAGGTTCTAGTGACCAGGGGACATCACACTGCAGGGCTCCATGGAACCTCTTTATCAGGCCACCACTTTCAAAAGCAGGAGAGAGAGATGATTTACCTAATACTTAGAGACAGGTACAGAGAGTTAGACAAAATGAGGATATAGAGGAAAATGTCCCAAAAGAAATAATAGGACAAAATCACAGTTAAGAGATCTAAATGAAATAGACATAAGTAATATGTCCAAGAAAGAATTTAAAGTAATGGTCTAAAAGATATGCACTGGACTTGAGGAAAGAAGGTCAGTGAGACCCTCAACAAACAGAAAACATAAAAAAGAACCAATCGGAGATGAAAAACTCAGTAACTGAAAATAAAAATATACTACAGGGAATAAACAGAAGACTAGAAAAAGCAAAAGAAGAGATCAGCGGTCTGAAGAACAGAGTAACGAAAAACAATCAATCTGAAAAAGAAGGAGAAAAAAAGAATAAAATATGAAAACGGACTTAGGGAACTCGGCAACACTATCAAATGTAGTAACATTCACATTACAGGAATCCCAGAAAGAGGAGAGAAAGGTGGGCAGAATTGTATTCAAAGAAATAATAGCTGAAAACATCCCAAATCTGGGAAAAGAAACAAAAATCCCGAATGGGGAGGCACAGAGAGCCCCCAAGAAAATCAACCCAAAGAGTTCTACACCAAGACACATGGTAATTAAAATGGCAAAAAGTAGTAATAAACAGATAGTTTTAAAAGCAGCAAGAGAAAACAAAGCAGCTACATACAAGGAAAACTCCATAAGGCTATGAGCTGATTTTGGAGCAGAAACTTTGCAGGCCAGAAGGAAGTGGCAGGATATATTCAAAGTGCTGAAAGAAAAAAAAATGCAGCCAAAAATATTCCATCCAGCAAAATTATCTGTTATTCAGAAGAAAAGCAGATATAGTTCCTCATACAAAACTTAAATTCATTACCACTAAACCAGCCCTAAAAGAAATATTAAAAGGAACTCTCTGATTGGAAAGGAAAGACCATACACAGGAGTAAGAAAAGTAGGAAACACGAAAGCAGTGAAATCAAATCTATCTATAAAAATCAGTCAAGGGATTCACAAATGAAAGCATGTAAAGACATTATAAACCTAAACGTGGTTGGGAGAGGATTAAGGAATGGGTTCAAGCTTAAACAAACATCAACTTAATATAGACTGCGACATACATAAGATGTATGTACACAAACCGAATGGTAACCATAAATCAAAAACCAGTAACAGATATGCAAAACTAGAAATTCAAGTATATCACTAAAGAAAGACAGCAAACTCTAAGAGAAGAGAGCAAGAGAAGAAATGAGAAATCAATCACAAGAAAAAATTCAGAAAGAACACAAACACATGGAGACTAAATAAGATGTTACTAAACAATGAATGTGTCAAGCAAGAAATCAGAGAGAAAACATTTTAAATAAATGAAGACAAGTGATTATGAAAACATAACAGTCCAAAACCTTCTGAGTGCAGCAAAAACTGTTCTAAGAAGCAAGTTCATAGCAAAGAGGCCTAACTCAAGAAGCAAGCAAAAAAAAAAATCTCAAATAATCTAACCTTACACCTAAAGGAGCTATGAAAAGAATAAACAAAATCTGAATCCAGTAAAAGGTAGGGAAAAATGAAGATAAGACCAAAAATAAATGAATTAGAAACAAAAGAACAGATCATGAAATCAGGAGCTGGTTTCCTGAAAAGATCAACAAAATTGGTAAAACTTGACCCAAACTCAGAGAAAGAGAGGGAGGGAGAAAGGAAGGGAGGGAGAGAGGGAGGGAAAGAGAATGGAGATTCATATAAACAAAATCAGAAATGAAAGAAATAACAACCAACATCACAGAAATACAAAGGGTCATAAGAGAATATTATGAAAAAATAGAGGTCAACAAATTGGACAACCTAGAAGAAATGGATAAATTCCTATAAACATATAATCACCCAAAACTGAATAAGGAAGAAATAAAAAATTTGAACAAACCACTCACCAGCAATGAAATTTAATCAGTAATCAAAAACTCCAACAGAGATGCCTGGATGGCTCAGTTAGTTAAGCAACTGACTTTTGATCTTGGCTCAGGTCACGATCTCATAGTTCATGGGATTGAGCCCCAGATTGGGCTCTGTGCTGACAATGCAGAGCCTGCTTAGGATTCTCTCTCCCCTTCCCTGCTCTCTCTCTCACACACACACACACACACACACACACACACATTCTCTATCTCTCTCTCTCGCCACCCCCTACCCAAATAAGTAAACTTCAAACAAATAACAAAAGTCAAGGACCAGATGGCTTCACAAGTGAATTCTAACATAAAGAAGAGTTAATATTTATTCTTCTCAAACTATGCAAAAAAAAAATAGAAGGAAACTTCCAAATTCATTCTCAAGTGTCCATCAATAGATGAATGGATAAAGAAGATGTGTTGTATATTTTTTATATATATATATATATATATATATATATATATATATGTATATATATATATAAAGAAGATGTGTTGTATATTTTATATATATACATAAAGAAGATGTGTTGTGTGTGTGCGTGTGTATATACACATATATATACATATATATATACACACGCACACACATACAGACATACAGTGGAATATTACTCAGCCCTCAAGAAGAATGAAATCTTGCCATTTGCAACAACATGGATGGAGCTAGAGGATATAATGCTAAGTGAAATAATTCAGAGAAAGACCAACAGTGTAAGATTTCACTCATATGTGGAATTTAAGAAACAAATGAACAGAGGAAGAAAAAGATAAACCAAAAAACAGACCCTTAACTCTAGAGAACTGATGGTTACCAGAGGGAAGGGGGGTGGGCGAACTAGGTGAAGGGGATTAAGAGCACACTTATGATGAGCACTAAGTCCTGTACAGAATTTTGGAACCACTATATTGTACACCTGAAACTAATATAACACTGGAATTAAAATGAAAAATAAATCTCCCCACTTAACAGATAAATGCTCTGTGTGTTCTGACCGCTCCACCAAACACCCATTTCCCCATCCCCCTCCCTCTTCTCAAGGCTCCCTATTCCTTGATACACAATATTGAAATTAGGCCAATTAATAACCCCTATGATGGCTTCTAAGAGTTCAAGTGAAAGTAACTGTCACATGTCCACACTTTAAATCAAAAGTAGAAATGATTAAGCTTAGAGAGGAGGACTGTGGAAAGCTGGGATAGGCTGAAAACTAGCTCTCTCACACCAAATAGTTAACCAACTTTGAATACAGAAGAAAAGTTCTTGAAGTAACTGGAAAGTGCTATTCGAGTGAGCACCCAAATGATAAGAAAACAAAATAGTCTTATTGCTAATATGAAGTTCAGCGGTGTGGATAGAAAACTGAATCAACCACATTTCCATAAACCAAAGCCTAAACACGAAGAGGGCCCTAACTCTGTGAAAGCCTAGGGTGATGAGGAAGCTGTTGAAGACAAGTTTGAAGCTAGCAGATGTTGGTTCATGAAGTTTAAGGAAAGAAGCTGTCTCTATAATATACAGGTGCAAAGTGAAGCAGCACATGCTGACGTAGAAGTTACACCAAGTTATACAGAAAATGTACCTGAGATAATTTAATGCAGGCACCTATGCTAAACGACAAATTTTCAGTGTAGATGAAAGACTCTTCTATTGGAAGATGTTATCTCGGACTTGCATAGCTAGAAAGAACAAGTCTAGCACTAATTTCAATGCTTCCAAGGATAGGATGACTCTGTTGTTAAGGGCTAATGTGGCTGGTGACTTTAAGTTGACACCAATGCTCATTTACCATTCCAAAAATCCCAGGGTTCTTAAGAATCAGAATTATGCTAAATCTACTCTGCCTTTGCTCTATAAATGGAACAGCAAACCCTGGATGACGGCACATCAATTTACTGAATGTTTTTAAAAGCCTACTGTTGAGACTTACTACTCAAAAAGAATTCCTTTGAAAATATCACTGCTCATTAACAAACGGACACCCGGTCATCCAAGAGCTCTGACAGAGATGGACAGTGAGATTAATGTCATTTTCAAGCCTGCTGACCTAACATTCATCTTGCAGCCCACGAATCAAGGAGAAATTCCAACTTATTATTTAAGAATTACATTTTGTAAGGCTATAGCTGCCACAGACAGTGATTCTTCTAATGGATCTGGGAAAAGTATATTGAAGACCTTTTGGAAAGGATTTACCATTCTAGACGCCATTAAGAGTATTTGTGATTCATGGGAAAATGTCAAAATACCAACTTTAACAGGAGTTCGGAAAAAATTGATTCCAACCCTCATGGATAACTTTGAGGGGTTCAAGACTTCAGTGGGGCAAGTATCTGCAAATGTGGTAGAAACAGGAAAAACAGAATCAGAAGGGGAGCCTGAAGATGTGACTGAATTGCTACAATCTCATGAGAGAAGTTGAACAGATGAGGCGTTGCTTCTTGTGGAGGAGCAAAGAAGGCAGTCTCTTGAGAGGGCATCTACTCCTGGTGAAGATGCAGTGAAAACAGTTGAAATGACAACAAAGAATTGAGAATATTGCATAAACTTAGTTGATAAAGTGACAGTAGGGTTTGAGAGGATTGACTCCAATTTTGAATGAAGTTCTAAGGAGGGTAAAATGCTATCAAACAGCATCACATGCTACTGAGAAATCGTTTGTGAAAGGAAGATTGAATTAATGCAGCAAACTTCATTACTGTCTTATTTTAAGAAATTTCCACAGTCTTCCTAGCCCTGAGCAACCTCCACCCTGATCAGCAGGCAGCAGCAGTGAGAAAAGGCCTTCCACCAGCCAAAAGATTATGTATGACCTACCAAAGGCTCAGGTGATGCCTAGCATTTTTTAGCAAGAGAGTACTTTTTAATTAAGGTATGTACATTTTTTTTTTAGAAATAATAATAATAAAGTTAAACATAACTTTTATATGCACTGGGAAGTACTCATTTTATTGCAGTGGTCTGGAACTGAACCTGCAATATCTATGTCTGAGAGGTCTCTGTAGTTGATTCAGTGAGCGGGTCTGGCCTTTCATCCTACTAGATGTTTCCTATCTGGCAGGTTCATCTCACAGAATCAGGTCTAGCCTCCCTCCTCCACCTGAGACTAGAAGGATAGACTGGGGTGGGGGAGTAGGGAGTAGAAAGTTGGACGTTTCATTAAATTCTTCCAGCTGAAGCCACATTTTCCATGGCAATTTTTTTTACCATTGTGTGGTAGATGAAGTGATGCTTAATAAAAACTGGGCTTTGTTTTCCACTGGGCTCTTTTTCCTTCTACTAGATCCTCTCAGCAGGAAACCCCTGAGTGTAGAAGCAATGGATGTGTTGAATTCAGGCACTAAAACCCCATCTGCAAGCCCAAACAGATTTCTGACTTATAACGCACATGATTTGGCAGGAAAATAAAGTCCAAAGAAGGATCCATCCTATGTGCTGATTCAGGTGGCCCAAGGGGATCCTTTGAGACAGGCTATAGGGAAGGCAGAAGCAGAGAAACCTCACCCAGAAAGCAGAAAGCAGGATCCGAGGGGTTTGAAGTTATGAGTGAAGAGCAGCACTAAGAGGGGCAGAAGCTGAGTAGACAGGAGGAGCTGAGCAGAGGGGAAGGCCATCATAAGCTTTGAAGGAATAAGCAGTGAAAAGGAAAGCAGAAGCTGAACCACAACAAAGAGTGACCGGAGTGGCTGCTATTTCTGGACAACATTCCCCGTCTGTAGGATGACCCCCTGTGCCATTTTCTGTGCTTCCTCACTTGCAATACCTCACTACCAGCTGGGGCACCCTAAGTATATCATACCTTTATCATTTACCACCCAGACACGCTTACTCCTGTTACCCACAGACTTGTGTCTGGTTCCTGTATTCTTTGACTTCATTCTAGCCCCAACCATTTCAGCTATTGAGGAAAATAGCCTTCCAGATACTCACTGTCTTCAAAAATATCTGGACATGCCTAAATGCTAGAGGTGGACACACTTTCAGGCTGGGAAGCCCTTCCAAACACTGGCAGGTACAGGGATGAGCATGAGCAGTGGAAAACCCAGGTATGGCCTGACGAGATGGCTCCACACCACCTTCCTAATGAACCAGCAGGGCCCTGTGCCTGACCTCTCAGGCTCCACGACCAGCTAGTGCCCTTTATAGTCCATTAACCAGCAAGAGTTGGCTCCTCAGAGAGATCTGGCTCTCTGCGAACCTCATTGTGGAACACTCATTAAGTATTTGTTCCTTCAAGTTCTGTGCTAGGTGCTATCACGGGGTTGTGTTGATGTGGTGCTTTGCCCTCTAAGAGCTTGAAATCTTATTTTGAAGAGAAAATAAGAACATTTTACCTGGGAAAAAGGAGATACTATCATTCCCTATGATTTAGACTTTGGTCTTGGAGAGCCTTTGTTGTTTCTATTTTCTTCCTAACACCATAATTCTACTATTGGAGTACACTCTAGACTGCCAACACTTTCCTTGTGGATCATCTGTGCTAAGCCATTATTTAAAGTTCTGCTATTATCACCTACTTTACTTAATTCCTTTGTTTAATATCCATGCCATATTAGCAACATGATTTTATTTTTTTTAATGTTTATTTCTTTTTGAGAGAAAGAGAGAGAGACAGAGACAAAGACAGAGCATGAGTAGGGTAGAGGCAGAGAGAGAGGAAGACACAGAATCTGAAGCAGGCTCCAGGCTCTGAGCTGTCAGCACAAAGCCCAACACGGGGCTCAAACTCACAAACGCGAGATCATGACCTGAGCCCAAGTCAGACACTTAACTGTCTAAGCCACCCAGGTGCCCCTCAACATGTTTAATTTTATTCCCAAATGCAGTCTGCAATCCAGCAATGGCTGGAGAAAAAGAAAACAAACACCTAAATGCCTTTAAAGAATTTTTCAGCTACTTCTCCAACACCTGCCTCCCTCTTCTACCTCTTTTTTTGTCACCTCCACCCCAAAACTCTGGCCAAGAGGGAAAAAAGAAAGATGGCAACAAGAAGGCAGCCCTTTTCTGGCTCACAAGATGGCTAACGTGAGAGAGCCACGCCATCTGTTCTCATGCCAGAGGAAGAGCTGAGCAGTGATGGTGGAAATATGCCAAGAAAGGGAATCTAGATGTTTGGCCACTACAAGTTGAGGACTCACCAAGTCTTATTTTGTTTTTTAAATATTTTTCAAATGTTAATGCAAAATAAAAATAATGAAAAGCCAAAAGTACTTTTAAGATTCTAGTTTGGGTTTTCCTGTTTGAGTTTCTACCTCCACCCCACATCACTATCATTAATGAAGGGATGTAGTATCTCTAAAATGGTGCTGCCTTTTGCTACAGCAAGGCAAGAATAAGATATAGGGAATCTCTTAGTCACTCCAAGAGCATTGTACAAGTCTTTTTAAAAATCTATACCCAATTAATGCTAATGTTTTTGTGAAAAAAAAATTATCCACCTCTTAGTTCTTTTATGGACAAAAGAGTGACAGGAATTCTGAAATCAGCAAACAATAGCCATGCTGCTACACTCAATCTGGTGGCCAACACAATAATCATGATAATAATAATGGCTGTGTCTATTAGGAATTGTGATCAGCTGCTCAAAACAGAGACCAGACCATGGAGGCTTGACAAACAAGAGTTTGCTCATGTAAAAGAAATGTGGAAGCTAGTAACGTGCCTCCCTCCTCACCAAAGACCAAAATCTTTTTATCTTTCTGCACCACCTTTGTTACATGGCTTCCCATTCTCAGGATCCCAAGATCCTTACTGGAGTTCCAACCTTATGTCTATTCTCTTGAGGCAGAAGGAAGGGGGAAGGGGCAAAAAAAACCCACACCTGCCAGGTGTATATCCCATCCCTAAGGAGCTGTTACAAATGTACTGCTTTGTTTCTCCCCCCTGCATCCATCCGCCAAATTATACTCATCCCATCTTCCTTATACAGGGGCTGAAATTTCTAGTATATTCATCTTAAACAGAAAGTTCCCTGTAGAGATCAAGGTTGCCTTTGTTGTTTTTGGCTGTCCAGCATCCAACCTCCTTCTTGTGGAGGACCCTCCTCATTATGTGTCATCTGATCAGGAGCAGGCCCCTGCTTCCCACTACAAAACTTAAAGGGACAACATCCTACTCCCCCTGCTTTCTGGCAGCTGTGAGAAGATGGGACCTGCCCAGTAAGTCATGATATTCAGACACTACTCTAGCTTCAGTCCTAGAGAAATGACATGAAAAAGGAATCACAAGACTTGTGTTGACAAAGCGGCAGCACCTAGCAGTAGAGTCCAGTGGTGGTAGAAAAGTGTCCAGCAAGCAAGAGTGGAAGTGTTCTAGTCAGAGCACTTCTAAAATGTAGCTGTTGAACTTACTACTTCTTGGTCCTCTAACGCTCCTCACTGCCTATTTTCCATTCCAGATTCTCTAGTCCCTTGGCAGTTCTGGGCTCCCTTTGTCTTTTCAAAATGCCCCTTTTTGCTTTGGATAGCCAGAGCTGATTTCAGTTACATTCTAACCATATATTAAGGAAATATAAATTACTATTCTAGCCTATGCTCTTTGGTTACCAGAAACAGAAGCCCACGCTATACATCTCAGGTATAGATATAAGACCCAAACTCACAGACACAAGGACTGAAACCATGTAGGAGATGATACTGGGAAATTTCTGGGAAGAAAAGGTAACCCTCTAAGGCCACAAAGATTCTCATCTCTTTCAGTCTCTGGATAAATTTTTTTCTCATCTCTGCTTTACTGGTCAGCTTCCTTTGATTACTTAGTTTCTTCACCTCCATAACTTTTACTTCCTCTTCATGGGCTCTTACATGGAATCTATCTGACCTTTCTGCAGACATGGTATTATCAAAACATTTCGATTTCAAGCTCCATATCTCTTAATTAAAAATCCTGACAAAGGAAATGATAAGTGACTACATCAAGGATACACCCCAGTTAAAACAGCTATAATAAAGGATGAGGCTCATGACTGGGCACATGCCTTCAGTGGGGATGCCCAGGTTAGAGATCTATGGGAAGGGCAGGCAGTAGAGCCTTTCTAATACAGGGATGTGATGTGAAGTTGTGATATGAAGTGATATGGAGGCATAGATATGGCACAATTTTTATACAGACCTGAGATGTTCAATCAATTATATAGTTTGAGTACCTATCATGTGCAAGGTAAAGGGCTAATTGCTGAGGAAATTATAAAGATGATAATGTGTGTCTTCCTGCAAGGACTTTACAACACACCTATACATGTTAAGTGATGAGTTAACATATGCCTGATAGAAGGATTCAAAAGAAGGAAAGGTCATGTTGAACTACAGTGATCAAAAAACTTGTACATGAAGAGGGATTTTGTTATCTTGAGAGGAAATAAGAGGTAGAGTGATATTAAAAGTCAGAATCCCAAATAGATACTAGGAGTGGGACAGAGGCATCTGAATCAAAGGTGAACACTGAATGTGCTGAGACAAAATTTGAAGAAGTGAGATCAATAAAATAAAGATCATCCATTTTAAGAAGTTTACTTGGTGCAATCATAGTGCTAGAGGGACTTGTAGGTTTATCAATGTCAACAAGGGGAAAAGGGAAGAATATGTGCATTTAAACGTGGGTAGTGGAGATGGAAGACTTAGATTCTGATAATGGCTAACTACATCATTAGAACAAATATGGTACTGAAAATCTGGACAGTATATAAGGACATCTGCTTGAAACATCAGAATGCTACCAAAATAGGGGGAAATTACTGCTCCATGACTGGGGAATAATGATACCCCTGGAAGTGAGCCTGGCATTTAGGGCTGCTTTTCCCATGGGGATGTTTGCTAATTCCAGAAGAGGTGACCTAGAAACTGATGAATGCCTCCAACGGTCTTCTGGGGCAAAGATGAGAGACAGAACAGTAGTCCAGAAACTGACAGAGGAAAAAACCTAATGAATTGTCTTGGGTTGGGACTCAGAAGTATACAGGCCATCTTAGGTCATGTGGTTCAATGTCAAGTAATTATAAACCCTTAGATCCAATTAAAGTGATCTCAAATTATTACTATCCCCAAGAATCTAGCAAAAACAAATAGAAATCTTCTGTGAAAGTAAGTAATATCTTGAACCTCAAAGAAGTCCTACAAACAATTTTGCAAATACCATATCTAGAACACAATCAAAAATAACCAGGCACAAGAAGAATATAAATATGTGGCAACATGAGCAAGAATACCAAACAATAAAATCAGGCCCACATGGGCTCCAGACATTAGTTGTATCACACTTAACCTTAAAAACACTTTGTTTCCCATATTCAAGAATATAAAAAAGATGACTGAAAATACTGGCAAAGAACTAGAAACTTTAACATGGAATTTATGAAAGTAAATACTATAATAATTGAATGTTAAAAACCCAATGGGTGGGTTAAACAGCATATTAGCAAAGATAATAGATAATTAATGAAGAAAATTTACACAAAGACATAGAGACAAAGGGTTTAAAGAGTACAAAAGAGAGAATAAGAGATACAGAGAATGAGAAAGCCTAATATGAATTTAAAGTCCTAAAGAAGAAATAGAAAATAGGATATAAGCAATAGCTGATAAGATAATAACTGAGAATTTTCCCAAACTAATAAAAGACATCAAATCATGAATTTAAAATTCACATTAAGGATAAATGAAAAGATTCTTAAAAGCAGGCATTCCGTTATCAAACTGCTAAAAACTAAACACACACGAAAGAATCTTAATACCAGCCAGAGAAAATACCAGGTTGCTCCCAAAGGACCTATTACTCTCAACATCTAAAGAATATATACAAATCTGGGCGTGCCTGGCTGGCTCCGATGGAAGAGCACGTGACTCCTGATCTCAGGGTCATGAGTTTGAGCCCCATGTTTGGTGTAGAGATTATTTAAATAAATAAAAACCTAAAAAATAAATAAAAGTTTATTGCACTGCATGTAAGAATATCTACAAATCAATCACAATTTTAAAAGCAAAAACTCAAAAAAGTACAAAAAGTTTGCACAGGCAATTTACAAAAGAGGATCTTCAAATGACCATAAATTTATAAAACATGCTCAACTTTACTAATAATCAAGAAAATGTAAATTGATACACACAAAGAAGGACATTATGTAATGATAGAGGGATCAATTTAACAAGAGAATGCAACAGTTGTAAATATCTATGCACCAAAACAGAGGAGAACTTAAATATATAAATCAAATACTAACACACACAAAGGTAGAAATTGACAGTAATACAATAATAGTAGGGGACTTTAAAACATCAATGGAGAGCTCTTACCAAAAAAAAAAAATCAGTAAGGAAACAGTGGCCTTAAACAACACGTGAGACCATATACACTTAATAGCTGTATACAGAACATCCACTCAACAACAGAATACACTTTCAAGTGCTCAGGGAACATTCTTCAGGATAGATCACATATCTATCCTGACCAAGTGGGATTTATTCCAGGGATGCGCGGATGGCTTGATACCCATAAGAACAAGTCTCAATAAATTTAAGAAGAGTGAATTCATGTTAAGTATCTTTTCTAACCACAATTCAATCAATTACAAGGAAAAAGCAATTCCCTAGAAAACAATTCCCTTGTAAAAAAAAATCCAACTTCCGTAGAAATCAATTACAAGGGAAAAAATGGAAAAAATGTCAACACATGGAGACTAAGAGTTGGTTGTTTGAAAAGATAAACCAAATTGATAAATCTTTAGTCAGACTCATCAAGAACAAAAGAGAGAACACCTAAAAAAATAATATCAGAAAAAAGAAGTTACAACCAACACCAGAGAAATGCAAAGTCTTGTAAGATGACATTATAAGAATTACAATAGTATAATTATATGCCAAAAAATTTGACAACCTAGAAGAAATGGATAAATTTCTAGAAATAATCTTCCAAAGTCTGAATCGAGAAGAAAAAAAAAAAAAAAAACAGCTGAACAGACCAATTATAAATCATAAAATCTGTAATGAAAAAATTTCCCCCAAAAAAGTCCAGGGACAGATGGATCCATAGGTGAATTCTACATTTAATTAAGAGTTAAAGCCTATACTTGTCAAATTATTCAAAAAACTGAAGAGGAAGAAACTTGCATATTTATTCTATGAGGCCAGCATTACCCTGATACCAAAACCAGGCACTACAAAATAATTAAATTACAGCCCAGTATCTCTGATGAACTTAGACAAAAAATCCTCAACAAAATATTAGCAAACCAAATTTAACAATACATTAAAAGGATCAAATACCATGATCAAGTGGGATTTATTCCAGGGATCCAAGGATGGCTCAATACTCACAAATCGGGGTGCCAAGGTAGCTCAGTTGGCTGAGCATTTAACTCTTGATTTCGTCTCTGGGCATGATCTGACAGTCATGAGACTGAGCCCGATTTGGGCTCTGCACTGACAGTGTGGAGCCTGCTTGATAATCTCTCTCTTCCTCTCACTCTGCCCCTTCCCTGCCTTCACACTCTATATCAAAATAAAATAAACATTAAAAAAAAATTTTAAATCCACAAATCGGAGGGAGGAAAACAAAACATAAGAGACTCTCAAAGACTAAGAACAAACTGAGGGGTGAGGCAGGTGTGGGAGTGGGGAGAGGGGATGACTGGCACAGAGGAGGGCACTTGTTGGGATGTGCACTGGATGTTGTATGGAAACCAATTTGACAATAAATTATTTTTAAAAATCCACAAATCAACAAGAAACACCAAATTAACAAAATAAGCATAAAAATCATATGATCATTTCAAAAGATGGAGAAAAAACATCCATTCGTTATTAAAAAAAAACTTATTAAAGGAGATGTAGAGGGAACATACCTCATAAAGGTCACATATGAAAAACCCTCAAAAACAGTATATTCAATGGGGAAAAGCTCAGTGTTTTCACTAAGATCAGAAACAAGGATACCTACTCTCAACACTTTTATTCAACATGATACTGAAAGTCCTAGCCACAGAAATCAGACTAGAAATAAAAGGCACCCAAATTAGAAATGAATATGTAAATCTGTCACTATTTGCAGATGACATGATACTACACATAAAAAAACCCTAAAGATCTCACCAAAAAATTATTAGAACTGATAAATTCTGTAAAGTTGCAGAATACAAAAATATACAAAAATCTATTAAGTTTCTACACCCTAATAACCAACTACCAGAAAGAGAAATTAAGAAAACAATTCAATTCACAAGGACATGAAAATAACAAAGTACCTAAGAATAAATGTAACCAAGAAGATCAAAGACCTGTACTCTGAAAATGTGAAGACATTGATGAAAGAAATTAAAGGTAACACAAATAGAAAGATGTACTGTGCTCAGAGACAAGAATTAATATTGTTAAAATGTCCACACTACCCAAAGTAATCTGCAGATTCAGTGCAATCCCTACCACCATTTTTCACAGCTCTATAGCAAATAATGCTTTTTGTAAAGTTTATTTATTTTTTGAAAATGAGAGAGAGCACACGTGCATGCATTTAAGTGGGGAACAAGCAGAGAGAGAGGGAGAGAGAGAATCCCAAGCAGGCTCCACACTGTCAGCACAGAGCTCAATGTGGGGCTCAAACTCACAAACTGTGAGATCATGACCTGAGCCAAAATCAAGAGTTGGACACTTAACTAACTGAGCCACCCAAGCGCCCCTAGGGTAAACAATCCTAAAAGTTGTACAAAACCACGAATGACCCAAAATAGCCCAAGCAATTCTGAAAAAGAAGGACAAAGCTGGAAGTATCAAATTCCCTGACTTTAAGATATGCTACAAGGTACAATAATCAAAACGATATGGTACTGGTACAAAAACACACACATAGATCAAAAAGAACAGAGTGTCAGAGAGAAACTCACATTTATATGGCCAATTAATATAAAACGAAGGAAGCAAGAACATTGGAAGAGGAAAAAACAATCTTCAATAAATAGAGGTAGGAAAACTGGATAGATACATGCAAACAAATGAAACTGGATCACTTTTTTACACCGTACACAAAAATATACTCGAAATGGATTAAAGACCTAAATGTGAGACCTAAAACCATAAAACTCCTAAAAGAAAACATAGGCAATAAACCCTGGACAAGTATTCGTTTGTTTGTTTGTTTGTTTGTTTGTTCAATCTCTCTCCTCGAGCAAGGGCAACAAAGAAAACATTAAAAAAGATGAGACTACATCAAACTGAAGAGCTTTTGCATGGCAAAGAGAAATATTAACAAAACAAAAAAGCAACCTATTGAATGGGAGGAGATATTTGCAAATGATATATCCAATAAGGGGTTAATACTCAAAACATACAAAGAATTCATTTAATTCAATTACAAAGAAACAATCAATTTAAAAATGGACAGACGATCTGCACATACCTTTTCTCAAAGAACACATGCAGATGGTCAATGGGCACATGAAAATATGTTCAACATCACTAATCATCAGGGAAATGCAAATCAAAGCCACAATGAGGTTATCACCTCACAATAGAACAGCTATTAACAAAAAAAAAACAAGAAATAACAAGTTTTGGCAAGAATGTGGAGAAAAGGGTACCCTCATGCACTGTTGGTGGAAATGTAAATTAGTATAGACACTATGCAATACAGTATGGAGGTACTTCAAAAAGTTAAAAATAGGGGCGCCTGGGTGGCCCAATTGGTTAAAGCATCTGACTCTTGGTTCGGCTCAGGTCACGATCTCATGGTTAGTAGGATCCTGCCCCACATCAGGCTTCACGCTGACAATGGGAGGCCTGCTTGAGAGTCTCACTCTCCTCTCTCTCTCTGCCCCTCCCCTGCTCAAGCACACATTCTTTCTCAAAATAAATAAAATTAAAAAAATTAACAACAAAACTACCATGCAATCTAGCAATTCCACTCTTGGGTATTCATCCAAAGAAAATGAAAACAATAATTAAAAAACATAAATGGAAACTGTATGTTCACTGCAGCATTATTTACAGTAGCCAAGATATGGAAGCAACCCAAGTGTCCACCAATCAATGAATGGATAAAGAAGATCTCACATATACATACAATGGAATATTACTTAGTCATAAAAACAAATACATAGTAGGAAGCCAAGAGGACCAAAGCTAAAGCACTAGAGAAACACTGGTGAAGGTCGCAGGGCTGAGATGCAGGCCCATTAAGACTGAGGTTTTTTCATAAGATTATAGAATGACCCTCTTCCCCACAGGTTACCTTCATGCCAACAGAACCCCAATACGGTAACAGTGGATTAAAGCTCTAAGACCTATAAGACGCAAACTCTGAGGAGGAATACTTTGGAAAGTCTGAAATCAGGAGGAGACAGAAACAAAGACACTAGAAAAATCTGAAGCCTCTGGCATCTAAAGCTACATCAAACAGTGAGTGAAGTCCAACTCCTAACTAGATTCGTACAAATCTTCATACTAAAACCCTATTTACCTCTGATCCTACTTCCAAATACAACATGGCCACTTTCAACAAAAGATTACAAGGCATATCAAAGGCAAGAAAAATCTCAGTCTAAAGAGAAAAAGGTATCAAATATGACCAAAAACAACAACAAAACCTAGGCATATCATGTTCAAACTACAAAAATCAAACAGAAAATAATCTTCAAAAATGCCAGGAGCAAAGAACAAACTTTATCAAGAGAGAGAAAGTGTTGAAAGAAAAAAATCCCACCAATTTATAATCCATATCCAGTGAATTATCTTCCAAAAGCAAAGGGGAAATATTTTCTCAAACAGAAAGTGAGGAATTCATCACCACTAGACCTGTCCTGCAGGAAACCTGAAGAGTTCTTCAGGCATAAGGAAAATATCTTGGCCAGAAACTTGGATTTCTGTAAACAAGGGAAAGGTATCAGAAAAGAAATAAATGAAGACAAAATAAAATCTTGTCTTTTCCTATTCTTAATTGATCTGAAAGGTAACAGTTAATGTATTGGGTGATTATGACCTATGGATAAGTAAGTAAGTAAAATGAATGACAACAGTGTCACAAGAGATGGAAGGGAAGAATTTAAATGCTCTGTTAACAGGTATCTATACTTCACATCAAGTGGTATTGTATTACTTGGAAGTGGACTTGGATTAAAAATGTGTATTTCAAATTCTAGGAAACTCTGAAGAAACTTTTAAAAGAAGTCGAATTGATATGCTAAGAGAGGAGATAAGTGAAATCATGAATCTATAAAATGCTCAATTAAAACCAGAGAAAGCAGAAATATTGCAGGCTGCGGGTGAGATAATAAAGAATAAATACAACAAAAAGAAAACAGTTACACACATGGTAGAATGAAATCTAACTATATCATAATCACTTCACATTGGAATGACCAAAAGATATCAATTAAAACAGACTGTCAGAGTCTTTTTTTAAAAAAAAGGAAGACCCAACTATCATTTGTCATGAAGAAACCTATTTTAAATATAAAAACTCAGATAAAAGTAAAGGAGTGGGGAAAAAATATACCATGCCAATGCTAGTTAAAAGAAAGCTGGATTAGCTTTACTGATTTCAGACAAAGCAGGTTTCAGAATAAGGAAGTTTCCAAGGATAAAGAGGGGCACTACATAGTGATAAAAGGGGTGAATTCTCTAAGACACACCAATCCTAAACATTCATGCAGCTAACAAAAGAATGGCAAAATACATGAGGCAAAAATTGATAGAACTAAAAAGAGAACTAGACAAAGTTCCTAATATAGTTGGAGGCATCACACTCCTCAGTAATTGATAGATCAAGCACGCAGAAAATCAGTAAAGATATAGACAAGCTAAACCGCAGTATCCATCAACTGGATCTAAGTGGCACTTATAGAATATATGCTATTTTATACATTATACGGTATTACATATTCTACACATTATAGAACACCATCTGAGAGGACAACACCCAGATCACCAAGATATACCACGTTTGTGCCATAAAACACTCCTTAACAAACTTAAAATAGACATCATACAAAGTATGTTCTCAGATCACAGTGGAATTACACTAGACATCAATCACAGAAAGATAACTGAAAAATCTCCAAATATTTGGAAATTAACTAATATACTTCGAAAATAACCTACATGTCATAGAAGATGCCTCATATAAATTCAAATTATTTTGAACTACATAAAATGAAAATACAAAGTATACAGGATGCAGCAGAAATAGTGTCTAGAGGAAAATTTTAACATTAAATACACATGTTAAAAAGGAGGAAAGATCTTAAACAAATAGCCTACACTTCCACCTTAGGAAACAAGAAAAAAAGAACAAATGGAGCCTAAAGCAAGCAGAAGAATAGAAATTATAAAATCTAGAGTATAAATCAATAAAATTGAAAACGGGAAAGTAAATTAGAAAAAAAATGTAGTTCTTTGAAAAGATTAAAAAATCAATAAGCCTCCAGTCAGGTTACAAGATGGGGGGAAAGAGTGCACCAATTGCCAGTATCAGAAATGAGAGCTATCTCTGATGTCACTAAGGATAATTCTATGCCCATAGATTTAATAACTTGAATGAAATGCACCAATCCCTTAAAAGACCCAAACTACCAAACTCATACAAGAACAGATAAGCTAAACAGATCTGTATCTATTAAAGAAAGTGAGTCACTATTTAATAACATTACAGAAAGAATTAAAAAGCACCAGGCCCAGTTTGTTTCACTGATGAATTCCACCAGACATTTAACAAAGAGCGACACCTGGTTGGCTCAATCAGTTAAGTGTCTGACTTCAGCTCAGTTCATGATCTCATGATTTGTGGGTTGCAGCCCACATGGAACTCTGCGCTGAAAACTTAGAGCCCGGAGCCTGCTTTGGATTCTTTGTCTCCCTCTCTCTCTGCCCCTCCCCCACTCAGGCTCTGTCTCTCAAAAATGAATAAATGTTTAAAAAAAAAATTATTTAAATTAATTAAATTAAAAAAGAATTAACACCAATTCTCCACTATTTTTTCCAGCAAACAGAAGCAAAGGGTTTATGAGATCAACATTACTCTAACACTAAAACCAGTTTAAAGGCATCCAAAGAAAATTATAGGCCAATGTCTCTAATTAACGATGATGCAAAAAATTACAGTGACAAATTGAATCCAACAGTGTATAACGAGTGGTTCAACATTTAAAAATCTATATGTAATTCACCACTGTATCAACGGGCTGAAGAAGAAAACTCGTAGGATTACATCAACTGATGCAAAGCATTTGATAAAATCCAACACCCGAAAAATGAAAAATTTCTTAGCAAATCTCAATTAAGACAAACTTCTTCATCTTGATACACAACATCTATAAAAACCTGGAGTTACCACCATACTTAATGGTAAAAGATAAAGAAGGCAAAGATGTCCTCTCCTACCCTTTCTGTTCAACCCCAAGTCCTAGCTAATCCAGTGAGAAAAGGAAATATAAGGTATAGGGGATGTGGAAGGATGGAAGGAAGGAAGGAAGGAAGGAAGGAAGGAAGGAAGGAAGGAAGAAAAGAAAATTGTCTTTATTCACAGACATGACTGCGAATGTGGTAAACACCAGAGAATCTTGAAAAAAAAAAAAAAAAAACCCTAGAACTCATATGTGAGTACAGCAAAGTCTCAGAACACAAGCTCAGTATGCAAAACTCACATGCTCTCCTATACACTAGCAATGAACTATTGGAATTTCAAGTTTTTTCAAAAGACTATATCATACCGTGCCAAAAAATGAAGTGCCCAAGTGTAAATCTAACGAAAATGCACAGGATCTGTATGTGGAAAACTACAAAACACTAACGAAATAAATAAAATATTTAAATGAATGGAGAGATTGTATTAAGATTTCAGTTCTTTCCAACTTGATCTACAGATTCACTGCAATCCAATCAAAATCCCAGGAAGCTATTTTGTATATATCAACAAACTATAAAGTTTATGTGATGCCATGAGCCACATGGAGTCCCTGTCAAAATTCATCCATTACAGACTTAACCTCAATGTGACTGTATTCGGACATGGAGCCTTCATGGAACTAATTAAGGTTAAATAAGGCCTTACATAAGAGTAGGTCCAATAGGACTAGTGTCCTTCTAAGAAGAGACAACCGGGAGCTTGCTTTCTCTCTGCCATCTGAGGACGCAGTGTGAAGGCAGCTATCAGCAAAAGAAGAAAAGGGCTCTCACCAGACCCCAACCGTGTTGGCACACTAATCTCACACTGCCAGCCTCCAAAACTGCGAGAAAATAAATTTCTGTTGTTTAAGTCACCAAGTTTATGGTATTTCATTATGGTGGTCCAAGCTAATACATATGGAAAGGCATAATCAAAACAAAAACCTAAAATAACAAACACAATCTTGAGGAAGAACAAAGTTGGAGTTCTCACCCTACCTGATTTTAAGAATTACTGTAAATCTGAAGTACTCAACACAACAGGATATTAATCAAAGAACAGACACCTATCAGCGAACAGAGTCCAGAGATAAACCCACACAAATATAGCCAACAGATTTTTCAAAAAGGTACAAAGGATTTCAACAAGAGAAAAATAGCAAAATATGAATCCACACACAGACCTTACACCTTACCCATAAATTAATTCAAAATGAATCACAGAAAACAGAATACATGAAACTATAAAACATCTAGAAAAAAACACAAATGAAAATCTACACGACACTGGGTTTCATGAGTATTTAGATTACCACACCAGAAGCACAATCTATGAAAGAAAAAAAACTGGTAAGTTGGACTTCTTTAAAATAAAAACTGCCCTCTGAAAGACACTGCTCAGAGGATGAAAAAATATACCACTGACTTAGAAAAATATTTGCAAAACATAACTGATAAATTACTTATACCCAAAATACACAAACAACTCTTCAAACTCAACTATAAGAACCAAATTAAAACTAAAACAAAATCCCAATAACCAAAGCTGGAATAATTTGGGCAGGAAAATAATGTAGCATTGGATTATAACCTAAAGTATAAAATATCCATGAGTCTGCGCTGACATGAATAAATGAGGGAGAAGAGAAATCCCCTGTGCAGAAGAGTCCCGAATAATTTATGTACGTCCTCTGCCATGGAGGAGGTGGAGCCTAACTCCCTGACACGTATGTGTAAGGCTACAAACAGTGCTTTCCTTTCCAAGACTTGAGTATGGAAAGGGGGCAAGGAGTGGGATAGAACTTTCCACAGAAGTAACCTAACAATAACCTCAGTCAAGTAATCAAGGTCAAATTCAACAGTCATCAGGCAGGTGACAGTGTGTACCCTAGATATGACGTGATAAAAACGGCTCTTCACCTCTGTGGTCTTCCTCCCAAAAACATACAATCCCAATCTAATCACGAGTAAAAAACACCAGACAAATCCCATCCGAGGGATGTTCTACAAAATACCTGATCCATCATGAAAAACAAAGAAGCCTGAGCAACTGTCACAGGCAAGAAGAGAAACTAAATGAAATATGGGATCAGAAAAATGAGTAACAGGAAAAGGACTTTAGATAAAACTAAAGAAACCTAAATAAAGTATGGTTTATGGCTAATAATATATTACTATTGGTTCACTGGTGACGAATGTACCATACAGTGTAAGATGTGAATAACAGGAGAATCTGGACGTGAGGTAATATGGGAACTCTCTCTGCTACCTTAGCAACTTTTCTGTAAATCTAAATCTAGTCTAACATAATTTTATTTTTTTAAAAATGTGTTGTGCTTTTTATTTTATTTTCCTCATTTTAAGATCAGGAAACTTGACTATCTGAAAAGTTGAGCGACCCACTCAAGGCCACAGCGTTAGGCAGCTGGCCCTGGAAGCCAGGTATGTTGGGTTCCAGGTTATATGGTTTTCTTTTCCCTTGGGCTACCCAAAGTTCCGTTTTCTTATATAACTATGACAAAAATAAAGGGGTGGTGGCTAATGCATAGGGCTTTGAAGGTTACTAAAAAATTCTCAGTCCCAGGTGGATAACATGGCCCTGTCCTGCCTCCTCTGCGACAGGTAGCCGGTCCTGCAGCTGTGACCCAGCTGTGCTAAGGTGTCCGGACACACACACACACTTGCGGGGAGCCACCTGTGTGGCCTCCACCTTGTGCAGGGGCTGCGACTCACCTCTCTTAGGGGCTGGGCAGACATGGTTGGGTCCTGGGCACCTTCCCCCCGGCGACCCCTCGCGAGGGCCCCCAGAGACTGCCTGCCTGCCTGCCTACACACACACACACACACACACACACACACACACACACACACACACACACCCCTCCCCCCCTGCCGCCTCAGCCTCCTCGAGGTGTGGGGACGCCTGCCTGTATCCCCAGCTGGGCCGGCTCCCTCTTGTCCTCCCCTACCAGCGGGACGCGCACAACAGGCTCTGTTCAAATCCTGTGCAGGCTGATTGCTCGTAATTGTGTCTTCCCTGGATACCTTGTCAGAGCTCTTCTAATTTGCCGACTTTTTTTTTTCTTTAAACTTAAAAAAATGCTCCCTCCTTTGCTAGCTCCCTCTAGGAGGTTTATCCAAGGTGCCTGAATGAAAACGTTTTGAGATTTCATGCTGATGTACCAACTTCCCCATATACCTCCCAGGGCCTTAACGTGACCAGGCCTGAAAGCCGGTCTCCAGGACCATCTGGAGGGCCAGTTGCCCCCGGGGCCGCAGAGTCACCGCTCCAGGGCAGAGGCACACAACGCATTTGTTTGCGATCAGGCTGCCACTGGGCTTTCTTTGAAAAGTTCAAGTGGGTTTGCTGACCCTTTTTTCCACCCCGTGAAATAACCTTCCTTTTCTTGCTGCTGTTGGGGATGCTGGCTATTCCCCACTTGCAGCCTGAAATCTATTCTTCAAGTCCGAGCTCTCCTGTCCCCTTCCCTGAGCAGCCTTCACTACCCTGGCACCTTAATAGCTTCCTGCATCACCGGGCTTATTCCACAGATGGGTATCTAACCCATGGGTCTCTCATGACACCTAATAAGACCACACAGCAGTCTCCTCTAGCTTATTTTCCATGTGCCTATACAAGATCAGAGCCTTAAGTTTGCTCCCAACCAGTTGTGTGTGTGTTTGGACGGGCAGGGGAGGTAGACACAAAACTATAGATGGTTTAGAATGTGGCAGAGGAGGTTCCCAGGACTGACTTCCAGTGTCTTACAGTTTCCCCCAGCCTGCTCTGTCATATTGTGGTGAGGTCTCCTCTTGGTGTCCATACCCACCAATGCCATCCATATTCTATGAAACCACCAGCACCTGGTGTCCTTCCACACTTCTCTGGTCCAGCCTGTTGCCTTCCTCATCAGGCAGGGTCCACAAGGAGGCAGGTCAGGATGGGGAGGGCTGCGGACCAGCACAAGGAGGGCCTGCTCTTCTTCTCCTGTGGCTAAGCATAGATTTGGGACACAGAGGCTTGAAATCATGTGCTGACAGAATGGTGAAGGCCAAAGCTGGAGCCAGGTACATCCAGGAGGGCCAGATAGAGACAGGAGACAAAGTCCAAGAGAAAGGGTAAGCAAGGGTGTGGTGGAGACAGGCAGATTTACCAGGAGGCTATTAAGTAAACACTTTAGGGCCTCCTCACCTGCATGGGCCTCTTCCCACACTCGGCACTTAATTTGGTATTCGAAGTTTGATGTTTTTTCAGAAGGAGGTCTGAAATTTCATAAGCTCCAGGTCCCACAAAACCTGAATCCATTCCAGGTAGAGAACGTAAGAAAAAGGGAGATGCAGAGCAGTGGAGGGGCAGATGGATTAGAAACCAGAAGAATTCCACATGTGGAGTGAGGCTGCCCACAGAGTATACTCATGTAAAAAGCCTGGAGCAGCAGAGATATACCCAGACATATCTAAGAGCTGCTGGGTCAAATGCCCGGGGGCACTATTACTTCTGTGCTCCAGTGACTACCGCATGTGAGGAAAATACCAATAACCCCTTTTTGTGCTGTCCTGTGTGTCAAGGCTGCAATTAAGTCTCCACTATAGGAAATGGAAAAAGGCATCCCATTCTTCACCAAGGTGCCCTTTGCATGTGGAGCTCAACCTAGATTTTAGCCTCCTCTTGCCCCCTCAGCTGAGTCCTGTTACATAATAAACAACCTATGGAACTATACCGGACAAACTAACTGAACCTGACTTACAAAGCAGGTCGAGTTAAGCAGGAATGTCCCACAGATTTCAGTCAACAAACTCTTACAGTTCTTACCCCCCAACTAGCAGAGACCCTCCCCTAGAACTCCGGCAAAAACCCATGTGAGCTAAATGAGAGAAGCATCAGAATAAAGCATAGTGGTGATGAGAGCAGACAGAGAGCAGCTCAAATCCCAGTTCTGCCCTTTACTGCTTGGTTAGCTTTGGGCAAGCTCTTTATCTCACTGAACCTTGGTTTTTCTATCTGTGAAATGAAGCCCATCATGCATTCCTCTGAGAGTTGTGGAAAGGATTACAGAAGAGAATACTGACATACCTAAAGTAGCTGGTCCATTACAAGAACTCGGTCAATGGCAGCTGCAATTGCTGACTGATGGACACCTAAAATTACTCCCACCTCCTGCCTGCAATCAAGCTGTCAAACCGCAATTCTTGCCTCAGGGTGAGTCCCCTGGCCTCAATAGTGCCTCATGCAGATCCCCGCTGGTTTGTTCAGCGGGTCCTCCAAAACTGTGTAAACAAACGGAGATATCTGCAAAACAAATCCTGGCTATGTGTGTGAACATTTATCTCACATGTGAGACCGTTTATTCCTTTATGGAATGAAATGGACTTATCCTTGTGCAGTGTTGAATTAAAGATCGCCCATCAAACTCTCTGATCTCAACTGCCTTCTCCTGAGAGGTAGTCCTCCTGGGCTCCTTCAATCCTTCAGGTTGTCTCCAGTCCAAGGCAAGTCCCCATGGAAAAGAAGAACTATTGTAAGACTTGACAGGTATGCTCTAACGTAAATAAATTTATCAGACTTAGATTCTTTATAGAGTACTACTTTTAATGAAGGAAAAAAGCTGAAGAGCTTGGAAGTTGGTTCTTAAATGTGTAAATATCTAGTAAATACAAATTTTTATAGTAAGCCCTGTTAAAACTGTCAATTATTATTGGCTCTGATGATAATATTAACTGACATTTTTTAATGCTTTCTAGTTTTCCATATGCTAATGACAGGACTAAGCACTTTTACGTGTCTGGACTCATTTAGTCCTCACACTCGCCCTATGAGGTGGACCCTATGATTTTATAGATGAGAAACTCAATCACAGAGAATTCACCTCCCAAGATCATACAGCTGATAACTGTGATGCTGAGATGTGAATCCAACAATTTCAAACCAGAGTCCTTGCTGCTTATTCCTTTACTGTACCACCGCTTACCATGTTTTGTCCAGAAGTCAAAGCTCCTGGCACAGAGGCCTGATTGCCTTCCAAATCAAGGTGGAAAAATATGTCATAATAAGACCTCGTAATTTTCATGCCCCTTGAAAATCATAAGAAACGATGAAAATTAGAAAGAGGGAAGTGACTGTGTAAATACTATGAATGTGTATCTGGAAAACCAAAGAGAACCAACTGAAAAAGTAACCCCAAATAAGATTGAGATAACTGTTTAAAAATTTAATGAAAAAAAAAAAAATCAACAACTTTTCTAGAAACACCAACCAAACAGAAAATAGAATGGAAGCAAAGATACTACTTAAAATTGTAATCCAAAAGAAAATGTAACTAGAAAAAGCTTAAGCAATATGTAATACCTATATGAAGTAATAATAACCATCTAATGGAAAATAAAATATTTAAATAGAACGATATATCTTTTCTTCAAAAGAAAGACTCCTTACAAAGATGTCTATCTTCCCTGCATTAAATCTATAAATTTAATATGATCAATATCAGAAAGAAACAATTGGAAGAGGGTTGGAGGCAGAGTAGGCTCCTCAGATAGACTTTAAAATTTATACCAAAAAGTAAAACACAAAAAAGCCACACAGTATGTATGATAAAGAAGACTATGGGAGAAGTACTAACTCTAGCAGATACCAGACTATATTATAAATAATAATTAAAATAGTCTTGTACTGGCTCAATAATTGATAGTCAGATGAATGGAAGTGACTAGAAAAACCAGAAGTAGACCTAAAATTTGGTTTACGTAGAGACAGGTTTTTAATTCAATGGAGAAAATATGTATTATTCAATAAATAGTTTAAGATAACTGGCTAGGCCATCCAAAAAAGAATGAATCCCTTCCTCATTTCTTCATACCAAAATAAATTTCAGATAGATAAAATATTTAAATGTAAAAACCTAAACCATAAAAGTACTATTCACAAGACAGTTGTTGTTCTTTTACATAATTTATGGGAAGGTCTTTAAGTAAACATTAAACCCAAAACACATTAAAATGTCTTCATTTAGAATAGAAAGAGAGATAGTTTTTCAGACATAAGCTAAAGGAGTTCATGACCATTAAACCAGCCCTGCAAGAAATATTAAAGGGCACTCTGGAAAGGAAAGACCGTAATTCAGAGTATGAAAAGTAAAAAACACGAAAGCAGTAAAAATATTTATTTCTGTAAAAATCAGTCAATGTATTCATAAAATAAAAGGATATATCATATGATATACCTAAAACACGGATGGAGGAATAAATAGTGGGTTTAAACTTAAGTGGCCATCAATTTAATATAGACTGCTACATGCAAAACATGTTATATATAAACCTAATGGTAACCGCATATCGAAAACCAGTAATAGATGTGCAAAGAATAAAGACAGAGGAATCCAAGTATACCACTAAAGAAAACCAACAAACCATGAAAGAGACCAAGAAAGGATCAGAGGGAATCTATAGAAATAACCACAAAACAAGCAACAAAATGGCAATAAATATACATCTATCAATAATTACTCTGAAGGTAAATAGACTAAATGCTCCAATCGAAAGACATCAGGTGACAGAGTGGATTAAAAAAATAAGCCCCGTCTGTATGCTACCTACGAGAGACTCATTTCAGACTGAGACACCTGGAGACTGAAAATAAGGGGATGGAGTACATGGCCATACCACCTTGAAGGCGCCCAGTATCATCTGAAAAAAAGGAAATAGAGAAACATTTCATCCAACAGATGTCAAAAGAAAGTTGGGGTAACAACACTTATATCAGACAAAATATACTTTCAAACCAAGACTGTAACAAAAGACAAAGAAAGACACTAAATAATAATAAAGGAGACAATCCAACATGAAAATATAACAATTGCAACTATTTCTGTACCCAACATGGAACAGCCAGATACATAAGACAGTTAATAACAAACATAAAGGAAATAATCAATAGTAATACAGAAATAACAGGGGACTTTAACACCCCCACTTACAACAATAAATAAATCCATTTATTAAAATATAATAAAATCCATTATAAATAATAAAGTCCCACTTATATCAATGGATATATAATCCAAATAGGAAATAAACAAGGAAAGAGTGGCTTTGAAAGACGCATTGGACCAGACGGATTTCTTGACATATCCAGAGCATTTCATCCTAAAAGAGCAGAACACATTCTTTTCAAGTGCACATGGAAATTAGGACACAAAATAAGTCTCAACGAATTCAAAAAAATTAAAGTCATACCATCCATCTTTTTGAACTATGATGCTATGAAACTAGAAATCAACCACAAGAAAATATCTGGAAAGAACACAAATACTTGAAGGCTAAATAACATGCTACCAAACTATGAATGAATCAACCATGAATTCAAAGAGAAAAATGTAAAAATACATAAAAACAAAAGATTATGAAACCACAACAGTCCAAAACCTTAGGAATGCAGCAAAAGCTGTTCTAAGAAGAAGTTTATACCAATACAAACCTACCTCAAGAAGCAAGAAAAATCTCAAATAAACAACCTAACCTTATATGAAAAGAAGCTATAAAAAGAACAAATGAAATCCAAACCCAGTAAAAGGAAGAATAAAGACTAGAGCAGAAATAAATGATACGGAAACTAAAAAAACAAAACAACAGATCAACGAAACCAGGAACTTATTCCTTTAAAAGATCAACAAAATTGATAAACCTCTAGCAAGACTCATCAAAAAACAAAACAAACAAAAAACAGTAAAGAGGACCCAAATAAAATCACTAATGAAAGAGGAAAAGTAAAAACTAACACCACAGAAATATAAACAATTGCAACAGTATTATGAAAACCTATATGCCAACAAACTAGAAAACCTAGAAGAAATGGATAAATTCCAAGAAACATATAATCTACCAAAACCAAAGCAGAAAGAAACAGAAAACCAATTCCATCAATGAAATTGAAGCAGTAATCAAAAAACTCCAAAAAAACAAAAGTCAAGAACCACATGGCTTCACAGGCAAATTATAGGGAACACTTAAGGAAGAGCTAATGCCTCATTCTTCTCACAGTATTCTAAAAAATACAATAGAAGGGAAGGAAAACTTCCAAATTCATTCTATGAAACCAGTATCACCCTGATACCAAAACCTGACACCAAAACCTGATAAGGACATAACAAAAAAAGAGAACTACGGGCCAGTATCTCTCACGAATAAAGATGCAAAAATTCTCAACAAGTTTTTAGCAAACCGAATCCAACAATACATTTTAAAAAATCATACACCACAATCAAGTGAACTTTATTCCTGGGATGCAAGGGTAGTTCAATATTCACAGACAATCAAACAATCAATGTGACATGTAACATCAATAAGAGAAAGGATAAAAATATATGATCATTTCAACAGATGAAGAAAAAGCATGTGGCAGAGTACAACATCCATTCATGATAAAAACACTGTGCAAAGGAGATCTAGAGGGAATATACCTCAACATAATAAAAGTTTCATATGAAAAACCCATAGCAAACATCACATTCAATGGGGAAAAGGTGATAGCTTTTCCCCTGAGGTCAGAAAGCAGACAAGGATGTCCACTCTCACCACTTTTATTCAACATAGTACTGGAAGTCCTAGACACAGCAATCAAAGAAGAAATAAAAGCCATCGAAATTGGCAAGAAAGAAGTAAAAATTCCACTTACAGACAACATGATACTATATACAGAAGACCCGAAAGGCGCCACAGAAAAAAAAAAAAACTATCAGAAAAATAAATGAATTTAGTAAAGTCACAGGATACAAAGTCAATGTAAAGAAATCTGTTGCACTCCTATACACTAATAATGAAGCAGGAGAAAGCGAAAGTGAAGAAAACAATCCCATTTACAACTGCAACAAAAACAATAAAATATCTAGGAATAACCTTAACCAAAGAGGTGAAAGACCTGTACTCTGAATATAAAATAATGATGAAGGAAATACGAGATGATACAAAGAAATGGAAAAATATTCTATGTTTATGGATTGTAAGAAATATTGTTAAACTGTCTATACTACCCAAAACATCTATGCATTTAATACAATCCCTATCAAAATACCAAGAGCACTTTTCACAGAACTTGACAAGCCAAAACATCTTGAAAAAGAAAAACAATATAGAAGATATCACAATTTCAGACTTTAAATTATATTACAAAGTGGTAGTAATTAAAACACTATGGGGGTGGTGCCTCGATGGCTAACTTGGTTGAGCATCCAACTCTTGGTTTCAGTTTGGGTAGTGATCTCACAGTTCTTGGGATTAAGCCCCGTGTCAGGCTCTGCACTGTCAGCAAAGAACTGCTTGGCATTGTCTCTCTGTTCCTCCCCATTCATTCTCATTCTCTCTTGCTCTCTCTCAAAATAAACAAACTTACAACACTATGGCACTGGCATAAAAACAGACATACAGATCAATGGAATAGAAAACCCAGAAGTAAACCCACAATTCTATGACCAAATAATCTTTGACAAAGAAGGAATGAATATAACAACGGGGAAAAGATGGTCTCTTCAACAATTGGTGTTGGGAAAACTGGACAGCAACATGCAAAAGGAAGAAACTGGACCACTTTCTTTCACCATACACAAAAATAAACTCAAAATGGATTAAAGACCTAAATGCGAGATTGGAAACCATAAAAATCCTTGAAGAGAGAACAGGCATTAATCTCTCTGACATCAGCTGTAGCAATCAATATTTTTCTCGATAGGACTCCCGTGGTAAGGGAAACAAAATTAAAAATAAATTTGGGACTAAAAGGTGACAGCTTTTGCCCTGAGGTCAGAAAGAAGACAAGGATGTCCACTCTCACCACTTTTATTCATCAAAATAAAAGGCTCCTGCATAGCAAAGGAAACAATGAACCAAACTAAAAGGCACCTTACTGACTGCGAGAAGCTTTAGCATCCAAAATATATAAAGAAATGATACAATTCAATATCCAAAAAACACCCAAATAATCCAATTATAAAAGACATGAACAGACATTTCTCCGCAGATGCCATATAGATGGCCAGAAGACACATGAAAAAATGGTCAATATCACTCATGATCAGGGAAGTTCATATCACAACCACAATGTGATGTCACCTCACACCTGTCAGAATGGCTAAAATCAAAACCACGGAAACAACAAGTGTTAGTGAGGATATGCAGAAAAAAGAACCCTCTTGCACTATTAGCAGGAATGCAAACTGGTGTAGCCACTGAGGAAAATCATATGACGCTTCCTCAAAAAACTAAAAATAGAACTACCCCTATGATCCAGGAATCACACTACTGGGTACTTACCCAAAAAAATATAAAAACACTATTCAAAGGGATACATGCACCTCTGTATTTACAGCAGCATTATTTATAATAGCCAAACTATGATTCACATATAAACGTGCGTGCACACACACAAATACAATATTATTCAGCCATAAAAAAGGATCAAATCTTGCCATGTGCAACAACATGAATAGAGCTAGAGAGTATAATGCTAAGAGAAATAAGTCAGTGAAATACAAAGACCATATGATCTCACTCATATGTAGAATTTAAGAAATAAAACAAGCAAGGAGGGAGGAGAGAGAGAGAGAGAGAGGAAGGGAGAGAGAGGGAGGGAGAGGGAGGGAGAGGGAGGGAGAGGGAGGGAGAGGGAGGAGAGAGAGAAACAGAAACCAAGAAACAGATTCTTCACTATTGTGAACTGGTGGTTACCAGATGAGAGGTGGGTAGGGGATGGGGGAAACAAGGGATGGGGATTAAAGAGTACACTTATCATGATGAAAAAAACAAACAAAACAAAAAACAATAGGGGCACCCTGGTGGCTCAGTCTGTTGAGCGTCTGACTTCTGCTCAGGTTAGGATCTTTTGGTCTGTGAGCTTGGGCTCTACATCAGGCTCTGTGCTGATAGCTGAGAGGCCTGGAGCCTGCTTCAGATTCTAGGTCTCCCTCTCTCTGTCCCTCCCCCACTCTCACTTTCTCTGTCTCTGAAAAATGAATAAACCTTAACAAGAAAGACAGAAAAAAGAAATATGTCTAGTTCAAAAAAAGTTTTTAAATGTCTTCATGACAAAAAATACCATAAACTAAGTAAAAAGGCAAGCAAGAAAAATATTGCAAAAAAAAATGATAAAGATTTTCCATCATATACAAAAGTAGTTCTAAATAATCAATTGGAGACATTTTTTAAATGCAACAGAAAAAAATTAGTGAAAAACAGCACAGGAAAAAACGCAACTGGCTTTTAATCATGTAAAAAGATATTCTACTTTATTCATATTAAAAAATGGAAATTTAAATCACAAGATTAAATTTTTCAACTATTAGACTGGCATAGAGCACCAAGCTTGCTAATGCACTGACTGGGAAATAGGCATTCTAACATATTATTGTTGGGAGTTTCAAACAATACAACCTCTTAGGAGGAAAACTTGGTAGATCTATCAAATTTTTAAATTCTACTTCCAAGAATATATCTGATAGCATACACAAGGATGTTTGCTGAAGTACTATTTATCATAGCAAAAGAAAAAAGAAAATCTAAATGCACATCAATGGGAAACTGATTATGTAAATTCTAGTATGTCCATTCAGTGGAATATAACGTAGCCATTAAGACTAGTCAGATCTGTAATCAATAATAAGGAACAATCTCCCAAAAATGTTAAGTGCAGAAGACAGAATGCAGAACAGTTTGTATAAAACTCTATGGTTTGGGGGGGGTTATTTTTTATTTTTTTAGAGAAAGCATGCAAGCAGGGTTGAGGGGGCAAAGAGAGAGGGGGAGAGAGTATCATAGGCAGGCTCCATGCCCAGCACAGAGCCGGACACAGGGTTTGATCTCATGACGGTGAGATCATGACCCAAGACAAAACCAAGAGTCAGATGCTTAATTGACTGAGCCATCCAGGCATCCCTATAGTTTGTGTGTTTATTTTTAAAACTGGAGTACATACATCTGCATATTAGGATCAGTGTTCTCCAAATAGGGTGGCGATCACTGAGAGGGTGCAAAATCAATTTAGTGTATTGCAATCAATATTCTTTAACGCTTGCTTCTTTTATTTTGGGATTCTACATTTTATTTAAATATTGATGAAATCATGTGTTATCAACTTTGTTTTTCCTTATCGTATGTGGTAAAGGTAGATACTGTTTCATGTAACTCTGTTACAGTCATATGATTGCATAACAGGTATTGTATAATAGGTTGTAATGGGGAGTATATTTCTTACTCTGGGTTAGACAAAAAAATGTTCGAAAAACACTGGTATCAACTATCTCTGGAAATACAACAGGCTGGAAAACGACCTGTGGAGACTGACACTGCAGATGGCGGGGTCGGAAATGGAAAGGAAAACGATCTTTTCCCACATATGTTTGTACTATTACCTATTCAAGGTTTTGGCAAAGGAGGAGAAAAAGATAAAAGCAAAAAGCAAAAAAGATAGTTTTAATTAAATTTTTTGTAGTACGGAGAGTGCTTAGTTATACTTCTGAGTGCATGCCAGGAAAAATACAGAGTTTTTGAACTGCTTTTACCTTTTGACCTACAGTTTTCCCCTGACTGCAGAGACATCTGCGTATGTATATTTTACTCAGAATTATACCAACATTGATGTACTTCCTCCCAGAGAGCAAGTATTTTCAGTTATGAACTCTGAGTTTATTTAAGTTCTCAGTTTTATATATTACCACTATTAAACCATTTCCATTTTTCCATATCTATTTCCTTTTAACAAAATTAATTTTATCAGATTTCTTTCCATAAAACTTTTGAAACAAATGTTGTATTCACTAATCAACTTTTGTCCATAGCAAATAATGATTAGTTATTATTTCTGCCATCAGGAAGCTTCATTTGCCACTTTGAACAAGCCAGTTTTTAAATCCAGTTTTGCATATCTAAATTGTACCATGTGGATCTCTACCAATAAACCATGGGTAGCTATAGTTGCTGTCAGTTTTATTTTGTGTTAATCATTTCAACCACAGATATTATGATTTGGCTGGAATATTTGATAGCTAATCCATGAGAAAATTATAAACATTCTTCCTAAAATATTCCGGGCACACTCTGTGGTCCAAGACCAGTCTGTTAGATTTAGAAGCCAATTGTTCAGTGTCCTGAACACTTTGAAAGATGTGTACTGTTTCCCCAATCCACTGAAAAAGCCAAGGACAAACTGCCCATCCCACAGTGGTAGCAAAAGCCCTCATTTTGATTGACGGTGTCAAAAAACATCATGTGACACCTAATGATGTGTAGTGTCAAAGTAGTAGAGCCATAATATCCTAAGCAGGCACCATATAGTGGCTTGGAGACCAAGTGCTTTCCAGAAAAAAAAGAAAAGAAGGAAGGAAGGAAGGAAGGAAGGAAGGAAGGAAGGAAGGAAGGAAGAAGGAAGAAGGAAGGAAGGAAGAAGGAAGAAGGAAGGAAGGAAGGAAGGAAGAAGGAAGAAAGAAAGAAAGAAAGAAAGAAAGAAAGAAAGAAAGAAAGAAAGAAAGAAAGAAATGTCTTATCTTATGGGAAACCCAGGTATCCCCTAAAGAAAAATACTAAAAGTAAATACTAATGGTGATATGCTGCGAACACCATAAAGGAATTCTATGTGTTTGGCCCTAAGAACAGGAATAAGTATTTCACAGTCAGTTGATGGAATCTGAAGCACTGAGATCTGTCCCTCTGGGAACTTGTTCTAATACGTCGCCAGATATGTGGGATGGGAGTAAGTGGAAACTGAAAGAAGAATGTAGAGCCAGGATGCAGGGAGTCCTGTGTGGACAATTAAAGTTACATTTCCCTTCATCTAGTTCCTCTCTGGCCCATTTCTCTCTCTCTCTCTCCGCACCCTGGGAACCCAGGTCTGGAACCAGAGTTCTTAGAGATTCTAGACCTGATTTTCCTTACTGTCTCTTTCCATGACCTATGCCTCATCAGGGCTTGAGAGCAAAGCTCTTAGAGCACCAAGTAACAGAGGCTCAGGGACCTCCTGAGAGGAGGCTGGCCATCTGCCCTGCATCAGGGCTACAATTACATGAACACCTGATTTAAATTCCACGTTGTTCTTCTTTCCTCCAGGGCAGCTTGGGTTGGCTCGACTCTTAAACCCGATTTTTTTTTTTAATGAATTTATGACCTTGGCAAATAATAATGCTAATCACAGCATTAATTCCAGGGTTTATTTAAATGCATAGTTTGGGGCCTTGGTCAAAATGTGCTTTTGTCTGCAAAGTTACCATGTTAATTTTCTTCATTGGACAGAATGTTTGACAAGACAGTATAATTATTTTAGCAGCCCATTCAAACAGTCAGACTGAAATGCCTACTGTTGAGGCTCACGGACTTGCCGGTCCTCTGGCTCTCCTCCTCAGAACTTCCTTTGCTCCCTGTGGCCAACTACACAGCCAAATGAGGAAGTACAGAGACCTAGATGAGGGTGGTAGGGCTCACAGTGAGCCCCCCCCCACCCACCCATTCACCACCCACTAGGGCCTGACCAAAGGCCTCGCTCCTCAGCAGTGAAGAGGTCACAGGACAGAGAAAGCCCTCAGACACTCGGTGGTCACAAATCTGACATTCCCCCCACCTCCACAAGCCATACCTGAAAAAAGGCAGGCTGAGGAAGCAAAGAACACTCTGTGCAAGGAGGTGATTGCAGGTAGGAATTAATGCTTTGGAACATAGTATTATCAGATTGATCTTAAATAGATGTTTCACTTCTCTTTACTAATGAACTGTGAGCTCTGAAGGGAGCCAAAGGAAATCAAAAGAAGAAATAACAAGAAAAACAACCCCCCAAAAGTCTTTCTGGTTATTGCTCTAAAAGGATCTTTAAAATTCAGTTTCAAATTGCTGGGTCTCTGACAGTGCAATTGTGATAAACTGATGAATGTCTATTTATACCAAAACATAAAACATATGGATGGTTATTTAGAGGACAAATGCATTTTGACAGATATCTAATTTCATTCCACTGATAGGATGTATTTTGTCAGACTCTTCATTTCATTTGAGACACAATCGCTTTCATTTTCCAGTTCCTTGCCATGGTGGAAATGCATTTGTCAGGCCCTCCAAACCCAAGATGGGTTTAAAATATTGCCATCCCAGCTCTGCTTAAAACCAAGGAAAATTGTAAACATCTCCCATTACCCACTCACACAAGAAATATTACCAAGTAAATACTTTTATGTACCCAACTGGGTAGCAGAGAGAATTATTCAGAAGTCTTCAGTATAGACTGTTGGCAATTTCTAGCCACCCATGACCTATTGAATTCTCGAATTACATAAAAGCATAAAAGGAAAGGAGGTTAATTCCCTCAAGGCTTAACTAACAGACAGAAGGAGGAGGCTCAAGACTGTACTGGAAAAGTTCTACTCTTCCTTCATGTCTCAACTCGGGAGTTAACTCCTCTAGGAAGCGTTTTCTGACTCATCCAGGCAGACTTAAACTTTCTTCCATATGCTCCCTTTCTAACTATTCATACCTCCATTAGACTCTCTTATCGCTCCGCATTTTAATTTTTCTAGTAGGGAAACTGACTTTTCATTTTTAATTCCTCAGCATCTAGAAGAACACCTAGTACATAGTAGGAATTTAATAAGTATTTGTTGAATGAAAAATAAATGATTATCTCTATCACAGCATGTATCACTTGAAATTACTAGTTTACCTGCCATTTCCATCTACCAGATCATTGAGTTCCTTGAGTATGAGGACTCTTTTATTCATAGCCATTTCCTCACCTATAAGCAGTGTCTGGCACACAACAGATACTCAATAAATGAGTTGACAGGATGGATGGATGGATGGATGGATGTACGGACAGACGTATGGACGACTGAAGCATCTGGGTATTTCTAAATATCATCAGCTACATAAACATCAAGAGCATTCCCTCTCAGCCTCCATCACTGGATTTGAAATTTTGAAATTCATTTTTCCAAGGATAGGTAACATCTGTTTTTAAAATGTGTTTCCTGAATAATTGAAGAACAACTAGGGAGCCTTTAAAAGAAATCTAGAGAAGATAGCTTGAATATCTTTAGTTAGAGCCTATTAGATATTCCATTGATCCTTAGTACTAAAAACCTCCAAATTTTAGCTCCGCACAAGATGACTGGAATAACATTTCCCAGCCTCCTTTGCAGATAGGGGTGATCGTATGACTAAATTCTGTGAATGGGACTGAAGTGGAAAGGTCATATGCAACTTACTCGAAATATCCTTAAGGCGACAGGGGCTCCTTCCCTCCTTCTACTAGAATATAGATAAGATGACCAAGTCTCAGGGAGCCTTACTGAACCATGAGTTGAAAGCCACATGCTAAGGATATGGGAGCTGCAGATGTCAGCCTAAGTACCTGACAACTTTGTGGCTTATGCAATGAGCCTTGGACTCTCTATATCTCTTTAACGAGAAAGAAATTTTGAGTTTTCTGTCACTGCAGCTTAACTAATATAGATAACCAGCTGGACACAACCTGAGAAACATCAAGAATCTTCTTTCAAATTGAATTGGATTACACTGAAATAAACTGACACTACATACACTATACTCTTGTCCTTTTAAGTAAGAGAAACTTCACTGGAAACCCAAGTAAGAGATGTTTGAACTTGACAGCACATCCCTGAAAGCAGCTCGCCTCATATCCCTTTCCACTCTGCTCTAGCCAGGATCCCAACTGAAACTCATTTTACCCTTAATGTGAGAGAAGAAAAACAACTACTGCTGCTTCTGTTAAAGTATTCCCTTAGCGACAGTTAGACACAGTCCCAGTCTGGAACTGTGGATCGACCAAGAACTTCCCTAACAGGAGAAATTCCACTAAGAGGAGAGTGTTAACTTGGGGTTGAAAGCCATCACTCCCAGCCAATCACTACAAAACATTTTGATTCATATAGGCCAGAGCTCAATTTCCATCTCCATTTAGAGTACTTTGACTGTGGTCATTTTTCTGATAATGTCCAGGAATTTCATGGCTTTTTAAGCAAGATGAGGTTGAATGGTTGGATTTACTGCGGGTGAAATGCTGGCAGAAGAAACTTCAATTTAGCAACAGTTATCATGGACTACAAATCGAGGACTCCTCGGAACAGTGATGCCACTGAAAACAGTTATTACTCAATGTTAATAAAAAAAATTATGGATCTAATAAAAGTTAATGGGGAAGTATCATGTGCCATAAAAACTGCAGTCAAAGCAAAGAACACTGGGTTGGGGGAGAAGATTCCACTCTACTTCTGTACTGTCTGTGAGCCGGAATTGGCCACGTCGGTAACACTTCTCAAGTGCAAATGGTTACACAAATCAAATTAAACTGTGGAATACTTAGTAACAGGATCATCTCCTTTTGTAAAAATAGAAAGGAGCAAATGAGAAATTACCCAGCAAACCTAATTCATTAACTATAAGCAAGATCCTAGTTCATGGTTGGCTACTTCTGGTAAATATCAGGAAACTTCTTTCTCAGAAACTCCTTTGTGTCTCCCATCAAGATAGAGAGCTTGGTTCCTCTAAAGGGCACCTTATGTCTTTTGTCTAAACAGAGTGGCTATGGTTCTTTGGAACTCAAGCTTCATGCAATGCCCATGATCCCTACTGGGATAAGAGAAATCAGAGGAATTAAAAACCTCCCCTCCATTCCTTCTGCTGCCACCCTAGTCAGGCCACCCTCATTTTCCACCTGGACTCCCCTCCAGCCTCCTAACTTATGTCCCTACTTCCACTCTACTTCCTTCTTTCTCCACTCATTCGCATCCCTTTCTCACATGGCAGCCAGACTGACCTTTTCAATTTAGGAATAAGATTTTATTACTCCTCTATTCAAAATCCTTCCAAGAATTCCTTAGGCTCTTAGGATAAGAACCAAAATCCTTTCAAGGTTCAGAAGACTTTCTACAATTTGGATCCTACCCATTTCTCTGTCTCATAGTGAGCCACCTGCCCACCCCCTCCACAGCCAGTCATGTAGATGGGAGCGCAGCCGCCCCTGAGTTCTCACTTCTGAGAGTCTGCAGCTACTGCTCCCACCTCATCTACTGTCTGCTGAGATCCTTTGAACTCGTCTCTAGTTTCGTTCCTCAGAAAGGAGTTCCCCTGCTCCTAGATCAGGTTAGCTTCTGCTGACGCATGCTCATAAGGCACTCTATACTTTTCCCTTTTGTAAAATTCAGTATACTATTCATTATCTGCACAATGCCCGTCTTCCCCACTAGACTTTAAGCCTCTTAATGGTAGGCTCCATGCCTGTTGTATTTCTCATCTTCCCCTAATACCTAGTACAGTGTATGATAATTAAAAGCACTCAAATCCTTGTTAACTGTCCGAATGAATAAATACATGGATAATTGTCTTCAAAACCAGAAACATCACGCTAATGCCACTGATTACAAGATGACGTAACTCTTGGAACCGATTATAAAATGGAAACTATAACAGAAGTCCTACACCAGAGATTTAAAACCCGAACTGGGAAGATTTAGCACACTTGGGAAGAAGAAAAACTCCAGAGACAGGAAGAGTATACAGCCCCTTCTACAGAGAAACTGGGGAAGCTTTTCAGCAGCCTTGCATTGCCTCCCAAAATGAGAAGTGAATTTTACCATGAAGCACTTTTTGAATCCTCTAAAAAGAGTCCTCAGGTTGCTGTTAGAAAACCATCATTCATTTTTAAACCATGAGAATAAAGACTGGTCCAGACAAAAATTATCAATAGGATGCTAAATCTCTGGGAAATTCTGATGCTTGCATGGACTTAAAATGTTTCCCCACAACATGCAAAAGAATGAAAATGGACCACTGTATCTTACACCATGTACACAAATAAACTCAAAACAGATTAAAGACATGAATATAACACCAGAAACCATAAAACTCTAAGAAGAAAAAATAGGTGGTAAGCTCCTTGACATGGCTCATGGTAGTATTTTTTAGGAGCTGACTCCAAAGGCAACGGCAATATAAGCAAAGTAAACGAAAGGAAGTACATCAAACTAAAAAGCTTCTGCACAGTGAAAGAAATCATCAATGAAATAAAAAGACGACTTACTGAATGGGAGAAGATATTTGCAAATCACATATCTGATAAGGGGTTAATATCCCAGATACATGAAGAAGAACTCATATAACCCAATAACAAAGAAAATGAACAATCTGACTTTAAAATAGGCAGAGGGGGGCACCGGGATGACTCAGTTGGTTGAATGTCTGACTCTTGATTTCGGATCATGATCTCACGGTTGTGGGACAGAGCTCCGCATCAGGCTCCAATAACTGTGTGGAGCCTGTTTAAGGTTCTCTCTCTCCCTCTGACCAAGCTCTCTCTCTAAAATAAAATTAAAAATTAAAATTAAGAAAAATTTTTAAATGGGCAGAAGATCTGAATGGACATTTTTCTGAAGACAACATACGGACGGCCAAAAAGCACATGAAAAGAGGCTCCACATCACTCACCACCAGGGAATGCAACTCAAAACCACAATGAGGTATTAGCTCACACCTGTCAGAACAGCTAATATCAAAAAGACAAAAAGTACAAAGCCTTGGTGACGATGTGGAGAAACGGGAATGATTGTGCACTGTTGGTGGTAAGGTAAACTGGTGAAGCCACTATGGAAAACGGTATGGAGCTTCCTGAAAAAAAAAAAAATTTAAAATAGAAATACCATATTATCCATCAATTCCATTTCTGCATATTTATCTGAAGAAAACAAAAACACTAACTTAAAAAGATAGAAGCACCCCTTTGTTCATTCCACCATTATTTACAATAGCCAAGATATGGAAACAAACTAAATGTCCATCAATGAAAGAAAGGATAAAGAAGATGTAATATGGATATACACACACACACACACACACACACACACACACACACACACACACCACAGGAATACTACATAGCCATAAAAAATGAAATCCTGCCACTCGCAACAATATGGATGGAACTTGAGGGTGTAATGTTAAGTGAAGTAAGTCAGAAGGAGAAAGATAAATACCATATGATTTTTTATTTATGAAATCTAAGAAGCAAAACCAAAGAAATTCATGGATACAGGAAACAGATTGGTGGTTGGGCACAGGAAGGGGGGCTGAGGGTTGAAGGGAGTCAAAAGGTACAAACTTCCAGTTATAAAATACTAAGTCCTGGGGATTTAATATACAACATGATAACTATAATCAATAGTATTCCATTGCATATTCGCAAGTTGCTAGGAGTGTAGATCTTGAAAGTTCTCACGAAAAAAAATTTTTTTGTAACTTTGTATGAGGGTTAGTTAGTTAGTAGTTAGACAGGTCAATTCACAATGTATGCAAGTATCAAATCACTGTTTCACATCTGAAGTTAATGTATGTCACAGGTCAACTATACTCAAAAAATTTCCCCCACAGATGGCTTAGTTGAGAAGGATAAAAGAGTAACTGTACAATGGAGAAACTGAACAATGTTTTGATCAGTTGATGAAAATTTGGAAGAGACAGACTGATATTGTAGGACACTGTATGAGGCGCCCTGAGAAGGACACAGCACCACTGAAGGAGTGTACTGGCCTGGAAGGCATGGCCCAAATCTAATGACGAGGAAGCAGGAGATAAACCCAACACGAGAAACATTCTTTAAATAAAGGAGGGAAGGGAGGTTCTACATTCAAAAATGTCAATGTTATAAAAGGCAAAGCAAGGCTGTGGAAATGTTCCAGACTAAAGACTAAACAGACGAGACAATAAAATATAATGCATTACCCTAGATTGGATCCTCCAATGGAGGGAAAAGAAAAATGTTCTAAAGGTCATCATTGGATTAAGTGACAAAATTGGAATACGGGCAATGAATTAGGTCAAGTTATTATATTAATATTAAACTTACTGAAGTTGTTAAGTATCCTGTAGTTCTGTAAGACAATGAGAAAGCAAAAAATCTCCATTTGGGGGAAATATACACTGAAATATTGGGGTTATGTAAAGGGCTATGATGTATCCTATTCTCACATAGTTAAGAAAAATTTTATACACACACAGAGAGATGATAATAAAGCAAACAGATCAAATGCTAAAAAATGAAGACATGTGGTGTACTCTTTCTACTGTTCTTATTCTTGCAAATTTTCTGTAAGTTTGAAATTATTTCCAAATTTAAAAAATTTCTGAAGGGGGCTTTAGGCTATAAACCCCCTTCAAGATAAACGTATGGCCAGAGGCAGAAGAACCCAAGCCCTGGCTCTCTTCCTGCCAAATGTTGTGAGGCACCAGAATCTCTGTCTCATGTGCAACAGGTAAGGCAAGGCAGGGGCAGGCGGGCAGCACCCCTGCACCCTTACACACACAGTTCCCATGCTCTGCCCCTAAGAATTCTTGAAGTTGTCCAGAAACCACCTCCTGCTCCAGGAACCTTAACATGCAAAGCACTACCACAGAGCAGTATGCTGCCTGAGAATGTCTGGTTGCTTAGCAACCCAGACTTTACTTGACAAGATAAAGCTGAAGTCCTCCCTATTGGTCCCAGGGTTGGTGCACTCTGGAGAGAGAGCTTCTGTTGGTCAAGCTCCAGGTGAAACTCTGGCCAGAGCTAAGTTTAGGTCCTGAGCCCCATAAAGCAACATCCATGGCTCTCTGAGGGCTTGAATCAGGTGCAAAGCCTGGGAATCCAGGAATATAGTATAGTAAAACGTAAACTGAACAGACCTTCAACCAAGTCACCTCAAGGCTCTGAGCCTCCGTTTCCTTATGAGTAGCAGGAGACAGCTAAGATAGATCATTCTCAAATCCAGCTGTATATTAAGATAACCTTATGAGCTGTAACCAACCTCATTCTGTTATCAGTGAGATCAGAATCACTGGGGATAGACACATGAAACGATGCTCAAAGTCACTCATCATCAGGGAAACACAAATCAAAACCACAATGAGATACCGCCTTACACCGCTTCGAGTGGCTAAAATGAATAAATTAGGAAACTATAGATGCTGGCGAGGATGTGGAGAAGCAGGCACCCTCCTACACTGTCGGTGGGAATGCAAACTGGTGCAGCCACTCTGGAAAATGATATGGAGGTTCCTCAAAACAATGAAAATAGAGCTACCCTATGACCCAGCAATAGCACTGCTAGGAATCTACCCAAGAGACACAGGAATGCTGATGCATAGGGCCATGGGTACCCCGATGTTCATAGGAGCACTTTCGACAATAGCCAAATCATGGAAAGAGACCAAGTGCCCATCAACTGACGAGTGGATAAAGAAGATGTGGTACATATATACAATGGACTACTACGTGGCAATGAGAAAAAATGAAATCTGGCCATGTGTAGCAACATGGATGGAACTGGAGGGTATTATGTTAAGTGAAACAAGTCAGTCAGAAAAAAACAGATACCATATGTTTCCACGCATAGGTGGACTTTGTGAGACTAAGCAAAAACCAGAGGGAGGGGAAGAGGGGAAAGGAAAAAAAGACACAGAGAGGGAGGGAGATAGAACATAAGAGACTCTCAAAGACTAAGAACAAACTCAGGGTGAGGGGGGTGAGGGAGGGGGGAGAGGGGGTGACAGGCATTAAAGAGGGCACGTGTTGGGATGAACACTGGGTGTTATATGTAAACCAATTTGAAAATAAACTATTATAAAACAGTAAAAAAAAAAAAAAAAAAAAAAAAAGAATCACTGGGGATGGGGCCCAGGCACTGGTACTTCTTGAAATCTCTTTGGATGATTAAAATATGGAGACAGTATTGAGAATCAAGGGGCAATGACCTATTAGGCCTCAAACATCTCTTTTAGAACTAATTATCTGGTGCCTGTGGGGATGTCTTAATTCCTAATCTCTCCTTCCTTCCTTTCCCTCCAAATGGAGCCCTTGACCACTACATTTTAGGCCCACTTCTGCCTCTCCCCTAAGACCGTCCTTGACTGAGCCCAAGTCCTCCAATCCAGGCTCAGCGATCTTTCCAGCAGGTCCAGCCACTGCCCGACCTCTTATTTCTCAAGACTCGAACCCACCTTGTGCCTGCCAAGAAGAGTCTGAGGTTTTACAGTATCTACAAGGTTAGACGTTAGCCTGCTGAATTTTCATGTATGCTGTTGAAGACGTGATATTCCTTATTCAGAGACCAGAGATGGTTCATGGCTAATAGTGATAGGAGTGTGTCATGTTTGCACCACTTCCCCAATCCCCAATATCCACAGGGCAACATGAAGAAGACCAGAGAGCACCTGCGCACAACGTGGGTAGCATTACAGGATAAGGATGCCTCAGTGTACGAAACCCTAATCTTTTATAATGGGCAATTTGCTCTTTGCTCCAAAAAGAGACACGATCTCTATCTTCCAAGCTGTTTCCTATTCAAACATCCTTGAAAAGACCATCCAGTGCCCTGCCTGCATGATGAGCAGAAACACTAAAGACTCACAGAGAAATACCTCCTATCAACCCCCTGTGCTAGAGCCTGTGACTTGCTTGTCTCCTTAAGATCATGGCCACTGGGGCTGTCCTTGCACTTGTTAATGCTCTCAGAGCTAGTGCCCTACCTCTGAACACCAGTTCTGCAGGTAGAATCTGCTTCCCTAATGCCAGCCAACTGCCTACAGCAACCCACCAGAACCGCCGATCCCCACAATCCCCTAGATTACTTCTCTGCACACTTTCTCCCTAGGCATAAGGTCCCCAAAACTCCAACCCACGACAGGAGCTCTCTGGGCTGGGACAGAACATGAGAACAGCCAAGGCTGGCCTGAGGCTGCAGAGCAAGGAAGATAGCAAGGGCGGCTCTCAGGGCAAAGGGAGGGCTGCCAACTAATCACAAAGTCTAAACCAGGGGTTCTCAAACCTCAGCGTGCATCAATCACCTGGAGGGCTTGTGAAAACACAGATTTCCAGGCCCACCCCAAACGTCTGACTGATGATTAGGTCTGACACGGGGCCTGCAAATATGCATTTCTAAAAGTTCCCAAGTGGTGCCCATGCTGTCTGGTCTAAACCTTGTCAATACAAAGCACCTGAGCTGAGAAAGGACAACCAGACTGAGAGCAAGGGAATGCCAGGGGGAAGCGGCAGTAGGAAAGAAGGTTTAGGAGAACCTGAAGGGATATTCTATGGGCCTACAATCCAGAGGCAGGAAAAATTGATGGAACTCCCCCAGCCTTGCCCAGAGGTCAGGGAGGCTGCTGTTGGGATCATTTAGGTCAGTATGCTGGGCTTCCTGAAGTGGACTGCTGGTCATCCCAGATGCCGTGCCCGCCTGTTAAACATGCTTCCTCCTGGTGTCTGCAGCGGGCTCTGTCCTCTGGGTCACAGCCTGGCCCACAGATAAGTCTAGTTGGAGGTTTTGATCAGCCCAGCCTGTCTGGTCCCATGAGACTTAACCCACTCAAGCTAGTCTGTTTCCCACCCCCCACACAGAGCCCTCCGTTTATCATTTATACACCCACCATATCCATTCTTCCTCTGTGCCCCTGAGGCTGAAGCCCTCACAGACCGCAACACCTGCTACCTAATTTCCAGTTCAGTGTGAGTAGTGGCAGGCCCTGGCAGGAGATCAACGGCAAGAAGAGGAGCTCCGGGCCTTTCCTTCACACTCTTCCCTCCTCCTCGGGGCTGCAGCTCTGGCAATATTTGCATCCCACTACCCTGTCTACCACTACCCCTGGGTGCTCCTCCATCAGGGCTCTAGATTTAAAACTGGAAAATCATTTCTACAGGACTATTTCCTCCTCTTGTCCCTTCAGCCCTCAGGGTGGAAATGACTCCCCAGTTACTTCCATGATCCTGTATCTGTTCCCCTGGCCCTGCCCACAGCTCTGTGAGTGGCCCCTTCACTGAAGTCTCTCGACCTCTGAGCAGGTCCAGTCATGCTTGTTGGATCCTGTTTCCTGCTGGGCCCCCCACTGACACCCCGCTTGCCTGGCCGCAACCCAAGATGTTCCAGAGTTCCTCTCTGCTGGCCAGACATACTGAAATGGGCCTTTCTCTGTAACAAAGTGGAGAAATTGCTCCTTACACCTTCTCAGGCATCCATCCTCAACTCCAGCCCAGTCCACACGGCTCCACAGGGGAGACAGCAGGAAAGTAAGCACCGCAGATAGGACCGGAGGCCTTGTCAGCCGGGCAGTGGTGAATACCTCTCCCCAGGCAGCCTCCCTGGGGCAGGAACGGGGCATTCTGATAGGGCCAAATGGAGCAAGGCTGCGCCCTGAGAGCAAATGTGCTCCTGAGGCCCTGCTGACCCGGATTCCTAAAGCCGCGTCAGGAACAACAGACTGGCATCAGCTGAGCTCCGGAGTCTCGGATGATGTTGCCATGGTAACACTAGGGTCACTGCTTAGCAACAGGCCAGAGCTGCAGCAAGTTGCTAAGGTATTTTCACGTGCGTTAAAGCAAATGGATGTTTATCTCAATCTTGAGTGTAAATACACTGTGGGGGGAAAAGAAAACATATACACACAAACCACCTACTGATGTGCAGAGTTGCATGTCTGCTAACATTCACAGCTTGGAGGATATGCCTTCTCTCTGGAGGAGGCAGACAGAGACTCTGTATGACCCCATGAAGCACAATCTCTTCTGCACTAGAACAGTTCACCTGAGTTTCCACTCAATTCCTCTTAAAACCTTCACTACCAACTAATTTCCAATTGAGTCCCTAAATCTTTCTCCCTAATGGTTTTTGAGAGGCCACACAGCATAGGAATTGCGTGTGTGGACTCTCAAGTCAGACTGCCTGAGTCTAAAACCTAGCTCTGGCCCTTTCTTGTTCTAACACACTGAACAAATCACATCTCTGTCCTCAACTTCCTCATCTGTAAAATGGGAAAGTGCCTATCTCACAGGAGAGTGTGCCAATTAAATAATCAATTCCATGTCAAGCACTTAAAACGGCGCCTGAATGTAATGAGTGCTTTCTTTAGGATATCTGTTTTTAATATTCAGTGAAATCCTGTAAACTGTCCCATGTGCCAGGCCCCATAAGTGGAATTAAGAATATAAAGATTAGCAGGAAGGTGGCCCTGTACTCATGGGGCCCACATCTACCCCAACGCCAGTGTGGCAAGGGTAAAGGCCCACTCCTTGCTTGGTCATTCAAAGTATCTCAAAATCGAGCTCCAGCCTGGCCTTGCCTACTTAGTTATAAGAATTAGATAAGGTAATACATCTGAGAGTTTAGAATAGTGCCCGGCATACAGTGAGTGCCCCCGCCAAAAATAGTCACCTATTATTGTTACTCCCCAATAACACATACAGCAGCCTAAACTGGCCTATGATCTGGTGCCTGAATAAACCTGCACTCCCTCATCTGGGTCCTTGTTTACACTGGTCTTGAGACCTGGACTACTTTCCCTCTTCCCTTCCCCTCGCCTCATGTCTGTGTGACCTGTGAGAGCAGGTCCAGTCATACTTGTTCCTGAAAGCCCTCCAACTACCTAAGGCCATGGTCATCTCCTCTCCCCTGACCGCATCACAAACTCCCATAGTGCTAGCTCCTCTGCGGTGTGTTTTTAAGTGTTTGTATCTTGCTTCCTGAACCAGAGCTCGAGCCTTCCGTGTCAGACACTCCTTCCCCAGTCAGCCATCTTCTCAGAGCCTCTCCACCTTACCTGTCTCAGGCCTGTCACCACTGATCCATCCCGTGGTTACTACAGTGGCTAGCCATACATGAACTCCACTCAACCACCACCCAATCACCATGCTAGCTTTTGGGGCTCTGGCAAAGAAGATGCACAGTGGGTGCATGACCGTGGGGTTCACTGGTCTTACAGTGTTCCCCAACATCCAGAAGCAGTAGCCCTATACCAGTAAACAAATAGGCCAAGCCAGGCATTACATTGCTAGTGGGATTAGAAACTCTGCTTCCTGGAATGAACTAAGGGTCTGGCAAAACAATGGGCACAGAGAAGATTACTACTGGAACCCAGAAGATTAACGGGGGCTTTTCTCCATACTTGAAACCCCCAGTAAAAATTATAAAGGGGCAATTGCAGCAACCACGATCTGGCAAGAGCAGGACAAGGAAGAAGTAACTTTAGTCTTGGTCTTTGCTACCCCGTGTGCCCAGGAACCAGCAGCATCGGTGTGACCTGAGAGCTCATTAGACCAGCAGACTCTCGGGCCCGCCCCACACCTAAGTCAGATTCTGCATTTTAACACAACACCCGGGCGATCTGGATCCATGTTAACGTGGAGAAGCTTACTAGGCAACCCACTAGGCGATCTGCTGAGAACGTGTAGCTGAAGAGGAAAGAAATCTAGAAGTAGTAATGATGGGGGTGAGGTGAGGACTATTAACTAGGTCCTCAAACCAGTGGCAGAGATGGGCACTGTAGATTCTTTCACTTACCCTCTTTTCAGAGAGACTAACAGGTTACAGCCTTGATGGAGCATTTGTGATTAATGGAATTTGTCTTTCTGCTTCAGGGAAAAAGGGAAATATCTTTTTCTCAAAAAAAAAAAAATGAGAGAGAGAGACAGACAGACTTGTATTCTCCTGTGGGGCTGGACATAACGGGGGAGCTTTAGGAGAGCGGGGTGTGCAGTTGTTTCCCAAATACCGTACTCATGGCAAAAGAGTAATTTTTTCTCAGACTGAGTCACTGGCGAGTATCTCGCCCGTGTGAGCAATGGCTTGCCAGTGACTGGTGACGGCCACACTCTCACCAGGAACATGATGTTCCCTTGCTTCAAGTTCCCAACACTAACTGAAGACAATAACTGTCAAGTGGACTGCCCTCTATTTTTTTTAAGGTTATTTATTTTTGAGACAGAGAAAGACAGAGCATGAGTGGGGGAGGGGTATAGAAAGAGGGACACAAAATCTGAAGCAGGCTCCAGGCTCGGAGCTGTCAGCACAGAGCCCGATGAAGGGCTTGAACTCACTAACCATGAGATCATGACCTGAGCCGAACTTGGATATTTAAGTGACTGAGCCACCCAGGTGCCCCAGGCCCTATTTTAAAACACATCAGACAGGCACCAGGCCTCTGACTTCTTCATGCCAAGGCCTGATTCCACAGGGGCTACAAAATACCCACTGCCCTTGTGGCCCCAGAATTCCAGGCTGACCCAGCTGCATCCTAGGCAGCAACTGCCAGGTTCACGGGCAGCTGCTGTTCCTGAAGCCGTCATCACACCACAGCTTGTAGAGCACTAGAAGCAGGGCTGGCATGCAGGAAATTCCCAAGAGAGGGCAGCCACTATGACTCTGGCTCTTGTTATTACCCTGACCTTTTCAGAACCTTTTGCCTGGAACTAAGGTTCCAGAGGCATTTCTATCACCAGGGGTAGGCCTCCAGGACAAAGTAAGATTATGTGAAGAAAGGTCCTATCTGGAGGATGAAAAAAAATACAACAAAAGAGCTAGTGCACTGGGGTTTAATGTGTGTTTCAGGCCCTGTGTTAAGTAATTTCCATCTACTATTTCACTTAATCCTAACCTAAGGTGTAGATACCATATTATCTCTCAAGTTTAAAATGAGGAATCCGGAGCTCAGAGGAGTTTAAAAACTTATCCAACCTACAGAATAGGAGGAAATACATGCAAATCACAGATTTGGTAAGAAACTTGTATCTAAAATATATAAACTCATTACAACTCAGTAATTAAAAGAACAACTCAATTTTAAAATGGGCAAAGGGTCCAGGGACACCCGGGTGGGTGGCTCACTCAGCTGAGCATCTGACTCTTGATCTCAGTTCAGGTCTTGATCTCAAGGTTGTGAGTGCAAGCCCCAGAGCGGGCTCCACACGGGCTGTGAAGCCTACTTTAAAAAAATTAATAAATAAAGTAAAGCGGGCAGAAAAAACATTGAAAAGACATTTTTCCAGAGGAGACATACAAACGGTCAATATTAACATAAAAGATGCTTAATGTAGGGGCGCCTGGGTGGCTCAGTCGGTTAAGCGTCCAACTTTGGCTCAGGACATGATCTCGCCATTCATGAGTTCAAGCCTCACGTCGGGCTCTCTGCTGACAGCTCAGAGCCTGGAGCCTGCTTCTGATTCTATGTCTCTCTCTCTTTCTCGCCCTCCCCTACTCGCACTCTCTCTCTCAAGAATAAATAAACAACAGCAACAAAAAAAGACGCTCAGTGTCATTAGTCGTCAAGGAAATGCAAAGGAGAACCACAATGAGACACCACTCCATACTCACTGGCATGGAGCTAAGAAAAAAAATACATTACAACAAGCGTTGGCAAGGATGTGGAAAAAGTAGAGCTCTCAGACATGCTGGTGGAAACATGAAAGGGTATGGCTGCTTTGGAAAACAGTCTGGCAGTTCCACAAAAGGACAGACAGTTACCATATGACAATTCCACACCTAGATATAAACCTAAGAAAATAAAATCCTATGTTCTCATAAAAGCTTCTGCACTAATGTTCCTAGCAGCCTTATTCATAACAGTCAAGAAGTAAAAACAATCCAAATGTCCTCAAACTGATGAATGGATCAAAACTTGACCCAAGTCACAGAGCCTCCTCTTCTGAGTAAATGGAAAGTAGACAAGACCCTTGATTGCCTATCAAGACTAGGTTAATAGTGAAGCAATGAACAGAAGGTGGTGATGAGAAAGACGCTTAAGCTGGTAAGGCTATGGGTAAGAAGGTTCTGCTGAAACACAAGGACATCCTCCCCACATTTCCATACAATTCATAGGGGAAATCTTCAAGGATCTGAGAATCCTAACAGCAGTGTCATCTCCAGGTGGAAGTCCCCTACACTCAGCAGGAAAGGCGCAGGTTGTGTGGAAGGACACTACACATGAAAATACAGATCTCAGTTTGACCTGCAGGGACACCGTGCATACCTTTCAGGGGTGTCTGGGTTTCCTATAACCCCAGGGCCTGATCCACTGCAAATATTCCATGAGTACTTGATGCATCTAATTGAATTCTGTCTGTGCTGGAATGGAACAGTCTCTTGGGAACCCCATGCCCAGTATGGCCCCGGTACCTAACAGTGCTGTGCACATGATGAATATTCAAATAATCACTTGTGAAAGAGATGGATGGGTGAGTGAGTAGTCTGGAAAACAGGCTACTGTTTATCAGTAAGACATACCAGAATGAGGAAAATGGAGTACCAAGTTTAACTCCTATGGAAAAAAACAAAGTAAATTGACCATGATTTAGCCCCAAAGTGTTCTCCTCATCTACGGTCACTCCCACCAAAGAAGGAGGACATCTGGAATTTGGGACATAGATTTTAAAGAATCCCCCAATTTTTGACCGATAGCTTGGTAAATGGCAACATAAAAATTTCTAGCTTAGAAGATACCTTAGAGATCCCTCAGCTATTGAAGAAAAAGAAGTGTAAAAGAACTGTCATTTCGTGGGAGCGTGACAAGTGGCTGTGTAATTTCCCGAGGATAAGCTGAGCCCAGGCAAGGAGATCACGCATCGAAGGCAGAGCCTATAATATCAGAAGTTTAGGAAACTGACGCCTTGTCTGTTGTACATTACTTGAATTGATTACTGGTTCTGGATAATTCACTCACTGCAAAACAGTGTGACTATACGACTATGGTTTTGCTGGAAGGTATTACAAAGGAAAAAAGAAACCTTCCCAAAATGACCCGATGTGCAGATTTCACAGGTGAGTCAAGATGAAGGGCCCGCTGGAGACACAGACCCAGCCCCTTCCCCAGAACGGCCCCAAGAGAAACATTCCCAGGCCAGAACTTGAGAAACCCATTCACCTACCTGCAAGCACCCGGATGATAAGGACAAAACTGTTCCCCAAGGACAACTGCGTTCTTGAGCGGCGCAGTGGGGCGAACTAATTTCTAATAATGAAGCCATAAGCTACAGTATTTGCTACAAAACAGGCTTATTCATGAAGAGTAAATATGTCAACTAATTCAAGAGGCATGCTAAATCTCCATTGTTTTCTGAAGTTCAGGTTTCCTGGCTCTATAAAATGTGATCCACGCCTTCAATGTGTGCAGCAGAATCTGGGAGATTGCAGAATGCCACATTAAACTCAGAGCTCCTGGGCTAATGAGGGTAAGTCCATTTTGCAGTAATGAATTGTTGGTAATAGCCCATCGTGGAACAGATGTCTCATCCGTAACTGTACCGAGACTCCCACCCTCCAGAGTGCTCGGAAAAAACGGGGAGGCAGCATTGCCTGCGGAGGGGTCCTCATCTCTGGACTCCTGAGCGGAGCCAACCCCACGAGTAGAGTTCAGCGGGTGACATGACTATTCATGAGTAGCTGGACTCATGACTCATTGGAGGTCCCCCAAATCCTCTCTATCTCAAAATACATCTCCACCCCCTGCTGCAGGGCTTAAAATATCCTCCCTGAACTGACTCCTATGAAAATGTAAATATGTCACCTGGAAGAAGTAACATATTGAATTAGCATCCATTATCACTCATTTTCACATTAGGGAGAGCTGGGCCCTCAGGGAATAGGAGGACGACAGGCAGACATTGGTGAGAAATGACTTAGAGGAACTCTGAGCTTATCTCACGTTGGAAGGTCAGGGCCAAGCTGGGCCCACAGTGCGTTCACCAGCCTGGCAAACTCTCGCTCATCTCCCTCCAGTGATGCTGTGGGTTTCTTAAGTATGTGTTTCCCCAGTTACCAGAGCAACTCAGGAGAGGGGCTGTCATTTATTTATCTTTGCGAATTCCCAGAACCTGGCGCGTTAATATTTAGACAATCCCAAGTACCTCTCCAACAAATATTTGTTGAATAAGTAAATTTTAGCCTCAGAATCACCTAAGGAAATCAGAGAAGGTATGATTACCATTTTATAGGTGAGGAAACGGAGTCTCATGGAGACCCACTTACTTGCCCAAGAACATGGGCTCGAGGAGGTACAAGCTCTGGATACTCAGATGCAGGCAAAGCATGTGCCCTTTGTCTGAGAAGAGTACCTATGGGAGGGCCAAATTTGGGGTGCCTGTGAACATCGACCTGAGAGTTTGGGGTGTTATTCTGGGATGCTCTGGAGGTTTGTTTAGCGATCAGGAATGCAAGAAGCAGAAGAATATACTGAAATGTGCAAAGTAATATTTTAGAAAGATTACTGGCAAAGAGGAAAACAGGATGGGTTGGAGGATCAAGAAATTAAAGACTAGTTAAGGAATAATTTGTGTGTCACAACCGACATAGCAGCAATGGGAACAGAGGGAGGCTACACATTTGAGAGACTTTATGAAGAACAAATAGAGCAGTTTAGTGACTGATGAATGAGAAATGGATATGGGACAAGGAGGAATGAGGGACACGGGCTAGATTTCAAACACACTTAAATGAATGACAGAAAATGGACAGCAATGGAAAGTCTGGGTGGGAAGCAGGTTTTGGGCCAAGAAGTAGGTGGCAGTGGAATACCCAAGGCAGTAAGAAATTTGGTGTCAAAATCTCAAGCAGATTTAGTGGAAGCCATGAGATTAGATGTGATCCCTGAGAAAGAGTAGAAAATGAGTCAAAGTCAGAATGTCCTAAGCTGAAGGACATCACGTTAGACAGCACAGTGACAAGTGAAGCCAAGTGGGAGTGTTTTAGAAAAGGCAGACGTGACAGTACCAGCCACTGCGGGAAGATCAAGGAACGTGAGGAGAAATGCTCATCTTTAAGGGGACAATCTCCAAGTATGGGAAAGGGCAGGGAAATGTAAATGGGCAGGGGAAGCCAGGAAAGGAAGCAATCAGAGGGCAAGAGGGAATTTGACCCTAGGCGGCAAAAATGGCAGAGCCCAGGCTTGTTTATTTTTCCTTTCAGTACTGGGAGAGCTGAGCCTGTATTTTATGTGAAAAGGAAGGAGCCAGCACAGAGACTGAAATACAACAGAGAGAGGGGAAGAGACTGGGAGAGGCACGGCAAAGCGGCAGGAGGCAGAGAGGGGCTGGGAATGCCAGGGGGCAGGTGAGTGGAGACTGTGCGGGAGTCCGGCAGCAGCTGTGTGGGAGGACGCTACGCACAGAAGAGGGAAAAAGAGAAAGGAGCACGCACGGAGGCAGGTCCAAGAGATTGTTTTAATGGGAAAATCAGAAACATAAGCCCCGAGGGTTCAGTCTGGCAAAAAAGAAAGGGGGCTCCCCAGGGTACAGGCCTGCCCAAGGACCGGGTGGAGATATTGCCAAGATCCATCCCAAGGAGGAGAGAAGCACAATCATGTCTAAAGTTAGAATCTCATCTATGTGAGACAGTCCAAACTGGTGACAGTCCACATAATGAAGTCTGCACCTAGAATTTCAAGGTCATTGAACACCAATGCTAGAGAGGTGCTGAGACACTCTCACTTCATCAACTAAGGAAATAAGTCCCAGAGAGGTGAAGTAAATGAACCAAGATCACACAGCTAAACCTGGACCAGAATTAAGACCCTTAACTCCTGGTCAAGTATAATTCCCACCAAATAGCAACTCTGTGCTGGGTTCCCTGGGATAATTCCAGTCATATATAATTATTCTTTCCAATGGTGATTTTATTTTTTTTTTATTATAATAGTTTATTTTCAAATTGGTTTACATATAACACCCAGTGTTCATCCCAACATGTGCCCTTTTTAATGCCCATCACCCCCTCTCCCCCCTCCCTCATCCCCCTCACCCTCAGTTTTTTCTTAGTCTTTGAGAGTCTCTTATGTTTTATCTCCCTCCCTCTCTGTGTCTTTTTTTTCTTTCCCCTCTTCCCCTCCCCCTGGTTTTTGCTTAGTTTCACAAAGTCCACCTATTCGTGGAAACATATGGTATCTGTCTTTTTCTGACTGACTTATTTCACTTAACATAATACCCTCCAGTTCCATCCATGTTGCTACACATGGCCAGATTTCATTTTTTCTCATTGCCACGTAGTAGTCCATTGTATATAAGTACCATAACTTCTTTATCCATTCGTCAGTTGATGGGCACTTGGTCTCTTTCCATGATTTGGCTATTGTCGAAAGTGCTGCTATGAACATTGGGGTACACGTGCTCCTATGCATCAGCATTCCTGTGTCTCTTGGGTAGATTCCTAGCAGGGCTATTGCTGGGTCATAGGGTAGCTCTATTTTCATTTTTTTGAGGAACCTCCACACCGTTTTCCAGAGTGGCTGCACCAGTTTGCATTCCCACCAACAGTGTAGGAGGGTGCCTACTTCTCCACATCCTCGCCAGCATCTATAGTTTCCTGATTTGTTCATTTTAGCCACTCTGACTGGTGTGAGGTGGTATCTCAGTGTAGTTTTGATTTGTATTTCCCTGATGATGAGTGACATTGAGCATCGTTTCATGTGTCTGTTGGCCATCTGAATGTCCCCTTTGGAGAAGTGTCTATTCATATCTTCCGCCCATTTCTTCACTGGGTTCTTTGTTTTTCGGGTTTGGAGTTTGGTAAGTTCTTTATAAATTTTAGATATTAGTCCTTTATCCGATATGTCATTTGCGATGATCTTTTCCCATTCCGTTGGTTGCCTATTCGTTTTGTTGGTTGTTTCTTTTGCCGTGCAGAAGCTTTTTATCTTGATGAGGTCCCAATAGTTCATCTTTGCTTTTAATTCTCTTGCCTTTGGAGACGTGTCGAGTAAGAAATTTGTGCATCTTAGGTCAAAGAGGCTTTTTCCTGTTTTCTCCTCTAGGATTTTGACGGTTTCCTGTCTCACATTCAGATCTTTTATCCATTTAGAATTTATTTTTGTGAGTGGTGTAAGAAAGTGGTCTAGTTTCATTCTTTTGCATGTTGCTGTCCAATTCTCCCAGCACCATTTGTTAAAAAGGCTGTCTTTTTTCCATTGGATACATTTTCCCGCTTTGTCAAAGATTAGTTGGCCATATACTTGCGGGTCCATTTCTGAGTTTTCTATTCTATTCCATTGGTCTATGTGTCTGTTTTTGTGCCAATACCATACAGTCTTGATGACCACCGCTTTGTAGTAGAGGTTAAAGTCTGGGATTGTGATGCCTCCCACCTTGGTTTTATTCTTCAGTATTACTTTGGCTATTCGAGGTCTTTTGTGGTTCCATACAAATTTTAGGATTGTTTGCTCTAGCTTTGAGAAGAATGCTGGTGCAATTTTGATTGGGATTGCATTGAATGTGTAGATTGCTTTGGGTAGTATTGCCATTTTGACAATATTTATTCTTCCAATCCATGAGCATGGGATGTTTTTCCATTTCCTTGTGTCTTCCTCAATTTCCTTCATAAGTTTTTTATAGTTTTCAGTGTAGAGGTTTTTCACATCTTTGGTTAGGTTTATTCCTAAGTATTTTATGGTTTTTGGTGCAATTGTGAAAGGGATTAGCTTCTTTATTTCTCTTTCTGCTGCTTCATTGTTGGTGTATAGAAATGCCACCGATTTCTGTACATTGATTTTGTATCCTGCAACTTTGCTGAAATCATGAATCAGTTCTAGTAGGCTTTTGGTGGATTCTGTCGGGTTTTCCATGTAAAGTATCATGTCATCTGCAAAAAGTGAAAGTTTGACTTCCTCCTTGCCAATCTTGATGCCTTTTATTTTGTTTTGTTGTCTGATTGCTGATGCTAAGACTTCCAGCACTATGTTAAATAGCAGTGGCGAGAGTGGACACCCCTGTCGTGTTCCTGATCTCAGGGGGAAGTCTTTCAGTTTTTCCCCATTGAGGATGATATGAGCTGTGGGCTTTTCATATATGGCTTTTATGATGTTTAAGTATGTTCCTTCTATCCCGACTTTCTCGAGAGTTTTTATTAAGAAAGGATGCTGTATTTTGTCAAATGCTTTTTCTGCATCTATTGACAGGATCATATGGTTCTTATCTTTTCTTTTGTTGATGTGATGTATCACGTTGATTGATTTGCGAATATTGAACCAGCCCTGCAACCCAGGGATGAATCCTACTTGATCATGGTGGATAATTCTCTTTATATGCTGTTGGATTCGATTTGCTAGTATCTTGTTGAGAATTTTTGCATCCATATTCATCAGGGATATTGGCCTGTAATTTTCTTTCTTTGCTGGGTCTCTATCTGGTTTGGGAATCAAAGTGATGCTGGCTTCATAGAATGAGTCCGGGAGTTTTCCTTCCGTTTCAATTTTTTGGAACAGCTTGAGGAGGATAGGAATTAACTCTGTTTTAAATGTCTGGTAAAATTCCGCAGGAAAGCCATCTGGTCCAGGGCTTTTATTTGCTGGGAGGTTTTTAATAACGGATTCTATTTCTTCACTAGTTATGGGTCTGTTCAAATTTTCTATTTCTTCCCGTTTGAGTTTTGGTAGCGTGTGGCTATTTAGGAAGCTGTCCATTTCTTCCAGATTGCCAAGTTTGGTGGCATATAATTTTTCATAGTATTCTCTGATGATTGCTTGTATCTCTGAGGGATTGGTTGTAATTTCTCCCTTTTCATTCACGATTTTATTTATTTGAGTTCTCTCTCTTTTCTTTTTGAGAAGCCTGGCTAGAGGTTTGTCTATTTTGTTTATTTTTTCAAAGAACCAGCTTTTGGTTTCATTGATCTGTTCCACTACCTTTTCTGTCTCCATATGGTTAATTTGAGCTCTGATCTTTGTTATTTCTCTCTTTCTGCTGGGCTTGGGTTGTTTTAGTTGATCTGCTTCTAGTTCCTTTAGGCGTGCTGTTAGAATTTGTGTTATTGATTTTTCTTGTTTCTTGAGATGGGCCTGGATTGCAATATATTTCCCTCTCAGGACTGCCTTTGCTGCATCCCAGAGCGTTTGGATTGTTGTATTTTCATTTTCATTTGTTTCCATATATTTTTTAATTTCTTCTCTGATGGCTTGGTTGACCCAGTCATCTTTTAGTAGGTTATTTCTTAGCCGCCATGTTCTTGAATATTTTCCAGGCTTTCTCCTGTGGTTGATTTCAAGTTTCAAAGCATTGTGGTCTGACACTGTACACGGTATGATCTCAATTCTTTTATATTTATTCAGAGCTTCCCTGTGCCCCAGAATGTGGTCTATCTTGGAAAATGTGCCGTGTGCAGATGAGAAGAACGTAAATTCCTTTACTTCTGGATGAAGGACCCTAAAGATGTCTGTGAGGCCCATCTGTCCTAATGTGTCATTCAGGGCTATTGTTTCTGCGGAGATTTTCTGTTTTGTTGATCTATCCAATGCTGAGAGTGGAGTGTTGAGATCCCCTACTATTAGGACATTTTTATCGATGAGGTTGCTAATGTTTGTAATTAGTTGTTTTACAAATTTGGGTGCCCCTGAATTCGGTGCGTAGATATTTACAATTGTTAGCTCTTCCTGCTGGATGGTTCCTGAGACTATTATATAATGTCCTTCCTCATCTCTTATTACATCGTTCATTTTAAAGTCTAATTTGTCTGATATAAGTGTGGCTACTCCGGCTTTCTTCTGACTTCCAGTAGCATGGTAGATAGTTCTCCATCCCCTCACTTTCAATCTGAAGGTGTCTTCAGGTTTAAGATGAGTTTCTTGAAGACAGCAAATAGATGGGTCTTGTTTTTTAATCCATTCTGTTATCCTGTGTCTTTTGATTGGCGCATTTAGTCCATTTACATTCAGTGTTAATATTGAAAAATATGGGCTTACAGTCACTGTATTATCTGTAAGTTTCATGTTTGTAAGGCTGTCTCTGGTAGTTTGTGTTCTTTGCCTCCTTGTTTTCATAGAATGCCCCTCAGGATCTCTTGCAGTGCTGGCTTATTTGTGATAAATTCTTTCAGTTTTTGTTTGTTGGGAAAAACCTTGATCTCTCCTTCTATTCTGAATGACAGGCTAGCCGGATACAGAATTCTTGGTTGCATGTCCTTCTTGCTCATCACATTGAAGATATCCTGCCATTCCTTTCTGGCTTGCCAAGTTTCCGTAGATAAGTCTGCTACTACCCTTATAGGTCTCCCTTTGTATGTTAGGGTTCTTTTGTCCCTAGCTGCTTTCAGGATTCTCTCCCTATCTTTGTATTTTGCCAGCTTCACTATGATGTGCCGTGCAGAAGGTCTATTCAAGTTACGTCTGAGGGGAGTTCTCTGTGCCTCTTGGATTTCCATGCCCGTTTCCTTTCTCATGTTGAGGAAGTTCTCAGCAATGATTTGTTCCAGAACCCCTTCGACTCCTTTCTCTCTCTCTTCTTCCTCTGGAACTCCTATGATACGGATATTGTTTCTTTTGAGTGCATCGCTCAGCTCTCGAATTCTCCTTTCCTGTTCCTGGATCAGCTTCTCTCTCTTTTTATCTGCTTCCTCTTTTTCAATGATTTTGTCTTCTAAGGCACTAACTCTTTCCTCTACCTCTTCAATCCGTGCTGTGGCTGCTTCCAGTTTCCCCTGTATTTCTTCCAATGTCTTCTTTAATTCTTCTTGACCGTTTTTAAGGTCTTTGAACTTTGCCTCGTGGGACTCCTTGCATTCATCTAAGCTTTTTTCAAGGCCAGCAATTAGTTTTATGATTAACATTCTATATTCAAGTTCTGTTATGTTGCTTATATCTGTTTTCATTAATTCTTGAGCTGTCACTACTTCTTGTAGACTCTTTTGAGGAGAATTCTTCCGTCTCGTCATTTTGGCTGGATGTGTTATGGGTTGTTTCTTGAAGTTGCCCTGGAAAGGAAAACTGACAGACACACAGAACACAGAAATACTCAAACGTACCGACAAATGGTCCAGACAAGCAGTTCACAACAGAAAAAAATAACAAGTGACTCTCTGAGGGCAATGTCCTGAAGTAACCGCTACACGTTAAGGACAGGGTATGTAGTGTGCTGGTGGCAGAGCATATATAGACAGAATAATGACTGGTGCAGGGAGAAGAAGGAAATGGACTTTGCCCAGGTAGAGCGACTAAAGGGTTTAATCCAGACTGATAGAAATCAGAATAAGGACAGGTGCGAGGGAAAAGGAATAAAGATCGATGTCGTCTAGATGAACTTATACGGCCTGGTTATTCCAGAAAAAGGGCTAGGGAAGTAAAGAAGAGGTTGTAGGACATGTCCTCGAAGAGTGGGTTAAAAAACAAAACAAAAACAAAAAACAAAAAACAAAAAACAAAACAAAAAAAAAAAAACCCAAACAAAACAAACAAACAAACAAACAAAAAACAAAAAAACAAAAAACAAAAAGAACGAAAAAAATGATTAAGCCAGTCAGTACCCTGGATGACCAGCTCAGGGATGGGGATCGGTAGGAGTGAGAAAGGGAGGGATAAATTTAAAAAGAAGAAATGACTGGCGTTACTCCAGGCAGCAATCTCCACTTGGATCAGTCGCTCCTGCTGATAGTTTGGGAGGGGCGTGGTTTAGTGTAGGCGGGTCCGGCCTCCACTGCTGCAGGGATGGCTTCTGGGGTGACTTCCTGGCTTGTGAGACAACAATGGCGTCTCTCCAGACCCGCGCCACCAGTCCTGGAGGCTTTATTCGCCCCTTTATTTCTGTTCTCTCTCCACCGCCCACGCCAGCCTAGTGTGGTTTACTGGAGCCGCGCCTGGGGCTGCCTGGGTCCCTGCGGCGTGCGTGCCCGGAGGCGCTGGGCGAGGGTGGCGCGGTGGCGCGGCCGTCTGCTACCCCCCGATTTGGCTGTAACTGTGCGGGGGTTAGAGGTGCTCCGCAGGAGCCGCCGCCTGAGTCCCCCCTGCCTGTCCCGGCAGCGCGCGCGCCCCGGAGGCGCTGGGCGAGGGTGGCGCGGTGGCGCGGCGTCTGCTACCCCCCGATTTGGCTGTAACTGTGCGGGGGTTAGAGGTGCTCCGCAGGAGCCGCCGCCTGGGTTCCCCCTGCCTGTCCCGGCAGCGCGCGCGCCCCGGAGGCGCTGGGCGAGGGTGGCGCGGTGGTGCGGCCGTCTGCCACCCCCCGATTTCGTTATAATTGTGCCGGGGTTAGAGGTGCTCCGCAGGCGGCGCCGCCTGCGTCCCCGCTGCCAGTCCCTCCCGCGCGCGTCCCAGTGGCTCAGGACGGGGTTGGTGCGGTCCCAGCAGCGCGCGGGGATTGCTGCTGTTTGCCACTGAACTTCTCTTCAAAAGCCCTGCATTTAGGGGCTGGATGGTCGCAGTCTCACCCGCTCTGGCCCTCTCGTTCAGATGTTGTTCGATCGGCACTTTCCCAGCTATCTCCGAAGACACTCACCCTCCCCTCAGCTCAACTTCCCAAGTTCGAGTTCGTTTTATCCGACCCAGATTAAACTCACGGTTTAGTTGGGCCGTGTCTGTTTCCGCCTTAGTTTCTTGTCAGCTCTAGCACCTTTTCCCCCCGATTTTTGGAGTTGAGAGAGAGACAGTGGTTTCAGTCGTCCCCCTTTAAAGGGCAAGCGAAATACTGGAGCCCCCTACTCCTCCGCCATGTTGCCCCAGACTCCAATGGTGATTTTATTAAACATATAACAGAACAGGATTTCATTTTGGTAACCCCAAATGGCTTTTTGTATTAAAAATGTGAAAAACAATAAATCAGGAAAAAAGAACAATTTGTCAGACTATATCTCCCAATTTTTGGTTCTGCAAATATAGTCACTGCAATTAATTAGCAGAGTTATTACAAGCATGGCTCTGGAGCCAGAGAACCCCATGCCCCGAGTGAATCCAGGTAAGCCCACCACTCACTACTTGTGTGACAATGCCTGGGAGAAGGCCCTCGGCCCTCCCGAAGCGTGAGAGCAACCAACCACGCTGTCATCGTCACCCTTAGCATGGGAGAAAAGTGGTGGGTGAAACCCAGAGAGGGAAGAAGGCAGATCTGCAACTAATAACATTTTCCCTCTGGAATAATCCTGTGTTTCAGCCAGAGATGATTTGGAGGCTTTTTGAGAGGGAAACCTGAAGAGAAAATGTAATTACTTTCCCCCCCTGCCCCACACTTGAATTTCAAGGTGGTGTCCTTTCCAAATAAAAAAGTCACTTGAGGGATGGAAGGGAGGCTCCAGGGAGAGAAGTGAAGGATGAAGAACGATCATTCATGCTGAAACCTGTGACATTTCGCCAAAGTGACTCCCTTTGGGAGCAGCTGGCACACATGTCATTCAGCTGAGACAGTAGAGAGCAAGAGAGAGTGGTGGGCTCCAGGCGAAACAGCATGATCTCCTCCTCCATTCTCTCCGTGCAAATTCTGATTGTCTCGGGAAGAAGTCAGAACCCCCCACTTAGCGGGGGTCACTCGCCTGTGGTGGCTGCAGTCATCTTGCAATGTTTACTGCAGTAAAGAAACACATATCCAATCCCAGGAGAGCTGCCTTAACAGCAGAGCTGTGGGGGTCCCTGCCCAGAGAGAGCGAAACTCTGAATCCTACCTCTCCTACATGGACAGGCAGATAAGAAGAGACAAGACTGTCCAGCCACTTTCACCAGAGTATCAGAAGAGAGCTGTAGTTATTGATGACTACAGAGTAGGTGTAAGTGCCTAGAACAACCAACCAAACGACTCTGGGGCTTTTATACTTGATAATTTGGTTGCATGAAGGAAGGAAAGAAGGAAGGAGACAAAGAGTTAAGCCAATAGGGGCTAATCTAGCCTTGCCACTTACCATGTGACCTCAGGAAACTGTTTAACCTCAATGCCTCAGTTTCCTTATCCAAAAAAGGAGTGATAATATAGCTCATGAGTGTGTTGCAAAGATGAGATGTGTGTGTATTCCAAGTGCCTAGCAATGAGGAGGTAGTCCACAGACAATATTATGTATATACATGGATTATTAAGAAAGTATCAAATTCATGCACACTGACAAAAAAGCACAGGTTCCTGGTCAAGGTCTCAAAGTCATCATGTGGGAGGATGGACATTCCTAAAACTCAAAACGGAATGAGGGGCCTGTTCTTTCAGGCTACTGACGTTCCCACACAGGTGCTGCTCATCTCCAGAGACTGAGGAGACCTTCCGAACTAATGGAGCCTTTTGAGGCCTAAAAGACTTGACCAACTGGCAAAACTACATCTTAAAAATCTCCTGTTTTTTATTTACTTGTAATAATGTATGATTTATGCCTTCACATACATTCCAAAAATATTCACTGCAAGTAGATGCAATGTGAAATCTACTTGGTGGCATAATGTTTGGTACATGGTAAGTGCTCACTTAGTATTGAGTGGGTCCCTCATGACCCTGTTAGGTAGGATCTGTCTAAATGTGCTGTCCCAAATGCTGATCTGGAAGGATCCTGGCCCCTCTAGAAATTGGTGGCCCAGTATAAACCAAGGCTTTGTAACTACTGCATAGGGTTGGTTCCTATGATGACTCTGGCAGAGAAATTCAAAGCAATAGCTCTGGCAAAGATTAAGCTCAGAGCAAGTTTTCATCAAACATCAACAAAAATAGTCATAAGAAGTCAGGTGGCAAGAAAACTTATTGAACAAGTTGTAAATGAGGGTTTTCTCATTCTGCAAATACAAGTCATTTGTATACTTCTGTTTTTGGAGAAGAAAATTTGCTCAACAAACTAAGGTTTTCTCTTTCATTTTCAGAAAGCAGTCATATACTGAATCTCATCTGTCAGAGGCTCCCCACTTAGGTGGAATGACAGAAAACACAAGGGTTTCTGTCTCCTAGTAGCACAAGATTTGAATCCTAATGCTAAGACTTTCTGTGTACACTGAAATAAGTTGCTTAGTACTCCTGGACCAGAGGTTTCCCGTCTGCAAATGAAAATAAGTGGACAGAAGCTCCAAAGCTATGTTCACAATCCAAAAAGATTTAAATTAAATGCTCAAAGGAAAAAACTGCCAAGCAATTAATTCTCTACCTGGGAAGGTTATCATTCATAATTGAAGGAGAAATTAAGAGTTTTTGAGATAAGCAAAAGCTAAAAAGTTCATCACCACTAAACCAGCATTACCAGAAATATTAAGGGACTTCTCTAAGCTAAAAATAAAAGGCACTAATAACATGAAAACACAGAAAAGTAAAAATCTCACTGAAAAAGGTAAATAAAGGTAGACGATCAACTACTTATACAGCACTTATGAAGAGTAAAAGGCAAACATAGTAAAAATTAAAAATACAATAATTAGTTAAGGTATACATAAAATAAAAAGATGTAAAATGTGTCATCAAATATATAAAGTGGAGGGAAGAAAGATATAAAGCTTTGGAAAATATTTACAAAAACTTACTATTGACTTTAAAAAGATGATTACATAAATGTTATATGAGAACCTCATAGTTACCACAAAGAAAAAATTTATAGCAAATACACAAAGAAAGAAGAGAAAGATATCTAAACACTAAGGAAAACAAATCACAAGAGAAAAGAGAAAGAGAAAAAAGGAACAACAGAAGGAACTACAAAAACCATCATAAAACAATAAAATACAATAAGTAAATAATTATCAATAAATGCTCTAATTGTAAATGGACTAAATGTTCCCATCAACGGAAAGAGTGTGGCTGAATGAATCACACACACACGCGCGCACACACAACCCTTCTATATGCTGCCTACAAGAGACTCACTTCAAACTCAAAGACATGCAGACTGAAAGCAAAGAGATGGAAAAAGATAAAGCAGGCATATGAAAATGAAAAGAAGCTGGGGCAGCAATACTTATATCTGACAAAACTGATTATAAAACAAAGACTGTCACAGAAGACAAAAAAAAAAAAAAAGGCATTACCTAATGATAAAGGGGTCAAGCAGACAAGAAGATAGAATATTTTTAAAAAGTTATGTATTCAATTAAGGGCACCTAAATACATAAAATAAATATTAACAGATATAAAAGGAGAAGCATACAGCAACAGAATGATAGTAGGGAACTTTAACACTCCACTTACATTAATGGGTAAATCATCCAGGCAGAAAATCAATGAGGAAACATCGGCCTTACACAACACATTAGACCAGATGGACTTAATAGACACACACAGAACATCCCACCCAAAAGCAGAATACACATTATTTTCAAGTACACATGCAACATTCTCCAGTTAGGTCACAAAACAACATCAATAAATTTAAGATTAAATCATATCCAATATTTTTTCTAACCATAATAGTATGAAGCTAGAAATCAATTATAAGAAAACTGGAAAAGAAAATACCAACAATTGGAGGCTAAACAGCATGCTATTAAAGAACCAATGGGTCAATGAAGAAATCAAAGAGGAAATCAAAAAATACTTTGAGGTCAATGAAAATGGAAACACATGTTCCAAAATCTTTGGGATGCAGCAAAAGCAGTCCTAAGAGGGAAGTTCATAGCCACAAAGACCTACCTCAAGAAACAAGAAAAGTCTCAAACAATCCAACCTTATACCAAAAGGAACTACAGAAAGAACAAAACTCTTTTAGCCTGAAGTTGCTAGCAGGAAGAAAATAATAAAGATCAGAATCAAAATAAATAAAATATAGACCAAAAAAAAAAAAAAAAAGAAAATGAAACTAAGTGCTGATTCTTTGAAAAAATAAACAGAACTGATAAACCTTTAAACAAGTGAGAGAGAGCCAAATAAATAAAATCAGAAATGAGAAAGGAAAAGTTACAACTGATACCAAAGAAATGCAAAGGATTATGAGAATACTATAAACAGTTATATACCAACAAATTAGACTACTTAGAAGAAATAAATTCCTACAAACATACTATCTTCCAAGACTGAATCATGAAGAAATAGATAAACAGAATAGATTACTAGTATGAAATAAAAAAATAAAACCAATAATCAGAACACTCCCAACAAACAAAAGTTCAGGTTCAGAGAGCTTCACAGGAGATTTCTACCAAACATTTAAAGAAGAATTAATACCTATCCTCCTCAAATTATTCCAACATACTGAAGAGGAAAGAACACTCCTAACTAAACTCATTTTATGAGGCCAGCATTACTCTGATAATAAAACCAGACAACACCACAGACATACATACCTAACTATTACAGGCCAATAACCCTGGTGAACATAGATGGAAAAATCCTTAACAAAATTTAGCAAACCAAATTCTACAATGCATTAAAAGAAGCATACACCATGACCAAGTAGGATATATTCCAGGGATGCAAGGATAACTTAACATCCACAAATCAATCAACATAACAAACTATATTAACAAAACAAAGCATAAAAGTCACATGATCACTTCAACAGATGAAGAAAAAGCATTTGACAAAATTCAACATCCATTTTGATTTAAAAAAATCTTTCAACAAAGTGGGTATAGAGAAAATGTACCTCAACATAATAAAGGCCATATATGACAAGCCCACAGCTAATATCACGCTCAACAGTGAAAAGCCGAAAGCTTTTCCTCTAAGACCAGGAATAAGACAAGAATGTCCATTCTCATCATTTTTATTCAACATAGTACTAGAAGTCTTAGCCAGAATAATCAGACATGAAAAATAAATAAAATGTATCCAAATAGGAAAGAAAGAAGTAAAACTGTCACTATTTGATGACATGATACTACATATAGAAAATCCTTAGGGGCGCCTGGGTGGCTCAGTCAGTTGGGCATCCAACTTCAGCTCAGGTCATCAACGCATGGCTCAAGAGTTCGAGCCCCACATCAGGCTCACTTTGCCAGCATGGAGCCTGCTTTGGATCTTCTGTTCCCCTCTCCCTCTGCCCCTTACCTGCTTGTGCATGCTTTCTAAAATATGAAGAAATTTAAAAAAAAAAAAAAAAGAAAATACTAAAGACTCCATCAAAAACCTATTAACAGAAATGAGATCAGTAAACCTGTAGGATACAAAATTAATATACAGAAATCTGTTGCATATAATAATGAACTATCGGAAAAAGAAATTAAGAAAATAGTCATGTTTATAGTTTCATCAAAAACAATAAAAGATGTTATCAATTTAATCTAGAAGGTGAGAGACCAGTACTCTGAAAACTAGACACTGGTGAAAGAAACTGAGGATGACACAAATACATGGAAAAACATTCTATACTCATGGATTGGAAAAATATTGCTAGAATGTCCCTACTACCTAAAGCAACCTATGGATTTAATGTAATCCCTATCAAAATATCAATGGCATTTTTCACGTAAGTAGAATAATCCCATTTGTATGGAACCACAAAAGATCCCAAATAGCCAAAGCAGTCTTGAGAAAGAAGAACAAAACTGGAGGCATCACACTCCCTGATTTCAACCTATACTACAGAGTCACAGTAATCAAAACAGCATGTCATGTTACTGACATAGAAATAGACACAGAGATTAATAAAACAGAATAGAGAGCCCAGAAATAATCCACACTTTTTAAAAAAAAAATGTTTATTTTTGAGAAAGAGAGCGTGACCAGGAGAGGGGCCTGGAGGAGAGGGCGACAGAGGATCCAAAATGGACTCTGCACTGACAGCAGCAAGTCCAACGTGAGACTCGAACTCACGCATCATGAGATCATAACCTGAACCCAAGTTGGATGCTAAACCAAGCCACCAAGGTGCCCCAATAAATCCGCTTTCATATAGTCAATTAATCTATGACAATGGAAGTAAGAACATACAATGGGGGCAAAGACCATCTCTTCAGTAAATGGTGTTGGGAAGATTAGACAGATACATGTAGAAGTGTGAAACTGGACCACTTTTGTACACCATCTACAAAAACAAACTCAAAATGTATTCAATTCTTAAAAGGTAAGATTTGAAACCATGCAACTCCTGAAAGAAAGATAGGCAGTAAGATCTAGGACACAGGTCTTAGCAGTATTTTTTTGGCTATGTCTCCTCAAGCAAGGACAACAAAAGCAAAAATAAAATAGGACTATCTCAAACCAAAAAAAACTTTTTTTCACAGTAAACTATCAACAGAATGAAAAGGCATCCCACCGAATAGGGGAAGAGACAAACAATATATCTGATAAGGGGGTGATATCCAAAATATATAAAGAACCCCTGTAACTCAATAACAACAAAACCCTGATTTCAAAACAGACAGAAGACCTCAACAATTTTCTAAAGAAGAAACAAAGATGGCCAACAGGCACATGAAAAGACAATCGACATCACTAATCAACAGGGAAATTCAAATCAAAACTACAATGAGATAGCACCTCATACCTGTCAGAATGGCTATTATTTTTAAAAAAAACGAAAAACAGACCCACACAAGTATCGGCAAGGATGTGGAGAAAAGAAAACCCCCATACAGTATTGGTGCAACATAAACTGGTACAGTCACTGTGGAAAACAGTATGGAGCTCAAAAATTAAAACTAGAACTACCATAGGATCCAGCAATTCCACTTCTGGGTATTTACTCAAAGAAAATGAAAACACTTCAAAAGATATATGTATTCCCATGTTCATTGCAACACTGTTTTGTTTTTAGAGAGAGAGAGAGGGCGTAAGTGAGTGAGGAACAGAGAGAAAAAGAGAGAGAGAGAAAGAAGTAGGGCTCACCTGAAATTGGGGCTTGAGCTCACCCAAAGTCGGCTCAAGCTCACAAACCATGAGATCATGACCTGAGCCAAAGATGCTTAATGACTGAGCCATCCAGGCGCCCTAAAGCACTGCTGACAAAAGCCAGATATGGAAGCAACCTAAGTGTTCATCCATACCTGAATGAAGATGTGTTATTTCTATATACACACACAAATATACACAATATTACTCATCCACAAAAAAGAATGAAATCTTGCCATTGTCGACAACATGGATAGACTTAAAAGGTATTATGCTAAATGAAGTAATTCAGAGAAAGACAAATACCCTATGTTTTCATTTATATATGGAATTTGAAACATAAAATGAACAAAACAAACAGACTCAGAGATACAGAGAAAAAAACCGGTAGGTGATAGAGGGAAGGGGGGCAGTGGGATGGGGAAAATAGGTGACAGAGATTAAGAGGTACAAATTTCCAGTTATAAGTCAGTCTCAGGAAATAACGTTCACCATAGGGAACACAATAATAGTATAATAGCTTTGTATGGTGACAGATGGTAACTAGATGTACCAAGGTGATCATTTTGTAATGTATAAAAATATCCAATCACTAAGTTATACACCTGAAACTAATATCAATATTGTATGTCAATTATAATTCAATAAAAAAGACCTGATGTGTAATAGGAAAATTTAAGGAAAGATACTTCTTACTCAAGGCTCCAATGATTGGGCTTTGCTTGATATTTTGGGTTTTTCTTTTCTTCATTGTGTATTTTTGTTTTTAATAGAGAGCTCTATTTTTTGAAGGAAGACCTTTCAGTTTCCGCTAAATCTGTCTTTGGGAAGTAAACTCTTGGGACCTTAAGACAATCACCAAGGTCTCCTAATTAAAACTGAAATATCTAAGACGGAATAAGTCGGCACTTGAGCGCTGACTTGCAAGCCTGATGACACAAAGTTCAATGTGAGAAGTAGCTAACAATGGAAGTTTTCCCGACAGTGCAATCACTACGGTGACTTTCCTGTATCTCCCCTAGGTGTCTCTGACACACTACAGAGGTGGATTCCGGGATCACAAGGAAGGCTTATCTACACACTGGTCACTATTAATACTATTAATACTTAGAGAGGCACACACCAGTGAGTAGCCAAGGAGCTGCCCTCTGTACACAGAGAACTGGGAAAAGGGAATGCAGTCTATGTTTTCTTGCAAATTAGGTGCTGTGACAAGTCAGGAACTGAAACACACATTATCTGTGCTTAATTCACAACCTGGAGAAAATACATGCTAATTGGTTGATGCATGAGGATGAGGCAATGAGAAGATACCCAACAGAGTTGTGACTGCAAGTTCTCTCTTTGGGGCAAGGATTAACATTGCAGACCTCCTAGAAGAAACTTCTACAGACACAGGAGTAGGTCCCGCTCCTGAGAGAGTGAAGCACGTGAGGATATAGGTTGCTCCAGTAGACCCAACTTTGCTCAAAGTGTCAGCGGTAAATCGAAAGGCTGTATGGGACGTCTGGAAGTCCCAACAGGACAATCATAGCACAGACCTCCAAGGTGTGAGAGCAAAGACATGTTCTCCTCACTGACATCTCTTCTTCTGAGAAGCCATTCCTAATTTGTTATGGGGGCTTGGGAGAGACTGAACACCTAACCAGGAGGTATCAAGTGACCATGGTACCCAAGTTGCCCATCCTTAACTGGGTGCTGTCTGATCCTCCCAATCAATAAAGTTGACATGCACAACAGTATCCTATCACCAAAAGGAAGAAGCGTATTTGAGAAGCTGGAATCTCAATTCCTGCCCAGCAAGAGCTAGAGCCACAAGTAACAGGCTGTTGCTGGAAGTACTAGTGAAGGTCACCATGAGCCTTCAAGTCCAGGATCTCCAGGCAATACAGAGTCCTCTTCTGGCTGTGAAGTTACATGAGGACCAGCACTCCTCATACAAAATAGGAGAGCGGTGGTTCTCACCTGTCTCCAAAGTCTGAAGACAATTTTGAGCATCTCAACTAGGGAATGCTAGAAGCATCTAGTGGGTAGAAGACAAGGATGCTGTCAAAAACCCTCCAATGCACAGGTCAGCACCTCTGCAACCCAATGAAGAATTATCTCACCAAAAAGATCTAAGAGTGGCAAGGATGAGAAAACTTGTTGTAGAGGAAAGGAGAGAAAATAAAGGACATCAGAGATTAACATACACACAACAAAATAACCCGCACATACATAAATTTCCTCATTTCTATAACTACCTATAAAGTCATAGCCTATATATTCTTTTACTCCCCATCACCTGTTGCTTCTGTGGGCATGTTAATATTTCTGGGCACAGCGAATTGTGCTTTTTCCAGATCCTCAAGGAAGTTTTATTGCCAAAAATCAGTTTGAATCCCAGCTCATAGATTTACTTCCATCTTCCTACTTCTGCCCCAGACCCCAATTCCATGGGACAACAGACCTAGGACATTTATAGGAATGCTCTTCCCACCATCCATCACCTGATCTAGAGATCCCAGTGGGGAGGATTTTTTGGCTAAAGGTCACTTTCTTCTGTGTAATAAAAATATTTTACATTTTCATTATATTATGATTCCACATCTGTTAACTATTAGAATAACTCCTTTCATTTAATCAACATTTATCAAGAACTTACCATGTGTCAGATGCTACACTAGTGGATGTTACTAGGTAGAGAGACCAACTCTCTGTCTTCATGGAGCTCACGGACTATGGTTCTCTGATTATTTTCACCGCAGGCTTACTGAGATGGAGCGCCCGAAGAACTCACACCTCCTCCTGTCCTTTCCTCCCGCCCTGATCTATACTGCCCTCAGGTTATCACCTGCCCTGGGCCTAACCTGCCCAGGACCTACTGGTTGAGGAAAACATCATGCAAAATCCCATGGTTTCTCATGGTCCCCTGAAGCTTTGTCAGTTTCCACTATTGTGTCCCTGGGTTGTGAGTTGTCCTCCTATTCTCTGCCTAGCCTAGGATTCAAAGGATGCACTGGGGCAAAGGTCAAATGCACATAGTTAAAATGAAAACAAAAATGCCAATGTCCTTCAAGAGGCCAGGACACCCTTGCTCTAACTTGTAGAGTCCCCTAATATTCCTCTATTATGACCCCAGAGTAGAACAACTTTTTTCTGAGCGTCTTTGGATCAGCCCATGGTGCAAGCTTCAGGCTTGAGCCACAGTTGAGAAACTTGTGACCTGTGATGTGTTTAGGAATGTCTGGTGACTCAGAGGGGCAACTTTCCAAAAGCCCTTTTCCACAAAAGTCCTAGAAACCACCTGGGAAAGAATACCAGGTGAATTGGAAAGAGCTGTTCTGGAGTGCAACTTAAGGGGGAGACGTCTACACGGGTGTCTTACACTTGCTCGTTGGCTCAGCTTCCATTACCTTGCCTTCTCATTATGCTAGTACATTCTGTGATAGCCATTACCTATTGGCTTCCTATCATCTCTATTTTTGAACTTGTAGTTACTGTCTTGAAATGACAGACACCCTACCATCCACTTTACCCCAGAACACTTTGCACTATCCCTCTGTGGTTCAGAGTGGACTCAGAATTTTGGAATTTTTTGTTTTTCTTGTGTTCATTTATCATTTATTCAGGAAATATTAATTGAGCATCTATTCCATTCTAGGGACTCTTTTTGGCACGTGGGGCACTTGGAGTTTGCATACAAAGAGAAAGCAATGACAGAAAATAAAGGAACAGAGGTACAAACACATGGAAGCAGTGAGGAATAAAGAGTATCTCACCCTAGGATACTCTCAAGGTGGCACAGGGGCCAACGTAGGCTGAAAAAGCAAAGTGCGTAACGACCTGAATGAAGTGATGGATAAGCTCTGCATAACATGGAAAGAGAGCATTTCAAACCAAGATTAGAGCAAGCACAAAGGTCCAGAAGTAGGAACAAACTTGTAAAGTTTAAGGGCAGGGGTGGCTGGAACAAAGTTAACCCAGGGGCCTGTTATAAGGTCAGAGACACAGGTAGGATGCAAATCACATCAAGCCGCATGAGCCACAGCAAAGTTTAGATCTTATTTTGAGTATGATGGGAAAACAGAGGAATTTGAGCAAGGAAGTGACATGCCCTGACTTAAATTTTTAGAGTCACTCTGGTCTTCATCTGGAAAATTACCTATAGGGAACCAAGAGGGTGGGCAGGGAAACCACTTAGGATGGAACGGCAGGTGCCTAAGAGAGAGAGTGGTAACTTAGGCTGCTGGGGAAGAGGATACAATGTCAGATTTGGGATATACCTTAAAAACAGCATGGGAAGAACTTGCTGCTGGTTAGACAAGGAGACAGAGGAGGAGAGAGAAAGAGGAAGAGAGAGGAAGAGAGAAGAAGAGAGAGAAAGAGGGAGAGGGAGGGGGAGGGAGGGAGAGGGAGGGAGAGGGAGGGGGAGGGAGGGGGAGGGAGGGGGAGGGAGGGGGAGGGAGGGGGAGGGAGAGGGAGGGGGAGGGAGGGAGAAAGAGGGGGAGGGAGGGAGAAGGAGGGGGAGGGAAAGAGAGTTTGTGTGTGTATATATAGTGTGAAGGGTGAGGGCTAGAATTTGGCCTGAATAACCAGGCCTTACTACCAGTTGGGGTAGCAGTTTGGGAGGACACAATGGGATCCAAGATGGAGTGTCCAGTCTTGCTGACAGAAATCTAGAATTGTGATGAGGGGTCAGAGTGCAGAGGTAAACCCAGAATCATCAGCGTTTACATAAGACTTAAAGCCACAAGGTGAAGAAGTCCAAAGACGGAGTTGGGTGAGAGATCAAGAGGCGAAGGAGAAAGAAAAAAATTACCTGTGAAGTGGGAGAAAAACCAGGAATGGCATTTTGGACAGAAGACTTTTTGTTAGGTAATTCGAGAGGGAGAGGCTTTGACTGAACCAGTAATGTTTTCAGTCACAAAGAGGACAGCATTCTGGCCTTTCCCCACCTTGTGTAGGAAAGATATTTTATTTAAAATGTTCATAGCAAAGAAGGCAGTAATCAATGATTTCAATGCTGCTGAGAGCTCAAGAATGACAAGCAGGAGAGTTAACCACTGTACTTGGCAAATGGACTCTCCCTGGCGGTCAGTACACAAACAGTTTCAAAGGAGGACTGAGGACAAGAGCCCCCAGAGAGTGGATGGAGAACAGAAGCCGAGGAAGTGACAACACCAAGATGGACAACTCTCTTGAATAATTCTTCTATAAGGTGGGACAAAGAACTGGAACAGAAGCTTGGGGGAAACTTGAGACCAAGGAAGTTTGGAGATTCTGTTTGCTTGTTTTAGGTTGTTGACTTGAGCAAGAATTACAGCACATCTGTAGGCAGTAGAGAAGACCTAACCAATCATCCAGGAGAAAAGGGATGGACAGGAAAGCAGCATCCTTGGGTAGACAAGAGAGAAGATCTAGGCTACAGGTAAAAGCATCAGTATTCGATAGGGCAGGGACTGCTCATCTGTTGCACATAGAGGCAGAGGACAGGGCTCTCTGAAACAAGCAGGTTAAGAGATTCGGTGATGGACAACACTTTTTGTTCAGATTCCTTCAGACTCTTTTCTTGGAAAAATGAAAGGCGGGGTTGTCAGTTGACTACAAGGGCCTCTGGAGGTTAAGGAGAGACCAAACAAAAGGTAGGCAGAATCTCACAGACTTGAAGAGTAAATTAAGAACACAGGAGCACCGGACGGAGCAGAGGACACACTTAAACTCAGTGGTATCAACTTAATGGATGCTGGTTTCTCCAGCCACATCACTGCTCATGGGCTGAACTAGTGATGTGAAGCGAAGGGTGAGGTGGAAGGGAATTCAAGATGAAGGTGTAGGTGAGCCCTTGGGCTCGGGAAGTCCTCCAGCTTCATGATGAGTTCCCTTGAGGACTTTGCTTCCTGTCTAAGAATCTCAGTGCAAGACCATCCCGATTTGTTACGGAAGTTTAAGGGGAATGGTTGAAGTTCAGGTCTCTTTTCCCAGGAAGCTCCTCAGTCCTCTATGCACCCACTGCTTTCCCAGGAGCCAGCTCTACCCACCAAGGAATATAAGAAAGGGCAAACATCACCAAGTCACAATGTCTGGGTTATTCCCCAGCCTCAAAGCAAATAGAGCCCCTGGTGATGATTCCTCCCCTCCCCCAGGTATTCAAGAGCTAGTCCATGTCCTCTTTCTCTGTCACAATGGGTGACAGGTTGGAGTGGGCTAGAGACCATCCATGAGCAGGTGGAGGCATGAGCTACTGGAAAACAAATGACTGTCTTGTTCCTGTACCTGGTAGAGCTCACGGAAACTTGGGTCACCCTTTTAATTTTGACAGAACTCAATAAAACCAAGCAGTCACTGTACTTTAATAAAAATAACTTATGCCTTGGCTTAAAAATATTGCCATTCAGGTGAAGGAAAGAGAAGAACTGGTACAAAGACAGCTAAGGCTTGGCTTTGGCAGAAAAGAGGAAACAAGTGTGGAGATCAGCAGACAACCAGGTAAAGCACTGGTCGCATGTGTGTGACTGACAGGCTAGCTCCTAAACACCAGGCCAGTGCCCCTGTTCCTCACTGCGTCCACCATACTCCCAGGCAGCCAGGGCCCTGGACAGGCCCTCCCCGTGGGGCCACACTTACCCTGCCTTCCCAGCCAGTCTCCTCCACCCCTTCCCTAGCCCCAGTCAAAACCATTTTCTGCTTGTGAGTGCTCGTTGGAGACTACATAACCTGATAAAGTAATTCAAGCTAATGCAAATTATGGCTTAATAGGTTACCCTTCCCAGATAACATTTACATTTTTAAAAGTAGCTTTGGATGCTTACATCCAAAGGAGTATTGTAGCAGGCAGGCAGAGCACACTTTGGAAAACTGGCAGTACCTTTCCGGGCTAGATGTGGAAGGTCCCATCTGCTCCTCCTCCTCCTCCTCAAATACCTCACAGGCCTAGAGGCACTAATGTCAATTCTTTCTGTAAAACTTGGAGATTTCGATCTTAAGAAAAAACGCTTATAATGCACTTGGCTAATGCCTGTGTTACTCTAATATATGCAGATGAGACTCTCCCGTGTAATCAAAACAAATCCATGATAGTGGTTTGCTTAATTTCCTCTTCTGCACCAGAGAATGAGTTCCCGGAGGACGGAAGGAGAAAGAAAAGGAGGCACCTGCCCATCACCAGCACAGGAGACCTCTGCCCTGGACTGGCAGCCCTGCCCAGGCCACTCTGGTCTGTGTGCCAGGCTTGAAGTTATCAGGCAAGGCCTGCTCCAGATGTCTCTGGTACTCCGAGGAGAAGCACAGGGAAGACCCAAGCTCCCAGAAGACCCAGCTACAGAAGGAAGTTCTGGATGTGCCATATAACTCCCACCTCATCAGAAAGCCCCGTGGGGATGTGTGAGTCTGTGTATCAGGAAACCTAGCCTGTTGATGTTAAGGTCTGTTACAAGAAGCCCTAAGCGTGGTACAGATACGGCAGGTAAAGCACCAACAACAGCTTCCCCAAACTTCTCTCAGCTTTCCGTGGTCTGTAAATGAAACAAAACCCAGCCTCCTGCTTTACCAGATGCTCATCACCAGCCCAGAACGGAGAGAGGCTACAGAAGCAGCAGACAGAGTGATGAAGACAGAGTGATTGCCCAAAGGGCTCCTGGACAGCCTGAACACCCAGACTGAGCAGCAAGAAGGGAAGGGGCTGCTCGTGCAAGGACACTGTCCCCCAAGGCGCACAGTGACCTCTGTGGTCTCCATAAGCACTTACCACCATGCCATCCACACAGGCAGTCATTTGTTATTTTTTAGCTAGAGAAACCAGCAGGCAGCCCCGTTCCAGGACACAACTGATGACTTCCAAAAGGTGTCAGACACATCAGTCCTCCAGGTGGATAAAGTCCCTACACTCCAGTGATCTCAGCATGGTGTTAATGTGTGTGTCTCTGGGGGTGAAGGCAGAGCCCAGTGCTATGAAGACAAAACAAAGAGCTGTTACCTGGTTCTCACTCAGAGGTGGGGAGCCAGAAGCACCCATCACTGTCTCCATCCCAGGCTTGTTCCTTCTACAAACACAATGCTCTCCAGAGTTAATCTTCCACTAAATGTCTCCATGCTTCTGGAACTTCAATTATAGTCCTACCAACTACTTGGGCAAACACTGCCAACAGCAAACACAGTTTAAATCACCATGCCGTTCTTTTTCCTGTGCTTCCCCGTGCTGGTACTGTCTTTCCACCGCTGCTTTTGTCAAGGGCCTGGTTCAGTTTCCCTTGCCTTCCTTCCTCTCCAAGTCAGCTTGGCATACCAAGCTTCCCTCTAGCACACAGCCCCTCTGAAGGCTCCTCCCTCCATACACTCTTATCACACTGCTTCTAGTGTATGGTTTCCACCTGCCAGTTCTCACTACCAACACCTGACTTGAATCCCTTTCTTGCTTCTGCTGCTCCCCAAGGTTTAATGCATCAAACTTTTCTCCGATCCTGGCACACCCATGTCCTGAGAAGTGGACATACACCCATACTCCAGAGCTGGCCAATCTTACACAAAACCTAGACATTGGCTCCTCTTGATTCTCACTTGCAGGGACCACAGGTCAGATCACAGCCCCAGACCCTGACTTCGTACCGGAAAGGGAAGTCTCTCTCACACAGACAGACTCACTCTGATGTGGTTTTTTTTTTGTTTTTTTTTTCTGGAAATGGAAGAAAATGAGCACTTCTAGTGTTTGCTTTACTTCTTTAGGACACAGAGAACAGAAGACCCTAGAAGTTTAGTATCCCGGTTCATGAGAGGCAATTCCACCTGACTGTTTACCAAAGCCCCAGGGCCTCCTATCATCTGCTATCATATTCCCAGCAACTCCCTTTTCTCTTTGCCTTTCAGGCAGTGGGATCATTTTACAAAACTTTACAAAGTCAAGGGTGAATGTTGCCCGCACTGTCCATGCAGGTTACTCCCACAGGACTGTAATGGAGATGCACCCAGGAGGTGAAGCTCCAAACATCCATCATCTCAAGCCTCCTTCCCCAGCACTGTGTTGCCTCAATAAGATAGAGTTTTCTTTTTTGGGACTTAAAGTGCACAGAGAGATGAATAAATGTATTCTACTTTTTAAGATAAATCATCCTTGCTTATTGTTAGATTTAAAGGAAGACTGATGGTGTCCAGGGCACACTGCCCCAGAATGGCCCACTTTAACATGTGGATTATTCTGAGCTGAAGACAGTCAAAGCCCAACAGACTCAGAAGAGCTTTTAACCTCTCTCTGAATGGCCTGAAATAATGTAGACAGGCTGGTATGTACCAGAAAGTGATTACCAGAGAGAACTCTTACAACAGAAAGACTTCCCTGCCTGTCATGGCAAAGATTTGCTCACCAACATTTGCTCTTCCCATCATCCCTTAGATAACCTTCCCCTATTTTGAAGCCCAGACCCCTAAGTCCTTCTCCTTAGTTCAGGATGGCATCTAAGTCTCAAGTACCTGTCGGAAAGGCTCATATCTCCAGGGTTCCCACATGAATAAAATTGAATTTGGGTCCTTTGCTCCTGCTAATCCATATTATGTAAATTTAATTATTAGACCAGCCAAGGAACCTAGAAAGGAAGAAAAGTGTTTCTCCCCTACAGGAGAAATAAGGAAAAGATGAAGTTTTCTCATTTAAAATATTGTCTGACGAGCTGTCCTAACTCAGATCTTCTCTCATTTGCCCCTAAAATATAAAATCACACACAAAAAAAAACATTTTTTAACTGAAACTATAATGGGGCACTTTAGCTGGGTTAGAACAATTAGGCTGACACGTGAGGTTAAGAGCACGTGCCCTCCCCTGGGCCCTCCAAAAGATGTCTGCAAATGATATAGCCAATAAAGGATTAATATCCAGAATATGTAAGAACTTATGTAACTCAAACCAAAAAAAATCCACTTAAAAAATAGAGGACCTGAATAGACATTGTTCCAAAGATATACAAATGGCCAACAGGCACATGAATACATGCTCAACATCACTCATCATCAGGGAAATGTAAATCAAAACCACAAGGAGATACCACCTCACACTTATCAGAATGGCTAAATCAAAAACACAAGAAACATCAAGTGTTGATGAGGTTGTGGAGAAAAAAAGAACCCTCATACACTGTTGCTGAGAACGTAAATTGGTGCAACGGCTGTGGAGAACAATATGGAAGTTCCTCAAAAAATTAAAAATAGAAATACTCTATGATCCAGTAATTCCACTACTGGGTATTTACCCAAAGAAAACAAAAACACAAATTCAGAAAGATATGTGTGTCCCTATGTTTACTGTACCATGATTTACAACACCCAAGATATGGAAGCAACCCCAGGGTCCATCAACAGATGAGTAGATAGAGAAGATACAGTACACACATATAGTAGAATACCACTCAGGCATAAAAAGGTGCTATATTACCATTTGCAACAATATGGATGGACACACAGGGTGTTATGCTAAGTGAAATAAGTCAAAGACAAATACCTTGTGATTTCACTTACATGTGGAATCTAAAAACCCAAACAAACAAAAAGCAGGAACAGGCCCAGAAATACAAGAACCAACTGATGGTTGGAGGGATGGGATAGGAAATGGGTGAAGGGGAGTGGGAGATAGAGGCTTCCAGTTAAGGGATAACCGAGTCACAGGCATAAAAGGCACAACACAGGGAATATAAGCAACGGTATTATAATTGCGTTGCATAGTGACAGATGATAGCACACTTGTGAGCACAGCATAAGGTATAGATATGGAATCACTATGTTGTACATCTGAAACTAATGTAACATTCACTGTGTGTCAGCTATACTTCATTTAAAAACAACTTCTCCAAGAAGTTGCAAATGCAAACAGCCCTTGAGATATAAATCAAACTCACATAACTTGGTTGGGAGAAAAAAACCTCACAGCATGAATTTAATGTTCTAGATTGGTAGTTCCCCTGTGCAAGCAACAGAAATAAAAATAAATTCTCTCTGAAGAATACGCCTTCATACTATGCCTCAAACAATTTCTAAAAATAATTTGTGAGGACAATGACTTTAATCCAGTCAAAAATAATACAACAGATTAAGTAAAAGGAATAAGAACCAGCAGAAATAAGAAAGAACAGAAACAGATGCGCAAAGACTTCAGATATTGATATTATCAGGCTAGATTATAACACAATTACCTTACTGTGTTTAAAGAAATAAAATATCAGTTTTAAAATACCTGCAATCAATCTCTACAAGGAAGCTATAAAAATAGCATATATATATATATATGTATATACTATTTATATTATATTTATATTATATATATATATATATTTTTAAATAAACAGAATTTATCTTGGAATAAAAACAATGGATACCTATAACTGCTGACAGACATTAACTAATAGGGAATTAGTGAACTAGACAGGGAAGAAGAAATGATTCAGATTATAAACCAGAGTTTCAACAGGAAAAGGGAGAGATAATAAGGGAGTGGCAATATTTGAAATGACAAAGGCTAAGAATTTTCCAGAATTAATTAAAGACACCAATACACAGATTTAAGAAGCCAAACAAATCCTAAAAAGTATGAATACGATTGCATCAAAAACCATCAAATACCTAGGAATAAATCTAACCAAAGATGTAAAAGACCTTAACGTGGAAAACTATAAAAAACTTATGAAGGAAATTGAGGAAGACACAAGGAAATGGAAAAACGTCCCATGCTCATGGATCGGAAGAATAAATATCGTTAAAATGGCAATACTACCTAAAGCAATCTACACATTCAATGCAATCCCAATCAAAATTGCACCAGCACTCTTCTCAAAGCTAGAGCAAACAATCCTAAAATTTGTATGGAACCATAAAAGACCCCGAATAGCCAAAGTAATTCTGAAGAATAAAACCGAAGCGGGAGGCATCACAACCCCAGATTTTAACCTCTACTACAAAGTGGTAGTCATCAAGACAGCATGGTATTGGCACAAGAACAGACACATAGACCAATGGAATAGAATAGAGAACCCAGAGATGGACCCACAAGCATATGGCCATCTAATCTTTGACAAAGCAGGAAAGAGTATCCAATGGAAAAAAGACAGCCTCTTTAACAAATGGCGCTGGGAGAACTGGACAGCAACATGCAGAAGAATGAAACTAGACCACTTCCTTACACCACTCACAAAAATAAACTCTAAATGGATGAAGGATCTGAATGTGAGACAGGAAATCATCAAAATCCTAGAGGAGAAAGCAGGAAAAAACCTCTTTGGCCTGAGCCACAGCAATTTCCTATGTGACACATCTCCAAAGGTGAGGGAATTTAAAGCAAAAATGAACTATTGGGACCTCATCAAGATAAAAAGCTTCTGCACGGCAAAGGAAACAACCAACAAAACTAACAGACAACCGACAGAGTGGGAAAGGATCATTGCAAATGACATATCGGATAAAGGACTAGTATCTAAAATCTATAAAGAACTTACCAAACTCCACACCTGAAAAACAAATAATCCAGCGAAGTAATGGGTGGAAGATATGAATAGACACTTCTCCAAAGAGGACATCAGATGGCCAACAGACACATGAAACGATGCTCAAAGTCACTCATCATCAGGGAAATACAGATCAAAACCACACTGAGATACCACCTCACACTGGTTAGAGTGGCTAAAATGAAGAAATCAGCAAACTATAGATGCTGGCAAGGATGTGGAGAAGCAGGCACCCTCCTACACTGTTGGTGGGAATGCAAACTGGTGCAGCCACTCTGGAAAACGGTGTGGAAGTTCCTCAAAACAATGAAAATAGAGCTACCCTATGACCCAGCAATAGCACTGCTAGGAATCTACCCAAGAGACACAGGAATGCTGATGTATAGGGGCACGTGCACCCCAATGTTCATAGCAGCACTTTCGACAATAGCCAAATAATGGAAAGAGACCAAGTGCCCATCAACTGACGAATGGATAAAGAAGATGTGGCACATATATACAATGGACTACTACGTGGCAGTGAGAAAAAATGAAATCTGGCCATGTGTAGCAACATGGATGGAACTGGAGGGTATTATGTTAAGTGAAACAAGTCAGTCAGAAAAAGATAGATACCATATGTTTCCACGCATCGGTGGACTTTGTGAGACTAAGCAAAAACCAGAGGGAGGGGAAGAGGGGAAAGGAAAAAAAAGACACAGAGAGGGAAGGAGATAAAACATAAGAGACTCTCAAAGACTAAGAACAAACTGAGGGTGAGGGGGGTGAGGAAGGGGGGAGAGGGGGTGATGGGCATTAAAGAGGGCACTTGTCGGGATGAACACTGGGTGTTATATGTAAACCAATTTGAAAATAAACTATTATAATAAAAAAAAGTGTGAATAAAAAGAAAGCCACACCCAATCTCAATGCAGATAAACTAAAAAACATCAGAGAAAAAGAATTTTTTTATTCCTGAAAGACAGATTACTTCTACCTAAGGAGCAACAGTTACTGTGATAACCAACTTCTCAACAGCAACAAGGGCACCAAGTCAAAATGTTATCTCAGTGTACTAAAAGGAAGCAGGTGCCCATCTAGAATTCTAGTCCTGGCCACTCCCCACCAAAAAAAAAAAAAAAATTCCTTTCAAAAATGAGGGTGAAATACAGACATTTTCAGACCAACAATAACTGAGTATTCCCTGTCAACAGATTTTAACCAGAGAACATTCTAAAGGATGTACTTCAGATAGAGAGAAGGTAATCCCAGATAGAAGGACTGAGATTCAGGAAGAAATGAAGAAATGGGGCACCTGGGTAGCAAAGTCGGTGAAGCATCCGATTTGGCTCAGGTCATGACCTCGCAGGTCATGGGTTCAAGCCCCGCATCAGGCTCTTTGCTGACAGCTCAGAGCCTGGAGCCTGCTTCAAATTCTGTGTCTCCCTCTCTCTCTGCCCCTCTCCTGCTCATGCTCTGTCTCTTTCCCTCAAAAATAAACAAACATTAAAAAATTCTTTTTAAACAAGAAGAAATGAAGAACTCAGAACATAGTGAATATGTGGATAAATCTAAATACTGACTATATAAAACTAATCTTAAATGATTCAAAGAAAAAAAAATAATTAAAATCTATGCCAACAATAACATGTAAGCCAGGAAGGTGATAAAAACACTCATAATAGCCTAAGTTTCTTGAATTATCAGAAGGAGGTGAAGGATGTCAACTAACTTCGAACCTTGAGAAATTAAGTACATGTACAATACTATCTAGGTCACCGCCAAAGGAATAAAAACACACTAAGTATCTCCAAACTGGCTGAAAGAAAAATGTTTTAAATTTTAACACTCCAGAAATCCAAACAAAAAGGAAGACGGGTGAAGAAAACAGAGAACGGACTGAATAGTGGTAACTACAAAATAAGATGGTAGATTAAAATGCAAAAATAATAGTAATTACATTACATTTAAAGGGACTGAATGCTCTAAATAAAAAATAGTCATGCTGGGTTAAAAGTAAAAACCTATCAAAGAGATCACTCTCGCTCTTAAACCAGAGACCCCACAAAAAAGGAGAATTACAGGCCAGTAACCCTGATGAACATAGAGGCAGAAATTCTCAACATGATACTAGCAACTCGAATCCAACAGCATATAAAAAGAATTATTCACCATGATCAAGTGGGATTCATTCCTGGGCTGCAGGGCTGGTTCGATATTCACAAATCAATAGATGGGACACAGACATTAATAAAAGAAAGGATAAGAACCACATGATCCTGTCAACAGATGCAGAAAAAGCATTTGACAAAACAGCAGCATTCTTTCTTGATAAAATCCCTGAAGAAAGTGGGGATAGAAGGAACATACTTAAACATCATAAAAGTAATATATGAAAACTCCACAGCTAATATCACCCTCAATACGGAAAAACTGAGAGCTTTCCCCTTGAGATCAGGAAAATGACAGGGATATCCACTCTCCCCACTGTTGTTTAACATAGGGTTGGAAGTCCTAGCATCAGCAATCAGACAACGAAATGAAATAAAAGGTATGAAAATTGGAAAAGAAGTCAAACTTTCACTTTTCACAGACGACATGATACTCTACATGAAAAACCCAAAAGACTCCTCCAAAAGACTCCTAGAACTGACACATGAATTCAGTTAAGTTGTAGGGTACAAAATCAACGTACAGAAACCAGTTGCATTTTTATTCACCAATAATGAAGCAACAGAAAGAGAAATAAAAAAACTGATTCCACTTACAATTGTACCAAGAACCGTAAAATACCTAGGAATAAACATAACCAAATATGTAAAAGATCTGTATGCTGAAAACTATAGAAAGCTTATGAAGGAAATTGAAGAAGACACAAAGAAATGGGAAAACCTTCCATGCTCATGCATGAGAAAAATATTGTTAAAATGTCAATACTATCCAAAGCAATCTACACATTCAATGCAATCCCAATCAAAATTGCTCCAGCATTCTTTTCAAAGCTAGAACAAACAATCCTAAAATTTGTATAGAACCACAAAAGACCCCAAATAGCCAAAGTAATACTGAAGAAGAAAACCAAAGCGGGAGGCATCACAATCCCAGACGTTAGCCTCTACTACAAAGCTGTAATCATCAAGACAGTATGGTACTGACACAAAAACAGACACACAGACCAAAGGAATAAAGAACCCAGAATTAGACACACAGATGTGTGGCCAACTCATCTTCGACAAAGCAGAAAGAACATCCAATGGGAAAAAGACAGCCTCTTTAACAAATGGTGCTGGGAGAACTGGACAGCAACATGCACCAGAATGAAACTAGACCCCTTCTTACGCCATATACAAAAATGTACTCCAAATGGATGAAAGACCTAAACATGAGACAGGAAACCATCAAAACCTTCGAGGAGAAAGCAGGAAACAACCTCTTTGACCTCACTCGCAGCAATTTCTTACTCAACACAGCTCCAAAGGCAAGGGAATTAAAAGCAAAAATCAACTATTGGGACCTCGTTAAGACAAAAGACTTCTGCACTGCAAAGGAAAGAATCAACAAAACTAAAAAGCAACCAACGGAATGGGAAAAGATATTTGCAAATGACATATTGGATAAAAGGCTAGTATCCAGAATCTATAAACAGCTTACCAAACTCAACACCCGAAAAATAAATAATCCAGGGAAGAAATGGGCAGAAGACATAAATAGACACTTTTCCAAAAAAGACTTCCAGATGGCCAACAGACGCATGAAAAGATGCTCAACATCACTTATCATCAGGGAAATACAAACCAAAGCCACACTGAGATACCACCTCACATCAGTCAGAGTGGCTAAAATGAACAAATCAGGAAACTACAGGTGCTGGCGAGGATGTGGAGAAACAGGAACCCTCTCGCACTATTGATGGGAATGCAAACTGGTGCAGCCTCTCTGGAAAACAGTGTGGAGGTTCCTCAAAAAAATTAAAAATCGAGCTATCCTATGACCCAGCAACAGCAATACCTGGGAACTTACCCAAGGGATACAGAGGTGCTGATGCACAGGGGCACATGTACCCAAATGTTTACAGCAGCACTTTCAACAAAAGCCAAATTATGGAAAGAGCCTAATGGTTCATCAACTGATGAATGGATAAAGAAGATATGGTTTATATATATATACAACAGAATACTACTCAGCAATGAGAAAGAATGAAATCATGCCATTTTCAGCAATGTGGATGGAACTGGAAGGTATTATGCTGAGTGAAATAAGCCAGTCAGTGAAGGACAGATATCATATGTTTTCACTCATATGTAGATCTTGAGAAATTGAACCAAAGACCATGGGTGAAGGGGAAAAAAAATAGAGAGAGGGAGCGGGACAAACCACAAGAGACTATTAAATAGAGAAAACAAACTAAGGGTGGATGGGTGGGGGGTAGGGGAGAGGGAAAGTGGATGATGGGCATTGAGGAGGGCACTCGTTGGCATGAGCACTGGGTGCTGTATGCAAACGAATTTGATAATAAATTATATTCATAAAAATAATATATCACTCTCACAAGAAGTGCATCAAAACCATAAGGATACAGAAAGGTTGACAGGAAAAGACAGTGGTTCTATGGTTATTTGCTTAAAAACTACAGGTCTTCCTCAACTTCTGATGAGGTTACATCCTAAAAGCCTCTCATAAATTGAAAATATTGTTAAATTGAAAACGCATTTAACACACCTAACCTATCAAACGTCACAGCTTAGCCTCACCTACCTTAGATGTACTCACGACACTTACATTAGCCTACGGTTAGGCAAAGTCGCCTAACATAGAGCTTATTTTACGACAGAGTGTTGCGTATCTCATAACTGACTGAATACCTGTACTGAAAAGCGACAAACAGAATGGTTGCATGGGCACAGATGGTTGTCAGTGTACTGGTCTACCCTTGGGATCGCGTGGCTGACTGGGAGCTTCACCTCACTGGCATTGCCCAGCATCACGAGAGAGGACCACGCCACATATTGCTAACCTGGGCGAAAATCAAAATTCAAAATTTGAAGGACAGATTCTACTGAACGTGTATCGCTTTCATACCATCATAAAGTCAAAAAATTTCAGTTCCAATCTTCGTTAAGCCAGGGACTGTCTATACTCAATACTAAATGTATGTATTTTAACGCATTTTATTTAATATCAAAAAACTTTTCTAATGTTTATTTTTGAGAGAGAGTATACACACGTGGACTGGAAAGGGGTAGAAAGAGAGGGAGACAGAGGATCTGAAGCAGGCTCCACACTAACAACAAAGAACCCTATGCAGGGCTCGAACCCACAAACCACAAGATCATGACCTCAGCCAAAGTCAGATGCTTAACCAACTGAGCCAGCTAGGTGCCCCTTGCAAAAACTTTTTAAAGTATATATTTAAATGTTTCTAATATCAAAGGTAATCAGTAACATAATTTAAAAGAGTATCTATCTTCCAAACCACTGGAGAATAGAAAAGGGTATAAAACATATTCCACATAGCTTAGAAAAGAAAAAGCAAGAAGCATAAAAATAAGAAGCACAAAATAGGTGGTAAATAGAAAAAATAAATCATGAAATAAATGTAAGTTTAACTACCCCATTAAAACAAAAATATTCTCCACTTGTGCTACAAATTCAAATCTTACTATATGCTTCCTGCAAGAAATAGACATAAACCAAAACAGTAAAAAAAAAAAAAAAAAAAAAAGGTATAAAAGGAAGAATACAGATTTTTCAGTCCGGTGCATAACAATTCAGCCCAGATAAGGCAATATCGAATTCTGAAAACGTTTTATTCCAAGCAAAAAGCATTCGACGAAACATAAAATGTCACTTTTCTTTTTATAAAAATTACAATCCACAATGAAAATAGTCCTAAATTTTTTATGTCAAATAATTTGGCATGAAACTATAAAAAGCAAAAATTATTGGAAACACAGGAAAATTGGTAAGTACATAATTGCAGAGCACTTACACAACTCTTTAATAGATTAAGAAGAAAAACTAAGTGGAGACAAAGGATTTGAATAAAATTGATAGACTGGAATTAAAAGAAATACATCAAACAGTGTACTCTACAATCACCAAATATACCTTCTTTTCATCTACCCATGAAATATTTATAAAAATTGACAGAGAAAGCTTCAAAAAGTCCCTAACCGCATATGTCGTGTAAGCAACATTCTCCGACAACATAAAACTAGGAATTAAAAACAAAAATGTTTAAGAAAAAAGAAAAAACATTTCAAAAATTCTTTCCTAAATTAAATATCCCAAAGAAAGAATATTAAAATATGATATATGTACAAAGTTATTTATATTACTTCAATATTTGAGCTAATTCAAAGCTCAACAAGAGATATGATAAAAAAAAAACATTATGGTATTTCTATTAGGCAGTTGATAGGAAGTTTTTCAAAGAATTTTAATGGCATAGAAAATATTAATGGTTAAAAATCATATTTAATTTTACATATTATGTATCATCATAATTGTAGATAACATCAAGTATGTATACTTGTGTATGACATAGGATATAGACTGATTATCTGTATCATGCACAATTCATAACTTGAAACCATAAACCCCAGCATGGCTGTATTTGGAGATGGGGCCTCTAGGAAGTACTTAAGGTTATATGAGGTCATAATAGGGATGCCCTGATCCAAGGGCATCAGTGTCTAATAAGACACCAGAAAGCTTCCTCTTACTGTCTTCCCCATCCTACACACACAGAGACAGACACCAAGGAAAGACCATGTGAGGAAAACAGAGAGAATATAGCTGTCTGCAACCCAAGGGAAGAGCTCTCATCAGACCCCAGTCTGACTAGCACCTTCATGTTGGACTGGCCCAGCCTCCAAGATTTGTTGTTTGAACCACCCAGTAGGTGGTGTTTTGTAAAGTAATCCAAGCTAAGACCACATAGAACAGGGCCTACAGGCAATGCAGCAAAATCCTAACCCACCGGATTTTGCTGTATTATACGGATACAGTGATCTTACACATTTCTTTATTCTGTTGTGAGTATGTGTACCTTTTATAATTACAATAAAAGCTAGATACATAGTAAACAGAAGAAAAAACACTACTGTCTACCCAGAAAAGGCTGACTCAGCCCTCACACCACCCTGCAAAACTACCTTTGGGTAGTTAACACAACACACCTGGTCAATGGAAAAATTCAGAAGCTAAAAACCGGAGAACTTGGGATAGAAACTGATAAAGATGATAGAAGAGAATTTTTTCTTCTTTGGTGGAAAAGAGTTTTTTTTTATTTTTTTAAATTATATTTTTAATATATTTTAAACATGTTTTAAAAATACACATGTATATATAGCTGCAAAATATTTTTATTAAAATTTCTTACTTAAATCCTATGCTACCAGAAAGACCATTACAGCCACTTCACAGATTAGAAAACTAAAGCACAGGGAAGTTAGGGCAATAACGAAGCCAGTCCACAAACCCTGGTCCCATGAGGTCACATTCAGTATTCTTCCTACATCAAGTTGCACAGAAGGGTTTCTGGCTCAGAAGCAACTCTGCAATCTTCTACTCAATGTTGGATGAAAGCTAAGATTTGACAGAGTTTCTATCCCCTACTAAATATTCCACTGGGCTAGTCTCGATGTTCCTAAAATATATATTCTAGGTAAATCTCTCAGTATGATCTTCCATTTCACTAATTCCCTCAATGGATTCAGGCAGGAGTTCATCTCATCACCATGTTGTTATTTTAATCAAAGTTTTTTTGATTCATGGGACTTCTACCTCATCCTTGTTCACAGCTGTTTTTCATTTCTGCCTCTTGTTTCAAGATATATTTTTAATGATTATATCCTTTCTTTAAAGATCATAGACCTATTCTATGGGGAACCTGGCTCAGTCAGTTAAGCATGTGACTCCTGATTTTGGCTCAGGTCATGATCTCGGGGTTGTAAGATAGAGTCCCACAACGGTGCCCAGTGTGGAGCCTGCTTAAGAGTCTCTCTCTGCCGCTCCCCCATTCACACTCCCTCTCAAAAACAAAGATCATCGACCTATTCTAAAATCATTTTCACATGGCTCTCCCATTCTCATTTTATCTAACATGAACTCATACACCCTATGTTTTTGTTGTTGGCTAGGTCTCCAAATTAGTCTTCCTCACATGTTTTAGAATTTTTGTCTGTAGGCTCATTTTCGGTGAAAGCTTTTTTTCTTTTTCCCATTTGCTTTTTCACTCGTTTTTGCTTTCTCCCACTCCCGAAAGGTTTCTGTTGGCCTCCAGCCAGCCTGAGCCCCTAAAATAGAATCCATCTTACATCAACCGGTCAGCCTTGCAGTGATATTAGGGTCACAGGTCCGTCACTGCCTGTTACAGTATGTGGTTCTGCCACAAGTCTGCATCTGCCTCCTTCGACTTCCCTTGGTCTGTAACCCCTGAAGACAACCTGGAGTTACCGTTGAGCACATTCCAGGGAGCCATACTCTGGGTCCACTCTGAATTACCAGCCATGTGGAAGACAAGAAACCTCTTTCTTTGCTCTATCTCTTAAATGGACAGAGTAAGTGACTGTACTTCATACAACTGTGAAGTTAATTCAAGCAAGAAGTTTAGAACAATGCATGATACATAGCCAGTGCTCAGTAAATATTAGCTCTAATTCCAAGGAGCCAACTTAAACAGCTCTTTTTGGCTCCTTTCCCAGGCAGGCAAACTCTACCTTAACTCTATTTCAGATCAAACCCTAGCCCCTGTCCTGTGTGGGAGAACTTTACAACTCTTTACCCAAGGTATGAACTCCTTGCTGCCTAAACTTGCTTCTAGTCCTGTGACTTAGGCAGGCTACAGCAGTGGCCTCATGTTTTATGTACGTGTCTGTACCATTTGTAGCCACAGAGGTTTTATCTTGTTTTTGAGTTTAGAAGGTCTTTTACATTTTCTGTTTTTACCTACTACTTGGAAAGATGGAGAGGGATCTAGACTAACCTCCTAGTAGTGGACTTGCAATACTATCTTTAGTTTTTATTGAGGTATAATTGACATGTAACATTGTATTTGTGATAGGTGTACAACATGATCATTTGATACATGTGTGTATTATAAAAAGATATTAACTAAACTTGTGATAATTACCACACATGCTTATAATTTTTTCTTGCAAGAAGAACTTCTGAGATCTACTTTCTTAGCAACTTTCAATATTAAGTATAGTCACCATACTACACATTACATCCTCAGGACTTATTTCTCTCGTAATTGGAGTTTGTCCCTTTTATGATCACCTTCAACCATTCCCCCAACCCTCTGCCTCTGGTAAACCACTAATCTGTTCTCTGTACCTATGAGTTCATGGTTGTTTTTTAAGATTCCACTAACAATGAGTTCATACTGTTTTTGTCTTTTTCTGATTTATTTCACTTAGCATAATGCTAAGGTCCATCCAAGTTGCTGCAAATGGCAGGATTTCCTTTTTATTGATGAATAATATTCCACTGTACATACATACACTACAGCTTATCTAGTCATCAGATAGACACTTGTGTTTTTAGGTCTTAAATATTGTAAATAATGCTGCAGTGAACACGGGGGTGCAGAGATCTTGAAGATAGGGATTGTATTTCCTTCAAATAAATATCCACAAATGGAATTGCTAGATCACATGGTAGTTCTATTTTTAACTTTTCTGAGGAAGCTTCACACAGTTTTCCATTGTGGCTGCACCAATTTACATTCCCACCCATAGCTGCAACACCATCCGGGCTCTTCTTCAGACCCTGATGCTGATCCCACTAAGCTGCACTGCACCAACCAGCAGGGAATCTCTCTCTCCAAAAGCAAAAGACCGCATGACCCAGAGAAAGGAAACCAAAGTTTTTTCTCTTCTGATTAGGGGGCTCTTCCAAGATGACAGGTGTGGCTCTGGTAGATAATGACTGATCCAACACAAGCTTAGCTAATTAAACATATTTCATCCTGAAGAAAAGGCTCTTTCTGTCTCCATTCCCTGCCTTCCTGGACCTTCTTTCAGTGTCCTACCTGCGCCCCTTCAAAGCTGGAGTCTGTGTCTTACAGTGTGGTGACTCCCAAACCTAGCTCTCAGTTCTCTTTCTAAAAACACAACACCCAAGCCCTCTCCCCAGACTTAGTATTTAGTATGCCTGGAATGGGACCCAGGAGACTCATTTTTTTAAGTTCAAAATCTAAGTGCTTTACTACATACCTATAAGAATGGCTAAAATCAAAAAGACTGACTGCACCAAGTGTCCGGGGATGTGGAGCAACTTGCACTCCCTGCTGATGGGAGTGCAAGAAAAGAAGCATATAGCTACCACGTGTAACCATTTTGTACAACAGCCAGGTCACACCTCAATTCTACCCAAGAGAACGGAAAATGAAAGCATGAAAAGTTATACATAGATGCTCACAGCAGCCTTTCTTGTAATGGCCCCAAACAGCAAACAACCTAAATGTCCACCGGCAGGTGAATGATTCAGTAAGTAATGCAGTAAGCAATGCAGTGGACTACTGCTCAGCAAGAAAATGCACTAAAGATACATGCAACTATGTGGATGAATCTGAGTAATTATGTTGAGTGATGGAAGACAGACCCCTTACCTCCAAGAAAGACTACATATTACAGTATTCTATTCATAGCAAATTCTGGAGAATGTAGACTAGTATACAGTGACAAAAAGCAGATCATTGATTGCATAGAGAGAGAACAGGGAGGAAGGGGAGGAGGGAAAGAGGGAAGGTGGGAGGTATTACAACTAGGCTCAGTGAAACTCTGGGGGTGATGAGTATGTTCATTACCTTTGTTATGGTGATGTTTTCACAGATATAGACACATATCAAACTTACCAATTGTATACTTGAAACATACAGTTTATTGCACCCCAAGTTTAAAAATCTAAATGGCTGGGGCACCTGAGTGGCTCAGTTTGCTGAACATCCGACGTCAGCTCAGGTCATGATAACAGGGTTCGTGGGTCCAAGCCCCACATCGGGCTCTGTGCTGACAGCTCAGAGCTGGGAGCCTGCTTCGGATTCTTGTATCTCTCTCTCCCCCACCCCTACTCCTCGCTGATGCTGTGTATCTCTCAAAAATAAAGCTTAAAAAAAATTATGAAAATCTAAATGGTCTCCCAGAAACAATGGCCTGATCCTGAAAAGCCACTGGACTCAAGTCATTGACCCCACACACCACCTCAGGTACCACCCCACCAGCCACCAGGTGGCATCAATCCCAATTGTGTGCTTTAAGCTCCACCCTGACTACCCTCAGGCCACCCTTAGATTCATGCTTTAGAAAAAGAATTTTAAACAGTTGTGAACATAAATAAATTAACAGTAAGTATTTTTATTTTAGCTACTTCTGTTAATTCCTTTACCCAAGTAGCTGGTAACCAAGGACTTTGGAGAAAAGCATCTGTTGCCACTATGCCCACAAGTATTTACTGAGCAGGCATGGCACAGGGCTAGAAGCCCTGGGGTAGAGGGGCACAGTGGAGGGAACCAGCAAAAACAAAAGTAACACAATCCTGCCCAAGACGTAATGAACCACAGTGGCTCAGAGCTTGTGCTTACCATTCTGACAGCTAAATAAATAGCTTGGTGGCAGCAAGACAACCACTACTTTAAATAACTGAATTTTTCACTTTTCAGATAATTAGGTTGCATCAAATGGACAGATAGAGGTTGGCACCAAATCCTGAATTAGTGTGGTGTCCTCCATGAGCGGAGCAGGAATATTATCTTACAGGCTCGAGTCCAGGGCGGGGAATGTGAACAGGGAAACTGTAAGGAGAAGTCTGGGGAGGAGTATTTATTGTGGGCAGGGAGGAAGTGGCAGAAAAGAGGCCTGAGCTTTTAAATTAGAGAGGGGCATGATCAGATACACATTTTAGAAAAATAAATCTAGAAGATGGATTGGAGTTGAGATGAGACTGAGGCCCAGCAGACAATTAGGAGGCTTCTACATTCATCCCAGACAGGGCTGATGAAGCACTGACCCTCAGGGAGGAAAAATTAATCATATGCAAGTAAAAAACAACTTAATTTGGTTAGCCTCTCTGGATGCCTTTTAAGGAACAAATAAAAAGTTGAATTCATCTAATACTTTTAGTTAAGAACAAGTAACAAATTGTATTCAATGAATACAGAGTTATTTTCAGTATACTTAATGTTGGGAAAGACAGTCTCATGCATGCCCTCCTCTTTCGACCCCTATCAGCTACATAAGAACGGGCCCTGGGCCTGAAATACCTCCTTATCAAGAGATAAGGAGCCCACACACTTTGTGCTGAACTTACTGCCTTCTGTGGGATTCTCTCTCCTGGTTTCAGACCCACTACGTGCTCCTTTGTTCTGCTTAAGCATGGGTATCACATGGCACTTCACCAACCCCACTGCCGTATTTGTCCCTTGTGGGGAGGGACTGAGGTCCTTCTGCTGCAGCACAAGACAGGTACATGCAGGCCACCTCCCTTTGTCAGCTGCTGAGAGGAACCTGTTGGCCACTGGGGAGGTGATACCCCAATACTGAAGCTGATCTTGCCATCTCTTCTTCTTGTAAGCAGAGCATTGTTCCGTGTAGTTCTGATGCCAGACTGTGTTGGGTTTTCCTTGGTGACTCCGAGGCCAAGATTCAGTATACAGAAGTGCTCCACGTCTATTCCGAGTGATAAATAACAGATGCCATTGTTCATCACTTAAAACCAGTATTATAGCCAGTGGGTTGGGGCTGGGGAGAAGGAGAAAGACAAGCTGTTGCCCTGGGGCAGGCGAAAGAAGAGGAGGACTCTAACCAAGACACTAAGATTCAGAATGGAGAGGAGGATAGAGGTTTAAAAACTATTTACAAAGTAACTTTGACAGGACTCAATATATTAAACAAGAATTACACTAGCCATGCCAATCACAGTATGCAGCTTCCCGTATGAAGGTAACTGTCCTGTTCACATCACTTGAGGAAAAATGGTCCTATTTCCTATCTCAGTAACTTGCTCCTGTGGCGGGTGGAGTAGGATGAGCACCTGTCATAAGGGAAGGCTTTCAATAGGCTGACAAGTAATCCACAGTGAGACCTAGTGAGATGAGCCAAGCCAGTCTCATTGAACCACAAACACTGAACTCGAAGAAAAGCAGGCAGTGAACAATAGGACCAGAGCCCCAAATGAGATCAAGTTGAAGCAATCTGAAAGGACAAAGTCAGGTTGAAACTAGGAGAGATCATAGCAAGCCAACGTTTTGAGGATAATCTATAATGAAAAGATACAGAGTGGAAGAATAAAGAAGTTAATAACCAGAGGTGAATACAGCAGAGATATCAGGGTCACAGTAATAACCAGGAAGTTCTGCAAACTGTAGGTCCTGAGGTTTCTAGAGCTGCCTTGGGTCCATGCACTTCTTATAAGGCCTGACTCACTGCATTCCTTGGCAATCGAAACACCTAACTAGAATAAGAAAAATGAGAAGAAAAGATTCAAGAATGACTCCCAGGTTCTTAGCTTGGTAAATGCTGGCATCATCAAACAAAATAGAAAATCCAAGAACAGGAACAGTGTTAGGAAGGAGAAGGATAGGTTTATCCCAAGACACAATGAATTTGAGAGGACTATGGGTCTTTCAGGTAGAGGCAGCCAGAGGCATCAGTTTTAGACTTGAAATCTGGAGGGGACATCTAGGCTAGAGATAAAGATTTCATCCTCGTCAGCATATGGTCAATATCAGAATTGGCAAGTGTGGAGAAGATCAACCAGGGCAGGAGTATACGGTAAGATGCAGAGGGCTGGAGTTGAAACCCTAAAGCACACTGATACTCCAGCAGCAGATATAGAAAGGGAGGCTACCGATGATTCACAGGGGGATTGGTCACAGACGTATGGGAGAAAATGGGAAAATGGAGAGCACAAAGGCCACAACAATAATTTCAATGAGGATACGATCTTAAGTGTCCAATGCAACATTCAAGTTAATAAGAATTAAAGAGGGTCTACTGGGTTTGGAAAGTAATGAACTATAGCACAAGTACTGTCAGTAAGACATAAGGATGGAAGGAAGATTACAATTAATTCAAGAATTATCGAACTTCATGTCAAAATGTCACAGAGAGGGCTTGTGCTCAAGAGAGTGAGCCAGTATCTTGAGACTTCCCCCAGAAACTACATATTGGGGAACAGGGGGTGTAATGTGAATGCACACATTTTAAAGCAAATTAAATAGTAAAATTTTCAACATTAAAATTCTCTAGGAAAATGGAGTAGAAACTTGGTCGGTTAGAGACATGCCACCGGGTCCTCGAAGCAACAGCATCAGAAAGAGGTAGTGCGGCTGTTTTAATCTCATAGAACAAGAGAAATCGAGTGTGGCTAAAAGAGAGCAAAATATTGGAGTCTGTCTCCCTGAATGAAGCCAAGGACTGGGACCGTATTCCCACCTAAAAAATGGAAGCTTGGACTGTGGTCAAAACGAGCTTTTTCATGTTGTTAAAAGCTCATGTAGAGCTTTTTCATGTATATTTTTCGTTTAAGTAATGAGAACCAAAAAAGTTTGAAAATTAAAGGAAAGAAAAAGATAGGCCAACTATCAGTTAAATATGGTTGATTGAACATATAAATTTATCTCTTTTCCTTCCCAATATTCTAATAAAAAGATAATATAGAATTGAAAATGCTATAAACTGACAAGGACAAAGAGAATGGAAAATGAGAGATGGCACCAGACAATGGATGGGTGATAAAGAAGAGGAAAAGGCATGAACAGACTCTGGAAAGCTCAATATCAGGGACAGGGCCAAGGTCAAACCATGAGGCAGAACACTGGAAACTCTCCACTGTCTGCAGTGCTAGGAGTTATGGAAGGCAGGGGTGGTGTTTGGGCCCAAAAAAGATGGATTAATTAAAATGAAAGAGATCTCTGTGTACGTTTCTCCCCTCTTACAAAGCCAATCGACAACCCTTCCCCAATCCAAAAGGAGATAAATGGTTCATTTTGTGATGAAACCAAACCAAACGGGCTCCACATTCAGGGTGACAAGGCCAACAAACAGTGAAGGACAGATGCCTAATTAAAGTGAGACTCAGCCTCCTTTCATTGCTTTGCTCCAAGATAAAGTCCTAAGTAAATAGATTTCAGACAGGAAATTGATGGATTCTTCTCTGGGGAAGCTGAACATCCCAAGAGAACAGACTTACAGAAACTGGTATTTCTGAGTTTCAAAATAAGGCAGCAGAGATTTCACTTGACCATCCCACAGTGACACACACCAGTCAGCAAGAAAACACCCGTAATGGAGCTCTCCTGTGTGTCTTACCCTTAATTAGGATGCGTCAACCAAGAGTATCATGACCTTTGAAGAAACCTTTCAAGGATGAAAAAGAAGATCAAATCAGGAAGTAAAAAAAGTAAAGAAAGAAAATGGAGACAATGAAGAAATGAGAATTTTTTAAACTGTAATACTTTCAGAGAAATAAGATTATATTCACGACACAATGGGTAAAAAATAGGTTGCTATACAAAGGAACAGTCAGAATAAAAGCCTTGAAATTTAAAAAATATATATAGTAACTGAAATAAAATGGAAAATTTGAAAGATAAACTTGAGCACTTGTCCCCCTAAATGGAACAAAAAGACAAAGAAATTTAGGGGAAAAAAAATAGGAGTGATGAGATTAGGAGGCTCGACATCAAAATATCAGGAAGAAAGAAAAGCAGAGGTGGTAAGTCTATTTTTAGATTCCCCCAAATGTAGAAATTTCCAATTTACGAAGTTACAACTTATATCTAAAAGGTTAAAAAAAAAAGTACCAATGCAAATGTATTTTGCCTTGTACCCGGCTTTGTTCTAAATGTTTAACACGTATTGATTCATTTAATTCTTACGTTTCTATGATTTCCATACAGTGAAGGACACTGTTGTATTAATGAAGACCAAGTATATGGAACAATGGTTTACACATGCTGGACAACCAAGAGCAAAGGGCAGGGATCCTGTAGGGAAGAGAAACCAATGAAGGGAGTCCCGTGACTGTTCCAGGTCATTGCCTGGAGGCAGTTCCCAGGCCACAGAGCAGAGAAGGGAATTCCAAAAGGAGTTCAACATTCTCTCCGAGCTGAGCAGACGGAGACTGGAGTTCGGGGAAGCCAAGGTAACTAGAATTTATATGAAGGAACACTGGAGGGACTAACTGCCCAAAGTGTGCCTGAAATCTACAGACTATGTGGGAGAGGAGGGGGTGGGAATCTCAAATTTTTGGCTGAACAGTTAACCAAATATGCAGGACCTATAACTCTACAAGGAAGTAAGTCAAACAATTTTTGCAGCTTACACTGGGTTAGGAAGAGTTCATATTCTCAGCAGCCAGAGTAGGGAGATCTCATAATACCTGGGGCAACGGAGAGTACTCAGCAGGATACCACCTGTGTAGTGAGGCCAACTAACCCTAAAGACTGCTCTGAACTCACCTTGATAAAGCATAAAAGTAGGCCTTAAGATTGAGCTAACTCCAAATAACAACCATGTAATGTAAGAAAGTCCAACACTTTCTCCAATCCAAAATTGCCAAGTATACAACAGATAAGTTGGAAAATATAACCCATAACCAAGAAAAAAAAGTCAAGTCTGAATAAGAGAAAGGAAAGAACAACAGAAAAACTATTTAATAAAGTAGCAAAATGTTTATACGGTTGATAGAAATGATAAATCCATAGATCCAAGAAGCCCAAAAAAGCCACAAATAAACACAAAGAACCAGAACAAAGCACAATACCGTCAAACTTCTGAGAGCCAGTGATAAAGAGAAAATCTTAAAAACAGGAAAAAAATTATATACGGAGAAAGAAAAAAAAAGGCATTTCATAAACTTCTTGTCAGAAGCTATGCAAGCCAGAAGAAAATGGAGTGAGATCTTTAGAGTAGAAAACTGTCAACCTACATTTCTACACCCAACAAAAATATCAGAAATGAAGGCACACTAGACTTTTTCTGAGAAGCAGAAGCTGAGATCTTCCTAAAAAATGTTAGTTCTTCAGATACAAGAACAGCAATACCAGATGGCAATTTGATCTACAAAAATGAAAAAAGGATGCCAGAAATTGTAACTCTGAAAGATTAAAAAAAATGTTTCCAATTTTCAAATCTCCTTAAAGGATAATTGGTTGTTTAAAGGACAATAATTATGTACTACGGTGTTTCAACAACCTGTAGAAGTAAAATAACAGTTTTAAGAAGGACTAAATATGAAAAGATGCTCAACATCACTGGCCTTTAGAGAAAAGCAAATCAAAAGCACAAGGTACTACTTCACGCACATTAAGCTATTATTTTTAAGAATACAAAACAGTAAGTGTTGGCATGGATGTGGAAAAGCGGGACCCCTTGTGCCCTGTTAGTGGAGATGGTAATGGTTTGGCCGCTGTGAAAAACAGTTTGGCAACTCCTCACAAAGTTAGACACCAAATTACCATATGCTCCAGCAATTCCACACCCTGGTAGATGCCCAAAAGAATTAAAAGCAGGGACATAGAGTTGCATACAAGTGCTCATAGTAGCATTTATAGTAACCAGAAAGTAGAAAAAAATCCAGATGTTCAAGAGATGAATGGATAAACCAAATGTGGTATATGTACATACAATGAAATACGATAGCCTTAAAAATAAAATTCCGAAACATGCTACAACACAGACCAATCTTGAAAAACTAAGTGAAATTAGCCATAAATAAACGGGCACAGAGGAGGGCACTTGTTGGGATGCGCACTGGGTGTTGTATGGAAACCAATTTGACGATAAATTGTTAATTAAAAAATAATAAAATTTAAAAAAAGGACAAACACTTTAAGATTCCACATATATGAGGTACCTAGAACAGATAGATTTATAGAGGCAGAAGGTAGAACGGAGATTGCCAAATACTGGAGAAAGGGAGAAACAGGGAGTTATTGTTTAATGGGTACACAGTTTCTGTTCGGGACCATGAAAAAGTTATGGGGGTGCCTGGGTGGCTCAGTCAGGTAAGCATCTGACTTTGGCTCAGGTCATGATCTCACAACTCGTGGGTTTGAGCCCCACACTGGGCTCTGTGCTGACAGCTCAAGAGCCTGGAGCCTGCTTCAGAGCCTGTGTCTCCCTCTCTCTCTGCTCCTCCTCTACTCACACTCTATCTCTCTTCCCTTCAAAAATAAGTACACATTGAAAAAATTTTTTTTAAGTTACGCAATCGGGTAGTGGTACAGACTGTATAACACTGTGAATACCATAGTTCTCCCTTATCCATGGGAGATACATTCAAGACCCCCAGTGGATGCCTGAAACCATGGATAGTACCAAACCCTGTATGTACCATGTTTTTTTTTCCTGTATGTACTTACCCGTGATAAAGTTTAATTCATAAGTTAGGTTTAGTAAAATAATAATAAAATAAGTTTATAACAGTACACTAGTTAAGTTATATGAATATGGCCTCTCAAAATATCTTACTGTGCTTTACTCATCCTTCTTGTGATGGTATACCACACAAGCCTATGTGATGAGATAAAGTGAAGTAAGGGACATTGTGACTTAGTGTTAGGCCACTACTGACCTTCTATGCATTATGCATTATGCATAAGGGAAAGGATTATCTGCTTCCAAACCATGGTTGACCACAAGTAACTGAAACTACAGAAAAGGAAACTGTAGATAAGAGGTACTTAATTCCACCGGATTGTACACTTAAAGCAGTTAAATGGGAACCAGAAAAAGATGAATAAGGAAAAAGAAGGATTGAACACTGGACCAAATAAATATATTTGATATAGATATTCAGAACACCCAACTACAGAAAACACATTTTTCTCAAGTGTGCATGAAATATTCTCTTGGATAGACCCCAAAGTAAGTCTTAATAATTGAAATAAAGTTAATAAACTTACATTAGACCACAAAATAAGTCTTAATAAACTTGAAAATGCTGAAATCAACCAAAGTATCTTCTCTGATCACAGTGGAATGAAACTAGAAATCAGTAGCAAAAGGAAAACTGAATAATCCACAAGTATGAAAATACTCTTACACAACCAATATGTCAAGGAAAGAAACTGTGAGGGCAATTAGAAAATATCTTGAGGCAAATGAAGATGAAAACACAGCATACCACAACTCGTGAAAGCAGTACTAAGAAAGAAATTTAGTTATAAAAACTCACACTAAGAATAAAGCTATCAAATCAACAAACTAACGTTATACCTTCAGAAACTAGAAAAGGAACAAAATAAACCCAAAACTAGAAGGAAAGGAAGATTAGAGCAGATCAACAAAATAGGAAACAGAAAAGTAGAGGGAAAAAAAATTTATGAAACTAAGAGTTGGTTCTTTGGGGGGGGGGAAAATCCTAAAATTGACAAAACTTCAGCTAGATTAACTGAGGAAAAAAAGAGAAAACTCAAGCAACTAAAATCAAAATAAAGACGGGACACTACAAATAATTTTATAGAAATAAAAACAATTATTTAGAGAACACTACGAACAATTATAAACTGACAAATTGGATAATCTAGATAAAATGGACAAATTTCTAGAAACATACAACCTCCAAGAGTTTACCATGAATAGAAAACAGTAACAAACCTATTACTAGCAAAGAGACTGAATCAGTAATTAACCTCCCCCGCCAAAAGAAAAACCCAGGAAAACATGGCTTCCCTGGTAAACTCTACTTAACATTTAAGAATACCAGTCCTTGTCAAATCCTTCCAAAAAATTGAAGAAAAAGTTCCAAATCTCTTCTAGAACAGCATTACACTGGAACCAAAGTCAGACAAAAACACTTTCACTACAGACCAATATCCCTAATGAATATTGATGCAAAAATCCTGAACAAAATAGTAGCAAACAGAATTCAGCAGCACATTAAAAGGATCATCATGACCAAGTAGGATTTATTCCTTGAGTGCAAGGGCGATTTAACATTCAAAAAGCTATCAATGCAGTATACATTAACAGAATGAAGAAAGAACTATATGGTTATCTCAACTGATACAGAAAAAGTATTTGACAAAACTCAACACCCTTTCATGATAAAAACACTCAACAAACTAGAAATAGAAAAAAGCTACCTCAACATAAGGAAGGCCATATATGGAAAGCTCATAGCTAACATACTCAATGGTGAAAACCTAAAAGCGTTTCCTCTAAGAACAGAAAACAAGGATGCCTGCTTTCATTTCTATTAAATAATGTACCAAAGGTCCTATCCAGAGCAAGAGAGCAAGAAAAAGGAAACAAGAGATCTCCAAATTAGAAAGGAAGTAGTAAAATATCTGTTCACAGATAATACAGATACCACACACATGAACTGTTAGAATAAACTAATTTAACAAAGTTGCAGGATTTAAAAAAAAAAAGTACAAATTGCTTGCATTTTTATACATTAACAAATGAACAATCTGAAAAGGAAATAATTTCATTCACGATAGCATCAAAAAGTATCAACTGCTTGGGAATAAACTTAACCAAGGAGGCATAACACTTGTGCACTGAAAACGATAAGACATTCTAAAAAGAAATTAAAGATACCAATAAATGGAAAGATATCCCATGCACATGGAAGACATAATACTGTTAAAATATCAGTACTGTCCAAAGTGATCTACACATTCTTTTTTTTTATAATTTGTCAAATTGGTTTCCATACAACACCCAGTGTTCATCCCAACAAGTACCCTCCTCTGTGCCCATCACCCACTCTCCCCCCTCCCATACCCCCCTCACCCTCAGTTTGTTCTTAGTCTTTGAGAGTCTCTTATGTTTTGTCTCCCTCCCTATGTCTTTTTTCGTTCCCCTCTTCCCCTCCCCCCTGGTTTTCTGCTAAGTCTCTCAAAATCCACCTATGTGTGGAAACATATGATATCTTTCTTTCTCTGACTTATTTCACTTAGCATAATACCCTCCAGTTCCATCCATGTTGCTACGCATGGCCAGATTTCATTCTTCCTCATTGCCAAGTAGTATTCCATTGTGTATATATACCACAACTTCTTTATCCATTCATCAGTTGATGGACACTTAGTTTCTTTCCATGATTTGGCTATTGTCGAAAGTGCTGCTATGAACATTGGGGTACACGTGCCCCTATGCATCAGCACTCCTGTGTCTCTTGGTTATGATCTACACATTCTATGCAATCCCTATCAAAATCTCAATGGCATATTTTACAGAAATAAAAAAAAATCCATCCTAAAATTCATATGGCATCTCAAGAGACCCTACTATAGCCAAAACAATCCTGGAGAAGAATTCAGTTAGATGTCTAAGGCTTCCTGTTTCAAACTTCTTGCAAATCTACAGTCATCAAAACAGAGTGGTATTATCATAAACACAGATATATAGACCAATGGAATAAAACAGCCTAAAAATAAACCCTCATATACATGGTCAGAGGACTTCTGCCAAGAGTTCCAAGACGATTCAACAAGGGAAAGGACAGCCTCTCAACATCAAGTGTTCCAAAACTGAAAATCTGAGCAAAGAATGAAACTGAATTCTTGCCTTATACCATATACAAAAATAATTCATCAAAGACTTAAGTGCAAAAGCTAAAACTATAAAACTCTTAGAAGAAAACATAGGGGGAAGTTTAATGGCATTAGATTTGGCAATAATGTCTCAAATAGTACCCCAAAAGCACATGCAACAAAAGAAATGAGACTACATCAAAATTTAAAACTTCTGTGCAAAGAATACAATCAATAGAATGAAACGCAACTATACGCTAGGAAAAATGTTTATAAATTATCTATCTGACAAGGGGTTAGTATCCAGAATATATAAAGAACTCCTACAACTCAGTCACCACACACACACACACACGCACACACACACACACCTTGGTTAAAAAATGGCGAAAGGCCTGAATAGACATATTTTCAAAGAGGATATACGAATAGCCAATAAGCACATGAGAAGATACTAATAATTAAGGAAATGAAAATCAAAACCATAACAAGATACTATCTCACACCATTAAGATGCCTACCATTAAAAAAAAAAAAAGTGGGAAGCCTGAGTGGCTCAATTGGTTAAGCATCTGACTTCAGCTCAGGTCATGATACCACAGTTCATGAGTTCAAGCCCCACATCAGTCTCCGCTGTCAGGAAAGAGCCTACTTCAGATCCTCTGTGTCTTCCTCTCCCTCTCTCTCTGCCCCTCCCTGACATGCACAAGCAGACCAACTCTCTTTCAAAAATAAACAAAAAAAATTGGCAAGACTGTGGAAAAATTAGAATCCTATGCATTGCTGGTGGGAATGTAAAATAAGGCAGCCACTATAAAAAACAATATGGCAGTTCTTTAGAAATTAAAAAGAGGGGTATCTGGGTGGCTCAGTCGGTTAAGCGTCCAACTCTTCATTTTGGCTCAGGTCATAATCTCACAGTTCATGGGATTGAGCCCCACGTCGGGCACTGTGTTGACAGCATAAAGCCTGCTTGGGATTCTCTCTCTCTGTCCCCCCCATTTCATCTAATCAATCAATTTTTTAAAAAGTTAAAAATAGGGGCGCCTGGGTGACTCAGTCGGTTAAGCGCCGACTTCAGCTCAGGTCATGATCTCACTGGCTGTGAGTTCGAGCCCCGCGTCAGGCTCTGTGCTGACGGCTCAGAGCCTGGAGCCTGCTTCGGATTCTGTGTCTCCCTCTCTCTCTGCCCTTCCCTTGCTCACTCTCTGTCTCTGTGTCTCTCAAAAATAAAATAAAAATGCAAAAAAAAAAAAAAAAAGTTAAAAAAAAAAAGTTAAAAATAGAGCCACCATATAATCCAGTAATTTCACTTGCAGGTATATACCCAAAAGAATTAAAAGTAGCCATTTCGGAGATTATTTGTACACCCATATTCAATGCGGCATTATTCACAGTAGCTGAGAGCAGAAACTTGAGTATTCACCAACGAATGAATAGTAAGTAAAATGTGATATTGACATGCAATGAAATACTACTTATCCTTTAAAAAGACAATTTTGACACATGCTCTAACATGGACGAATGAACCTTGAGGACAACGTGCTAAGCAAAATAAGCCAGTCACAAAAAGACAAATAGTGTATGACTCCACCTACGTGAAGAATCTAATGCGGTCAAAACCCAAGAGACCAGTAGAATGGTGGTTGCTATGGGCTGGGGGAAGAAGAAAATGGGAAACCGTTTAATAGGTACAGAGTTTCAGTTGTGAAAGATACAGAGTTCTGGAGACGGGTTGCACAACGTGAATGTACTTACCACTGCTGAACTCTACGCTTAAATGGTTAAGATCGCAAAATTTATGTGTTTTCCAATTAAAAATTTAAAATCACAAATAAAATTTTAAAGAACAGGAAAAATGACCCCCCCCCAAAAAAAAAATGCTCTGAGATAACAGAACTGGAAGCAAACACTATCAGTGTATCATCTCTGTTAAATATTGTCTCTGGAGTTTTGTGGGGTTTTTCTTGAAGTCGGAATTAAAATTTTGATAGTTTTTTTTTTAAAGGCAAAAAATATTCAGACGAGAAGGAAGCTCTGGGGAAAAAAGAAAATGGAGATGTGGAATCTAGGGAGGGTGTGTGGGTGTTGGTTTGGGACCCTGCTCTTCCTGAAGGTTTCTTTCACTTTTCTGTTTTCTTGGTTTTGCTTTTCTGTTGTTGTTGTTGTTTATAAAAAAAAAGAAGAGGTTTGAACATGTTTACCGGGTGAGGAGAAGTAACCGGTAGAGAGAAAGAAATTGGAAACACAAGAAAGGGAGGGATGCAGAAGGAAAACTTCTGAAAATATCAGGAATTTCACGAACAACTTACACAAGAGGCTGGGATTCTTACTCAGAAATGTTTCAGATGTATGGGACCCTCCTACCTCTCAGGTCAAACTCATAGTCAGTGAGGACAGTTTGACTATGAGAGAAAGCCAAGGCCAATTTCAAGTGTCTCTCAACAATAGCTCTGCATCAAGTTTCCAGCATCCAAGAAGTCTGTTTCTCTCCAAGAACTCCTAGCTCTGTGATTTAATAGCCCTCTATCTGGGTAATTGTGATCCTAAGTATGTGCTGAGAACCACCAGTGGCCGATTTACCTCCCCACAGTCCACTCTCTGACCCTTGGACGTCATCAGGCTTCCACCGCATGGGTTGGTACATTTACAATTTCTGTAACCTGGCACCGAACAACTGCCTCATGTCAGCACAATTTATATGATTTGTCTTACGTGAGCATCACTGTAGACTTGTGGTCTTGCATAAACTTGTTATCATGTATCACAGTCATTATTTACTTTTTTGAAGCTCACGTTATTAGTTCAGTGCATCTCCAGTTCTCATGCCCCAAATACAGAACCAGCTCTTCTCCAAGGAAACTTGGCTCCTTTTTGTGGAAATGCTAGTAGAAACCCAAATGTGGCTTACTAGAGAAGTGTACGGTTTCACAGAAGCACAGGAGATGGTTTGATGACATCAAAAAAGAAATTACTTTTCCAAAAATGTGGGGGTTCATGTTGATACACTATCCCCCCACTTATCCACAAGGAGTACTTTCCAAGACCCCCAGTGGATGCCTGAAACCGTAGACAGTACCAGACCCTATATGTACACCATTCTGTCCTAGATATACTTGCCTGTGGTAAACTTTAATTTCTAAATTACGCACAGTAAGGAATTAACAACAGAGCAATTATAACAATAAACTGTAATAAAAGTCTGTGAACATGGTGGTCTTTCTCTCAAAATATCTTATTGTATTGTACTTACCCGTCCTCCTTTTATGAGGATGCCTGAGGATAAAATTCCAGCGTGCTGAAGTGAGGTTAATGACGTGGGCACTCTGATGCAGCCCTGGGCCACTATCAGTCTTCTGACGGTATGTCGGAAGGGGGATCTTCTGCTTTCAGACCAACACCGACTGCAGGTAAATGAAACCACAAAAACAAAAACTGTGGACAAGGAGGGGTGGGTGATGGGGACTGCTGTATTTTCGATTTGCCTCTACTTTTACTTATGTGTCTCTTGCTCTAAATCTGATGTACCATGCCCTACTTTCATATACCAAATCAGGTGTCCACGTTACACTCCTGTCTTCAAATTTTAAAGCTCTCGTTTTATTTCCTTTTTGACCTCTGGCTCCAGTATTGGAATTAGCTTTAAAGTGTCCAGATTTATGTGCTGCCTCTCTCGTCAATATCACTCAAGTACCTACTATCTAACAGGAAAAAAGCAATCCTAACCTCCCTCCAGAAAATACTCAGGCTCCGAATACCTGGCATCTCAGAGTGAATCAAACTCCTTGTCACTGAGAACACAGTTCCGCCCGTGGGACAAAGCTGAGGCTGTGCCCAGTGTCCCTGAACAGTATCTCCTCAATAAGTAACAATAGCAGGGAAATGTAGAATACAGCCAGTATCAGGGGCGCCTGGGTGGCTCAGTTGGTTAAGCGGCTGACTTCGGCTCAGGTCATGATCTCACGGTCTGTGAGTTTGAGCCCCGTGTCGGGCTCTGTGCTGACGGCTCAGAACCTGAAGCCTGCTTCGGATTCGGTGTCTGCCTCTCTCTCTGCCCTTCCCCTGCTCATGCTGCCTCTCTGTCTCTCAAAAATAAATAAACGTTAAAAAAAATTTTTTTTTAAAGAATACAGCCAATATCAGCTTCACAGGTTTTATTTAAAAAAAAAATAATAACTTCTCTAACTCTTCATTTTCAGGATTATTAGAGTCACTATTTAATTTTTATCATAAGGAGGTTTAGTTTTGAACTATAATTTCCTTTGGATAAATTGATATTTTTTTCCCTTGTGCCAGCCTAGGATTTTCAAAATCCAACTCCTATCAGAAAAAAACTAAAATAGGGGTGCCTGGGTTGCTCAGTCGGTTGAGCATTTAACTGATTTTGGCACAGGTCATGATCCCAGGGTGGTGGCATTGAGCTCCATGTTGGGCTCTGCACTGAGCATTGAGACTACTTGAGATTCTCTCTTTCTCCCACCCCCTCTGCCCCTCTCCCCTATTCACTCTCCCTCTCTAAAAAAAAAAAAATAAATTATTTTTTAATTAAAAAAATATATAAAAAATAAGTGATGTTCGTAGCTTCCCCCAAAGTTCAAGTGGAACAATTTCCATAAGGTCCCTTAAGATTTGTGTGACACTGGGTGGGCTCCTCCAAAACACTCAAAGACATTTAAGGTCAACAAGCTTCAGTCTGAACATTAGGTTCATATTACATTTGCATACCATCCAATGTTGACTTCACAAACAATCAAAATAGGTTTTAGCCCTTTTGTTTTTATAGCAAGAAACCCACATCCTTACATGGAATAAAGATTTCCATGACTAGTCTGCATTTTGGGCTAATCGCTCAACCAGAAAGAGAAGAAATATAGTCACATTCTTCAGGGTGACTCTGTGGGTAGCACCCGACTAGATGCACAAGCGTGAGAGACTGTTTTGCCAAATCCAAACCCAGTTGATCCAGTATTAAACTACCTTTGAACTGAATGGGAATGAGCTCACTATTTTTTTTTAAGTTTATTTATTTATCTTGAGAGAGAGAGAGAGAGAGAGAGCATGAACAGGGGGAGGGGCAGAGAGAAGAGAGAGAATCCAAAGTAGGCTCTGTGCTGACAGCGGGGAGCGCAAAGCAGGGCTCGCTCTCACCAACTGCAAGATCATGATCTGAGCTGAAATGGAGTCAGACACTTAACAAACTGAGCCACCCAGGCGCTCTGCCCACTTTTTTTTTTTTTTTTTTTTTGAGAAAACCTCCACTATGTGGTCCCTAGAAAGTTGGTTATTTAGGATAAACTACCTCTTTAGAGGTTAACAGCAGAGATCATTTATGCACATTCAAGTTCTCTAAGTGAAGAGATTCTCTCTGGGTTACTGATTTTCTGCACTTAAGCAAGGGACACTATCTTTCACTTCCACTGGAAGTCATCAAACCTCAGAGGAAAAGAGGCATGATGACCTAAGGTGACTTTTAGCCTACCTTCAGTCAGCCTCCTGTCATGGAGATCAACTTTCTGAACAGAACCTCATATAAGCCAACGATTGTCCCTTTTCTCGCCTCTTTTTCAGAAGCTGGAGAACACGGTTCCTCCACCATGTTCCATCCATCGGCTTCCTCCACCATCTATCTCTTTGCCTCTTTTTCAGCTAAGCCGGGTAGGTCAAGGAATGAATTGACAGAAACTGTCATCTTAAGTGCAGAAGTTGCAGAAGCCATGGCCTCATTCAAGATTCTAAAGTGACCCAAATAAAGTGGGAGAGGATGTGACCTTCCCAAGACCGATAATCCTAGAGATGAACTGAGGATAATCATTGTCCAGGCTTGTGGTCACCTCCTCCTGTTTCTCTTAGCTCCATTCCAAAAACAGACGTCTTTCTCTAAACCAAATTATGGCCAAAGTTAGTTACCTAACACTTTAGTTGAGCTATCTTGAGACCACTTTAATTTGGTATTTTTAATATTCTACTTAAAAGTCACCTTTGTGAAGTTGAGAATTATTTCTGAGACTCTATCTTCTGAAAGCCATTTTAAAAAGCTCGTTTGGCTTGCACAGAACAGTGAAAGCCAAGGTCGTAGCTCTCAAAAGACTTTTCTATAAAAACAAAGATTAACTCGCACATGTTAAAGTAATAACAGAACACCAGCTCTTCAATTTTCTCTTTGAAGTCAGCCTCCCCTATCTTAAGGGGCCCCTGTGGCTCTCATGCAATAGCCTTGATTAAAACACTCTCAGGACCCCATTTTCTCCCTCACATTCCTGACACTCCCTTCAAAAATGTAAACATGTGGGGAGGGGGGATTGGTGCCAATCATACTCCTGGCACCACCTACAACTTCTGAGGACTCCATATCATCAAGAAGAAAACACAGTCAGATACTAGTATCCATCTATTTAGCCAAGGATACAGAATCTTATCAGAAGAGGGCCCACGTGGAGCCTCCATCTGAGCAAAGGCAGTAAATCTCAGCATTGTTTTCTTTGCCCTCAATGGGCAGTGACACTAAACACACAAGTTAGGGTCTTACGAGATTTGAGAAGCTTGTGTCTTGCACGCATGCTCTTAGCCACCATGCTGTCTTGTACAGACAGCTGCACTTGTTATTAAGCTGCTGTCTCTCCGTTTCATACCCACTCTCCTACCATGCCGGGTGGGAGGCAGTGCTGGAAACCTGCAAACCACATCTCTGCTTCGCCAGCAGGTGCCCTTGTTAGGTTCTGCCAGTAGGGAGAGCTAGAGGGACTCTAGGTTAGAGGAGAAAGGCAAGCTCCCTGTCTTTCATCGCCATATCCCATCCCAAAGCAGTAACCTGCCCAGGCAGCAGCAATTACAGGATAGGGTTCCATTTCCAGCTTCTTTCCACACTCCTAGAATCAGACCTCTTGCACCATTCAGAGCTAACAGTACTACCCAGGGAGAACCTCCTCCCCAGATATCTGATCCCCAGATCCAGAGGAGGGCTAAAGTCCCTGCTCTGAGCTCCTGGGGGGGGGGGGGGTATTGGCACCAGGGAGGCAGAACCCCTTCCTCTGAAAGTCTGAGTCCCAACAATGGGGGATCCTCCCGGAGCTTCTGGACTCTAAGAACAACCTCGCCCCCTAGCTCTCCCAGGACTAGGATGGCAGTTGCTTCATGCTCCATGTCACCCTGTTGCTTTTTCAGCCCTTCATGGTTTCACCAATTCCCTACATCCAATTCTCCCTGTAGAAATAATTAGCATAGTTTCCACTTCACCAGCTAGACTGACAAAAGGACCCCCTTTTGTTGATTCTCAAACTTAACACTTTTAAGCGCTGTCCCATTCACCGCTTCACAGACTGACTTCAACTGGGAATCACTGAAAAAGGGAAATTATTTCCAGCCATCCCAGGCCAGGGATGCTAGACCTCGATCAGCTAGTAGGGAAATAATTGATCACATATCTGAGGAAACACCACCAGCTAGAAAACGTCCAACCACCAAAGAACCGAGGAACCCCACAGAACCATGAAAATATACCCAGCTTTGTACCTTACAGGGGCCCCTTCTTTGCCCTCTTGCCCCTACACATATACTTCTTTCCCCCACTTGCCAATCTCGGGATGAGGCAAATGTGTGCAGGCTGGAGTTATAACCACCCAGCGGGTATGTGCCTTCTGACTGAAATGAAATGAAATGCAGCATTTCTTAAAAAGCCAATTATTTCCAACCTGTTCCATTAGAGTCAAGCGTGCTAAATGAGCATGTAACATATTGACTTTTGTGCCCTGTGGCATCTGGGGCCATAAATGTCCTGCTTATCATAACACTCATCTCCATAGCTCTTGCAAATCAGGACCCTCCCCAGGAGAGCGCACATCACCCATTCATAACTTAGCATGGCAAAGGAGACAGGCTGCCTGATGTAACGAAGCCAGGCTCCCCTGCCGTCCGCACTTCTGCTCATATGGCTGGACCTGCTGCACCCACCCACCTGCCTACACGTGAGTCCGGAAGCCTCCCCACCTGCGACTGAACAGATGGCAGACAACACCGTGCAGGCAGTGCCATTCCCTGGGAGAAGGCAATCAGGCTTCCAAGGGGACTGCCCCAAGCCAGGAGACAGTGAGGGGAGACCTGATGAAGCCCAATGAAAACAAGCTTGGGAGTCAGACCAACCTGCGTTTGAATCTTGGCACTTGCTTTGAACAAGTTCTCTAACCTCCCCAAGCCTCAGTTTCCTTCTCTGGAAAGTGGAGCTAATAATGCCTATTATACAGTTAGCATGATGATTAACAATATAATGTATACATGGGTGCTTATATAATACCCAGCATGCTCTAAGTGCTTGAGAACAACTAAGCATTATGCTGTTTTCTGTTTTATCAATATTAACAGTCTAATGGATTTCAGATTGCTGAGGGACCATGTTTCAGTGCTTCATGTCACCGCCTCTGCTGTAGGGATAAGCAAAAGGGAGAAAATTTTCTGATCTTAAAATGTTCACTTGCTGTTCCCCCTCTAGAAGGTGCACATCCTGGTACCTTTCTCCTGCCGCTTCTTCACCACCCTCCCATTGCTCCCCGCGCAGCACCTACAGAGCAGGTGGGAGGGAGTTTCCTGAGCTCTTCCTACAGTGCACTCTCCAGTCCTGACAAGGGTTCTCTCTTTCCTGCTGTCTACTGGCAGAACCCCAGGGGCTCCAGCTCTTGGTGCTCACAGACGAGCAGAGGCTCTGCTTTTCCCAGATCCCGCAGGGAAGACCCACCGCACCCAGCAGAGGTGACTGCAATGCTCTCAGCTCGCCCCCTGAACTTTTACACAGGTGTGACATTTGCGATTCGCCAGGGAAGCTGCGTGATTACTTAGAAAGAATGCAGTCTGATTGTTCTTTCTCTCCAAGTGCAATCTCTCCTAATAACATCACCCAACTGAATGCCTCCTAATTCTGTCGGAATGCATTTTAATTATCGCCGCTTCTTATGTTGGTGAGCTGTCGCTGGAGTTTTTGATTTGTGATGGAAAACAGGGAAGCCATAAAGTATTTTGGTGACAGCTCCGTGATTAGGCAGCATTGCAGCAAAACAAGTTGTCACAATAAAACTGATTAATCAAGTTGTCAGAGTAAAACAAATTAATGCCACAAAAACCTTTGCTAGAAATTACCTCGGTATCTTAGGGTATTCAACTGATAGATTCCTTCAATTAGCAGAAACTTCTATCTCATGACCACTTCTGAGTCTGAATTTAGGAACTAAGTTGGGCCAGTTGCCCTATAGCAAAAGAGCAGATCTCTGAGAATCCAGGGACGTATTTGGAAAAGATAGTCACCGACTTGATTTTCAAGATCCTTTATTCTTAACTACTTGGGAAACTATTAGGACCAAAAGTATAATCTAGAGCTGGGATGCCTGAGTGCCTCAGTCGGTTAAGCAGCTGACTCTTGGTTTTGGCTCAGGTCATGATCTCATGATTCCTGAGTTCAAGCCCTGCATCAGGCTCTGCACTGACAGTGCTGAACCTTCTTGGGATTCTCCCGCCCTCTCTGCCTCTCCCCAGCTCGAGCTCACTCGTGCACATGTTCTCTCTCTCTGTTTCTCAAAATTAACTTAAAAAAAATTTAGAAGTATAATGAGAGTCTTCCAAAACAAGATAAATACGAAAGCCATTATCTACACTCCTACCAGTGGGTCTTGATTTAACTTGTTAAGGATGTTTAATCACAGTCCTCTGGCTGGAAGGACACTGTAGTTCTTGTACATTCCTGTCTCAAGGAAAGATTTTCCGCACTGGAGATGTCAAACACAGAACGGGTCCACCACAGTTCGCTGTAACACAGATGATGATGTTTGGTTATACAGAGTCACAGCCCCTCACGATCAGAGGTGATGGGATAGAAGTGAGCATAACCAGTGATCCTGGTATAAATCGAAGAACTGAGCCAATCACATTCCATCTGTCACAATTTCGACCTGGAAATACTGGCAGAATGGGCCACTTAGCTGTGGGAAGGTGGAAGGTGGAAAAGTACCATAAGGTAACACAGAGCCATTAAGCGTCTCGTCAAGCAACAGCTTTGAGCTAGAGAAAAGATACAGAGTAGTGGAGGGAATCAGTTGGTAGTAAGGAGAGACAGAGACAGCAGCCCATGAATAAGCTGGGAATCAACACTAATGGCTAGAACAGTTTCCATTCTAGAAGGATCTCCAGGTTCTATTCTAGTTTACAGTCTTAGAATAAAATCCCCTTTACTAGAGAAGACTGGAATGGGTCTCTCTCTCTCTTGCAAACACTGTGGGGGGGGGGGGGACACACAGTCAGGGGGAATAGACAGAGGTGTGAGAAAGGGACCTGTAAGAGAATGAGTTGTGTTCAAACAATTCATCAGAACAGATGCTACCTGCATAAACATTTGTCAACTGGTGCCAGTCTGCGGTGGCCCCCAACAACGCTCAACTTCAGCGATTACCTCTGCAGTGAACAGAGGCCTCCAATGTGAAATGCTGCCTCCTGGCCATCCCCAGAAACTTCCCCTAGAATTCAGTCATTGTAACTGGAGTAGGTAGATAATTGATGCATCAAAACCAGGGTCTGGCAAGAGCCTCCAAGCCTTGAGGTCATTGAACACACTTTTCCTTTCTTTGACACTAAAATACCACCCTCAGGAGACTGTGGCCACATCCTCTTTGAGGGCTGAGATCCACATTCCAGAGGGGAGGAGTGATACAGGGTGGAGAGAAGTAAAGGTATTTTGACCAAGTCTAGCCCCAAATAATAGTCTAGCATCAAACAAACTTTGGGTTGTTTTTTTTTCAGCTTTCTAAGGAATCAAGGGTCAACACGTATACACAGATTGAACTCTCATTCCACTGTAAACGTGTATCCCACTATGTTCTTCACCTTCTCTTAAAGCACTCCATCACCTAGCCTCAATGACACCTGAATCTCTCTCCCAGGAAGATGACCCTCCACAGTTACGCAGCAGACACCCACTTTTTCCACGGTGGTTTTCTGAACTGGACCTGTTGCTTCATACCCTCTTGTCTTTGCTCATGTTGTTCCCTCTGCCTGAAAAGCTCTTTCTACCACTCTATGCCACCCTCACTCCTGTCTGTCAAGAGTAATTCATACTTCTCCTCGAGGGCCTTTTCTGACCACTTCCTTCTGTCCAAGGCCCTGCAAAGGTTCCTTTCATAGACACACTGAGCATTTATAGTCATGTGTTTATAAACCTCTCCTCCATACTACACGGGGAGCTTCCAGAGGGCGGAGGTCATATCTTCATCTCCACGTCCTCTAGCAGTGCCTGACAATCGTTCACCAAATCAAAGAAACCCAAGTCTTCCAATGCAAAATCCATGGTGTTTCTGCCCCAACAATCAGGCCCACCCACTGACAGGATGGAAGCAGGAAACCACCTACTGCTGTTCTGCCCTAATCTCTGCCTGCCTCTGGGGAGCTGTGCCAAAGGCATCACACCCCAGGCAGCACTGAAGAAGGTGCTGAAGCTAGTGCCCACTGCCCTGAACTTCTTTAGGTCGCTGTCACATTTCTCATGCATCAGGGATGAAGTACAGAATCAGCTCAATTCAAAAAGGGAGAAAACTAAGATCATATGGTTCTTCCTCTTCGTTTTAAACACGAAGGACTAGAGGCATGGAGAAATGAAGGAAGTTGTCCTAGGTCACCCAACAACTTAGGGGTAGAGCCTGGACTCTAGACCCCCATCTCCTCCCCCAGGTCCATTATTCCTTTATCTGTACCCGTGGCCACTCAAGATGTTGGAAGCAGAAGATCATACCCTAGACTTTGTTAAATCCATAGGACTAGAATCAGGCACACACACCCAGACATCACAGGAAACAACTTCAGCCTCTTTTTCCCCAGCCCCTGTCCTGGACTCAGACAAACCCAGGCTTAAATCCGATTGGTACCATCTACTTACTAGTCTAGAGAGGATCTCCAGGTTTGATTCTAGTTTATAGTCTTAGAATAAAATCACCTTTACTAGAGAAGGCTCAAATGGGTCTCCCGTAGAAGGAGTACAAGTAAGTTAACCCCTCTGAGCCTCTGATTCTTCATTTTCATACTGACGGTTTGATACCCTTCTCTAAATGTTGATGTGAATATAGGTAACGTGGTCTATGTCAAAGCTCTTGGCAAGAGTTTGGCATGCATTGGGTGCTTAATAAACATATCAAATTGGTTCTGCTTCCTAATATTCATTTTGAAAGGTTGTTCTTTGAAAATTTTATAGTCCTCCCTAAAAGCATTCTGCCAATAGCCCACCTTGACTTTTAGTTTTTGGTCCTAGAGTCTTCCACACTTTGATCAAGTCAAAGATGCTCCTTTAACACAACAGATAGTTCACTTTCATAATTTCTTTTATAAACTCACTAGTATCAAATATCATTTTCTCAGTTGAGGCAGTAAAAATCTATTTCATGGAGAATGAAGAAAAGCATCTCATTACCTTCATAGCTTTTTGGTACTTTCATTTCTGTCCTAAATCTGTGCTCTGATATTTATAAATGGGTCATATGCTTTTGCCACCACCTGATTATTTTTTTATTAATTAAATTTATCTTTTTATCAAAGAATTACATGCACATAGCTTAAGGAAGAAATAGTTCCATAAGGCTTATTATTAAAAAAACAGCATGTCTCTCCATCACAATCTCCATTTCATTTCCCACTCCCCAGAGGCACTTTCAACTCTTACATGACTTTCTTTTGAATTTATTTCTATGTCCCTAAATAACATGCTTGGAATGCTACTTTATTGACTTTTAAACTCTACTGACTGGTCTGAAAGATGAGGATTTAACTCCTCACCCTCCTCCAGAACCCACCCCATAGTGCACACATTTCCTCCTCCCTGTCCACACTCTCCTCCTGCAACTAGGAGTGCTCATGACCAGGTCAATATTTACTGTCTACGTTACTGTTATGATACAAACGCTCTTCACACACATGTATACCATTATTGCTATTGTATACCATTCCTGCACAACCCTACACTTAATGGTCATGTTGGTTCTCTATGTACGTATCACTAGTTCACCCCCAACGTCTTCCCCAGGTGTGTATATCCCCTGATACATTTGGCCATGTTAGAGGTTTGGTCATTTTCTTTCATCCAAAGATGAAATCTCTCTGGAGCCTTCTGGCCTGCAGCACAGCTGTCACTTTGGACCCTCCCTTTCACCAGTATGCTGAGTATTTCCTCCCCCTCATTCTTGGGTTGGTGCTTGTTTCTTAGATCCTAGGTGTTTTTTCTTGGATTACTTCCTTGTCTTGGTGAGCACACCCTTTAGAGGCTTCACAGGAAAAAAAAGAATATATATAGTAAACAAATTTTTGAGGTCTTAAATATCTAAATATATCCTTAATCCTACCCTTATATTTAACTGATTGAGTATAGAATTCTTGATTGGAAATTATTTTACTCTCCAAGTTTGAAAGTACTTCTCCATTGTCTTTTGGCTTTCAGTGTGGTTGTCCCTGATGTTCTGAAATTTTACAATAATCGACGACCTTAGTGAAGCTCTATTTTCATCCACTGTGCTGATTCTGGACATACAGATCATTCATTTTGAAGACTTTTTATCGAATATTTTTTGGGTGATTATTTTTTCCCACCTGATTCACTCCTTCCAGAGTTCCCATTATTCATACGTTAGACTCCCAGAAGTCCTTTGCTTTACTTTGCTTTCCTAGTGTCGTGCTCCACTACAGAGATTTATCCAACTTACTCATCCTCATTCATGCTCTCAAAGTTTTGCTGAGTGTCTACTATGTACGAAGCCATGTTCAAGTCACTGGAAATACTGCTGTGGGAAAAAAAATCCCTGTCATCACTGATCATACAGTTTTTAGACCCTACTATTGAATTTTTGTTTCTGCTACCAAATTTTAAATTTGCAAGAGCTGATTGTGATCAGCTCCTTCTTTGTAGCATCCTATCTTATCTTCTTTGTAGCATTTGATAGATTTGATGTTTTTCCTCCTCCAAATTTGAGGCATTTCCTCAAAATTGCCTTTGATGGTTTTGGTTTAAGTCTTTCATATTAGACACTTTCCTCAAATATCTGTCTGCTCATACTTCAGAAAGGCATGCTAACAGATCGAAAGGTCTCTGTGTATGGCTGGGGCCTATCAACCTTGGTTTTACAACTGGTACACAAAGGATAGGTCTACACTCTCCTTGCAGAGAGACATCTCCTGATGTTAGCCTCTTTAGGTCTTTTTTTTTTTTTTTTTTGGACTATTCAGATTTCCCAGAAGTATCTTAGGATGACAACATCAGTACATTAACTTTTACCTAGTGTTGTTGATTATAGAGATTCTGTCTGACCTTAGAATGGTTAAGATGGACATTCTTCCAGCTGCAGATAATAACAGCATTAGTTACCTATTGCTACAAGTTACCCCAAAATTTAGCAACTTAACCATCATCTCAGTCTCTGAGTCAGGAACTCCGGTCATGCCTCTGACTCAAGGTCTCTTACAAAGCTGCAACAAGATGTCAACTGAGGCTGCAGCTTTATCCGAAGGCTCAACTAGAGTAAGAGCCTATCAGTGCTCAGAAGGTATTTCTTAATTTCATAACTGTTTTCCACACAGAGACAGAATTTTCAAATCCATCTAAGTCTTTTTTTTTTTCTTTAATCAGTACTTCGCTCAATTATCAGTCCTCTTGCTTGCATTCTATTATAAGCAAGAAGAAACCGGGCAACAGTACCTTCAACATTTTGCTTGGAAACCTCCTTAGCTTAATCATTCAGTTCATTAGGTTCGTCTTCAGTTCCATATCAGAGCAGGCAAGAGGATTAAGTTTCTGCCATGACATCAAAGATCTCTCTCTCTCTCTCTCTCTCTTTCTCTCTCTCTTTGGTTCTCATGATAGGTTTCTCACTTCCCTTTGAGACCTCACTCACCAGCAGCGTCAAAGTTCAGTTTTCTACTATCTAATCAACTTAACTTAGGTTTTCTCTAATACAAACACCAAAAATCTTCCCAGGCTTCATCCGCTGGCCAGTTAGGTAGCCACCCCATATTTTTACACATTTATTAGAGTATCATTCCACTGATGTACCAAAACCTAACTGGGGTACCTATTGCTCAATAACAAATTATCCCAAACGTAGAAGCTAGAAATTTTTATTATCTCCCCTTCCCGATGGGTCTAGAATCCAGATGTGGCTCAGCTGGATGCCTCTGCCTCAAGGTCTCTCACAGGCTGCAACCAAGGAGCCAGGTGAGGCTGCATTCTTGACTGACAACCTAACTGGGGAGGATCCTCCTCCAAACTTTCACACTTGCTGTTGGCAGGATTTGGCTCCTCATGGACTGTAGTTCTTTGCTCGCCGTTGCTTAGGGGCTTCCCTTAGTTCTCTGCCATGTGTCTGCCTCTCCATAGAACAGCTCACACCATAGAACAGCTCACAACACAGCAGTTGGCTTTCCCCAGAAGAAAGGACAAACAGTGAGACAGGGAGGCCCAGGGTAGAATCAGTCTTTTTAAGAACCTGATCTAACGCCATCACTTTTCCCATATTCTACTGGTTAGATGTGAGACACCAAGTTCAGTCTGTACTCAAGGGGGGAAGACTACACAAGAGCATGAAGACCAAAATACAGGAATCACCGGGAGTCATCTTAGAGGCTGTCTATCACAGTAGAATGATCACAAATAAAAGACAACATGAGCCAAAGCAGCAAGAAGTCACAGAATAACAGAAACACAGAACCGAGAGTAAAGGCCCACTTTTCAAGGCAGTTATTGCCAGTTTCACATTCTGGCTTTGCCATACTGACACACCGGACGACTTTGTTCAAATGTGTAATGCAAATGTTCCAAGAACTCTAAAATCTAATTATGGTTGTTGGGCAGCCATTTTCAGGATGTTAAATTAGTGTGTTGTATAACTGGGGGAACTACTGTAGTTTGGAGAAAAATATATACTGAGAAATATAATCATCACATCCATGAAATCCATGGCATAGAAAGAAACTCCATTCCCTACAGTGACACTGACAGCTCCTGCTGTGACTTGTCCAGCTTTCCTGCTGGTCTCTATTCCCTCCTGACTTCTGCTCCTAAGACTTATCACTGACTAGCATGTAAGCCATTCATCTATTCATTAGTCAGCCACAAAGCACTAATTGAGCACCTGCTGTGTGCTAGGCTCTGCACCAAACACCCCAGAGAATTAGTCACATCCCTGCCCTTCACGGCACATAGTCTGATGGGGGAGGTGAACATACACAAAACCTTAGAGTCGAGTGAATGGGGTTAAAGACAACATGCCAGGTAGTGGGCATGATAAGGGTACAGCAGGGCCGAAATTTGTTTAAAACTTCTGCTCGGATTAAATAAATGCAAAGAGGAAATTCTTGACTGTTTGTCTTTATCTCATGAAGATTTTTGTCTGCTAGGGAGCATCCGGAGGCTTTATGTGAAAAGGTTAATGGTCAGGAAGGACTTTCTGATTCAGTGCTGTCAAAAATTGAAGTGGGTTGCCATGGAAACCATCCTTCCATTCATTCTCTTTCTCGGTTTCAGACATGTTAATCTCTCATTTTCCAAGGTAAGCATTGCTCCTTTCATTCTTGGATCCTTAAGTATGCCATTCCCTTTGTCAAGGACACTCCCTCCACCACATCTTCCTTCGTCTTGCTGGCTCCCAATCTTTCAGCTCAGCTTGGAGGCTACTTCCTCTAGGAACCATTCTAGGGCCACTACCACCCACAGACCACCCGGCCCTCATTAGCCTCAGAGCTGTCCCTGTACTTGCACTCTTCATATTTTTTCCAAGTTCGTCTTTCTAGATTTCCAATTTTATGTTCCATGAGGACAAGGGTGTCGTTTGTCTTCTTCATGATCAAATCTCCAGAACGTAGCAGGTATACGCTTTATGGGAGGACACAGCTGAATGGATGAATAAATGAACAGAGAATTCTGTTCCTGGAAATGGCTACATACCATTTGATGGGAGTGTTCGAGAGAAAATTCTAGCTGAGGCTGAACAGGGGTTGGTGCTTCATGGTGAACTACATGAACTTTTAGCTCTGTTCCAACTCTACAATTGCAGAACATAGCAAAGAATAAAGCAATAGTAACTCCATCTTTCTTATAGAATAAAAATATTCTGGTCTTTCAAGCACATAAAGCTCAAGGGGCATCTGGGTGGCTCAGTCAGTTGAGTGTCTGACTTCGGCTCAGATCATGATCTCATAGTCAGGGAGTTCGAGCCTCCCATTAGATTCTGCCTCCCAGCTCGGAGCCTGCCTTGGATTCTGTCTCCCTCCCTCTCTGCCACTCCCCCACTCACACTCTGTTCTCTCAAAAATTAATAAACGTTAAAAAAATTTTTTTAAAGTTCGATAATTTAGTATTTCAGTTGCAAATCAACCCGCGAATAAGACTAATACAAAGGACATGATTTTTTTAAGACAGAATGAAGGGTCAAATGTGGTTATTGGTTTATTTCTTCACTGATACCCTGAGAAGGCAAATAAGGCTCCTGATGGAGAGAACCACTAAGAACCCTTGTTAAGAGATGAATAAATTCTGACTCTCTTCTAAGTTACAGGGCTCCCCACCTGGGGGCCTCAGTGGTAGGGTGGTGGTTCTTGACATTATCTGGCTCATATTCTACCTTGAGAACACGATGAAAGTTGTGAAACTCCGCCCACCCCAAAGATGCAAATGCAACATACTTACAAACCTGCTTACTATTTCAGAGGCTCCCTCATCCCCCTGGAACCCACGCACAGATTTCAAGCTGAGAAGCTCCGGCCTCGCATGAAGTAGCTATGAAGATTCACAGAGAGCTATGTGCGCTATGTGTTCTTGAGGACATAGGTCACAAAAAGCAGTTTCTCTTTCCTTCTCGAACCTTAGGGTGACAGCGACAAAAGCAGACATGACAGCTACCAGCTGCACCCAGCCGCTGACAGATACGGAACAATATGGAAAGAGCATATTGTAAATTTCTTGAGGTCTGGGTCTGTGTCTGCTCTATTTATTGTAGCATCCCAAGTGAAAACAGAACAAGAGGAAAAGACTTGTGGAGATTTAAAAGAGAAGGAGAAGAGAGGAGAGACATCGATGAAGAGAAAGAGACAGCATTATAAAGAGAACCAGAAAAAGGTAAGAGGACACAGAGAGACAAAGACACAGGAGAGTCATAGGGAACTAGGACCCAGGGCATTAAGTCTCCTCACCGCGCACACGGCCTTCCCCACAATTAGCTGCAGAGCTGCTGAGAAGGCACTAAGCTGGCCAACTGTAAGCTGTTTAACTTGTTAGGACTTGAATCAATAAGAACCAGTGTAACATTTGTGTTTCGTGTTCCTCTTATTTACACAAAAGCCAAACTGAAGAAAAACTCTATTTCTCCAGCCTTAAACAGTTCCTCCGGGGAGTTGAGTTCCTTCAAAATCAACAATGAAATGGTGAGGGGGGTAGAAATTAAGCACATTGGTGAGGCTATATTTAGATCCAGCTCAAAGACCCTCTTTGCTTTCTCCTTATCTCCAGCTGCTTCCAATCTCGGCACAACTCCTCAATTCAATTGCCACCGATTTGCAGCTTCCTGTTGGGGCCTCCAGCCTGTCTCCATGCAGGAGCCAGGAAGACTGGCTTGGAAGAGGCGGACGGCAGCTCTGGAGGCAAAAGCCTGGTCCAACCCCACCCCTCCAAAGCAGACATCCCTCAGACTAACCTAGGCTGACCAACACTTGGGGTGTCCTACCCTGCTTTCAAGGCTCACCTTGGGGGGGTCCTAAAGCCTTCTCTAAACCTTCGCAGGCCAAGGAGGTGGGAAACGCAGCATGGCAGTTAAGAGCACAGGGCTGGCTTTCAGTCCCTTTCCGGTGTTCAAGGTGTTGAAGCGACGATGCAGTGGATGCTCGGGTCGGACATGCGGGATCTCCCAAAGGAGCCATGATCAACCATCCTGACAGCACAAGAGTCAAAACTCTAAGGGGATCAAGGGACCACTCAACAGACTTCTTGCTGATGGGGGTGACATGGTGATGGCCGCAGTGAAGAAAGGAAAACCAGAGGTCAGAAAGAAGGTACATCCAGCAGTGGGAATTCGACAACGAAAGTCATACTGGAAAAAGATGGCATGTTTCTCTATTCTGAAGGTCACGGGGCTCATACTAAACAATAATGGCGAAATGCAAGGTTCTGCTATCACAGGACCAGTTGCAAAGGAGCGTGCAGACTTGTGGCCCACGATAACACCCAATGCTGGCAACGCTCCGTGATTCTTTTCTGCATTTATTTTTTTAAGAAAAATTAAAAATTATTAGCTCAAAAAGGAAAAAAAAGAGAACACAGAGTTGGCTTTGAATCCCAGCTCTGTCTTTGACTACCTCTGTGCTCTGTGGCTAAGCCAGTTATTTAGCCTAATTTCCAGGTTTGTTTTCAGAATAAAATCTGCCATGTAGGGTGGTTGTAGCACCCGTGACTCTGGGAGGAATGCATTGAGCAGAATACCTGTTGACGGTAGAAATTCAGTCCACATCCGCTGATAGGACTAAACCCCCACTCCCACAGAACGCTGAGCTATGCCTACATCGGAGGGCAGAACCACTGGGGACTGAAATGATACAACAGGTCTGTTTCACCACTAGGGCAGGAGAAGGCGGGGAAAAAAAAAAAAAGCCTACTCTCCATCTCCAGCCCCGTTCACACTGCGGGTCCTCCAGGAATGCTTGGCAAATAAACAAAGTTAGAAGCTAGGATGGAAAACCTGTTTCTCTCCTGGACTTTCACACTCAGTATTTCTGGCCACCAAAAGTGTGGGGTTCCCCCGGCAATTCTCCACCACCAGCTGGGTGTCCTATAATTTAACTCAAGTCTGATGCTATCCACCTGGAGAGCGTGGCTCAAGCCCACGAGACAGCCCCCGTCCCCCTTTAAGATGCCAACTCTTGTCACCTGTGCTTTTTATGTTTATTTGGAGCAAAGCGAGTAAGAGAGAGAGTACAAGCGGGGGAGGGGCAGACAGACAGGGAGACACAGACTCCAAAGAGGCTCAGGCTCCGCAGTGTCAACACAGAGCCCGACGGCGAGGCTGGAACTCACCAACCGTGAGATCATGACCTGAGCCAAAGTGCGACTCTTAACCGACTGAGCCACCCAGGCGCCCCTGTTGTCACCTGTGCTTCTGACCAGAGGGCTCCACATCAGAGGCTCCCAGCTCGGCCTCCAATTCGCCTCGTCTGCTGAAGTGGCTCGCAGAACTGAGGCAAGCAGGTTGCTGACCAGGCTACCAGGGTAGTCCCAATTTATTATTACTATAAGAGGATACGCACTGCCCGCCCCCCCGTTCGCGGAGGAAACGTTCCAGAACCCCCAGAGGATGCCTGTGGAGAGAAGAGAACCCGATACGGACGGTTTCGTCCATACATACTCGCTTATGATAAAGTTTCATGTAAATCAAGCAGAGTAAGAGATTAACAGCAATGATGAAGAATAAAATACAATTAAACAACACGCTGTAATAAAAATTAGGAATGTGGTGCTTCTCTCCCAGAATACCTTGCGGTGCAGAACTCCCTATTCCTCCCGTGAGGTGACCGCGTAGACCGCCTGCTGGCAGGATGACACGAGGTGAATGGCTTATACACTGTGAGCCCGGGTGAGGCCACCGAGGACCTGTTGACGACTGGTCAGGAGGAGGAGGACCGGCTTCGTGACCTCCTCGGTAAACCCCAAGTAACTGAAGCTGTGGAAAGCGAAACCGCCAGCAACGGTGGCAGGCGGCGACCAGCAAAACAGGAACAGCCGGATGGAAGCGACCTTGGCTACCCTACGTGGGAAGGGCAGCTTCCTCACCCTTTACGGGGACCTCCACATTCGCCCACCGGAAGCGCTCCTAGGCGTTTATAAAGATCTCATTATCTGAACGAGATTGATTTCTGCATTGGCCAATAGCAATGGAGCCTACCTCTAGCCCCTCCCACTTCTCCCCACCCAAAGGTGGGAGGAGCGGGGAGGCTGAAAGTGCCAACCCGCTAATCACCTCGTTGGTTTCCTTCGTAACTAGTTTCCACTTTGGGTTAATGTGAACTCAGGTGTGGTTGAAAGGGGCTCGTTAGGAATAACAAAGACACATTTTGCCTCCGTTCCTGTTACCACTTAGGAAACAAAAAGGGTTTCCGGAGCTCTGAGCCAGAAACAGAGCGAAGACAAATACGTATTTCTTATTATAAATCGCAATATTATAGAAGCATACTACATGGGTACTATGGGTCGGCTCACATTTCCCCTATCAATATACACTCAGGAGAGATCTGAGGAACCTACTCGGACTTCTGGAAATTTCTGTGTCACATCAAATTCTTTGTGGTTGGTTCTCTCCCTTATTTGCCTCTTCAACCCCTTTGCTATTTGCAACTAAATCGGTCACTTAGGGGAAGAGATCCCGTGCCCCTGCTTAGGGTCCGTGAACTTGGTAAAACCTTCAGCAATCGATGGAGGCAGAATTAACATTCGCAAGGGCAACCAGCCAGCGGTCTGGGGTCCTCATCCGGACGGGCGATAACACGCCCTGTGTCGTCTTCAAGGCAGAAATGGCCCAAAGAACTACTCAACCGGCTCCAGGAAATGGCTAAACGGCCGGTCAAATGGCCCATAACTTTGACGAGGAGGATGGCTGGATGATTCCAGCACCTCTCTAGGGAGAAATGAAATTCAGAATTCAAGCATCAAGAAAAGGAATCGTAAAAAAAATCCCCTATGCAGAATTTACATCCTGCTGTAAAACGGGGAAGGACTGAGGATGCAAAGGTACCCTCCTATGAGCAGAGTGCGTTTGTCAGGAAACAACCTCCTCCGTCTGGACCAGACTGTTTGCCTTTCAGAGGATTCCTGTCAGGGCCAAACAATCCAGACATTTGCAATTATAGCATATCAATTTGCTTTTAAATTATAAGGCTGCCGGGAAGAGTTGCCTCCTTGCCGGAAATATGTTGCGCGGGGCTCTGGGGCAGCTGCTCTGCAATGTGGTGAGACCACCGATCTGTCCAGACACGGAGATTTATGCACCTGTGCGCGCAGGCCACGTGAAGCCACGGAGCTGTGCAAGCTTTGAGCTGGCCTCTTTGACTCCAATAGTACTGGGTCCCGGTGAAACCTCATTTAAAATGGGATCAGCAAGCCCTGAAGGGGGAGCGCTCACACACGCCACTGGTTGCGGGCCTCCAAAATCAGCGCACAAGAAGGATGATCGCTCCCTGCCCCAGCCACAGCTCACGAACCACCACTTGCTGCCAAAGACAAACCGCCATGCCCTCAAACTCTTGTTCTTCTCCAATGAACTTTTGCTCAAAACGACCCTCCTCAGGGGTGCCCCGGGGCACTCAGTTGGTTAAGTGTGTCTTGATTTCAGCTCAGGTCATGACTTCATGGTTTGTGGGTTCCAGCCGTGCGTTTGGCTCTGCACTGACAGCATAGAGCCTGCTTGGGATTCTGTCTCTTTCTGTCCCTCTTCCCCTTGCGCTGTCTCTCTCAAAATAAATAAGTAAACTTTTTAAAAAATACCTTCAAACTCTTGTTCTTCTCCAATGAACTTTTGTTCAAAATAACCCTCCTCGAATTTCTCCTAAAACCTAATAAAAGCTGGCCTTCCCTTTGTCTCTTCAGACTCGTCAGTGGTTTTTCTATACTTTGCTTCTCCTGAATTGCAGTTCCTCGGCTGTTCCTGAATAAGCTTATTTTGCTAATAAAATAACTGTTTTGTTTTTCAGGTTGACCCCTGCAAACATCTAACATGGCCTTATCCTGACACGCGCACAAGTTGCTAGAGGCATCCTCCTCAAAGAAACTGAGCCTTCTCTAAGGTCCTTTCGGCACCATGGAAAAGGTGCTTTTCTTAGCCTCTTGTGTGTGTTTGCATCCTCTGAAGAAATCCATGTGGAGAGAGTGTCCAAGGAGTCAGCCCTGAACCCACCCTTCTGCTTCATTCACATGGAAAGGGCACTGTCTGGTCATCTGATGCAGAGATGTCGCCTCTCACCTGGAGGACCCCTATGGCCATCTTCACAGAACCGAAGCATGGCCTCTGTTCCAACAGAATCAAGCTCCCCTTTAATGAAGGCCTTCGGAAAGCATCTCGGTACTGTCAGAGGAAAAGGCGAGGGGACTGCCCAGCTAATTTGCCCCTTAGGCCCTCTTGTATAAGGGTGGAATGAGATATAAACCTGGTGGAGGTGTCCTTAACTGTGCTCTCACTCCCCCAGCCCTCTCTTCTGGAAGCCCTCACCATCCGTCGTCCCTCCTCTCTGGGGACATCCCACCCCTTCCATATGTAAGGGGTGCCCCAGTCTGTGGGAGGCTCTCATACCAGCTGGATATCAGTGAAGTCATTCCCCATCTGGGCTTCTGCTCACTGCCAGGGGCCGAGGGGTGGCAAGAGCAAGTATTGTCTCCTGAGGCACAACTGCGGTTCTCCCCAACGGTGGGTCCGTTCCCAGCATACCCGGTCGAGCCAGCCCTGAGCCCTGGAGGAACAAGGGCCGGCACACTCCATGCCTGCTGGGTCAGCTCTCCGTTGCTGGAAATGCAGAGCCGGAGTTAACAAGTCTGATGCAGTCAGATGCCCCCAAAGGAATTTTTTTCTTCTTATTGTATTCTCACTTATTAAATTTTAAACAGCCCTCGAAGACACTAGCCTACCACGGAAATCAAAGACAACAAAACAGTGTGTTTGTTTCCTATTAATACGGGAGAACCTTCAGTCCTGCTGCAGCAAAGCTGTGTGTTAGTGAAGAAAAACCAACCGTCTACTCTGAGCCGACCCAGAGCTGCACTCCAGGGTCACCCCAGCTGGGCCAGTAACCCCCGAAGGTCACAACTCCAGCTCCCGAGAGCCCCAGCTGCCTGCACTCACCTACAGTCTGCTGCCAAGCCAGGCCCAGGAGCCCTCAGACAGCTTCTGGCTGCCTCGGGAACCTCGGGGCTTCAGGAGACTCCCCCAAATAGCCCACTGCCAACCTACCTTCTCTGGCACCAGCTGAGTACACTGCAGACTTGATAGGTGGAGAGGGTTCTTTAGTACTTTCCTATGAAAATGGACAGGAAGCTCCTAGAAAGCCAGGTGTGGTCCGCAGGGCTGTCTTGAGGTCATTTGTACTCCAGCCTCCAGCCTCCCTACCTGAGCTGGGCTCTGTGAGGCATTCCAAAGCAACCTTTTAGATACAGGGACCTCCTGAGATACTACAAGAACAAGTTATGCAAATCAATGGCAAGTCAAGTGGGTGATCATGTAACTCGTCCAAATTAGGACACTTTTGAGAGCAAGGGTGCTGTAACTCATTAAACCAACAATCTAATCAAACATCAGATCATTATGTCCTACCCCTGAAACTAATATAATGTGTATGTCGATTACACCTCAATTAAAAAAAAAAAAACATTAAGCCTAGACAACATGAGTAAAGTGTGACTAGTCTCAGTCTTAGACCCTTGGATCCTACTCCTGAGCTTTCGACTCACCCTTGACTTTCTCTTCCAGCCTCTCCACGCTCTGAGCCTCACCCCAAAGGCAAGGGGTCAGGATGGAGGGGACATCTGAATGAAGTACAGGCTGAGGAAGGGATGAGGGTCACACAGAGGTGGAACATATTTGCTGGGAATTTAGAGGGTATTTTCATTTGAAATGTGGTTTGACAAAATGACTAAGGCACCAGTTTCTATTCTGAACATTCCCCTTGATGACACTCTCTGCACCCCCCACCCCTACCCCCCGTGACTGTAACAAAAACAGAATTTGGGGGGGGGGAAGGTTCTGAAAAGGGAGGTGGCAGCGGCAGAGGTGGGGGGCAGGGGGGACCCAAATCAAGCCCCTTCCCATCCCAAGTTTGTCCATATCTCGCTCCCTGCTCTGTATTCAGGGCTTGGGGCAGCAGCTCTTCATCTAAGTTTCTGTACCCCAATCACCCTGGGCCAGAGAGGTTTGGATCCTCATGGGAGTAGAGAGACCGGAGGTCACAGGTCCATCACCTACTGGCAGCTTAAGCAGCTCAAAGGTCATCCAAGGGGGGATGGGTGCCTAGCCCTGGATGCCGAAGCATTGAACTTGTGTGTGCACAAGTGTGTGCAAAAGCCAGCGTGCATGTGTACTTGCTTGTATTGGTGCTGAAACAACACAGCCTAGTGGGAACAGAGTTTTCTCCCTCTTGCAGCACTTACAGACTCAGGGAGAAGCAAAAGCTCTGATAAGATAACCCCCTTCTCTCTTTAGCATAGCCTCAGAGGGAATCTTCCAGAAACCCTGCCTTCTGCTTCCCTCTGGACAGATCACTGTGCCAAGGCCGCTGAGGCAGAGCAGATGACCTAGACAGCTCCAGGAGTGACATCCGCGCACAACTGGCTGATCAGGGAATTGCCCCAATGGGGTTGGACAGAGTAGATATTTGAAAGGGGGGTTGACAGAGGACAGAACTCTTGAAGTCCGCACCACACCTCTGCCTCCTGCAGACATCTACTTAGGCAGGGGGGCTCTCCCATAACTTCCAGGCAGAGCTGCTGAGGCCAGTCACCTCAATCACCCACCCAGAAGCCCAGGTTCCAGGACTGGCAGCTCCATTGGCCACTAACCCCATAGGATGTCTCGGGAGATGCCGGCAGAGGCACGGGTCAGCCGTCCCTTCAACGAAATCGAACTGATAGTTAATTGACATGTTGTTCATAAGAAAGACCGATTTGCTGGCTGGGTCAGGGTGGTCACAGAACTGAAAGCTAGACAGCAGATGTTAGCGCCCAAAACCTCTGCCGGCTCATTTCCCCCCAGGTCAAGCCCAAAAGGCAGTCTGTCTGTGTCAGGAAGTGGAACACCCCATGCAGAAGAGCAAAGAACAACAAAAGCGGAAGCCCTCCAGGGGCAGACGCTACCTCAAGCCACAAATCCAAGTGCACACATGCCCTGGTGACACTAGTTGAGAAAACTGCTGCCGAATTCTACCTGGTTGCTAAGAACCTAAAGGGTTCTTTGCCACCAAGCCGCAGCAGTGGGAAGGCTGGGGGGAGGCCAAGCGGGGTGCGTCCATTCAGGCTGAATGTGGATGGGCAAGTGAGAGCGTTTCCGGAGGGGGGGAGGGTGGCTATGACCTGCATGCTGCCGGGCGTGGAGATGCTTTATGAGGCGTGACACCCGTGCTTCCACAGTTCATAAACCAGCCAGGCCTCAAGTCTTTCCCACGGAGAAGCTCTCAGCACCGCTCTGAGCGAGCCTGCCCTTCTGGAATCAGTGCCCGGCCTCAGGCTGAGAGAAGGGACTGGGCACGCGTCTACTGGGATCTATGCGCTGAAAGAATTGCTCAAAACACAGCATTTCACCCTTTCCCCTCATGTAACTCTGCTTATCTGTAAAATTCTCCTACTCCTACCCTTCAGAACCTCTGGGGTACCTACTCCTTGAGCCCACAAAGTTCTAATGGGGGCACCAAGCAGTACCCCAGGTCCATGCCTCCCACTCACCTTGGGTAGCTTTTCCCATCACTCTGTCGCCTCCCTTCCTGCCTGGGCAGCCAAACGTGAGAGTCGCGGACCTCCTGCGATTTCCTGAGTCAGACCACATCCTGACGCCAGGCTTGCTGGCTCTCATGAAACGGCTGGTGACCTTCTTGGGCGCTTCAAAGGCAAAGCCCCAAGGCCCTCGCTTGCAGGAAATTAGTTAATCTCACAAAGTGCTGGACTGAATTTTACTCTGCCCTCCCAAGCACGCCTGAACAAGAAACCCAGCATCTACACAGGTCAGCAAAACACAGTGAGTGAAGGAATAACCACTCTTCTCTTTACAATATAGGATAACTGTCCAAAACCCCTGTGCCTCTCCGTCTGTGGTTTTCCCCAGATTGGCTCAATACTTACTATCATGGGGCGCATCACATCGGGTACAAAGAAAGTATGGACCACAAGACTCACCAGCCTGACCTCAAGTTGCTTCTAGGAGCCAGCGAGGGATGAATCCAAGGGATAATAGACAAGGGGCCAAACCTCAGAAAACAGAGAGCCATAGAGGTTACAGGAAGCACACACAGGCCCATTGGTTTCTCAGGATAGCTTTAGGGAGAGGCCCCAAAGTGAACGTTAGCAAACGGAACAAGATGCTGGGATGGATGGAGCAAAGAGAACGTGCCATTGGACGTCGGCAAAACCCAAGATCGAACCGCACATACCACTCACTAGCTGAGCAACTCTGGCCAAGTTGCCTAACCTCGCTGTGCCTTTTCTTCACCTCTCAAGTGAGAATATAATGCGAGCCTCACAAGGGGGCTAGCTACAACGTTCAAATCAGCAAACATTTGTCAAAAGCCCTGTCTGGCACGCAAAAGCGCTCCGTGAGCATTAATTCATTAATTGTGAGTATTGCACTAAGTCAGCTCGGCACTAACCCCGCACAGTTTTCCTTCCGAGCTGCCTCCAGGCTGAGAGGACGGGGGAGGGAGAGGGGAGCAGAGTTCGCAGCTGACATTCTAGGCCAGGCATTGCTCCCCGGCGGACAAAGGTACCCAGAATTCTTCCCTCAGGAGCAAACACTACAGAGTTTAAAAGCAAACTGAGGTCGACATCCAGAACAGAAGAGGGAATGTGCACGCGCGCGCGCGCACACACACGCATTCACGCATGCACACACACACACACCCTGCACTCCCTCTTTGCAAGAAAGGTTGCCATGGAGATTAAACAGAGAAACAGCAAAGATGCAGAGGAGCCGCTGAAATGGCTATAATTAATTTAAAGCATTAGAAACAATTAAAATTGTATTAAAGCAAGTTCATTTGAACAAGGCGTAAATCGGGTGCGCTGATCACATCAAGCACGAACAAAATAAAGCATTGCTTTGGGGTGTTGGAACAGGCACCTTCAAAGGAGGGAAATAAATTATTGCACAGTCTGCAGGAACGATAAAATATGCAACCTAATTTATCTAATGTTTCTGAAAACAGGACGCTTCTCTGATACTTCCACGTCCTTTAGTACCTTCATGCCAGGTTCAGAAACAAAATGAGGACCGAAGGCTACCCCTTATCAAGCAAGTGGATCTATGTCCCTTCGTCAGTCACTGTGACCACAGATCACTCACCCATAGAGGAGGGGAAACAGGGGACCACATCGTGCAATGCCTACTGGACACCAGCCACTCTCTGGGCACTTAGCACCATCTGCCTCCTTTGCTGCTCCCACAGACACCACAAGGAAGGCCTGTGTGGCCTGTCCTACCAGCAGGGGACTCAGAAAGGCTGGTGACTTACTCCAGACGTCACAGCAACTTGGCAGGCGAATTAGCACTTGAACTCAGATCTGTCCGGATTCCAAGGTACATACTCTTGTCACCATGTCACACCACTTCTCATGGAAGAAACAGAAACGGGACATGGGACAATGGACAACTGGTGCCATTTATGAGCACCTGCTCTATGCCAGGCCCTGCGCTACACAGATTACAAACATCATCTGATTTGATCCTCACAAGGACCCTTTGTTTCTCAGAGAAGGAAACTACAGCACTCACAAAGCTCAACTTTCCCAAGATTACACAATCAAGGATGAGCAAGACTTAAGATGTGTCCCCCGCCCCAGGTCTGCTTAGCCCTCTGCATTTGTTCCCTGGTACTCAACAACTAGAGCACATATCACTACGATCGGGTGTCACAACCTGCTTTAGATTGAGTAGAATTTGAGGACAGCAGGATATTTCATTTTTCCTTCTAGACAACCGGAAATAGCAGAAAAATCATTTTGTAGAAGTCAGTGTCAGGGCGGAGCTTGGCTTGAACAAGTGAGGTTTGAACGGGTTTGTTCCTGAGACAAGAGGAGCCTGAAATTTAGAGCTGGGATTGGAGAACTCCAAGACAAAGACGAACACAGGGGTACTTCCATGAGGCAGCCTGAGGCCCCAAGGGCTACTGGCAGACCCACTTGTCCAGGGAAGACTTGCCTGTGACCAGGAGAGTGGTACCAAGGGTCAAAGCCAATGACGGAGGGAGAACAGAAGTGGGAGAGGAGGCAGGATCGGTAGGAGGCACATCAGATGTAGGACAGAACTGGGAACAAGGAAGAGATGTAGAGAGCTAATGCAATGGGAACGTGTATTCTGTGGCCTCTCTTCTCTTTGGCGTCTGACGTGTGTGTTCCGGGGATAGGCGGATGGCTGCAAGGAGCTCATTAGAAGGCACTAGCCAAATATTAGCCAGGACTCTGCCACACAGTCATATGCATTGTTACAATGTTAAACTATGTCATACTGGCTATACACAGCCAGTTCCTGGAACCTCAGAAGGGTTTCCATCACCTTGGCCAACCCAACCCTCCTTCAAGACCACTCAGGGCTCCCCACATACCACCAACCACAAGACTGACCCCTGCTTCAACACCCCAGCATTGTTGTGGGTAAACATTTGTGCATATCACCTCTTGTGCTGTAAGGACTTACAAAAGTGACATACTGAATCCGGTCACAACCATGAGATGGATAGGTTGATCTTGATTTTACTAACGCAGGCTTTGGGAAGTTAAGCAATTGCCCAAGAGAAGTGGCCATGGGAGACTGGGCTAAGAAGCTGGCACGAGCTGAGAAGAGAACCGGGAAAATGGCTGGCTGACATCTGTTCTCTCTCAGCTCAAGGGACTGAGCTTGGAATTATTTCCTAGGGGGAGAAATTCCACGGGACACGGGGAGAATGCTAGGCCATAAGCTGCCTACGAAGAGGCCCTCTAACTAGGTGTTTAATTAGTCTACTCCCTGGATACATTAAATACAGATGGCCACGTAAGAGAGAGATTTATTGATGAAATGAAAAATCAGATGAATGATAGAAGTTGCATTAGCACCTACAGCAGCCTCCTGCCTGTGATTCCAGAAGGGAAGTGGGGGAGGGGGGGACGAGACGGGTAATAAATGGCCTCCACCCCACCTGACAGGGAAGATAAAAGGCCCGTCTGGGCAACTCGGGTCTCCAGAAATATTTATTCCTCTACGTAATTCATTAGTACACACCAATGTGGTACAAAAGCAATGTGTATTTCAAGTTATGATTTCCCAGAGAATAATTTCCTTCGCCTTCATAAACTACAGACCCCCTACCGCAAAACAATCTGAGCTGGGAGAGGTCAAAGCAGAAAAGACGCAAGCTATAGCTCACGAGGCAGAAAGCAGGACCAAAGAAGAAGAAGTTGTGGGTTCATTCACTGATTCATTCATTCTTCCAGCAGTAGTTAACGAGAACCTACTATGTGCCAGGCACTGTTCTAGGCACTGAAGGTATGGAGAGAGAGACGAAAGAGAGAGAGAGAGAGAGAAAGTCCCTGCCCTCATGGAGTTTCTAATCTAGTGTGCGAGGCACACGATTTTTAAAAATATATCGTATGACACCAGGTCAAAAACAGGTGGAACTAGGGCAAAGATTCTGAGGCCAGAATGTTCTTGGTGTGTTTGAGAAACAGCAAGGAAGCAAGCATGGCTAGAACAGAGCCTGTCAGGAAACAGCCTGAAAAGCCATCGAAAAGAGTTTGGACGTCATCCTGGGTACGATGGGGAGTTTGAAGCTGAAAGAGGGTTTTCAGCAGAACAATGACATAACCTGACTGACATTTTAAAATGTCTCTAGTTGCTGGGTAGAAAATGGATCCCCATCAGCTGGAAACGTGGGGACACCAGTTAGAGACCAGTGCAGCATAAACAATACTTATTGAAGGCTTACTATGTCATGTCGTATCATGTACTAACTCATTTAATCCTGGAAAAAGATACTTTTATGATCACCGTGGAGGGATGGAGGCATAGAGAGGTCAAGTGAGGGGCAGAGCCAGGTTCGGAACCCAGGTCCCCTGCCTCCAGCCTGCGCCGCTGTCCCTCTGCAGTAGTCCGGGCGAGAGACCACAGCGGCTTGGACAACGACTGAGGTGGGGGGAAATGGTTAGGTCCCAGGTATACTTTTAAATGAATGTTGAGAAGATGAGTATCTTAATTAAATTAGGTAGGAGATTGAGACGAAAATACAATTGGAGGCCATTGCTTCGAAAGTACTGATTGCCAAAGTTCTAGTAAGAGCCAACCCCAACCTCTGACTCAGGGGCTCACAAACCCAGAGGCTCAGCAAACACAGACTCTAGGACCTCATTCTGCAGACCCTGAAGGACACATTACAGACAAGGCCCCGGAATGCGCAGCTTCAAACCGCTTGCCAGGTGACACTGAGGCAGCTGGTCCCTGGGCTAACGCTGGGGGTCCCTGCTCTTGGCCTTACATCCCAACTCCTACTGTGTGAGGTGACGGAGCCACTCAGCCACAGAGGATGTGAAGGCCTGAGAAGGGTGTGGTCAGACCCAAGCAATGAGGGGTGGCACTGGGGACAGAATCTCCATCTGTGTGTGTGTGTGAGAGAGAGAGAGAGAGAGAGCGAGAGTGAGAGAGAGAGAGAGAGAGAGAGCATGCAAGTGGGGGAGAGGGGCAGAGGAAGAGAGAGAGGAGGAAAGAAAGAGAATCACAAGCAGGCCCCACATTCAGCGCAGAGCCCGACACAGGGTTCAATTCCACGACATTGGGATCGTGACCTGAGCTGAAATCAAGACTGGGATGCTCAACTGACTGAGCCCCCCGGGCACCCCAGAATCTCCATCTTCTGACTGCTGGGCAGAGCTGTGGACCCCACCCCAGAATGACTCCTTCAGAGACCACCACATAATTTACTGGCATCGTGCCTTGCAAGTACAAGCAAAGGACCCTGAATGACCTCTGTGCTTCAGATGCAGGTCCAGGCTCTGACTCTGCCATCTCCCCGACTGACGGATCCAGGGAAAAGTCACTTTCCCTCTCCGCATGACACCGCATGTCAGTGTTCTCCTTTGGAGAATCAAGACTTCAGATCGTCACGCCCTTACTATTTGAGTAAATGAAACAATACATGTGAAATGCTCAGCAAGGCCTTAACGTTAGTTACTCTTTGTGGTTTTATTACAATGCGTCCAAATTTCCTGGCTCCTGATACAATGTCTTTCTCCTGCTACATGTTCATTAGGATTTTGAGGGGTTTGTGTTTCCGAGATCAAAACACAGGTACTCCAGGAGGAAAGAGAAACTCAGGATGTTACAAACCAATGCCTTAAGGTGCCCGGGGGCAGATCAGCAGGCGGAGAGCCCTTGCGGCCACGCAAGTCCCCTGAGGCTCCGTAACAATGACAGAGGGCGCTACACAGCCTGTGGCCTCCTACGGCTGAACCACCGTGACCAGTTATCTCTGTATCACAACTTACACCTCACAAATGCTTTCAATGGATTGCTTCACTTGAGCTTCAAAACCTCTCTACGAAGTAGCTGTTATTACTGCATCTCCAATTTTAGAAAGGAAAAATAGAGGCTTAGTCACACCATTTGCCCAGATAACACACTAATTAGCAATAGATCTGATTTTAGACTCACACGATCTAATTCCCATCTAGACCAGCGCTCTCCAACAGAAATCCAACATGAGCCCCTTACGTGGTTTTTAGTTTTCTCATAGCCGCATTTTTAAGAAGGAACACATATCATTCATTTTAACCATACACTTTATTTAGCCCAATACATCCAAAATATTTTCGTTTTAACATATGATCAATATAAAACATTTAAATGGGATTTTTTTCACTATTTTTTATACAGTCTTTGAAATCCAATGTCTATTTTTACACTTACGGCACATCTCGACTTACTAGCCACATTTCAAGAGCCTAAGAGCCACATGTCACTAATACATAGTGACTGGCCAGTGACAACTCTAGATGAGGGGTCAACAAAAATCCTCTGCAAAGGATCAGACAAATAGCTTGGGTTGCACAGGCTACATTCACACCCTGGCGCATGTTCTCTTTCTGTCTTTCTTTTCTTTTTTTTTTTTTTTGAACAATCCTTTAAAAATGTGAAATCCATTCTTAGCTGTAGAAAAACAGGCCCCGGACCAGATTTGGCGTGTGGGTCATGGTCTGCCTACTCCCGCTCTAGAGCATAAAGTCCCCGAGGGCAGGAACGTGTGCACTACTGTGTAGCCCCTAGTGGTGCCCAGAACATCACAAGCACTCAACAAATAGTTTGGAATTCAACTTAACCGAGGCAGGTCGTACAAGATTTATTACTGCCACTTCACAGATGACATAAGTGAGATCAGAGAGTCAAAGCAACTTATCCGAAGTCACACAGTTAACTACAAACCCAAAGCTGTGTGACTTTCCAGCCCACTGCTTTTTCCTCCGGTCACACTTCCGATACCTGATGGTACGTGTTTCATAGCTTCATTGGCAGTCTCTCGGATTCCCAGTTCTTCTGTCTCTCTCTCGGCCTCTGGATTTGATCTCAGGCTCCCAGACCACACACCCACCCCCCAGCAGCCTGGCAGAGAGGGGGAGTTGAGGGGTCCTGCACATCTTAGGAGACGCTGGCAGAGCTCCCAGAAGGTAACGCTGTTCCTGATGAAGAGGCTGTGTCGCGCTCCTCTCCCTCTGTTCCAAGAGCTCTCCGGAAATGAGCGCTCTTGTAAGGTTAGAGGAAATGCATTTCTCTTCTCCTTTCTGCCTAAAAGCATCTGCCTCCTTCACGAAGAAGGTAGTGAACCAATTATAATTGCACATCGTGCACTGGGGAGCATGAAAGTGACATTTACCAACACAAGCCTTGGGTATGTAGTGGCTGCAGTAAACATTATATAATTACTGCAGCATCGATCCCAACAATTAACACCAAAAAGCAGAGACAGGATGGAAGTTCTCCAAGAAACTGCCACAGCCTGAGAGTAAAATGGAACCCAAAAATATCTCTTTTGAGACAGCTTGGGGGGTAATGTTTTCTGCCCAAACTATTCTCTTTTTTTCTTCTCTCTTTCTGAAAAAGAAATTTTGTTTATTTTTATCTTAATTTTTTTTTACTTTTTAAAATATAATTTATTGTCAAATTGGCTAACATACAGTGTGTACAGTGTGCTCTTGGTTTTGGGGGTAGATTCCCATGATTCATTGCCTACATACAACACCCAGTGCTCCTCCCAACAAGTGCCCTCCTCAGTGCCCATCACGCAATGCCTGAACCGTTTTTGACACAGTTTTCCAAGGACCAGGGGACCAGGAAGCAGACAGGGAGGTGGAGATGGAGACACCAGAGAGTTCTCTGATGGAACTATCTGCTTCCCAGTCCCCTCAGGTCTAACCCGTGACTTCAGTGACTCTGGGAAACGGCAAGGCCAGTGTGACTGGATCACAGAAGGCAAGGAGCAGACCTCGAGAGATGGCCTAGGGAGGTTAAGGACTGGTCTTGTCTGTTGGCAGTGCAGAGTCCCTAGAGAGCGTTATGATGAGAAGAAGCAGAGCCATTTTGCATTTTGAAAAGAAGCAGAGAGACAGGGAAAGAATGACCACAGCCTGATCGTGGCAGTGGGGATGGGGAGAAGCAGACAGATCCAAGAGATATTTAAGAGGCAAAGCTGAGAGGACCTAATGACAGGAGGCAGGTGAGCCACAGACGATTCCAGGCGTCCGGCCTTGGTGACTGGAAGGCTGGTGGTACTGAAACCTGGGAGGAGAGAAGACGGGATTGGAGGAGAAGACGGGTCGGAGTGTTGTGTGCACGTATTATAAGGATTTGGATAAAGGGGAAAGTGGAAACAGGGCTCAGAAGAACGGCTGGGGTGGAGACACAGAAATGTGAGTCACCTGTACCCAGAAAGTGCTGGACCACAGAGGTGGGTGAGTTGCCTGGGGAGGAGAAGACCAGGAACACACGAAGTGAGGAGCAGAGGCTCCAATGATGGAGACAGAAGGAACAATCAGAGAAGGCAAAAGAGAAGCCAAGAAGGGGGAGGGGGCAAGTCTTAGAAAAAGGAAGAGGAGTTTTGGATGAAAGGAGGTAAACAACTATGTCGGATGCTGAAGCAAGAAGAACGGGGAGTCTCTGATTCATTCAACAAGGATTTACTGAACACCTACTATATGCCTGGCACTATTCTAGGTACGGAAGATAGAGCAGTGACATGAACAAGACACAAAACTCCCTAACCTTGTAGGAATTTCATGCCACTTGGAGAGAGTTAGAATTTAACTAGAAATAAGTAAATTTATTTGGTATAGGTAGTAGGTCCTACTAGTGGTCCCCCAAAAAACGTCCAAGTCTTAACTCCTGGCACCATGAATGTGATCATATTTGGAAGCTGGGTATTCACACATGTAATTAGGTTAAGATATCAAGATAAAAGCACCCTGGATTTTAGTGGAGTCTTCAATCTAATGACTGATATCCTTATAAGAAAAAGGAAAGGGATAGACTGGAGACAGACACACAGGGAAGAAGACTACGGGGCGACGGAGGCAGAGACTAGAGCGAGGCATTAACAAGCCAGGAAGCTAGAAGACAGCTTTGGAACAGATTTTCTTGTGTCTTCCAATCTGCCTCTCCTAAGAACACCAGCTCCTGGATTTAGAGTCCATCCTAACTCAGTAGAACCTCATCTTACCCCAGTCGCACCTGAAGTGACCCAATTTCAATTTCCCAGTAGGGTCACATCCTCAGGAACTGAGGTTGAGAACTTCAAAATACATTTTGGGGGGAAGACACAGTTCAACCCACAACAAACACCATATAATTATCTTAATGAATGCACAGAAAGCATTTGAAAGCTTCAACACCCACTCATGACACAAACTCTTAGCCAACTAAAAATAGAAGCAACTTTTCTCAGCCTGACAAAGGACAACTGCAGAAAACGGCCAGCTAGAATCAACCTTCACTTGGTGAAAGACTGAGCGCATTCTCCCTAAGACAGGGAAGCAAAGCAAGGATGTCCACTCTCGCTATTTCTATTCATCATCACGCTGCAAGTCCTGGCCAGTGAAATGTATGAATGAGCAAAGGAATGAATCAAGATGTGAAAGGAAGAGGAAACTGTTTCTATTTGTAGACATGATCGTCCATGTAGAAAATCCCAAAGAAGCTACAAAAACTTACTAGCATCAATATGGCTGATTTTAGCAACATCGCAGGACACAAAGCCAATCGTTTTTAAAAAGGTAATTGCTTTTGCATCTACTTTAGATGAATAATTAGAAATTGAAATTTACAAAAATATTATTTATAATAGCCCACCCCAAAACTGTGAAACATTTAAGTATAAGACTAAGAAAACATGTAAAGGACCAGTGTACTGAAAATTGGAAAACACTAATCAAAGACATTTTATTTGGGGTGCCTGGGTGGCTCAGTCGGTTAAGTGGTCGACTTCAGCTCAGGTCATGATCTCACGGTCTGAGAGTTCGAGCCCCACATCAGGCTCTGTGCTGCCAGCTCAGAGCCTGGAGCCTGCTTCTAATTCTGTGTCTCCCTCTCTCTCTGCTCCTTCCCTACTCATGCTCTCTGTCTCTCAAAAATGAATAAACATTAAAACATTTTTTTAAAAAAGAAATTTTATCATTTTTTGAAAGAAATTTTAAAAGATATAAATAAATAGAGAGGTATATTACTCACGATCTTAAAGACTTGGTCATGAATTCGAAGACTTAAGATACTGGTTTTCCCCAGAGCGAGCTACAGATTCACTGCAATTTCACTCAAAATTTCTGCAGGAACTTTTGTGGAAAGCAAGACTCTGATTCTAAAAGGTCTTATGGAAAGACAAAGGAACTAAAATAGACAAAACAATTCTGAAGGAGAACAAAGTTTGAGAAGTCACACTACCTAATTATAAGTCTTCAGATATCTGGACAGTGTGGTGTCAGAACCCAGCATAGAAAGAGTGCTGTGCTGAGCCGGCTCACACCCGCTCATGAGAACCAAATGCTAAATTTTCAGGAGTTTTACATGTTGACTGATGTCAAATTGGTTGCTTGAAATTGTCTACTGGGACTGTATTTTAAAAACGGAAATCAGCGAGCACTGCAAGTTGGGACTCTCTCTACCCTTCCCCCCCAAGAACCAGTGTGGTTTTTTTAAATTTTTTTTAATGTTTATTTTTTGAGAGAGAGCACAAGTGCAGGAGGGGCAGAGAAAGAGAGGGAGACACAGAATCCGAAGCAGGCGCCAGGCTCTGAGCTGTCAGCACAGAGCCTGATGTGGGGCTCAAATTCACGGAACCGAGAGATCAAGATCTGAGATGAAGTCAGATGTTTAATCGACTGAGCCACCCGGGTGCCCTAGAGCCAGATTGGAAATATTACCAGCCCGCCTCTACAGCTGGGTCAAGAACAGAACAGAGAATTGAGATGCTGACCCACATATTTGGGCCATTAATTTTCAACAAAGGTACAAGGGCAATGTAACGGAGAAAAGATGGTGTTTTCCCACAAGTAGTGCTGGAACAGTTGGACCTCCATACGCAAAAAAAATAAATAAACTTCTATCTATTTCTTCCATATTATATAAAAATTAACTCAAATGGATCAGAGATATATATATTAAATCTAAAACCATGAAACTATGAGATGAAAACATAGGAGGAAATCTTTGTGAAGTGGGGCCAGGCAAACATTTCTTAGATACAACTACCAGGTTGATAAATTAGACCACCAAAATTAAGAACTTCTGCCCTTCATGAGACACTGTGATGAGAAAGAAAAGACAAGCCACAGCCTAGGAAACAATATTCACAAACTACATATCTGATAAAGGACTTAATACAGGATATATAAAGGATCCTCAAAACTCAATAATGAGAAAGCAAACCAATGTTTTAAAGGGGCAAAAGAATTGAATGAGACCCTTTGCATATCAGCAAGTACATGATAAGATGCGCAACATCATTAGACACGAGGGAAATACAAAATAGGATCATGATGAGAGATTACAGCACATCTAGTAAAATGGCTGAAATACTTTTTTTTTTTTAACGATAACATCAAGCGCTCGTGAGAACACAGGGCATCTGGAACTCTCGTCCACTACTGGTGGGAATGCAAAATGGTCCAGCCACTTCGGAAAGCAGTTCAGCGGTCTCTCATAAAGTAAAACACACTCCTACCAACAACCTACCAATCCCACTTTCAGGCGTTTACCCAGGTGAAATGGAAACCTACACTCGCCCAGAAAACCGAATGTAAAATTTTAGAACAACAGTACTCATATTTCCCCCAAATGGGAAAGTACCTGACGTCTCTCAACTGGAGAATGGATAAACAACACAACCTTCCTCAGTCTTAAAAATGTAAGAACTACTAACGCACAGCAGCAAAGATGAATCTCAGATGTGTCGTGGTAAGAAGCCAGACTCAAGGGCTGTGTACTTCGGGATTCTGTTTATATGACATTCTGAAAGGCAAAAGTCGAGAGACAGAAAGTAAATCAGAGGTTACCAGGGCCTGGGGGTAAGGGAAGGAGAGTGAGTTATATTGAGTGGAAGAACTGTTCTCTATCTTGATTACAGTGATGGTTAAACCACTGGACGTATTTGTCGAAACATGCAGAATAGTATACTAACACGGGTGAATTTGACCATATCTACATTATTCCTTAGTGAAAAGAAAAATAAGAAAGAATCGCCGTGTCTGTTGAGTTGAGAACAGATTGTAAGGCAAGGCTGGAAACATGAAGACCATTCAGAGCCCAGATGAAAGAGAGAGTGATTGGACCGAAAGTGTCCTCAGAATATGGCAGTACATGAGCCATCATTGACTCGTGGACACAGTTTCCAAGAAGACGCAAAGGCAGAGACAGGCTTCAAGGGTGAGGAGTGAGGTCAGCACGTGCGGACGGCACTGGATCCTGGACCACTGACTACTCTCTCAAGAAACCTGCATGGACCTGTCCCACTAGACGGGCCCTGGCTCAGAGATGGCCCTGGCGATTCCCCAACTGTAACAGTGAAAGTCCTGTGTCCAGGGAAACCCTGCAGTCCCGAGTTCACCGGGACAGGTGATCGCCCGAGCCTGGTCCCCAACCTGCCCCGGCCGAAGGGCCACCCTGATCACACTGCAGTTCTGTCTTTCCTAGGAGCTGACGTCCCTGCCCCCCGTCCCTTACAAGCCTCTGAACTACTTTCCGCCACTGCTCACCCGTGGGGGGTGCAGGCACACTTAATAACAGATGATTCTCGACATCAGGAAGAAATGAAAGAGTGGTTTCACCCCTTCACTGCCAGCAAGTCGGGAGCACTGAGCCGGGAACACGCCTTTCTCTCTCGTCTCACTTTTGAAATGCCTGTCTTGAAACAGACACCGTGACTTGTGCTTTGGTCTTACCCATCTTGACATCTCCACAGTTGTGCGTGTTGAAAACACTCCCTTCTTCTCAGCATCTCTCTCTGCTTGCCACCATGCCCGCCTCTCCTGGATCTCCTTCTGCCTTCCTGCTCTGTGTCTCAGCCTCCTTATTGCCTAATGAAGCACATGCTGGCGGAGCATCCGGAGTAACATTTGAGGGTCTGGACTTCGACATTAAACAGGACCTGTGTTCGAATCCCAGCTCTGTCACTTTCTAGAGGCATGACTTTTGATACACTACTCCTCTGACCTTCAGGCTCTCTGTCTGTAATTGGGTAAAATGAATACCACCTCATCAGATTATTGTAAGAACTAAATTAAATGAGATTATGAATAAAGTGGTAAAAATTCACCACAAACTTGTAATAGAGCAAGCAACGCATAAATGTAGCTCTTGGTATTAAATCATCCTCCCAACAGTAACACTCAACAACAGGCACGTGGTTAATAAGTTAGGCCCCACCATGATTTATGTATAGAATACTCTATGACGAAGCCTTTAAAACTAATGTTCTGAAGAATATTTAATGACACAGAAAAATGTTCACCATATAATTTTAAGAGAAAAAAAATCAGACTCTAAAACTCAGCTACCCTATTCTGTTATTTAAAAGACGTATGTGTGTCTGTGCGTATCATGCCCATGTATTTAGAAAATGAGAAATCGAGAAAATGGTGGCTGCTTTTCTTCTCATTTACTTCTTCCTCACTTCTTAATATTCTTCTGAATTTTCAAGGTTTCGCTAATGAATATGTGTTACTATCAGAACAATAGATATTTTTGAAATCCTGTCACCAATTTTTTTCATTCAACAGAATTTTCTTTTTTTTCATTTTTTTTAATGTTTATTTATTTTTGAGACAGAGAGAGACAGAGCATGAGCAGGGGAACGGCAGAGAGAGAGGGAGACACAGAACATGAAGCAGGCTCCAGGCTCTGAGCCGTCAGCACAGAGCCTGACACGGGGCTCGAACTCACAGACCGCGAGATCATGACCTGAACCGAAGTCGGACGCTTAACTGACTGAGCCACCCAGGCGCCCCTCATTCAACAGAATTTTCTGGCACACATGATGGGCCAAGCAATATTTGAGATTCTGGGGAGGCTACGATAAAAAAAAAAAAAAAGAAAAAAAAGTCAACAGGCAGGTTTTTCTCAAGATGCCACCTAGCCTTGCACGGAATTCTCCTTAATTGTTTTATGCATTCATTTTTTTCTCCACGAATAAATTAATTCCTCGAGGGAAGGAACCACATGGTCCTCTTATCTGAAGCCCTACAACATCTTACTCCACGCACTTGGGAAGAACTCAGTAATGCATTGCAGTTCGAAATGTGGGCACTGGGGGAAAGGGGCCAGCTTCCTACAGCTGGTTATCACAGGAGGAAAAGAAGACGTGCCTTCATATATCATCTACTCTCCCCCTTTCTCCCTTCTCCTGGGACGTGAGGGGGCTGACGTTCAAACGTGTCCCTTCAGTGGGTTTTCCGGGACACACAGGAGCCTCACGGCTCATCTAGCCCTGTGTGAAGCGGTTGACTTTCTCCAGCCTGCGCCAGAAGACATATCAAATCTGCCTCTTTCCACCTTTGAGCAGGTTGAAAGTGTGTTTAGGGATCAAGTTATCTTAGATCAGGGTCTTTTTTTTTTTTTATTGTTTTCATATGAGCCACGTCTTGGGAGGTCCAGTGAAACCTATGAACCTTCCTAGAATAATGTTTTTCAATGTCTAAATACACGGGATTACAATAAATAAGTAAATAAGTAAATAAATAAATAAATAAATAAGAAAGAAAGAAAGAGGAAAAAACCTTAAATATACTGCAATGTAATTACCAAAGTATTTTAAAAGCTTATTTATTATAGTAATAAATTTGCTTCTTTGTACTGCATTAAACAATTACATTTGAAATACAGTCAAGTTAAAATTAAATTTTCATTTTTAAAGACATACCTATATAAAGACTTCATTGACTTACCTTGAAAAAGAACATAAGGGGAACCTGGGCGGCTCAGTTAAGCGTTGACTTCGGCTCAGGTCCCGATCTTGCGGTTCCTGAGTTTGAGTCCCCACGTCAGGCTCTGTGCTGACAGCTCAGAGCCTGGAGCCTGCTTTGGATTCTGCCCCTCCCCCTCCTCCTGCTCACACTCTGATTCTCTCACCTTCAAAAATAAATAAACATGAAAAAAGAATTTAAGAAAAAGAACATAAAGTGATGGAACGGTTTTTTTTTCTTCAAGATAATACACATGTCCTGTTAGAAATATAGTTGATTTTGATATTTTTTAATGGTGACAATGTTGAGAATCCAATCCTCAAAGATACAGTATAAAAAATGAATTAAAGCTTCCACAGCACTTTCACAAAGCAGGTAAGTATCTCCTGGAGACCTGCCAAAACACCCCTAGGCTTTTTAGTGAAACTCTAGTTAGAGTGGGGTTTTGGTCCTAAGATCAATGAATTCATCTTTGGCTAGGTCAACACCTCTGATGCAATTTATATCAGAAAGAAAAAGAACACTACTCTAGGGTTCAATTTTGTTACCATCAAAACAGAAATAACTTCTGAAAGAGTTCTAAAATGTTTCCAGGTGTTTGTAGATTATGCTTTTCAAGTAAATTGACGGAATTTTGTAACTCAGCTCCATCGAGGCAAAGCCCTTGAAAGTGTGCAAAGATGTCAGCCTCGATTCAGCCGAGAAAGCTCGCAACGTTTTCAGAGGTGTCCATAAGGGTGATATCAGAGAATTAAGAGTCATCTCATTCCTGTGGTTAAAAATATCTGCCAAGGAAGCCAACCAACCCACACACAAAATTCTTTCTAAGTGCTCTAAGAACGGATTTTCTTTTTCTATTAGAGAAAGTGAAATTTGCCTCTTCGAAGTCAGTGAGCTTCTCTGTGGTAGAGAAGCCCCCCATTTTCCATTGTTTCTTGACACACCCTGTAAAAACACTATGATTCAGAGACCCACTTTTGATAAAGTCGATGACTTTTATGAGTGGCAACAAAACTTCTCTCAGGATTTTTGGGAAGGCTTGAATACGTCCATGTTAAACGCAGCAAATGAAAACACAAGAATTCATCTTTGTCAGTGTTAGCGGGGTCATCATGAAGAAAAGGAAGAGGTAGCCATGTTGAAGGATGTCTGTAGTGTCACTGAGCAGCTCACTGAGGGGAGGGGCAAGGCTGCCAAATCCTCCATAATCCATCTCAAAGTATGTCAACTGTTCTTCATGGAAGCACCTCTGACTAGAGAGCCACTTCCTGGCCTCTTGGCCTCCCTAGTGTGTGTGGCTGTAGGTGAACTTCCTCCAGTAAAGCGAGCCTTCTTTTGTGTGGCACTTGGTAAGAAACTTCAGGAGTGCTTCCAGAAGTTTTCATGAAATGGCAAATCAAAGCGTCTTGGCTTTTTCAAACTGAGCTTTCTTCATCCCCATACACACCCTTCATTTCCTTGGATGCATTTTCTAGATTGACAGACGTGAGGCGCTCTCTCAGTCTTCGTGACCTCAAAACTCCATTCTCAAGAATTAGTCCACCATAGAAAGGAAGCCACTGTGGCTTTTATGTCCCATTGCTTTATTAATGTAAAGACACCAGGTATGCACCTTCCTTGTCTTTGGCAGCTCAAGGTAAGTTGGGTCTGTAAAAAATAATACAGAAAGCTAAAACAAAATATTTTTTATTCTTTTACATTCCTTGGAATGTAATATTTTGCTTATCGTTCCTAAGTCATTTGTTTGATAAATCTACATAGAAAGAAATTATTTGTATGTTAATTAAGTAAAGTATAAAACATTCATTAAATTTTAAGAAAGGTTAAGCAAAATAAGGCAATTTTTATGACTAGCCAGAGTGTTTATACTAGTAACATCTTTCACCTTTGTGTAGACCAAGGGATGATACAGTTGCTCAGGAGTCCTGTTTGTGGAATTTAGCTACTGCTTCATGTGACTTTCCGTGACTTTCTAGAAATAACGGTTCTCATTTCTTATATTGTCACTGTTTCCCACAATGGTATTCTTTTAAATTATGGCATTTTCACAGAACAATAGTGCAACAACGACACGTGAACAGCATACTGTGTATGTAAGACTTTACTTCAAAACGCGAACATGGTGCAAAACAGAGAGTAAAACTAGAAAAATAAATCAGAGAAAGTACTTCCACTGCTCACAGAGCTTACCACACTGTGCATAACCCATGTCGCCAAGCAATCTGTTAGTGATCACAAGAAGTTACTTTAAATACCACACTTCGACAGTCAGCTCAGCCATCAGTTATATTTGAACTCCTCTGTGTGACCAAAGGCTGCACTGCCGACAGAGAGTGAAAAACTCGCATTAGAGCAATTCAGATTGACAAAACTTGGGCAAACTATGAAAAGGATTCAACTCCTTCTGAGTACTGATCCATAAACATTTACAGTTAAGGAATGCTGGAGTGTGTGGGTCGCCCCTGTGAGAACAATCAGGCTCACTGCTCAGGGGCCGCCCTACCCATGCACGGAGTTGCCAGACAGCGGTCAGCTAAAATGGAGAAGAGTTCTTCCGGAAGACCGATCCCACATTTCCAGGCGCCATCTAATAGCTTCTGTAATTTCAAAATAGTGGTGGGTGTAAATGACATTTCAGAGACCTATGACAACTTAATGTGATATGAAAACATTTGTGATTTCCACTGATGACAAAAATCACAGGTCATGCTCATACTACCAGCATGTTGACACGCTCATAATTGAAGGAAATACTACATTTCAGATACAAGAGAGTGAAAATGAAGCTACAATTCTTCTCTACCTATGTTCATGGCCCCTCCGAGTTCCACAGAACCCATGGGCCCATGGATCCAGTTAAGAACTTCTGTTTTTTGTTGTTCATAGAACCAAGAGAGTGGTCCCCAAATTTTTGATAAGAGAAATGAGAAAAAAAACAGCAAGTTTTTATAACACTAAATTTTTTTAACTTTAAAGGTTTTTTTCTTCTTTGCTTTAAAAATACCCTTTTGATGAAATGACAGAGTAGATGGTAATTCTTTTTAATGTTTTTACCAGGTAAAAATGAAAAGTTGGCAATCCTATCACCAGCTCCCTAACCCATTCTTTTTATTGTGTTTACTGCTCTAAGAAATCCAAAACCTGGGACTCGTTGGTCCAGGACACCATGACCAATCCAATAACCCCCAGTTTCTAATCTTACCCAATGGAACCCCGGGTCAGTCCATTTATCCACTTCTCAGGGAAGGAGACCTGTTCCCAGTCCAGAGCGAGATCCTGAGCACTCTGAGGCGTCATGACAGACGCACTTCCTGGGAAGAGGCTGACTTACAGGGTGGAGACGGGACTCACTCTGGCCAGCTGAACCCAAAAATAACGTGATTGTGCCTGGGCATCTGAGGTCTGGAAAGGCTGAGGTCGTTCAGCCACCATGAGGGAAACCAAGCTGGATAAAGTCAGCGGGTGAAGAGACAGAGAGGACCTGGGCCCTCGGTGATATCACAGCACCATCCCACCACCCAGAAGCCCACCACCGCTGCATTCCTTGCTGTGTGACGTGGCTCCTAATTGTTCGTGACCACTGAGTTGAGGGCTTTCTCTAACATTCAAGGGAATCCTAACTGACCCAGAGAGACACTTTAGGTAGCTTTCAGAAGGGGCATTACCTCTGAAAAAGTTGCATCAGGATACTAAACAAGCTTACCTGTCCTGTTTATGTCAATCATCCCTCCTACAACCCTAACTCAAGCCACTCCCCACCATGGTGCTGATTTTACCTCCTAAATATCCCCCATTCCTTCCCATTCTTTCCATTTCCACCGCCCTCTCTAGCCCAGCTACCGCTAGCTGTTCAGTCTTACACAACTGATGGGCACGGCCCTCCAACTGGTTTTCCTGCTCCCCCCAGGGCCTCTTTCAAACCACAGCCAAGTGACTTTGTTTTAATGCAGACCAGTGCACGTCACTTTTCTGTTTAAAATCCTGCAATGGTTTTTCTATTGAACTTGGAATAAAATGCAAACTACTTAAGTTATGAACAAAGCCCTACAGAACTTGGTCCTCTGCACCCTTCACCCCTGCCCTCCCAGCTGCAGCCACACAGTCTCCCACCCACCGCCCCTGCTGTGTCTACTTAAAGCCTTCAGACCCCTGAGAGCTCTGCTCAGCAACCACTTCTTCAGGGAGAACTTTGAGGACCACATCTTCCACCAGGACCAGACCTGGCCCTCAGTAGGTATACTCATAGCACTCTGTACAGTCTTTCCTAGTATTTAACATGATTTCTAATTACCTATTCGTTTGTGTGATTAGCCGATGTCTATTTTCCCTACTAAAAGGTAAGTTTCCTGTCTCTTGTTCACCACTGGACTCCCAGTCACTAAAAGAATGCAGGTATTCCTAAGATATTTGTGTAACGAATGGATGGATGTTCACAGATGGTCACAGATACTCCTGGGAAGTGGCTTGTCTCCAAGTATCTGGCTTCCTAAACATTACACAGGGTCCCTGCTCACCAGCTCCCAGAGTCCTGCTCTCAGGCACAGCAACTTTGCACCTGACTTCTGCCACTCCGTGCCGTGCTGGACGTGGGGAGCAGCGGCCCTTCAATTGTTCCTAAGGGTGACTCAAGTCTCACCCACACTCTCTCCAAATCATGGACGGAGGAAAGATTGCAGAATGTCTATTATGGCTGAATGTTTGTGTTCCTATGAAACCCATGTGTTGAGGCCCTAACCTCACGAGGCGGTGGTCTTAGGAGGTGGGGCTTTTGGGACATGACTAGGTTTACAGGAGTTCATGAGGGCAGGATCGCCATCATGGGATTAATGCCCTTATAAGAAGAGGAAGAGACTAGAGCTCTCACTCCCTCCCTCTCTCCTTCTCTCTCTCTCCCTCTCTCCTTCTCTCTCTCTCCCTCTCTCTTTCTCTCTCTCTCTCTCTGCTATGGGAAGACACAGCAAGAAGGCAGCCCTCTGTAAACTGGAAAGACAGATCTGAGCAGGCACAGAATCTGCAGGCAGCTTGATCTTGGACTTCCAACCTCCCACCTGTGAGAAATAGATGTTTGTTGTTTAAGCCATGGAGTCAGTGGGTTTTGTTATAGCAGCTTGACTAAGAAAATGAATCAAACGTGTGGGTCGCTGAATCAGAGACATGGGCGCACTCCGGTTCTGCCACTGACCACTTACATTCCCCAGGACTAAGCAGCCAACATCTCGGAGCCTCGGTTCCTCATTTGTAAAATGAGATAATAAGAATATGAACCACACAGAGTTGCCATGCGGATTAAATGAGGTAACCTCTCCGCAGAACGCCTGGCACACAGTATAAACATTCAGCAACGACGGTGTCTATTCTTGTCTGAATTACTGTCACAGAGCTGAGGCACAACCTTAGAGGTTAACCAGTAAACGGCCTGATTTCACAGATGAGCAAACATGATCCCAACAGGCTCCAGTGGCAGAACGAGCAGGAGGAGCTGGGCCGGTGGCTCCCAGTGGGTGCCTTTCCATCCCAGTGGCTACTCTGCCAGCTCATGGCCCTCCCAAGGCTGAAGAGCGAGCAGCCAGGAGATTCTTTGCTCCAGACCCAGGGTGGGCTGAGCTAATAAGTGAGTGCAGAAAGGACCAGAGGGGGGCTTCTCTGCCCCAAGAGAACACCCATCCCCCAAGGACCATAAAGAGACATAGTCCAAGAGAATGTCCTAATTAATCCATGCATCTCTTTTACCAGACCTTCCTGTTTACTGTTTACTCGCAGACCATTTACTGGGCTTTCTTGCAACACTGGTAGCTTTCTCCCTGTTCTGGGACCAACAAAAAATGAATTTCCTGCTAATAGCATCCTTATCATGCAAACACCCAAAGGTTATTCCGTGAGGACTGCAATGCAGAGACAGCCTCACACGCACATACACAATTGAACAAAAAATATATTCCTTGATGCCTGCCTGATGTTGCAGCTAAGCAGCTTTGACAACCATGGGGAAGAAGAGAAAGAGCGAGAGGGAGACAGAGAGAGAGAAGAATCTGGAAGAAGCACAAGTGCCCAGGGGCAACACAATCAATCACTTCTAAAGGGCATACTTCCCCTGGAGAAAAGGTTGAAGGGAAGAAGCAACTAAATGTAATGAAGAATTCTGAATCTATTGATTGAAATCTGTTGTATTTTCTAACTACTTGAGAACCCATCATTTTTGCATTAGGCAATTGATTTATGACTTATGTAAACAGAAGACAGAAACTTTCCAAGAAAGGGGCAAGTTCAGCAGAGATGCCTCGTTCCGTTACCTGCAAAGCCCACCTCTTCCTCCCCGTTACCTTTGCAATGAGACACAGCCGGCCACGTCCAGACCGAAGGCCCCTCGTTTCCTCCGGTGTTAATAACAATCACGTGATGACCAGCAGTTGCTCTGAGAATGCACAGTAGCTCCTCTGCCTCCTGCCTCTGCAAGAGCTGCTCCCCCGCAGGGACCCCCCTCCTCTAGACTCTTGAGCCAGACTTGTCCACACCATTGACCTAGAAGGTGGCCTTCCAACACCACCTCCCACTGAAGCCTTACCTGGTGCCCCTGGGGCAGCGTTAAGAGCTTCCTTCAGTGGGTTCCAAAGGCACCTTGTACCCCCCCCTCACCATTACGACAACGATCACACTGCTCTAACTACGACTTCTAACACAGAGACGTTCCCCCCACAGTTTTGTGTTCTGATAGATGGTTGCACCCACTCCTATTGTGATAATGACTATTCTGTCCACAGCGCTCCATTTTAAAACACACCTTTTTTTCACACCTGAGTGTTTCCAAAACAAGGATGTGTTGCAAACAATGTGTACATTTAGTGTGGTACTGTTTCCGAATTTTTTTTTTTTTTTGCTCTCAAAAACTCATATAAGAGGACATCTTAAAATCAAAGAAATAATGTCACTCACTTGTGTGTCTGACCTCCCCCCTCCACTATGAATTGTGGGAGCAGGACCTGTGTTCTGAGCATCCTTCTGTGTCCGTCCCTTTGCAGGGTGCCTGCTAGGAAGCCGCTGCCCGACAGACAGAGAAGCGAGGGAGGAACAAAGGAGAGAAGAAGGAAGAGAAGGAGGAAGGAAGGGAATCTCTTAGACTCGGCCACCTACAAAGCTCCTTGGCATCTGGCTTCACTTACTTAGTTTCCCATCTGAGGGCAGCGAGGTTTCTCTCCCAGAGACTTTCCCAGGAGCGTTCCTGGTTACTGCTGTCTGGGGACTCACGTCTGCTACAGACGCTCAGCACAGCCAGGGAAGCCAGCCACCTAGGCCACGTGCAATCGGGAGAAAAGTCACAGATTCCGGTTTCCTGTGATTCAGCTTCACCCGCCGGACCACTCTTCTGTGAACCCCGCGCCCCACGGGCAAGAGCTCACCCCAGGGAGCTCCACCCCGTCTCAGCTCCTTGTCAGTCGGGCCCGCCGAGCACGCCACACTCTGGCTGCGCCCTTACCTATCCACCTACTTCCCAAGACTGAAGTCGGCGGCTTTCTCGCTTCCCCCAGTCATGCCTTGCCAGTGACATCCTCCCTGGCCCTCAGCTGCCAAGAACGTCTTTCTTGACCCCCAACCCTGACGGACCTCACCATCCTTCGAATAGCACCTGCCGGCTGAGCCAGACATTAGCACCGCGCGTGCCGTGGCTGTTGTTTTACAGCATTCCACGGCAGACGGCCAGGCACACACACAATCAGAGCTCACGCACGACTGAAACAAATTTACGTGACAATCAGCTTTTCTGGGCTCCTCTGTTCTTTTTCATTTCCTCGGTCCACTGTTCCTTCTGTTTCTAGCCCAGACAAATCCCTCTCTCAGAGGCTCCCTGGCCGGTTGAGAATTATGTCCCTTTCTTCTGGGTTTTCCAGGTATTTTGGTGGAGGTATGCCTGGACCATGCTCCAAGGAGCCCCCCGAAGCTCAGGCCTTGTCAGACATCTCCCTGAACTGGCCTCTGTCCGTATAGGTTCTTCTCTGTTCTGCTCAGATAACCGCTTTCGCGGGCATTAGAGGTGGGAGAAAGGCAGCAGTATGACACGGTTGGCCTGTGCACACTCCACAGCTGACTCTGTTAGGCTCTGTTGACATGAGCTGCCGTCAAGTTAGGTGTCCATTCTTTGTATTGCTAAAAAACAAAATTCAACTGAGTAAATTTGAAGATCTAATTGTCTTTATTCAATGATTCAGGAAGATGCCATCTAGGAAGCATAAGGAGCTCTAAAGAGCTGTATAAAATAAAAGGATTCCATTGGCAAAAACGGGTCAAGGTGAAGAGTGGATTGTTTCTGGCAAGGTCACCTTCCTTGGGGTAAAGATGGGGGTCCATCAGGGAGATGACCTCACCGGTGCTGACCAGGTGCTTCCAGCTTAACTGGTCAAAGGTCACATTTCTGAGAGATGCTGAAACTGCACTAACTCTTGGTTTGCGGATGTGGGACTTAGCACAAGTGATTCCATTTTGTTGTTTCTTTTTTTTTATCGTGAACAGTTGATTTTGTAAACCTAGGGGGTGTCATTTACATTTGCCCCCTATTAAATTCCATCAAGTTTCATCTTATCCTTCCAGCTGGTTTTTACCATTTTGAGGCTTCATTCTGTCCTTTCGATTCCTCAGCAGGGTGTAAACAGTATACACAGGCTTTGCGGGTGGCATCAAGGAAAGAATCAACACCATGTCTATAGCAAGGATTTAATTCACTTCTTAGCCCTGAGATACCATGAGGCCTGGCCAGCTGAACGGCCTTTTAGGGCTTGTTTTTATGAGAGTGGCACATGCCTGGTAACACTATCTTATCCCACCTTCTCCCTCGGGCTCCTCCTCGCACAGTGCTCCCTGTCTCAGTAAACGGAAGGCATTGCTAATTCCTCCTTCCCCTTCCGCCAGCACGTGAAATCAGTTCCTTGGTCCTATCAATTGTTGCTATCATCTCAATAAACACTGCCATTCAGCCACCACTCCCTCCAATGTTTCAGCCATGCCTTTGCACTCTCTTCCCTTCATTTCTAAATTTCTCTAACTTCCATGCTTCGGGCCTCGGCTTGAAACCTTACTTCCTCCAGGAAGGCTTCTCATCCTGCAGATTTCTCATCCCGCGGCCATGCCGGCCTCCCCAGCAGGGGGCTTTCTCTGTCATATCACCCAGCCACCACGTGATGTTGCCTAGTTAACCCTTCCCAGCGACACTTGCGCTCTATCAGGATGGGGAAAGAGTCTGCTTCCCTCACTGTCACACTCCCAGCATATGGGAGATTATCAATCAGCATTTCCTGAATTATTGAATGAAATAATGATACCACAACCTTGGATGCGCAAGTGATTTGGCTCAACACCCATGAAGCTTCCTAGTGTAAGAGAGAGAACACCAGCTTTGGCCCCCGCTTAGCAGCAATACCTGAGTCATGTCGCTTAAAACCCCGTGAGCCTCAGTTTCCTTATCTGAACAGTGGGAATAAAACTTTATCAGGGCACCTGGGTGGCTCAGTGAGTTAAGCGTCCGACTGCAGCTCAGGTCATGATATCGCAGTTCGTGGGTTCGAGCCCCACCTTGGGCTCTGTGCTGACAGCTCAGAGCCTGGAGCCTGCTTCGGATTCTGTGTCTCCTTCTCTCTCTGCCCCTCCCCGGCTCGTGCTCTGTCTCTCAAAAATAAATAAATGTTTAAAAAAATTACCATAGGGGGTTGTCCTGATGCTCAAAGGAAATTATGCATATGAACATATCCCCAAACTGAAAAACCATGGTTCAAGGACAAGTATAACCACAGACCCCAGTCTCTCTGAGCATAGACCCCAAGCCTGTCCTGTTGGCAGAAGTTGCACCAAAGACCCGAACGAGCTCAACCTTGAGCACTGACACTCATCAGTTTGGGCTCAGTGCTAAGTCCAACAGGTCTTTTCATTCTTTCTCAACCTCTTCTGCTGTCTTTACTGTCTGACACTCCTGGGCCACTTCCGGAAGCTTTCATAACCACTTCTACTGCACTCTCTTGGTGGACGGTTTAATGATCCTGAAGGCCCTAGAAACACATTGAATTAAAACACAAAATGGATAGCATTGTGCATTTTAGTGAAACAGCAATTAGGAGCGGCACTCACCATGTACTCAGGAGGGCAAGACAGCTGAGGAAAAAAGGAATAAAGTGACCTCATAAAGACACTTAGTTTCATTGCCGCCAGACGCAGTTTCCCATCATTGCTCTTGGTGTTTAATGGCTTTATGATTCCATCTACTGATGCTTAGCTAGTTCATTAACTGCGCTGCTAAAAATACAATTATCTCCAACAAAACCTTTATCACTAATAAAAAGAAGGGGAGAAAAACCTCTGTCATTACCAGAAAGCAGTGAGGTGGACACACCTTCTGTGTTCCAAAGTTGGCTCCAAAGTTTTCCTGGAGATTGAGACTACCACCCACACACTGCATCTAACTAGTGAAAAAAATTCAATCATGCGACTCCAATTCCAAGCTGACCACGACTCACTAATCGGAATGATTCTCTGCACCCAGTTGACAATCGCGTTGACTAGGTCAACTGAGTCAGCCGGTCACAATGCTTTTGACAAACGTGAAATAGGAGAATCTTCTTAACCATTAATTTATCCAACAGGTATTTGCTAAGCCCCTACTAGGCGCCAAGCACTGGTTATACACACAGAGATACTTAAAATAGATAAGGTCTTGTTTACAGGAAGCCCACAGTCTGGAAGACAAGGTGTGTCAGTTGGGATCAGGGGACAGAGTATCCCAGTGACTGAGCTGGGGCTTAAGATGAGGTGAACCTCCACTCCTGATATGGAGTGAGGAGGAAGAAGTGGATACTAAGCCGGACAGAAGGTGAGAATAACTTTCCATGTCACTTAGCATAAAGGCCATTACAATGGCTTTCGGGCCCTGTAGTGTCTGTCCTCAAATCCCACCCTTTTTACCTCGCTTCAGAGCCTACAAAGGGTAGGAGGGGAGGCCAGTACAAATAATCCAGGGCTGCAGTCAGGAGGCGACAAGGGTCTGATAAAAACCTGTGTAAAGATTTTTAGGTGGCCTGCTTATCTAAAGAGTCTCTAGTTTTTCCTTCTGGAGCCTAAACTGCTCTCAGCAACCATGTCTCCCTGGCTTCATTTCCTATTACTTTTCCTCTCGCACAGTCTGCTCTGGTCTCTTTATTGTTTCTTGACTGTGGCAGGCCCCAGGACCTTTGCACCTGCTGTGTTGTTGCCTATACAGCTCTTCTCTCAAGAAGTATCAGGGCTCATTCCTTCACTTCTTTCAGTGAAATATCCCTTCGCAGTGAAACTTTTTCTACCGACCTACTTACTCTCCCACCCCTGAGCCTGTCTGTTTTATTTTTCTCTAGAACTTTAACCACCATCTGAGATACTAGACACTTGACTTTTTTATGTTTGTTCACTGTTTCTCTCAACTGACATGTGGGCTCTGAGAGGGCAGAGACTTTTCTCTTTTGTTCACTGCCGACTCCCCAGCACCATAACCGTGCCTGGCACTTAGAAGGACTTTAAAAATACTTGTCAACTGCCCAAATGTGCTTATTATTTGCCTCTGTCCCTCCGCTCCAAGCCCACTCTCTGTATGCTTCTCTATAATGCTTATGTGCCTTTGCCAGTTGACTTGCTCAGAAGTTTCTCAATAAAAGATACTGGGAGCAAGAGGAAAGGAGAAGCCATTGTTCTTCCTCTCTCTCTCTCTCTCTCTCTCTCTCTCTCTCTGGTTCTCTCATTTTTTTTTTTGATGTCTCTAAAGTGCTATGTTATTTCCATCATTCCAACCCTAGCTATAACACCCCCTCCTCCGTGGCAGCTGCTCCAATGGCTACAAACCCTCTTCTGTACTCCCAGATCCTGGTAATGCCCCCTCCTCCCCTTTGTTCCCCCTGCCCTAGCTGTGGTAGCTTCTTCCAGCAGTTAATTAGCTCCGACTAACAACTGGGCTGTCCCAGCCTCCCAGCATCTATGCATCCAATACCCTATAATAAATCCCCTAGCATGATAAACCTAGCATGGTTTCTGTTTTCCTGACTAGGTCCTGGTGGATACAATCAACATGGGAGGCGAAATTAAAGCACAAGCATAGTCCTAAGAACTAAGCCAAAGCCGAGAAAAGGGGAGAGCTCTGACAGAAGCTGTCCCACCCTTCCCAACTCTGAGGGGAGCAAAGAAGCTCCAAGATAAATGGAAAAGCTCAGCAGTGGAGGCTGGTCTGTCAGATACCAGCTGAAGGCTGATCCCTATCTGATGGTGGAGCAGATACCAAGAAGGGTACCCGGCCTCCATCAGGCTTGGTTCCAGAAAGCCCGAGCCACAAGTAGAATCCAGCAGATGCAGCCAAGAGATGCTCAAGAGATGCCGGCGAAAGGAGAGCCAAGGGCTGAGTCCCCGACGCCCTCCATCCCAGCCAGGCCTGGGAGAGCCTGCAGTGCAGTCTTGTGGGCCTACCAGCACCGTGTTTGTATCAGGCTGATCACTGAGGGTGTCATCTAATTGCACTGGTAGCTTTTGCTTCTTATCTCATGTACTTCTCTCTCTCAGCCGTTCATCCCTGGGACTAGCATAGAGACAGTTCATGGCTCGGTTGTGCACTTTTAAAAAAATTTTTTTTCGATGTTTATTTACTTTTGAGAGACAGAGAGAGACAGAGCATGAGCAGGGGAGAGGCAGAGAGAGCAGAAGACAGAATCTGAAGCAGGCTCCAGGCTCTGCTCACAAACTGTGAGATCATGATCTGAGCCAAAGTCAGATGCTTAACCTACTGAGCTCCAGTTGTGCACTTTTAAACGCATGTGAGGTTGAGATGTATGAATCGAGTCGGTAACTGGCACTCAAGTTTTTACTGAAAAGCTGTTATCCGTAGCACATCTCATAATAGATGGCATCTTAAAAGTAAGAGATTGTGGTATTAGCATGAAAAACCTTAATGAGAGCCTTCACGTGTCCCAGGCCTTGCACTAGATGGCTCCCCAGCCCTATCATTTCATGCTAGGAGCAGGCCTATGAGGGATGTGTTAGTGTTCCCATTCTTATGACTAGGACACTGAGGACTATAGCTCACTGGTGTTGGAGTTGACACCATGAAGTCCATCCTCTCTGTCCCATTGTGCCATCCACCCTCAAACTTTTGACCAGGAGGAACGGCTGTAGAGCAGCTTCTGAAATAATCTGTTGGTGTCAGAACCCTCAACCAGCCCAGCAGGGAGTCTAGAAGCATGGCAGAGAAGTCTCCTGTAGAGATTCAGACTCCCTCCAGGGTCTTCCCCATGGAGCCACGGCCCATGTGACCAACGCACCTAGGAAACATCTCCTCTGCCAAATAGAATGAAGTGTTCGAGCTGGCCCTGCACTTGAGGCAGTTCCAGTGCAGTTAGGGAGACAGATGGTTTTGCAGGAAAAGATAAATGATGACAGGCAGTACTATCAAATGCCCCCCAAAATGGGACAATGCATGTGCATAAGGCTCCAGGGGATGGAGAGCTTTCCAGAAACACCAGGCCATCCTCATACTCCAGTTTGTCTTTGGGAGAGAGTTTCTGAGGGTGGTGAACTTCTCTGGTTCCTCTGCTTCCTTTGGATGCTCACAACAACCTTACAATATAGGTCTTGCCGTCCTATTATATGGAAACCCTAGATCACACGGCTGGTGAACAGTCAGGCTGGATTTGATTTGAATCTCAGTCTGTTTAACCTTCAGCCACTCCATGTCATCAGTGTGTGTGTGTGTGTGTGTGTGTGTGTGTGTGCGCGTGCACGCGGACGTGGTCCTACATGCATGCATGTGCGCTGCACACAACTTATCCACTGTCTACAGAGGCAATTGTTTTTTGGGAAAAGCAACATAGCACATATTGCCAGATGCATTCAGAGAGGCCAAATATTCCATAATCCTTCCTGGGTATTTTATTGCTCGTGAAAGAGAATGGATTTGGGTGGATGTTCTGTTTTGTTTTGTTACCTTTTAATGAGAAGTCTGGTTAGAAAAGAAACAAGTTGTAAAACTTGAGACTTATTCTTTACCTGGCAAGTAGCTTCCTGTAGAAATGGGTCTGCATTAAAAGAATAATTTTGTCCTCAGTGATGGCCTCATCCCCAGGGAACCTGCCTGTCTGGTGTTGGGCTAAGGCACGCAGAGAACAGCCGGCTTAATAAATGCCAACCCACCAGGGGTTTCACCCGGCCACCAAATGCCCCGGGCATATCTCTTCATTCGTGTAGCAGACATATCTCCAACACCTATAGGCTCCCAGGCACTAGAGAAAATAAAACAGCTCTGCCCTCAAGATGCTGAGGCTGATGGAGGAGGATGGACAAAAGTTAATCATTACAATATAACATAAGATGTGATATATAACACAGTCTGTGGAAGCAGTTAGTTCTACGTAATAAGGAGTGGACAGGGCAAAAGAAGGTGTTAGGAAAACTGTAACAAAATTGGAGATATATAACCAGGGCTTTAAAGATTAAAGAAGGCTTTCTTTCACAGACAGATTAGGCAGGAGAATTTCTGACAGCGGGCACAATAAGAGCAAAATCTGGGAGAACCAACAATGCAGGTCCGTTGAGTACGATGATAACGCTGGAGCAAAACCGGGGGGGAGGGGAGGTGAGTGTGGGTGGAACCTGGGGAATTAGTCCTCGATGGATGAGTTGTCACTGTTTTTGTTTTTGTTTTTTATTCATGTTCTAGCACAGCCTGATGTATTTCAGAACCTGGCTCAATTGGTATTTTAATTATATGCTTGCATCCTGTAACAATTTCAAATGAGGGCAGGGACAAGAAACGAGATAATGGATGTGGAGAACTTAGGGAACTGTGAAGTTTTAAACACATTACTGTTAACGGGTGTTCTGCATTGTTCTAAGACTCCTGAGGCAAACCATCATTTGTTCCTATTAATAATCATGGACCCCCTGTTATGGGCCCAGCCTAAGCCTGGGGGCTGGGAGGGCTGGGAGCGGAAGGAGACACAGCACTTTCCCACCCATGTGCGCAGCAGGGCTGCTCACCAACCATCAGCGCACGAATGTCAGTACATCACAGGTACTTCCATACAACCCTTCCAGACTTGGACCCAGTTAAACCACACCACTGGTTGGGGCACCTGGGTGGCTCAGTCAGTTAAAGTGAAGCGTCCGACTTCGGCTCAGGTCATGATCTCATAGGTCGTGGATTCAAGCCCTGAGTTGGGCTCTGTGCTGAGAGCTCAGAGCCTGGAGCCTGCTTCGGATTCTGTGTCTCCCTCTCTCTCTGCCCCTCCCCTGCTCACACTCTGTCTCTCTCTCTTCCAAAAATAAACAAACATTAAAAAAAAAAATGCAACCACACCGCTGATTTAACAGCATTGTGTGGCCGAAAGGCAATGGACTTAGTTTCTCACGATGACTACCGTCACCTGTGTGGCCTTGGGGTCTCGCAGTCCTTCTCTGGACCTCGGTGTCCTCACCTGGAAGATTCAGAGATAACGGTGATGGCCCCGCGGTCTCCTCAGCTCTGCAGAACTCAGAAGCAGCTTCTCTTCCTTCACAACCACCTCCTGTGGTTATGCTGGTCTTACCAGGATGAGATAGCACAGAACAGCAAGGAGAGTGAAGGAGAGAGGTGTGGGCACTCCAAGCCTCGGTTCAAATCCGGACTCTGCCCATGGCCTTGGAGGCATCACTGAACAGCACTTCACTGGGTGTTTCCTCCCTTGCAAAAAAAAAGAAAAAAAAGGATTATCAAGGAAACCTAAGCCCCAGCTTCTCCAATAGTCAATACCAAAGAGTGTATCTGCTCAGTGATTCAGCAAACATATATTGAATACCTAATATTCGCTGGCCATGGACAACGCACGAGGCTTCAAAGATTCTTTTTAAATAATGATATTTTAAAATAGTAAGAGGCGGCCTCTCAGAATTCATGCAGAACTCTAGCCAAGCTAAAAATGTGACTCTTTCGTTCTTAAAGTCCGAGATCTTCCTGTCTTCGGAGTAGACGGTTATGAAACAGTGCTCCAAGCACTGTGAGAGTCTGGATTTCAGACCGAGGTCCTGGAACAGGGCTGGCCACATAGTCGGTGTTGAATGACCACCTGTTGAGCTAATAGAGGTTATAAGTACCGGCCTTCATGAAAGAACCCAGGAGAGGCACCCAGCCCACGGGCAGGGTCAAGGAAAGCATCCTAGGGGAGCCTCTCCTGATGCCACTTTGCAGGAGAACTGCCCTCGAGGGAGTATGAGGCAAGAGAGCAAGAGCCACATTCCCACCCTGCCTCCAGTAGGGAAGTTTCTGGTAGGCTGAGGTGTGGTGGTGTCAGTTCTGCCTTTGCCAAGGGATGCCCTGGAGGTTGTAAGATGTTTTCAGGTCTGGGGGCAGCGGGGGCCAGGAAGGGAACACTTACAGAAGCAGAGACCATCTCCACTCAAACCGAAATGTTCACAAACATAGCCACCACCTGGCCCACACCTATCTCCCGAGGGGGCCCATTGCCAACACCTTGTTTTCCACCAAGCCTCTGGGTGTCTGGTTCAGCAGAAGCACAGCAGAATCCAGGACGAAATTACTTGTTACATCTCCTTCCTGTAATTTCCTGATCATCTTGTCAGGCATTTGTCTTCATGCCAGAAAAATGAGCTCGCCAAAGGCCAGCTCCACCAACTCACTTTTTTACCCACGCAGAATTCTAGTCAGGCCCAGACTCGGATGATTTCATTTGTTCCTGGTGGGAGAACAAGCCTGCAGAACTGCTTTGGAAAAAGTGGTTGGTAATGCATGTGGACACATGGCAGAGGGGACAGTATTAACTTGTATAATAACTAGAGCTGGGTTTGACTTTGGCCTCCATCACTGGCCAGCTCTGGATGCTCCAGGCGAGTCACAGAACATTTCTGAACTTCAATTTCCTGCCCCAGCGAAGCACTTGGAGAGGCCATGTGACCTCCAACAGAGTGGGAAGACCACAGGATGCTCACACACTGAGGACAGAATCGAAAGCCAGCAGTACGGCAGGCATGTTGCCCACATCACTGCAAGTGCACACTGTCAGATGCTTCCGGCGGGGGCATCTTCAAAGAGCCCACTGTAGGGGCACCTGGGTGGCTCAGTCGGGTAAGCGTTTGACTTCAGGTCAGGTCATGATCTCCCAGTTCATGGGTTCAAGCCCCGCATCGGGCTCTGTGCTGACAGTTCAGAGCCTGGAGCCTGCTTCCGATTCTGTGTCTCCCTCTCTCTCTGTCCCTTCCCCATTTGCCCTCTATCTCCATCTCTCTCTCAAAAAAATGAATAAACATTAAAAAGAGAGAGAGAGAGCACACTGTACTAGTCGTGGTCTCGCAGGAGAACAGGGGGCACTCAAATTAGGTAATCTGAGGAAAGTTTAATAAAGAGATGATGCATGAAGGTATGGGTAGCACGGAGGAAGATCTTAGTGAATGGTGCGGTGCTCTGGAGCTAAGAACTCTCTGCACCTAACCACCTGACAAGGCAAAGAGGCAAGAGGGGGTTACGAGAGCCCACATACAGAGCACAGGGTGTACAGAGAACTTCCTGACAGGAGCTGTGACCTTCAAAAGTGAGGCGGCCAGACAGTGGCAATCCCACAAGGAGGGACGTGGGGAAATTAATACCCCAACCTCTCTCTGCTGGTGCTCACTAGTCCCCTCACAGTATTCTTCGATTGCCAAACTCAAGTGGACGCTAAAAAGTACAGGAGCCCTTTGAGACCACCTACACAAGTCACCCTACTGACGCTAGAGCAGGTTGAAAGGGGGTAAGAGATTAGGTCTGGAGGGACAAACAGGAGATACCTAGCACACCCCATGGAAGCAATCCATAAGAGAAAGAGGCAACTTTGAATATGTACCAAAACTTTGTGGACACAAAAACGGCTAATGACGGTTGCAGTCAAATAAGATCTTTTCTGCCCCAAGTTCTCCTCTGTGTTGCTGTGAACCCCAGAGGGGACAGAAACGAAAGGTGGTCAACAGAGTTGAGGGCAGGGGAAGGAGGCACAAAGCAGGAAAAGAGAAAGCTGGCTATGCCCCCTTTCCCACTGTAGGCTTTTAGCCTGAAGTGAACCTGAGATGGAAAATGTATTATTTAGAGTAGGCTAGAGTGCAGTAACAAACAGACCCAAACATTTAGTGACTCAACACAACAGAGGTTTATTTCTTGCTCATAAAACATTGTAGGAGAGGTGACTGGGTGGCTCAGTCGGTTAAGCATCAGACTTCAGCTCAGGTCATGATCTCACCATTCATGGGTTCGAGCCCTGTGTCAGGCTCTGTGCAGACAGCTCAGAGCCTGGAGCCTGCTTCGGATTCTGTGTTTCCCTCCTTCTCTGTCCCTCCCCTACTCACACTCTGTGTGTCTCTCTCTCAAAAATAAATAAACATTAAAAAAAAAATTATAGGAAAGCTCCAGGTTGGGGTAGTGGGGAAGGCAGGAGGCTTGGCTCAGGGACCCTGGCCTATGATCCTTAACACATAGCTTCCAACAACCACCCTGGGGTCACTTCCATCACAGTTAACTAGAAAGAGAGAACAGTATGGAGCAGCACACATGGGAAGGTTTTAGGTAGGGCCTGGAAGTGAAACATATTCCCTCCACTCACATTCCATTAGCTAGAAGCCAGTCATATGACCACTCCTAACTGCAAAGGAGACTGGGAAATGTAGTCCAGCTGGCCAGAACACATAACGGAAAATGGGGGGAAATGAATTTGAGTGGACAGCTGCCAGCCTCTGTTAGAGAGAAACTTTAAATCCTGAATTTTGCTATTACAGAGAATCGACATTTAGATTACTGAAAAGGTCTTTTGTGATTAAAAGTTACAAGAGAATTTTTATTATTTGGCAGTGGTAGAGAGAATCATGACGTCTACCCCAGATTTCATCAAAGGAACAAAAAAGTACTAGCCAGAGAGCAGGCTTAAATAGGCCTGAACAAGAGTTTTAAAGCTGTTTGCATACACCATTTGCTCAGTTATACCTGTTACTGTTACTCTTACATAATCTGAATGAGTATTATTTTTCTGTTTTTACCTCTGTGCTTTTTTAAAAATTTCTTATAGTAAAGATTAATTTTAAATGGAGAAAAACATAAGATATACTTTTTTAGAAAAGGACCAGTGAAGGGAGCATCTGGGTGGCTCAGTCAGGTGAGTGTCCAACTCTTGATTTCGGCTCATGATTTCACAGTTCGTGGAATCGAGCCCGTGTCAGCCTCTGCACTATCGGTGCAGTGGGATTCTCTCTGCCTCTCTCTCTGTTCCTCCCCCACTGTGTTGTCTCCCTCTCTCTTTTAAAATAAATAAACAAACATTAAAAATAAAATAAAAGAACAATGAAGTTATTCAATCTTCATATTCTGCTTACATTCAGCTCTTTATGAAGTAGTAGTGCCCAGTTGGTGCCTTCGTTCAGACTTCTACAACAAACTACTATAGACGAGGGGCTTAAAGAACAAGGTTTATGTCTCACAGTTCTGGAGGCTTGAAGTCTAAGATCAGGATGCTAGGGCAGCCAGGTTCTGGTGAGGACCCTCTTCCCGGTTGCAGACTGCTGGCTTCTGACTGTGTCCTTACATGGAGGAAAGATGGAGAGAGGGCTCTCTGGGGGCTCCTTTACAAGGGCACTACTCTCACTCATGAGGGCTCCACGCTTGTGACACGATCACCTCCCAAAGGCCCCACCTCCTAATACCATCACGCTGGGAGTTAGGATTTCCGCACGTGAACTGGGGAACGGGGAACAAACACTGAGCCCATAACAATGACTAGGACCTTGTTATGCATAAGGAAGTTGATCGGGACAGCCAGGGAAAGAAGCTGAGGGCAGGAGAAGAGACAAAGTGGGCTAAATCACGAGTCTGTCAAGGTGTAACCATCACAGACAGGACCTAGATAGCAACAAAAACACTTCCGTGGCAAATTATGAGATAGCTCTGGTTCGAGATCCAGCAAAACAGGTAAAGGTGGTTGCCAGTAATCGTGGGCTTGTGGACGTCCTCCTGAGAACGAGTCCAGGGACGGCACTTTAGACTAGGTATGGCTCCATCCTGCTTAGGTCCTAAGTAAATCTCACCACTTACAGCCCGTCTTCCCAACCCCACTTCCACTATTGTTATCGTCTGCATACGATGTCCAAGCTTAAATGTGGAGCCAGGATGTGAACCGAGGCAGCCACCCCAAGGCTGTAACTGCTCCATGGCAAAAATACTGCCATCACCTATCGACAAGGTACCACACATAAAGCGCTTACCCTGGCTGGATTCATTTGCTAGCACGGCTCCTGTGACGAGGTACTACAGGCTGTGTGGCTTAAACAGCGGAAATGTATTTTCTCACAGTTCTGGAGTCTGGAAGCCCGAAATCAAGGGGTCAGTGTGGCTGGTTCCTTCCGAGGGCCGTGGGGGGGAATCTGACCCAGACTTCTCTCTTCTTGGCTTGTGGATGGCCATCTTCCCCTGTACCCTCACGCCGTCTTGCCTCTGCGTGTATCTCTGTCCAAATCTCCTCTTCTTATAAGGACGCCGGTCATATTGGACTGGGGTCCGCCCTAACAACCTCATTTTACCGTATTTACCTCTCTAAAGACCCAGTCTCCAAACACAGTCACATTCTGAGGTCCTAGGGGTTAGGACTCTAACATACGAATTTGGGGGGGGGCCGCACAATTCAGCCCCTAACACCAGCTAAACGGTCCTAGTTACTACTATGGTCCTTGAATTCAAAGACCCCAGTATTTCAACCTCATCTTGCCTTTCCACCAACATTTATGTCCCTTACCCCCACACCAATCACTCTCTCAAGTCACTGTTAACCAAAGCACCTCGAACTTCCCCTTCCCAGGCTTTTCTGTAGTATAATCTGCCTGTGACGATACATGCACTAAATCCTCCTTTTAGTGCAAGACTCTCCTCAAGCCCCGTCAGCCCTGACCTTTCTCTCCACCCCGGTCATTTGAAAGGAAGAAAAATTAACAGTTACACTTTCGGTGTGTTTTTACCAGCACAGTATCATTCTATTCTTTCGTGTTCCTGAGCCCCCTGACAGGTTAGGAAATTTGAGCTCAGAGTGGTTACATACTATGTCCGGGGTCACTCAGCAGATGAAGACAGGAGTGTGATGCGAATCCCACCTGTGCGATTCCAAGTCCGCTGGCCTCGCCACCCGGATCTCCTATAGCAGTGCTGGCCTGAAGCCTTCATCCAGCAGTTAAGCCTGCAATACCCTGACGCCAACTCTTTCTTACCTGGAGATTCGACTTTGAGCTTTTATTAAGACTTTATTATATTCACCTGTCTTTTCTCCTCCACTATTATTTTCAGCATCTTAAAAACAAGAATGGGGTTTTTCACTTGTACTGATCCCTGCATAGATACGGGTGAGGCTCAGCAGAGATGGGTGATGGGTCAAGGCCAGGTTGGCGGTTATTCTCTGAATAACCTAAAAGACATACCCGCTCCTCCAGCGAAATACATTCCCCAGAGAGGTGGGTTCCAGCCAGTAGGACAGGTGGGCCTCTTTGTCCTCCTCTAAGTACAGTGGCTTCAGGAACTAATTAATTCCAGAAATGAATGTCCAGTGATCCCTTCCCAACCCCAGGCCCCTTGCAGCCCTCCCGCTTGGGCAGGTCACCCCTAGAGTCCAGCCTCTAGTAACAGGGCTGGACGTCCACACAGATACATTTGCCACTGCCCTTTCTGTTTCTCCCCCTTCCTTTCCTGTCCCTGGTGTCCTCTCTCTCCTTTCTAGAACCTCAAGGTTGCCCGAAGCTACCCTTTATTATTTCGTGGTTACTGTAGCCGGCCACTGCTCTAAGCACTTTGTAGCATAACCACGACATTGAACCAGCAGGACTCAGGAAATGGTGTCATAAAGGTATTTTTATTTTGAGTCCCACCGTTCACCCCCCACCTCCTCAGTGGGGGTGGGCCCGTGTGGATGAGAACTCAAACAGTTTACACAGCTCTTCTGCTTGCTCGCAGGTAATAAAAAGTCCTACATTCACGTTAAAATTTAAACAGTCCCAATCCACCACTTACAGTGGTCAGATCCCATGCAAGAACCAACACTTGAAACCTGAAGTTAGAATGTGCTGGTCTGACCACCTGGGCTCTGCCGCCAGTGGGCTCTCCGCAGCGTGAGCGTGGGGGAGCGTGGGTGGGGCCCGTGGCGGCTGTGGAGGGCACCGCCCTAACCTCCTTCAGGAGAGCCTGCTGTGGGGAGCAGGTGACTGACAGCCAGCTGCCGCCCTGGGGACCCGCCACCACATCTGCACCGAGGTCACACTTCCTAGGGTGGCTCCCCACTCAAGGTCAAGGGCAGCAGGGTGCTAGAACTGGGCCATTCCTGCCTGCCAGGGTACTCTTCCAATGGGCAACCTTTCTGGGAGCCTAGCTGGGGACGAGGGGGCACTGGCCTGCCTTATCCAGATTTAATTCAGTGTTGCACTACAGTCGGAGATGCATCCTACCCACTTCTTCCTTTTTCCATCAACATCCTGACCCAAAGCCTCTCTCTGCCCAATCTTGGTTCCTTCCTCCTTACTCTCCATAGTGTCCTTCACGCACTCACAGACAGTATTGTCTCCCGGACAAGTGCATTCTGCCCACAGTAAGTCTGCATCTGATGGATACTCGATTTGGCCTTTTTCTCCATTTTTCGGCCTTCTTTATCTTCTCTCCTCTGGGAGCCTCAGATTCCTCATTTATTATACGTGGATAATATCAGACCCACCGCACATGGCCATCGTGAGACTTAGTTATCATCTCTACAGCTACATATGGCTTTGGCTTTGCTGACCTGCACCATGGTTAACGCCCCAGCATAAGAACCCAACCTCTGATTACAACAGCTCAGATTCCCACTCCACTTCCAGAATCCTGGGAACAGCTCAGCGAGGAAATGGTTGTGTTTGTGGCTGTCTGAAATACCTGCTCTTAAAAAAAAAAAAAAAAAAAAAAAAGTCTCTTATGAACCATAAATGCTACTGGCAATGACACAGAGTTAGCATATATCCCCCAAATAAGTTAACCAAGCTTATAATGGGTTTCTCACATACCCAGAGTCTGGCTGAGAAGTCAGTGCACTTTTCCAGGACCTAACCACGTTCCGTCCTTCATTAAGGCTCGGTGCCTGACTCAACTCCCAAGGGGCTAGGCTTCCCCATTCAGAGGACTGGCCACCAGTGTTTATACCATCAGAACTCCTGGACGTTCTTCTCTCATCAAAGATGATGCTGAATTCCAAGCAGGACCTCAGCTCTAATCAGATCTAATCTAATCCCCTCCTGAGAAAGCTTCCCCGGCCCCCCACTGCCCAGCAGAGGGGCAGACTGGTGGCCTCAGGCCAGTCACAGTGTGCAGACACGTTTTCTACAACCGACAGTGTTTTCAAAATTTTGAACCAATATTTTAAAATCGGGAGCTACGCATGAAAATTCAGATTTCTGGCTCGCCTCAAACGCCAGATCTGGCAAGCTGAAGTGTGATGGTTAATTTTATGTGTTGACTTGACTGGGCTAAGGGATGCCCAGATAGCTGGTTAAATGTTATTTCTAGAGGTGTCTGTGAGGGTGTTTCCAAAAGAGATTAGCATTAGAGTTGGTAGACTGAATAAAGAAGGTCTCCCTTGCCAACCTAAGTGGGCACCATGCAATCTGTTGAGGGAATGAGAGAACAAAAAGGCGGAGGATGAGCAAAATCGTTCTCCCCGCCTACGAGACATCCATCTTGTCCCCAGTCAGACATCGGCGCTCCTGGTCCCTCTGAGTCTCTCACTTAACCTGGGGTACACGCCATTGCCTCACCTCCATCTCTATTCTCCGGCTCCAGACTCGGCCTGACTTATACTGCCAGCTCTCCTGGTTCTCCAGCCTGCAGACGGCGAATGATGGGCTTCTCAGCCTCCGTAACACGTGAGCCAATTCCTATCACCCCTCTTGTCTATACCTACATACGTCCTACTGGTTCTGTTTCTCTAGAGAACCCTGATCAACAACCCAACTACACACACTTACACGGCAGCCACTGGCCGAGGCTGGGTCACAGTGTCCACCACTCTGGCAGCTCCACGTGCTAGCTCTCCCCATGGCCCTGCAGACACTGGAGTCGGAGACCCTAGCCAAGAGACCAAAGTCCAAAGTCTTTGGCCTCCTTTCCTTACTCCTGCCCTAAGCTTTCCCTGGAACTTTGTCTCTCGTTATGGACAGAGTGAGCACATGATGTATGTTCCAGACCGGGATACTTTAGGAAAAGGGGCACCGAAAATAACAGGTGTTTATCAATCCACAACGGGCATAAACTGGGACTTCTTTGGCAAACCTGAGCGTACGGTTGCCCAAACTATTGACCCCAAGTGAGCATCGCACACCCCAGTCTCCAGCCAACCCACGAGGTTCATGTTTCCTCCATGTGACCGCCTCTATGCGAGTCACTGCTTTAGTTCCTTGTTGTCCCTGCTTCTGAGAACGTCCTCTCCTCCCCTCTCAGCCTGTCAGGATCCAACAGCCTCTTCAAAGTCCAGGCCAAATGTGACTGCTTCCCTGAAGCAGTCCTCATGCTTCCGGCCCAGAACTCCTCCCTCACTTTTGAATTTAGAGAGGACTTTGTAAATCTGCTATTATTCTTCCCTGTGTCCTGCGTCAGAACCATGTCGTTTATTCAGTCAGCAAACATTTGTGGAGGGCTGGGGATGCGGCAGAGAACAACACAGCCCAAGTTCCTCCCCTCATTGAGCTCATAGTTCACTGCTCGTGATGGCATTGCTCATCCGTTTATAACTTCTCAAGGATAGGAATTGCAGACGGAAGGTTTAGTATTCTGACCAAGAACACTTGCTAAATTAGGTTGTAAAAACCTCTCTGGGCTGTACTCCACTCACCTGCTAAAAAACGGAATAAAACCTTTCTTCTCTTATGGCAGCACCCTGAGGATTAATGAGAAGCAAAGGGAGAGTATTTGTAAAGTTCGAAACCTTTTAGCCATGTAGAGTTCTAAAAATAATACCTCCCCAGCAATGCAAACCATGATCGCACATCCTGTATCACCTCCTTTTAAAATTTCTAACACTTGGGGCGCCTGGGTGTCTCGGCTGGTTAAGTGTCCAACTCCTGATTTCAGCTCAGGTCATGATCTCCGTGTTCTGGGATCAAGCCCCTCATCAGGCTCTGTGCTAACAGCACCGACCCTGCTTGGGATTCTCTCATGCTCTGCCCCTCCCTCATGCTCATGCATTCTCTCTCTCTCTCTCTCTCTCAAAATTAAATACACTTTAAAAAAATTTTTCTAATGTTCGGAAATAGGTATTGTTTTTCTCTTTGACAGAGAAGAAACCCAAGGCTCAGAGAAGTTATGTGAAACGGCTGGTGAGGCCAACAGGTTAATGGAGGGAGAGCCAGGCTCAGGCCAGGCATCTGGCTCTGGAATCAGAAGGCTCTCCACTGCCCCACACTGAAAAATAACTGCAGTCCACTGTGGTGGTTTCTCCTCTTAGGCACAAGACTAACCGGGCATTGAGAGAAACCTACCCTTAGTATTCCCCTGGGGAGTTCCTTAGCTGCTTAGCTGAGATCATCTCCACCCTAAATGGAAGAGGCGAACCAGCGACGGCATGGAAGAGCCAACACGTGGAATTACCTTGTCCCGCCTCCTCCTCTTCCCCACATTCCAGTGTCTTCGCGGACATTGTCCCTTGGCCTTTCTGGGCAGCAGGAACATCCACAGGTTGCAGAAAACCTGGTCTATGGCTCTGACTGGTGACTGATCTCCCTGGGCAGGAGGGCGACACCTGCTGAGACCCCTCTATTGCCCCCCACACAGGCCTCAAGACTGCATTCAGCAAAGGGGATGAGGCGGGAGGGGCTGAGCAGCACAGTCCTCTTGATTCGTCGGGTGAAGCTGTGACAGTCTCTCCACCCGCGAGTGCTTCCCAGGCCTGAGGTTCGCGCCCAGCTCTCCGCATAGCCTCTGCTCGTTTCCAGGAAGGTGCACGAATTGGGTTAAAAAGCCACACTGCCGTGATTCCAGCACCCCTGGGCTGTAAGGCTGTGCTTCCCATGTCAACGAACAGCCAACCTCCTCTAAATGTCTGCTGGCTTCTACAATTACTTGGGGAAAAGGTCATGTTTGCCACGGTGCTATTAGAGCAGCGCCCGGGCTAAGATGCAAACAACTCCACACCAATATAAATATTTTTCATGGCGTCGCTTCAGCTATCTGGCGCGTGTGCCTCCAGACGATCACGCAGGAGGAAGCCGAAGACGGGGATCCTCCGTTATGAAACGCAGTCGGGAGCCTGCATCTGAAGACAGACAGTTCCGGTCTGGTGTGAAATCTGGCCTGATCCTTCTATTTGAAGCTCTATTTCTTCGCTCTTGCTTGAGAACTTGTCACTATCTGACTTGATTACAAAATGAAAAGCTGGATGTTCAAAGAGTTTTCACAGAAACGCTTAGCAAAGGTACCGTGGGGCTTGGAAAAGGGAAGAAGCAGACCAATACAGGGCAAATCACTGGGCCTCAGTTGCCCCGTCTGTACAATGGGGGTAAGACATTGACTGTCCAAAGTGAGGTTGACTTTCTTGTACTTCCTTCAAGCTCTGAAATCCCTAAGAAATTAGAGGCCTATGATTTCATGCCAAAATAATATGCAAACAAATGCCAGGGTGTCTCCTGCTGACTCGAGGGTATGTGGTCAGGCCTGCCCTGACATTTATGGGACCCAGGGCAAGATTACAAATGGAGCCCCACATAGCATATGTCATAATATTTACAAGTTATAAATCAAGCTAATAAATTGCCTAATAGAACACATTTTGTTCTCCTACCTTGACAAATAGGCCTTCAAAATGACCTGGAAGGCCAAGTTGGACTTGAGAATTCTTGAACTCCTCAGTTTCACACCACAACACGGAGGAAGAGCTCACGCCAGCCTCCCTCAGTTGTTCCCATACCTGGGATCATCTCAGACTGTGAGGGGCCTCGCAGTCATGCTCATGAATGACCCAGCCCACATGTGCATGCTCTGCGCACATGTGCGTGCATCCACACACACGCGTGCACACACACACGCACACAGTGGGCTCAGGCCAGGAGCACAGCCCCACTCTCTAGAGGACGGACCTGGGAAAGAAGATTGGTAATGAGCTCTGGGTTTGAGCAAGAAATCCCAGAGTCCTTTGTACCCATCGAATGGTCTAGAAGAGGGGGCCCTTCTCTTAGGGCTATAGGCTCCTTACTCTGTGGGGAAGTGCATCCATAGGAGGCCAGAGTGGGGCCAGGGCAAGGACCCCTTTTGTTGACTTGCCATTGACAGTGGGCTAATTTCCTTAATATATAAAGAGTTCCCTCAAATCAATGAGAAAAAAAACCAGCTGTTCAATTAAAAAAATAAATAGATAGCTCAGTTGAAAGAATATGAATAGCTCCTAAAGATGAAAAGATACTCAGTCTCCAAAGTAGCAAAGTCTATTAGCACACGTTGGCTTGGTGTGGGAAGCAGTACTCTCATCCTTGCTGGTGGCAGAGAAGGGGGTGTAAGCTCTATGAGAGCATGATTTGGCAATAGCTGTAAAAATTACACATGCATAAAGTCTCTGTCCCAATCATCCCACACCCGCAATTAACCTGGAGAAATGTTTTAACAAGAAACAAAATTCACCGCAGCATTTTTTGTAATAGCAAAATATTGGAAGCAACCTTCCAGTCAACCAGTGCAGAGATGGTTAGCCCAGCAACGTGCTCCCGCAGAAGACAGTGGGACAGGCTGGGTCTTCACGAATCAGACACGGACTGGGCTCCAACACATTTTGTCAAGTGAGCAAAAGGAAGCTGTCCCGGACAGCGGGGGTGTGCGAACAGCACATATGCACATATGTTCAGTGTGCAGAGACTTTCTGGAATGATGCGTAAGAGACTATTAACAGTGGCTGCATCCGGGGAGGGAATCTGTGCAGCGGGGGACAGCTGTGGGAGGCAGAAGTACCCTTTACTGTATTTCTTTTTGTGCCTTCTGAATTGGTATGTGTGTATGGTTTACTTATTATAAAATATTCAAATGATAGAAAAGCTTAGCTTAGCACCCCATCTGTACCTTTCTTAATGGCACATATATTTTTCTATCTGATGTCATCATTACTTATATACAAGTTTTGCAGATCTTCCTTTTTTTAGTGTGAGAGGGCAGAATCGTGCCAAATAATAATGAACATTTTTGAGCGTGTATTATCTGCCAAGCCCCCTTCTTGATGATTTATACGCATTATCACATCTATTTCTAATAACAATCTCTAATAATAGGTACTATTATTCTCGTTCTACAGCTGAGGAAACTAAGGGTCCAGCAGGAGGTTTAAAACTTTCCTAAGGGGGGCACCTGGGTGGCTCAGTCGGTTAAGTGTCCTACTTTGGCTCAGGTCATAATCTCATGGTCTGTGAGTTCGAGTCCCGCGTGGGGCTCTGTGCTGACGGCTCAGGGCCTGGAGCCTGCTTCGGATCCTGTGTCTCCCTCTCTCTCTGCCCTTCTCCTGCTCACGCTCTGTCTCTATGTCTCAAAAATAAATAAACGTTAAAAAATAAAAAAAAAAAAAACTTTCGTAAGGGCGCCTAGCTCCATGTGGGGCAAGTGGGTTCTAAGACGATTCCACTCTAGCTCTACTGCTTCGAGGGTGCCTGAACCACTATGTACAGTATCTGTCTCCCTCTACCTCCCTTTCTCTCTCTTTCTCTCCCTCCCTTCTCCTCCACACACGCACACCCTGGAATTTAGGGAGGTCACATCCTCGTTCCAGATCTGGGGAGAGCTGGACAAGAACAACCCTCTTCATAAACAGCCATAGCTTCCCTCTTCCCACTGCTGCCTGGAGAGAGAGCAGGAATTGACCAACTGAGGAAGACGAAGAGGTGGGTAGTTTCACACAAGAGAGGATATTTTCTAAGCAAAGGAGCTGTGGCTCAGACAGGAGCCTGAGGGCCTCCTCTGTCACTTCTGCATGAAGCAGGGCGCAATTCTCGAAGCTCAAAAATGTCAGAGCACTGGGTGCAAAGTCCCTGGCCACACAGAGCCCACAGGCCCCTGTGACAGCGTGTCGGACTTCCACGCGGGTCATCCCACAGTCTGCGGGCAGGGCAGCAGTGGCTCCCATGGGGGGCCGCCCGTTTGAACAGAGAAACAAAGGCTGCTGGTACACATCCCCACCCCCGACACGCACACAAAAGAGCTGATGTGTTAGTGTATTTGTTAGTTTTCCATACTCAAAACAAAGCCCACTTTGGGCTCCCATAAGGCAATTTGAACCAAGCCCATGATCTTTGCACACAATTCTGTCTCCTCGTCTTGCATGATTTATATGGGGTTTAAATAATAAATGGCATGGATGCTGCAGAATTTAGAGCGCTCCAAGTAGGTCATCAAATAAATCACTGTATAATTTATATAAATGAACCTAAATCATGCAGTAGGAGGATTTCATTAGAAAATCAATCCCGTGAGTGGATAAACACGAAGGACTGGCAGGAACATGGTTGTTTTTGAAAGTCCCTGTGTCTGTGACTGAACGGAGAGGTGCTCCGTGCTGGAGGGCACTTGGCTCTGGGCTTCCCGCTCGGCTGGGCGGGCTCCCTGGAGGCTGGGCTCAGGCCCTCTTTCTCCAAGACCCGCATCCACCTGCGAGTCCCCGGCTCTTCCAGCAGAGGCTCAACACGTCGCAGGGACTCAGGTCACCTCAAAGCCAGCTGGCCTCCTGCCGTCTCCATAGCGCAGCCAGGAGGCAGCAAGGGAGGGCTGGACCCGTTCTTCATGAGGGAACCACAGAGCGCTCCTGCTAACCGCAAGCCGGTCTCAGCCTTGAACACAGGCCGAGGACAAGCCTGGGTGATGGTGGGTGGGAACATTCACCTTGCTGTGGGCAGGTGTCTGCCCGATGCTGCTGCCTGCAAGTTCCCCCAGGACTCCTGGGCAGGATTCTCTCCATCAGGAGCCCATTCCTGAGAGGACACAAAGGGCGGACGGACCCAAGCGGCAAGTCTGGCCTGGGTGGCTTCCGCCCAGGCGCCCTCCAGGACAGGAGAGCGAAGGCAGCGGCAGGAGCCCGGGGACCTCCTTCCCCGCAGGGGAGGTACATCGTTAACAGCGGCCCGAGGCAGGTGCCCCAGTTGGGTGCGGGCAGCCTGGAGCCTGTTCTGTTCAAGGCAGAGGTGTTCTCGAAGGGGAACTGCAAGCCAGAGGAGGGCCTGTATTTTTAAAACCACTGCTTGAGAAAGATCAAGGAGAACAGGTGGAACAAGATGCAAGATGAGCAAATTGAGAGACACGACAGGCTCTGCCTGGGAGGCTCCCTGCAACCCTTTGGGGAGTGTGGCAACATGGAGAGCCGGAAGACTCGTGGGGCCACAGCCACGGGAGTGACCAGCACTGCTCAGACATTCTAGGGGGTGTGAGTTCCAAGACTCTGATCCCCAAACACCTGAAGGCCCAACTCTTCAGCTTGCACACCCTGAAGTGAGGCGGGTTTAGAAGTCAAGGGTGGCTCTTCGCTCCTGAGAGAGGTGGCACCGAGGGACGGAGCTCCAGGAGGGCCCGTGGGGACCACCAGCTTGCCTGGCACAGGGCCTGGGGACGTGGCGCAGGCCCTCCCTGTCCGCTGTTCCCCAAATACTCACAGCCGCTGCCGCACAGCCTCCATGGAGACACTTCCGCGGCCAGTGCCTAAGAAACAGGAGAGTTAAGTCGCCGATGGTGGGGCATCCTTTGAGTCTCCCGGACTTTGTTCAGCCTCCCAGCCTTAATGATCTGAAGCCGACGGCTGTAAGAGAAAACCCTTCAGGTGAACGGCCCTCCACTCCCCAGATGTCCCCCTGCATTGTCATGGCGACCAAGGGCTACATGGCAGAGGGGACCAGCCAGATCTGTGCCTCCAAGATCTCTGTAGGGTCACGACTGGACTGATAAGAGCTCTCTTCTTGGCCCCTAGATGGCCATCTTCTCTCCGCATCCTGACAGGGCAGAGGGGCCAGGGGGGCTGTCTGGTATCTCTTTTATAAGAGTATTAAGCCTGCTTCTGAAGCTGCACCCTCATGATCTAATCACCCCCAAATCTCCACCTCCTACTACCATCCCACTGGCGGTTAGGATTTCAACCCCTGAACATTGAAAGGACACAAACATTCAGTCTAGAGCAGAGGCAGAGAGAGGAAGCGCAGGAGGGAGGAACGGAGGGAGGTAGAGAGAGTTCTCTTGAATCCAGTGACCCATTGGTCCCTCCAGCTACTGCCCTGTTTTCTCTTGCTTGCCTTCATCGTCCAGTTCGTTGTTTGAGAACTGGGCTACATTTTCTACCTCAGCTGCTCCTCATTTCTAAGCCCTTCGCCATGGGTGCCCACACCCGCTGCTCTCAGATGTCGCCAGGCCCTGGCTCCGTCCGCTCCTGTTTCTCGCACAGGGGGCACAGCTCAGCCCTGGCCCAGCCCGAGCCCCTCCCCCAACTGCACCAGCTCCTGCGGCTGCTCTTTGCTTGTCTCTCGGTCATCTCTTCATCTCTGACTTCTTCCCCTGTCTTCTCCCCCGCAGCATCAGTGCCTCCTCTGGTTGCAGACACCACACCTATGAAAATGGCGCTCAACCCTGCATTTCTAAGTATGATCACATGGCTTGGGGTGAGCGGCCACCCCTGGTATCATCGGGTCTCTCAGATGGGACACCCATCACCTAAAGCTGGACTCTTCCTCTTTTCTCTCGGTACATGGGCCTCCATTCCTACTGTCCTTATCACCATGAGGAACAATACCGTCCTCCAGCTTCCAGAGCCTTCTGAACCCTCTTGTCACTTCATACCCCACAGCCAGTCCTGGACCAACTCCTGCCATTGTTCCTGCGACATTTTCTTCCTATCACTTCATTCTCACTGCCCTCACCCCAAACCGGACCCTCATCAACTCATACATGGTCAAGGGGAACACACTTCAGAGCTGGGAGGGATTAGTCAACTCAACCCTTCACATGGCAGACAAGAATACAAAGGCTCAGGTGGGAGCTACACATGCCCACGGTCACAGCCATCAGTCAGGACTCAAACCCAGGTCTCCTGACGGTCTGACGCCACTGAAGGCAAAGTCCATGAGAGAAGCCCAACCCCCTTCACTGTCCCTCATAACGTTCCGAGATGCTCTTTGGGGTGTTTGCTAGTTCACAGGGTCCCCTCTCCTCGCCCATGGCACCACAGGGGTGGACGAGCGGTTGTGCTGTGGCCATGCTCCTCTCCTGGGAAGGAGGTCACTGGATTAGGGACAGCCATCTCACTTGTCAGGCCAATCACATTGTTTCCTCCCAAAATGTGGAATTAGGAGTAAAGAAATTCTAATTCAGTCTGATTTAGTCTCCTTGAGGTGGCCTCCCACCTACCCTGTGGTCTGAGGTGAAAAGGATGGAGGCTGCGGAGTGACACTGACATACGGAAGGAACAGAGATGACAGAGAAAGGGAATGAGCCTAATGGCTGTCTGTTACGGGTTCTAGGCCCTTCCTGAAGCTCCAGTCCCCACAGGGGTCGAAGGGTGGGGTTTTTTGGGTGACAGCGTAGGGAGGGACTCGTAGCTTTATCTCTGCCATTATTCCCATCAATGTCCCTAAATCCATACCCCAAAGAAACATGTACTCTGAGTAAAAAGTGGGCTGACCATGCAAACAGCTTCAATAGTCTCTTAGCCCTACAAGATTTTGCTCTGAGGTGTCGCACTTTGGTTTCTGTCACTCACAATCAGAGTCCTAAGTAATTCACCAACCAACCCAAACACACACACACCACAAACCTACAATGAGCAGAGGATACTTGATCTAAAGTCCCTATAAAGGTTTGCTTCTGCCAGATGTACATGAATGTTCTGCGTGCCTATCATTAAACTTGCTCTCACAGCTCCCTGCCCCTGCCCACGACGCTTTCCCAAGACAGTTTCACAGACGTCACCTCTCGTATTGCCTCGAAGATGCCCTGAGCCGGCACATCAATGGCCTCATCATCTGTCATTCAGGTCCTACTTCTCCAACCTTGCGAATGCCCCGTCTCTTCTACGATGCCCCAGCATTCTGGGTTCCTGGGGGGTTCCAAACCCTGCTCAAATTAATTTTCCCTGGAAAGCCTTTCTGGGTGAGCCTCATCCAACTCTAAACAGCACCACCAGCCCCAGCCTTGGCTCAGCTTCCCCTTCACTGTAGAGACGTAGTTCATAAAAATATACCCGGTAACGTAAATCCAGTTAGGATCTTTCTAGGATGTGCCCTAACTTCCTGATGGTCTATAAGCTCTTCCGCAAAGGAGACGGCGCGTTTTCGATTCCCCAGCCCCTTCCTACAGCATCCGCTGCAGCACTTTCCACACCATAGACACTTAATAAATGTAACTGCCGGCCTGCCTGAAACAGGAAAAGTAATAAGCCGGCGTCCAAACCTGCTCCCTGTAGGCCTTTAACTGCCTCCCTGAAAGTGGCAGGCGTCAGGAGCTCCAGGGCCCTCCGCTCACTTCCCAGCCCGAAATTAAAATGCGCTCCTGCGTGAATGACTCTGAGCCCTTCGGAGAGGTCTGAGCGGGGCTCAGGTGGAAGGCAGAAATGAAGGCTGCAGGGAAGGAGCTTGGAAAGTGAGCTCTGTCAGAGTTTGAGTGTGCACAACCAAATTCCCACACCTCTGCGGAAGCTGCCTCAGGATCAGCCCCAGGGGCACACGGCAAGGGGGGGGGTCCCCAGCCCAACCCTAAAACACGTCCACGTCCCCACAGCCCTCCTCCTCCAAGGCCCACTGTGAGGATCAGCAGTGGGCTACTTCAGGGCTTTCTCCCATTTCAGACCTTATATCCTATACACCACTCTGAACTAGTCTTTGCACTCAGGGTAATAAGAAAACTTAAGTAACTTTTTAGTGTAATCCTTTCAAAAAGTATCTTCACTGACTGGGCTCTAGGTAGGCTTCATGCCCAATGTGGGGCTTGAACTCACGACCCTGAGATCAAGAGCTGGATGTTCTAGGGGCGCCTGGGAGGCTCAGTCGGTTGGGCGGCCGACTTCGGCTCAGGTCATGATCTCATGGTCTGTGGGTTTGAGCCCTGTGTCAGGGCTCTGTGCTGATGGCTCAGAGCCTGGAGCCTGCTTCGGATTCTGCGTCTGCCTCTTTCTCTCTGCCCTTCCTCTGTCTCTCAAAAATAAATAAACGTTAAAAAAAAAAAAAAAAGAGCTGGATGTTCTACTGACTGAGCCAGCCAGGTGCTTGAGCTCTTGCTAAGCACCAGGCACTGCATACCTCTTATCTCGTTTCATCCACAGCATAACCCTATTAGATAAACTGCCACCACTGCTCCTATTTTCCTGAATGGAAAGCTGAGGCCCAGGGAGATAAAGCATCTTGCCTAATCTGTGCCTAGAGCCGTGTATCCCACCTACGTTTTCTGCTGAAGTTGGGTATTCTCCCCTATGCCTTGCTGCCTCCTGAGATATGGCAGCGAGACCCCACACAAAGAAGAGTTTAGCTAAACTGTTGAGTTGAGTGTTTCCAGGCCACTAGTGGGTCTGGGATGTCAGCAGGGGGAAGGATGTCACACTGAAGGCCAAACTGAGCACAGAGGAAGAGTAAGATCTTATGAGACACGGTGCCCATCCAGAGACGGGGCATTAATGGAGGGCAGTGGACAACAGGGCTCCAGAAGTGAGCTTTGAAGTGACCATCTGTTTCCTGCAAGAAAGGGGAGAAGGGCCCAGCAGATCGCTTCTCCTTTCCCACGATTGCACATTAATATATCTGGCTTATCAAGGGGCACCTGGGTGGCTCCGTCAGTTAAGCATCTGACTTCGGCTCAGGTCATGATCTCATGGTTCCTGAGTTCAAGCCCCGAGTCAGGCTCTGTGCTGACAGCTCAGAGCCTGCTTTGAATTCTCTCTCTCCCTCTTTCTCTGCTCCTCCCCCACTCATGCTCGGTCTCTCAAAAATAAACACTGGAAAAATATATATGGCTTATCCTCATCCGCACCATTAACCAACATTTATTGAGTGCTTCTTTCAGGCTAACTGCTCAGTTACATCATCTCTTTTAACCCTCACAACAACCCAAAGAGATGGATGTTCTCACCTCCTCCGAACAGTTGAGCACACTAGGGCACAGAGGGCTGCAACCCTAGATCCAAGCTCCTCAACAAGATTCCAGGGGGAAGAGCCGGAACAAAATCCATGACTGTCCACCTCTAGAACCTGAGCCACAGCGATGACCACAGCAGGCCATCACCATGAGAGGCTCTGGGTTTGGGCTCTGAGGTCCCAGTCCAGGCTCAGGATGTTGGGGTGTGGGTCCCCTTCAGGAGGCTCAAAGAGCAGGCAGAGCGGTCAGCTCTCCGCCCTGGGCAGCCAACAGGGAGCAGAGGAGGATGAAGAGGGCAGTTGCTTCAAAGCTGTCTGTCCCACCTTCTGGCAGGAAGACTCGGCTTGAACATTGCTCGCGTGGGTGACACGGCCTTCTGAGAGCTCTGACTTTCTCAGGACCCAAACAAAGCCTGTTCTGGATTCCACCCTGATGCTGTATAAAATACTGCCTCCCCACTTTTCTTTTGTTGTTGTTGCTGTTTGGGGCGTTATCTGAAAACGTACAAAGGGAAAGATGTAAGATTTTCATCTCCTTTTTACTCTGGAAGAAGAATTGTTATTTGGGTAAAGAGGATTGCAGCAGCATTGATTGCAATGCTGGAGGCGGACAGGGTTTGATGGCTGCGCTAATGCAGTCCTTTTGCATTCAAAGACAAGCCCGTAAACCCGGGGGAAGTGCTGATGACTGCCTGGGAATTACAGAAGACAATTTCAGGCTAGCAAATTGAGATTGTAATTGATCCCCATTTTCATATTCTGTTAGATAGTGATGTAACATAATCATCATGAAAAATTCCACAAATACATATGGATCACTTGTGTGTCGAAGAACTGTGTTCGTGTCTGAAACACAAACCAGGCTTATGGCGTTAGGTAAGTCACCGAGCCCACATGGGGAGGCAGCACTGGGCAAAGGAGCAGTTACAGACCAGGAACCTAGGAAACCAGGGTTCGAGTCTCAGCCCCAGTACCACTCTCTGTAGGCTGCCTTGAAGATGTCTGTCTCTGCTCCACACTCGACCTACCTGTAAAATGGTGATGGTACTTACCTGCCTTATGGGCTGTCACTGAGATAATGTACATAAGAATGCCCAGCGGTAATGGAGGTCTATAAAAATGTTTCCAGCTCTGATCAGACAGGACTGTAGTGACAGTCTTGAATTTTACCTGAGCCCTGTGCTCCTGGAAAGGGTGGTTTAAAAATCCCCCCATCCTTTTGAGTTCCAGGAAGTGGTTTACTACAAAGATCCTCCCTTCCCCGTACAACTCAGGGAAGACTCATGGAAGCCAGCCTTGTTTATCGATGACAAAGCCAGACATAGACCCTCCAAGTTTCTTTCCTTTGACTCATAAATGATTAGCTGACCTGTTTGGTCCCCAGTTGTTCACTGGGAACAACTGAAATAAAATGCTTCGCATGCAAATAGTTAAGTTTCTCTTCTTCCTCCAGGTGCCTGAGCTTTGGCCCACCCTCAGCCTGAGCCCAGCTGGCCTCCGATGAACTGTTGCCTGATCTACTGCCCTGATCTCTTCATTCCGCTTCCTCATTCCAGCTTATGTCTAGCATTGTTTATCCTGCCCTATAAAAGAAACACTCCTCCCCCTAACTTTTCAGACACTTGCAGACATTATGGTCAGAGCTTCTCCCTGTTGAATAGGCCCTCCTCTCCCGCCCCTTGGAATAATCCTTTCAAATACAGTCTCTTCTTAACTTACTAAGCCTGGATTTTTGTTGTTGTTGTTTATTTGTTTAGTTCACAATTACAGTGACTGAGGTTGGCCCATGGGAAGACTCTAAGGAGCTCTCAGATTCAAGAACAGTCTTCTAAAATTGATCTCCACTCTTTGTAAGTGTCCAAGAACAAAGCAATTAAGAACAGAAAATACAGGTATTATGCTAAGTGAAATAAGCCAGTCAGAGAAAGAGACCCCATATGATTTCACTCATATGTGGAAACTGAGAAACTCACTGGATAAACATAGGGGAAGGGAATGAAGAATAAGATGAAAACAGAGAGGGAGGCACACCATAAGAGACCCTTAAATACAGAGAACAAACTGAGGGTTGCTGGAGGGGCAGTGGGTAGGGGGATGGGTTAAAAATAGGTGCGGGGCATTAAGGAGGGCACTCCTGGGGATGAGCACTGGATGTGATATGTAGGAGACAAATCACTGGGTTCTACTCCTGAAGCCAAGACTTCACTGTATATTAACGAACTTGAATTTAAATTAAGAAGAAAAAAAAGAACAGAAAATACATACATATTTTAGTAAAACCTTTTGTCAGCATCCCATTGCTCTTCCAAGACATCGCTGCTATTGGGTATTATTATAGCCATGGATGGATGGATAGATTCTGATCTTCCCTTCCTATACCTTTTTACTGTCACCTTTGAGGACTTGGCACCAGGTTCAAAGCCCTGCTTGGAAACATCTGATTGGCTGAAGTTGCACACTTGAGTTCTGTGGTGAAGGGGAGCAGAATACGCGACCTTGAGGAATGGCACTTTGGCAGGTGCATTATTTTGAACCGAAGGCAACCAAGACTCAGGAGGCTCAAAAAAAACCTTTTACCTCTCCCTTAACTACCTAAAAGAATTTAGAGATGGAGCCTAGATCTGAAACAGACCCATTACCACAGATAACTTATTTGAAAGGCCTATGTGTCCGGCAGGGCAAACATCTCATTACCAAACATCTGCTAGTCTATTATCCTGTGAATTAACCCCCTCCACTTTGAAGCTTCAGATTCCTTATCCCATTCCTTAGTTCGGGGCGACATTTCAGCCTCAACTGCCCTTGCGTCTCAGATTTTTATGGGGCTCCTGTACATACAAAATTAACTTAGTTTTTCTCCTCTTAATCTGTCTTATGTAAATTTAATTATTAGGCCAACCAAAGAATCTAGAAGGGTAGAAAAAATTGTTTCCTCCCCAACAGTGGTCAGGGCTGAAGAGAAGAAAAAATCTGCCTGTATTGTTTTCTGAGGTGTTGTTTTCTGGGCAAACGCATTCTACCAATATTACACACAGTGGGGAAGAGAGCGTGATGTTAGGCAGTTGGGAAAAATGATAAATGTCTGTTATATCTTTCTGTCTAGACTCCAGATTTTTGTTCTTGTTTTGGGTAATTGGGCTACTGTTTGGGTTTTCAGACCCAGTTATACAGGATAGGGGTGGCTTCCACATACACTACACCAACCAATTCTCAGACACCAGCAAGGTGTCCAAGATTTCAACTCAACTCTGACAGTATTGACCCAGAGATAGCATCAGATTCCACAAGTTAAGGACTCAGTCCAACAAGACTCCCCCATCCCCACCCCGTACATCAGACCTCATTCATAAGCCCCAGGCCATTATCTGGGCTTATGACCAACCAGCTAGAGCCTGGAGGTTCCTATGACCTCCTTCTTGGAGGAGGCTCACAGAATTCAGGAAAACAGTTTTATATTTACTGGAATATTATAAGATAGGATAAAGAATAGAAATCAACAGCCAGATAAAGAGATACATAGGGCAGGTCCATGAACAAAGGAACTTCAGTCCTCATGGAACATGGGACCTGTCTCAGTGTATCTGGGAGCACTCTGGTTTCCCAAGAATGGAAGCTCAACAAAAAGAACCAAAAAGTCGTTCTCTTGGTTTTATTTTTTACAGAGGCTTCATTACATAGTCTAAGTCACATGAGTGACTAAGTCATTGGCCATTGGCTGATTCAAACTCCAGCCCCTCTCCCCTCCCCAGAGGTGAGGGGTGGGACTGAAAGCAGCAACCCTTCAATCACATGGTTGGTCTTCCTGGCAACTAGGCCTTGCCTTTGGGTGGGATCCCAAAAGTCAGTCACCTTCATGTATAACAAAACACCCCTTTCACTTTTCTGGCTCTGAAGTGTTTTCAGGAACTGTGCACAAAGACCAGATGCATCTAAACGATCAAAAGAATATTTCTCATACTACGTTCTATCGCAGGGTTTGCTGTTGCTATGAATCGAGATTCTAAAACTTGCTCTATCAGTCAGCGAAGTTGGTATAAAACCCAAAAATGATCCTGTGTGCCTCGGGGCTGCACAAAGGAGCGTACAGACTCAAGGATGCTGCATCTCACCGCCTCCTCCCCTCGCGCTGCCCCCTGCCCACACATTTGGCTTTGATTAATCGGCCCAGATGCTGAGACAAGGAGGGTGCTTGCCAGCCTGACACTCTTCTCTTAAGCCTGAGCCACTTATCGCTGAAGAGGAGCCTGTGCCCCGCGTGACATGAGGAAGAGAAGGTGTCAGCACTAGCCTGCTACCTGCTTCTGCTGGGGCCGCCGCCAAATGCCAGCGGGGAGCGGCAATCAGTTGTCGTACAACATGCCAACATAACAGCTGGTGACCAGTCATTAGGGTAATCCACCAAGCATGGGAATTTCAAGAACCCCCTCGGCACACACAGAAAATGAGAGTTATTGCAAAACCAGGTGTTCCGGTCTAATTGCATGAACCAGTTTGAAATGTTAATCTGTTCCCTCAAACTGCATTCAGGCGTGTGAGGAGCGTGGAAGAGAGGCTCCTGGCCAAGCTTAATGGGGGAGAGCATATACTTTTTTCCCTCGTTGATTTATTCCTTCAAGGTTGTTTTCAAGTCTTGGAGCAACAGAAGCACAGAGACATGTGGCCGGGATGGACCTTGCGGGCCCTGGCTCAGGGTCCCTGCGGTAGAACATCAGCAGCCAAACTGGGCCAACCTGGCCCTTAGCGAAGCGAGCCTGCATTTCCAACAGCCTCCGACTCCCCCCAAGTTCTGCCTCGGGATGACATTGCAGCCAGGCCCGCCTCCGACTCACTCAGGGACTCCCATTGTCACGGCATGAGCCAACGACACCTGTTCCGAGAGGCAGTAAAACCTGGCCACTAAAGAATGTCAGAGGCAAACAAGACTAGCTTCAGCTCCGGCCTTTCCCTGGCCAGCTGTGTGATCTGGGCCAACTTTCTACACCTCTCTGAGTTTCTTGGAGCCTCTGTTTCTAGAAATAAGGATAATGACATCTACCTCACAAACGTAGACAGGGATTAGGCCAGATGATGTATGCACAGCACTTAGCAAAATCTATGGCTCATGATGAGGACTCCGTAAAATAACTGTTAGGATTAATTCATTACATTAACAATTTTGCTCATCTTCAGGATTCTTAGAAGTCAAAGTACCTCCATCGTAACTCATATTTAAAGACAGCACATGAAACACCTTCGCATGAATCTATTCCTTCATCCTTTGCTCCCCAGTCTCTCTCTCTGATGTCGAGGGTGTGCCGTAACAGGGACTTTGCCGCTTCCTCAAGCTGCCCTGCCCCGGGTTTTCAATGCTCATCCTTCACCCCCACCAGCACGACATGCTCTCTCCTGCCTCTCATGACCCGGATGGCTGTTTCCGCCGTCCCCACCCTCCCAGACCTAGTGCCTTCCAAAGCCTGGCTCGAACCCTGCCTTCCCCACAAAACGCGTCTGGCTACTTCGGCTCAGTCCTTCGATAGCAAACACTCGCTGAGCATCAGTGCTGGGCCAGGTCCTGGGCCTCCCAGAGGCTGGGATGGAGAGTGGGCAGAACAGGCTCATCCCTGCCCTCCTCACACTTCAGTCAGCACCTCCCACCCTGTCGTCCCTTCCTCCCTGGACCACGGCAGCCCTTTAGAGCACATTACCACCAGAGTTCACAGCTAAGCCACGTGTCATTCCTGCCCTTTGATGCCGATTTTTTAGAGAGATGATACAAGCTGATGATGAAAGAAAGCATACAGGCTGTGAAGTCATAGAGTCCTGGGTTCAAATCCCAGCCCTGCCCCTTGCTGGCTGTAGGATCCTGGGTATGTATTTGGCATGTACTCCAAGAGAAGATGTGGTACCCAGGCAGAATCAATGCTCTGTCACAGTTGTGAGGACCTCTGGCTTCTGCTGGAACAAGCTGCTGACACTATGTGACATCTTAGGATCACTGCCCCCTAGGTTCCATCATGGCGGAATCTGAGGAATACCCGAGGCAGGTGCCAGGCAGCGTTCTCTGGATGCCAGGCAATGACTTTTGCTCTCTCCTCAAAATTTATGTACGACACAGGAGCCAGCTTTTTCACAGAGTCCTTTTTTCCCATTCTCCGCAAAGGTGTTTATGAGTGTATTTTTGAATTGTCCTGGGAAACATATATATCTTGTTATTCCAAAGCTAGGTTACCATAACTCTGACTTCCACCATAATTCTGATTCTTTTGGGAGGATTCTAGGAGAGAATGAAATAGATGCTGGACGCCCTTTCAAACAAATTCTGCCAGTTCCGCACAATATTATTTGACCGTCCTATAGCAGTGGGAATGTGACGGAGCCCAGCAAATCTCCCTGGGGCCGCAGGTGCGCTCCCAGGGGCTCTGCTGTTTACCCCTAGTGAACGGTAAAGAATGAAAGGACTCCTACCCCTGTTGTCACTGCCTCTTGATCATGAATTCTCTCTTTGTGGCTCGGAGGGTGCTTTGGGGTGATGGCAGTAAAGTGTAAAATTGATTAGTTTTGCCTTTGGTCACAGACTCTTTGTTTTAACTACCTCAGTGCTAAGCCTAACAAAAAAGCACTTAAAGGTGGTCAAAAAAGCAGACCACTTCAAGATCCAACCAAAATGACGATTTAAGAGGTATAAAAGGGAATCAATTCATAAAAGTACTCGGACCAGAAGGCAGGGTGGGGAGGACCAAAGAAGTCACGAGGTGAATTGAATCCCACTGACTGCAAACAACAGTGACAAAGCCATTGAGACAAGAGCCCTTCCTTAAGGCAGGGACCCCTCCTCTCCATCTCCCACCCAAAAATCAGCAGCGGGAGAAGGACCGCCGTGGAGTCCCTGGCTGAAGTGAGGTCCTCTGGGATCAGTCTTGCCCTCAGGTTTAAACTGAAAAATATGAAGAAACTGGGAGTTCTTTCTGGAAAGAAAGAAGCGGAACCGCCATACTAAAATAGGACCATCCCAGGGCACCTGTGTGGCTCAGTCGGTTAAGTGTCTGACTTTGGCTCAGGTCACGATCTCGATTTGTGAGTTTGAGCTCCGTGTCGGGCTCTGTGCTGACAGCTCAGAGCCTGGGGCCTGCTTCAGATTCTGTGTCTCCCTCACCCTCTGCCCTTCCCCCTCTGTCTCTCTCTCTCTCTCTCAAAAATCAATAGCCATTAAAATTTTTTTAAATAAATAAATAAAATAGGACCATCCCGATTTTGCTGACTGCTTCCCGCTCGCACACCCTAAAATGCAGCGTGCCCATACAAAGGGCCCACCAACTGCCTGTAGCCCTCTCTTTCAGCAGAAGGGTAATAGCAAGGAAGACCACGTATAGGCTACCTACAATAATCAACACATAAATAGACATGGGACAATCAAGGACCAGCAGGCCTTTAGGAGAACACAAAGGAACAAACAACTTGAAAGAGCAGACAGGCCCTGTTGAAACAGAATAGAGGAAATACACAGGACTCAAAAAATTCAATTTAGTAACTCCGAGGAGGTCTGAGAAGAAACTGAATCGGTAAAGAATAAGGCGCGATGAAGATAAAATTGTGGAAGCAGAAATACAAGCAAATACACCAACAGGGAAAGCAAAAAGACAAAGACACAGACAGAATATGAGAGAAAAACTAAGAGATGTAAAAGATTAATAACAGCCAATATCCATCTCATGGAAGTCCAGAGAGAGAACAGAAAAAAAGTGGGGGGTGCAAAGCAAATAAATATTTCTGAGGTCTTCGTTGCTGAAAAGTCTACCAAGTACTAAGCAAGATGATTTTAAAAAGACCAATTCCTAGATTTATCCTCATGAACTTTCAGAACATGGATTAAGAGAAATTTCTAAAACCACTTGGGAAAGAGTTTATCTACAAAGGATTGATAATCCTCTCAACAAGTCTGAATGATAGAAGGCAGCAGTGTAACTCCAAAATTTTGTTAGTTATTTTGAACCTACAAGACAGCCAAGTAAGAGGATAAAATAAAGATATTTTCAGACCTGCAAAGAGCCAGACATTTTACTTGAAAAGAATGACCTGAGGACATACTCCAGAAAAGCAAACAAACAAAAAGGAACCTGTAGAAATAAACAAAGAGCAACCAAATGGGAACAGGCAAAGGTTATTTACGCGGAGCTCGCAAGGGAGACAGCCACCATCGCTTATGTTCTCGCGGAGACGCAAAGGCAGGCGGAGGAGTAAGAAAGCTCTACCGTGGAAAAAGGGAGGACTTCACCTGTGCCTTGACTGGTGGCTGCTGGCATGGGGAGGCCGTGCATGGGCTAACTAGAAGTGGGGCATCTTATGTGACCGGTTAGGAGTGCACATTTGGCTGTTCCTGGTACATCTTAAATTGGAAGAAGGGCAAAAATTAGGGAAACTGTCAGATATTCATCAAGTCCTGCCCACTTGGGGCCTTGGCTTTCTGGGCTGGTTGCTAGAGACGTGGTCTGACTTCCTGCAAGTCTGACTTAGAGACGGCAGGCTGGCTCCCTGGGCTGGTTACTGCAGAGAATGATTTGGTGCCTAACAGTGATTGCTGCAGATCGTGGGTCGGAGCTCTGGTTGTTTTTTTTTGTTTGTTTGTTTGTTTTTATCATCTGGCCATTGTCCACTTGTATGTTCAGTCTCTCAAATCTAAAAGACTGTAGGAGATTCAACAAACAGTGGAACTGAGTGAGGGGGGTAAGAGTGCTGGAAACGCTCAGGAGGACACAATTAGAAAAAAGTCGGTTCCAAAACTGGCCATTCTACAAATAGAATGATGAAGAATTTGGACCCATGAAATTAGGGGCACCTGGCTGGCTGGATCGGTAAGCATACAACTCGTGACTTTGGCTCAGGTCATGATCCCATGCTTTCACGAGTTTGAGCCCCGCATCAGGCTCTGTGCACTGACCCTGTGGAGCCTGCTTGGGATTCCCCTCTCTCTCTGTCTCCCTACCCAGCTTGTGTTTTCTCTGTCTCTCTCAAAAGAAATAAATAAACTTAAAAAAAGAAGAAGGAGGAGGAGGAGGAGGAGGAGAAACACACGCAATCGGAAATCCAGGATGAGAGCCATGTTCCAGGTATGAAATAAATTAAAAACTTAGTTATCATTTTGAAGAACTGATGGAGTACAGAAGGAATCCATTTGACCCGGATGCTTTCAACAACCTCCTCTGAGCAGCCAACATCTAGTGATTACATCTCCTCTAGAGAACCAAACACTCCGCCAATTCTACGGTGAATAATATTTATCAAAATCACAATACGGTTAAAGCTGTATATTGATTTTCATTGGCAAGCAGCATCTGATACATAAGCAAAGCATAAAAGGGCTAATTATGGCTACTGTATGAAATATAAATGTTCTAAACTTCGACGAAGGAAAAGTACAGTTATACTGACCAATATTGGGAGGAGGAGGAGGAAGAAGGAGGAAATGGGGAACTAATTTCCTCCTGTTACCTGGTGGACAAACAAGAGATACTAAGTTAATGGGTCCAGGAGCGGAGGCTTGAGTATCTTATTTTAAATCGCAGAGGAAATAAATAGAAGAATAAAAATATAACAAGAACTGGCAGGAAGAAGCTGGGGGAAGATGCACGCCTCATCTATCATAGCGGGGAGTCAACAGTCACCAAATTGATGACTGCGGGAAGAGAAATGCAAACACCTTATTTGAGTTATGGACAAAACCACCATCACCGCCCCCCAAAAACAGCCAAGTGAAGAACGAGATCAGCAATAGAGGTGCAGGAGAGACTTACTGATCGTGTCATACCCTTCTGGTCTATTTTAATTGTTATTTCCCAGGGCATGTGTGGTTAATATTCCTTTCTTTGTTTTCAACTTAAAAGAAGCTGGGATTCAGAGACGCAAGTACCCCCACAGAGCTAACTTCTTTTTCTCTGTCCCCTAAAACACCTCTGTCCTTATTATTTGACCCTGCCTCACCCAGATTGTATTTCAGCTGCACTTTCTTACCATCTTAGAGACCTAAAAGAGACATTTAATACACATTTATTGCATAGATAAGAAGATAGTGATTCTTTCGTTCAATAAACATTTACAAAGCGCCTACTGTGTGCTAGGCCCTGGGATTTGGGAGTAAACAAGCATATCTGTTATATGTTATATGTTATATGTTATATGTTGTTATAAGCCAATGACTAAACCTCTCTGAGCCTCAGTGACCCTGTCTGTAAAATGGGGTTGCTTCCTTTCAGGGTTGCTAGAAGAGTAAGAAGGTATCCAGATTCCCAAGGTGGGTTACACAGATGCTAAGTGGTGTTCGTCTTCTTTTTTTAGAAAATAGAAATATAAAGTCAATCGAAGTCCCCAAAACCCTTTGGGAGGAGCTTATGACAATATAAATGTCAAATTACTTCTGCTTTAACATGAGCCAAATAAGTGGGGGGTGGAGAAGAATCCAGATTAAGATATCCACAGCATATTATAGCCCTCTCTTGGAATATCACAATGCATGGTAGTGTAACAAACGCCCTGAGAAGTCCTGCAGCAAACAGACCTGTTCAACTCACAATTTCCAAAACTTACTTCATCATGGAAATCTTCCACCCATTCTTGGCCTCAGGACACCTGGACATCCCCTGTCCACCACAATTCCACTGAGCTAGTGCTTACTAGAATGCACTTTAGGAAATGCTGAAATAGAGAGCTCGTTGTTCCTGCTTAGCTCAAGCCAGAGCTAATAGGCTTCATGACCTCCCTTGCACTCAGAACAGCTCACCAGACTTGAGCAAGGCCGTGCGGCCAACTGCAGACCTCGCTGTGAACAACCAGATTCTCTCGTAAAAGCCCTTAATATTCTGTGGGCGGCACACAGGTGGCAGCAGAAGCCATCTGGGCCCAGCACCCATTTGTGCAACCCATGAGCCTCTACTGAGGGAACAACCCAGAAAGGAACAGGCCCCTCCAGGCTTCTGCTGTCACGTTGGGCTCAACAGTGAACCTGAACCATCACGTCCTTTGGTCTAACCAGAGCTAGGAAATTCACGTCCATTCCTCAAATGGCTGACCAGCTGATGCTACGAACATTTCTAGAGCCTACCACAGAGGCAGGTGTGTGGCAGCAGCTTCTAAAGGGACCAGTGCCTTCGCCCAGTGCCACAAGCCCTCAGCCGCCCTGCCCTGCTCCCGACCCCCCTACATCATACACCCCACGCACACATGGAGAGCTACCTCCTGGCTTCTTGCACACACCAAAAAAGCTGTCCCCAGGACACGCGGGCTTGCCAACAAAGATTTTTGGAGACAAAACTGCTGCTGCTGGAAAAAACTAGCAAATCAAAGGGCATGACTGGCATCTCCTCCTGTCTCTATGACATCTTCATTTTGCGCAGAAAGTAGACGCAGGATAACACTGGCAGCTGTTGGTCCTGCTGCAGGAGGCCCGAAGCCCACAGTCCCTCCAAATGGCAAGTTCTGCTGCCCCCTCCTCCCACTTGGCAGCGTGCAAGCTGTCACCTGAAGCCCTGCCTGGCTTTGTTCCCCGGGCACAGACACTCGCTGGCAGCCGGGCTCACGTTCTGCCTGACATTCACACCCCGCTCTGCTCAAACCAGGTCAAGCATTTGGAAAAGCAATACAGAGCGGAAGGTAGAGAAATCAGGAACTGCCCCCTGGGGGTGACGGGAGCGTGAGGAGTCCTCTTCCTCCAGAACATTCTCTCCCACCAGCTGTAAATGCCTAAGATTTTAGAGTAAGAGCTTCGTTCCCTTGGCTGAAGGCAGGGGCAGAAACAGGGGGTACACGGTATGACCTTTGCGCTCCCTCCTGTGCAGCGGTGCAGGAGTCCTGGGCAACCAGGAACCGCTGCCTGCTGGATCCCTACTGTGCGCCTGCTCCTTCACCACCCAGTCAGCCGCTGCCCTGCTGAACTTCCCGTGGGGTTTGCATCCCACCAAATATACTTTTCCTTCTCATATTTGTGGGTTAAATGAAAGATGTGAAATAATTGGGGGTCCTCCGGAAAAAAAAAATGTATGCTAAGAAAAAGCCCAAGAGATGGAAACAAAAATAGCAGATTGCTGATAAATACTGAAGCTGGGTAGGTATGCATGGGCTCATTATACTTTCCCTCTACTTTTATGTGGTTGAAAATTCTATAATAAATTTTTTTTATTATTTTAATGCTTATTTTTGAGAGACAGAGAGACAGAACATGAGCATAGGAGGGGCAGAGAAAGAGGGAAACACAGAATCCAAAGCAGGTTCCAGGCTCTGAGCTGTCAACACAGAGCCTGACGTGGGGCTCGAATACATGAACCGTGAGATCATGACCTGAGCCGAAGTCGGATGCTCAACCAACTGAGCTCCCCAGGTGCCCCTATAATGAAAGTTTTAGTGAAAATATGTGTGTGTGTGTGTGTGTGTGTACATGTATACATACACACACACACACATACACACACACTTATATATACCTTGCCGGCATGCCTCCCTACTGGATCCCTTTAAATAGTTATCAGCAATTTAAATTGCAATGCAAATGACTTTTGTAAAATTTTTTATAACTTTTTTTAATCTTTTTTTTTTTTTAAGAGAGAGAGCACACATGAGCAAGCAGCAAGCAGGGCAGGGACAAAGAGAGGGAGAGAGAGAATTTTAAGCTGGTTCCATGCCCAGCACAGAGCCCAAAACTAGGGGTGGATCTCAGGACTGTGAGATCGTGACCTGAGCCCAAACCAAGAGTTGGAGGCTTAGCCGACTGAGCCACCCGGGCACTCTGTTCTTATATCTTTTTTGAGAGCAGATTCTGACAGGAAAAGAATGGAAAGGCAGCTGAACTCTCAGTGGGCAGGAGAAGGCCAACAGCTGTGGGGGATGAGTGGGGAACAGAAGCGAACGTATTTGGGAGCCTGGGGTCCCTAACCAAGTGGAAGGCTACTTACTCTGCACACTGCCGAGGCTCCTCCGTTCAAGAACGACCACTTCGGGACTGGCAGTTTGCTGGAGGTTCTGACCGGCCACTTGCCCTCGGCAGCGGGGATTTCCGAAGCGGTCTCTGCCGTCATCCACCTCTGCTTTTCGCACAAACCTGCAGGCATGTTTAGAGGTCAAGGTTTGGCTCTGAGGTAACTTTGCAAGTCTGTGGGCTGGCCCACCTGCCGTTTCGGTGGACCCAGGCTTTAAGTTAAAGACTCTGTGCTTTTCTATGATCCCAAGGATCTGCTCTTGGCCTCCAGCAGTTTTACGAAGACATCAATCCTTGCCCATAATTCACTGAACCATCAAGCTTCTCACATGAAGCCATCCTTCAAAATACTGTGAAGTGGGAGAAGTTGGCCTTCCTAATCCACCAACCCAATGGCTCCTCTTCCCACCAAGTTCCCCTTCTAAACTCGGGCTGTGCCCCTGCTCAAAAACAACCAAGCAATTAATAAAAAAAAGCAATTCTGCTATAAGAACACCACTTTCTAAAGTACTCAATTATAGGAATCTGGTTAAATAAATTGGCATTATCAAGACAATGGAATATCCATGCAACTGTTAAAAAGGATGAACTAGATCCATACCGGCTGATAGGAAAGATCTCTAGGATGTACTGTTCAGAGGGTGGTGAAGGGCCAGTTGCCCTCTGGGCCTAAACGGACAAACTCATTCCTTGCAAAGACAGGAGTCTTACCTGTCAATCACCAGAAGAGATCACTGACAAAGCCCGCCCCACAGCAGAAAGCCAGACCTAAATGGGTGAGCACAGGGGGACAACAGAGTTGGAAAACAGTCTTGGGCTTTGTTCCAGGAAAAAGTAAAGCTATTCTCCTTTACGTGGAAACCTGACGGCAACTGAAAGGAACAGAGTCAGGCATGATTTTTGCATATTTATGCCTGCCTTTTGGGGATGGAAAGAGTTACCTTAAGATCCAAACCTCTAAGTTTCAAGTTCCTAAGCATCCTGCATTCTCTTTTTTATTTTCTTCTTTCACACCTGAGCATTTCAAAGATCTTTGAAATTGCCGTGAGACCCCCTTCATGCTAGGGACAAAGGAGGAAAGGAGGTCTGGGACTTCCTGGGTCTAAATTTCAAAGAGGAAGTTCTGTGCCCTCAAGTGGGGTGAGTGAAATAAGTCTGACAGCACTGAATAGAGGTGAACTTCAAGGGGTCAAGTTCTTCCCCTTCACACTCACATCTGGATATCTTTTTATTAATAACTCATCTCTACCGGAAGTTTTGACGTTACCTTAGCAGGATGTAGTAGGGACTGCCATGTCTCCCCTCGTACCACACATATTCACTGATCTTCGGCTGCGTGGGATAAAGACTACATTTCCCAAGCTCCCTGGCCAGCTGTGGCCAATTGACTAGACTCTCACCAAAGGAAAGTAAGAGGATATGGTGAGTGCAATGATAAATGGGATTTCTGGGCAGAACCCTTAAAGAGAAAAATTCTGACTCCTCCTCCTTCCTTTTCTCTGCTGGCTGGAAGGTGAACATAATGGCTGGAGCTGGAACAATAATTGTGGACTTTCCCCTAGGTGGAAGCTTTGTGTTGAAGATGGAGGGGAACAGGAGACAAGGATCCTGGGTTCCTAATGATTGTAGATCCACTAGACCAGGTCAGGACCGCCAATGTGTGTTTGAGAAATCAACTTTAATTAAGCTTAAGCCACTGTTGTGCTGGATTTTCTATCGCCCGGAGCCAAGCTTAAACCTGGCTGACAGAGATAGAAAATCTTCTGAGGTCTCCTGCCTAACAAAAATCCAAGAACTTTATCAGATGTGTGTGTGTGTGTGTGTGTGTGTGTGTGTGTGTGTGTGTGTGTAAATCTTTTCAGAGTCCCGAATTAGCTCAGCAGTCATTGCACGCCTCATGGAACCGAGAATAAGATTACCAAAGAAGGTTCCAGAAATGGTGCATGTGCTCCTTCCTCTATTTTCCTGGAGAAATCTCATGCCTGTAGGTGTCCTAGAGACACCATTCTCTTTTTCTACATCCCACCCTGGGATCACTGGTGAGGCTGCAGTGTCTGTGGGCAGTAGGTAAGAAGGAGGCTTTCTCAGAGGGTCTTGCTTTATTTCAGAGCAGCCTCAATTAATTCCTTTAACAGTGCAAGTGGCCACGTCAGGATGTCCAATTACAGTGCTCCTCTGAGTCTTCGTATAAGAACTCCAATAGTGATGCTGGACTTTTTATTCTTTTTTCCTCCTGTAACCCAGATTTAACCCAGTTTAAACCAAATTTAAGCAACATTTCATCAGGACTGATCCTTGGGGCGCCTGGGTGGCTCAGTTGGTTAACTTCAGCTCAGGTCATGATCCCATGGTTTGTGAATTTAAGCCCCACAGCAGGCTCTGTGCTGACAGCTCAGAGCCTGAAGCCTGCTTCAGATTCTGTGTCTCCCTCTCTTCCTGTCCCTCTGTCTCTCTCTTCTCCCTCAAAAATAAATAAACATTAAAAAAAAAAAAAAGAATTGATTCTTCTCTTTCAATTCACTCTCTCGGGTAGAACCACTGTCAAGATGCAGATATTTGTGAAAAGCCCTAACTGGAAAGAACATCATTCTCAAGGTGGAACCCATGAGTACAATAAAAAAAAAAATGTGAAAGCCAAGATTCCCCTCAATTAGCAGGGACTCCTTTTGCTGGAAGTGCAACTGGAAGGTAGATGTACCAATGTCTGGTTACAGCATTCAAAAGGAGACCACTTTTGTCATTGAGACTTCACGGCGTTACCAAGAAAAAGAAGCCATCTCACACACTCCCAAGAAAAATACGCGTAAGAGAAAGAAGGTGAAGCTGGTTGCTCTGAAACACGGCAAGGTGCATGAGGTGGGCAAAGTCGGTCACCCTCTCCAGGAGCACGTTTCTGATGGCTTCTTCGCGGTGAGCCACCTTGACACACGTGACTGCCAGAGCTGCCTAAACCTAGGTTCAACAAACCAGAACCAAGTCAACCTGTGTGTGCTAATACAAGCCCAGAACGACTTTGAATACCGAAGTGAATTTCAATGTTTTAAATACAAAGATCTTATTCTCCAAAAGACAAAACTATAGCGATGGAGAACGGATCAGTGGTTGCCAGGGGTTACAGGTGGGGAGAGGATGTGATTGCTAAGGGGTGGCAGGAGGCAGCTTTTTAGGGTGATGAATGGTTCTGTATCCTGGTTTGTGTTGATGGTGATTCCACAAATTTGAATATGTGTTAAAACTCACAGAACTACACGTCAAAATAAAATTAAAAAAAAAAAAAACAGCCTTACTGAATGATAGCTTTTAAACTAAATTAAATTTTAAAAGGTTTTCTCTAAATACTTAAAAAATAAACAGACCCATAGACTAGTTCATTAAGAAACTAACAGTGAATGCAAGACTCATGCACTGGTCACTAGAGTGCCAGCGTCCAGATGCCAGTCTTGTGCTGTACCTCACACCCCAAGGTCACTGTGTCATGTGGAAATGGCTGCACAGATGAGCTCTTAGGTCACAGGGGGCCAAGCCACTGGTGGAAGGACAGGAGGACAGTAACTATGCCAGAAAAGCTATTACATCTTCTTACGGAGAGATGGTGCACGGTGATTCACAGGAAACCTCCAAAGTGTGCAAAATAAAGCAGCTTGCAAAAGAGAGAAAGAAAATGCTAGCTAGCTCCGCCTGGCTAGTTAACCAGAAAAATTACAACCACCAAAAACAAACAAACAAACAAACAACAAAAAAACAACCACGAAAACCCTACGCATGATGTAGGCGTTACGGTCTATTCTCCGTGGGTACCTGCACCAGCACAAAGCTCCCTGTCTGGATGGAGACTTCCAGTGGCTCACAGAAACTCGAAACCAAACGTGGAGCTGGGAAGGAGGTGGGCACACAGGGAGGAGAGCTCCAGAAGGAGAATAAATTTCCCATCAGCACAGTTTGATGAGAACACAGAGTCAAAATTAGGTCAATTTATGGACGAATATAGAATCTGAGATTTCTTACCCATGTGAGCGTGGGGCTAAGATTTGGTGCCCGCTGTGCGAACAAGACTGGTGCACTGGTCACTGTCGAGGACTAAGTAGTGTCCCTTCCTCCCTTCCCCACTTCCTCTCTCTACAGGGGAGGGGGACCCTGTCTGTGCCCCACGGCACTTCCCTTCAGTCCACCTGGGAGAGCAGGGACAGAGGGTTCCCGTGCATGGTCCACGGAACAAACCCAAGCATCCTCCTTGTCTCTCTGTCTGTCTGCCTCAGGACTTTCTCCCTCTGAATCCCAGTTGGGGGCACCTGGGTGGCTCAGTCAGTTAAGGGTCCCACTCCTGGTGTGGCTAGGGTCATGATCTCATGGTTTGTGAGACTGAGTCCTGCGTTGGACTCTGCACTGACAGCATGGAGCCTGCTTGGGATTCTTTCTCTCTGTCTCTCTCTCTCTCTCTCTCTCTCTCTGCTCCTTCCCAGCTTGCACTCTCTCTGTGTCTCTCAAAATAAATCAACTTAAAAAAAAAAAAGTAAGTTCCAGTTGTTAAGAGCAGCCCGCAGTTAAGCCATTAACACCTCCAAGGGCAACCCTCAGTCAGTGGGGTTGGCGGTCTGAATGAGTGCATCAGAGGGACCGTTCCAGCGGGTCCTCATCAGGATTGAGCCCAGCTGGCCACCGCAGTAGCCAGCTCCCTATCGGCTTTTCCTCCTTCCAGGGCTCCCTCACCCCTTTTCCTTGAATCACTGACGAATAAATTAACCCCTCCCCAATCTTTGCTTCAGGCTCATCTCTTAGGAAAACCCAAGCTGAGACAACTGCCTGGATTCCCTCTCTCTGCTCCATGTCACTCATTCCGTGAGGTCCTAGAGCCAGCTCCTGGCTGCAGGTTTCCAGAAAATGCCAATGGCTGGGAAAACCTAAATCTCTTAATGCCAATAAATGGACAACGATGTCTGGCTACTTCTAATGAGGAAACCGCAGCCACCTCCCCTGTGTCTCAGTTGCCTTTAACTATTTCAGGAAGCTGCTTGTGCCTCTCGTCCCCAGTCCTCAGCCCAGGTTCCCTGTGCACCCCCCCCCGCCCCCCACGTTGTAACCAACAGACCCTGGTCATTTTGGTCTTCTGCCTCCATTTGTGCAATGAGTCCCAGGAGGCCGGCGCTCTAAGCACTTAGGTGCCCACCGGAGGCCTTGCGATCTCTTCACTAATTAGGGAGGTGAAAGGGCCGGCACCGGACACCAGCGTTACACCAGGTGGCCGAGCCTTCTCCGCCCTCCCACAGCCGTCTGTTCAAGCCCGTTGCCTTCCAGCCACAACCGCTCAGGTTAAGATGCGTCAAGATGGAAAGTTGCCACTTGATTAAGATAAAAATAAAATAATCAAAATATGTAACACATGCCTCCTTCGAACAGATGGCCGGGGAGCTTGCCTCACAACACTGCACATCAAAAATGAATCAGAGGCTCATCTTCCTGCTTAATCAAGGATTTGCTCTCTGTCTGTACCACAGCCAGGCGGGAGTTGGAGATGCCATCGACAGAGGTTGAGAAACAAAGAGGAACCCTCGATTCCGTCGTGAGCCTCTCCAGAGGCTCGTCTGCCGAATGTCAGCCCACAGTAGTCTGCATCAGACACCATGTCAGTGTGTGTATGGCGGGGGAGGGATAAGAGGGTAAAAAATGAATGAAAAATGTGTCAATTTACCCTTTCAAGAAGGCCTGCAGCTACCTTTTATCAGACTGTAACTGTTGACATTTTTTTTCTAAAGAAAAAGTATTCCAGCCACCTCATGTTTTTTTATCTCATGGAGACATCCCAATCCAGACACTTGTCACTTTACTCCAGTTACGACATTTTAGCACATTGCATTATGATTTATTTGTTTACTTAGCTCCCTTGAGCTCTTTGAAGGCAAAGATAATTTCGAGGGTAATGCGACTTAATCTCACAGAGCCCAGCACAGACTTAAAGTAAGAGCTTGATGAATGAATGAATAAAAATAATCGGAATTATTGGAAGAGCCTCTCAATTGATCCAGCTCTTCCATTCTCTTTGCTCCACTCCACATGGCCACCAGTTTAAATCCTTCTAAAACTTCCAATGAGGGGCGCCTGGGTGGCTCAGTCGGTTGAGTGCCCGACTTCGGCTCAGGTCATGATCTCACGGTTGGTGGGTTCGAGCCCCACGTCGGGCTCTGTGCTGGCCGCTCGGAGCCTGGAGCCTACTTCGGATTCTGTGTCTCCCTCTCTCTCTGCTCCTCCCCTGCTCATGCTCTGTCTCTCTCTCTCTCTCTCAAAAATAAATAAACATAAAAAAAAAATCTAAAACTTTCAATGAGACAGACCCGCAGGTGCTCTGAAATTATCTCCACAGTGAGGTAAGAAAAGAAAACAAGGAAGACGCAAAACAATGCATGTATAATACATGTATAATTGGTTTAAAAGGAGAGAAAGAACATGTATGTATGTGGTTTATATATTCCTAAACATTCCCACCATAGACAGGAATGTTAAAAAAAGGTTGACTCTAGAGAGGGGGAGATAGAAACTGGGGATGGAAAAGAACCTTAATTTTTTGTTTGTTTGTTTGTTTAATGTATCCCTCTGGACTTTAAATTTTTACCTTTTTGCATGTATTTCTACCTTTTTTAGCTTAAAAAGTCAGCTAATAGTAATTTTGAGAACCACTGATTAAATCACTCTCCTACTCAAAAATATTTATTAACTACCTATTTCCTACGAGTTAGTGAATCTCATAAACCCCAACCTAACTTTTTAAGCTGTCCCTGGAATAAAGCCCTCTGCAGAGCCTCTCGCTAGTGACCTAGCCTCTCATATAACGGGATCACTTCTGTCAGCCGACAGAACTGTTCACAAACACGTCGGTTCCCCTTCCGGGCACACGGTAAGACTGCACTTCCCTGCCCCCTCTAGAGTAGGGGTTGTCGGAATGGGAAAAGATCATCGCAAATGACATATCGGATAAAGGATTAGTATCTAAAATCTGTAAAGAACTCACCAAACTCCACACCCAAAAAACAAATAATCCAGTGAAGAAGTGGAGGGAAGATATGAATAGACACTTCTCCAAAGAGGACATCCAGATGGCCAACAGACACATGAAACGATGCTCAATGTCACTCATCATCAGGGAAATACAGATCAAAACCACACTGAGATACCACCTCACACCGGTTCGAGTGGCTAAAATGAATAAATCAGGAAACTATAGATGCTGGCGGGGATGTGGAGAAGCAGGCACCCTCCTACACTGTTGGTGGGAATGCAAACTGGTGCAGCCACTCTGGAAAATGGTGTGGAGTTTCCTCAAAAAATGCAAATAGAGCTACCCTATTAGCCAGCAATAGCACTGCTAGGAATCTACCCAAGAGACACAGGAATGCTGATGCATAGGAGCACGTGTACCCCAATGTTCACAGCAGCACTTTCGACAACAGCCAAATCATGGAAAGAGACCAAGTGCCCATCAACTGACGAATGGATAAAGAAGATGTGGCACCTATATACAATGGACTACTACGGGGCAATGAGAAAAAGTGAAATCTGGCCATGTGTAGCAACATGGATGGAACTGGAGGGTATTATGTTAAGTGAAATAAGTCAGTCAGAAAAAGACAGATACCATATGTTTCCACGAATAGGTGGACTTTGTGAGACTAAGCAAAAACCAGGGGGAGGGGAAGAGGGGAAAGGAAAAAAAGACACAGAGAGGGAGGGAGATAAAACATAAGAGACTCTCAAAGACTAAGAACAAACTGAGGGTGAGGGGGGTGAGGAAGGGGGGAGGGGGGAGATGGGCATTAAAGAGGGCACATGTTGGGATGAACACTGGGTGTTATATGTAAACTAATTTGAAAATAAACTATTATTTAAAAAAAGAAATAGAAAATAAAAAACTATTTTCTCTACTTTAAAAAATAAATAAATAAATAAATAAAGTAGGGTTTGTCACGTGGCATGCCCCTAATGGGCGGGGGTAAAAGGTGGAAGAGTTAGGGGCTTGTGGCAGGCACATTCTAAAACGGCTCTCAAAAAATAATATGAAAACAGGGAGGGGGACAAAACACAAGAGACTCTTAAATCTAGAGAACAAACAGAGGGTTGCTGGAGGGTTTGAGGGAGGGGGGATGGGCTAAATGAGTAAGGAGCATTAAGGAATCTACTCCTGAAATCATTGTTGCACTATATGCTAATTAACTTAGATGTAAATTTAAAAATAAATAAATATATTTTTTAAATGTACAACGTGAGGATTTTTAATATGTTCAAAAAGTTGTGAAATCTTACCATAATCCACTTTTAGAATATTTCGATTGCCCCAAAATAGAAACCTATACCATTACCAATCACTCTGCATTTCTGCCTCCTCTTAGCCCCTGATGTAAATACTACTCTACTTTGTATTTGTATGTGTTTGTCTCCTCTGGACATTTCATGTAAAGGAAGGGTACAAAAAAAAAAAAAGGCTCTCAATGACCCTCACTTGCTGACATTTACCCACTTGTGTTGTCTCCTCCCTTGAGTGGGGGCTGGACCTAATGACTTGCTTCTAATGAATAGAATTTAGCAAAACTAATGGCATGTCACTTCCAAGATCAGGTAATAAAAGAGGGTGATTTCTGTCTTGCTGGCATGCTCCCTCTCCCGGGCTCTTTTCTTGCCCTGACAGTCGAGGCCACTAGCAAGGAACTAAAGGTGGCCTCTGGCTCTCAGCCCAACAGTCCCTGAGTAAAGAAACCCTGTGAATAGCCCATGTGAGTGAGCCTGGAGTGCTCCAGCCCTGTTAAAACTGGAGGCGACTGCTTCCCCAGCAGACACCTGGGCTACAGTGTTATGGGAGATTCGGAGCCGAGGAATCCGGCTAAGCCCTACAGAAACAGTAACATAATAGATGCGTGACGTTTTAAGTCGCTAAGTTCTGGGGCAATTTGTTACGCAGCAATAGATAGCCACCACGGAGCCACTGCACCTTTCCCTTTCGTGATCCACAGGTTGAGACGGACCTCATCCCTGAGCGCCCCTGAGAAGAGCCTCCCACCAATCCACACCGAAGCAAGATATAAACCGTTGTCTGTTGGGGTTGTTACTGTACACGACATCGTCCATCCTAACGAATGCATGACGTATGTGAAAGGGCTGCAGAATTTCAAAGTACAATCCAAATGCAAAGCATTATCATTACTGCCTGAACACCCGATTGTTCCAACAGGCTAACCTTTGACCCTCTCTCTCTTCTCCAGCTACTCACATCTACTATTCTTCATTCCGACCCCTCCCCCCACACTACTAACAACCCCAGCCTATAGCACTCAGCCCCCTCCCTGAGCACTAATCAGCCCCATACTTCTCTTTGACGTCACATATTGTGACTTTAGCTAATTATGGGTGTATCCATTTATTCACTGTCTATCATCCTCATTAGAATACAAACTCCATGAGGACAGGGATCCTATGGGTTTCATTCACCATTATGCTCCCAGAACGTGGCACAGAGCCTACACCAAACATTTAATAATTAAATTTTGTAGAATTTATTTATTTTTGAGAGACAGAGAGACAGACCACAAGTGGGAGAGAGGCAAAGAGTGAGCCAGACACAGAATCCGAAGCAAGCGCCAGGCTCTGAGCTGTCAAGCACAAAGCCCAACACAGGGCTCGATATGAGGCTCAAACTCATGAACCACGTGAGATCATGACCTTAGCTGAAGCCGGACGCTTAACCGACTGAGCCACTCAGGCACCCCTACAAACACTTCATATTTAAATGAATGAATGAAGGAGTGAATTAATTTATACACTCATATCCTCCTGTGTAGACTCTTTATGACACAATCATAGAATGTTTTGTTAGTTATTTTCATATCTGACTTGCTTATGGATAACATCTCCCAAGCAGATTATGAGTCCCTTCAACATGAATCGACGCCCTTCACATGGGCAGTACACTTTGAAATCATGATACACTATGCCTTAAACCTAGTGTAATGCCTACCACGGTGCCATGGTTGGAACATAGTAGCTGCCAAATTAATAATACACCACATGTTGGACAAATAATTGATGAGTAAACTAATATAAAACAAGAATATATCCATAAAATGGTGTGAATAAAACTCTAAAGGAAATAATAGAGCAAATGAGTGAGGAACGTAAGTTGAGAGCAGGCAAGAAAGACTTTCTGTAGAAGAGCTTGGACATGAATTTGTAAGGAGGCAGAGAAATGACCTTGAATTTAATTAGGTACCTGTGCCAGGCACCAGGCTAAATGCTATGCATGTGTTATTTTGTTTAACCTTCATATCAGCCCTGCGTGGCAGGTGCTATTATGTCCACTTTACAAATGAGGAAACAGGCTCAGAGAGGTTAAGTGATTCAAGTTCACAGAGCCAACAAATGGCAGAAGTGGCAACAAACCAGACCTGCCTCTCTCCAAAACCCATCTCTCTCTACGATGCCAGAACATAAATTTGGATCTAAGCTTTGCTGCACCATTTACTGACTATATGACTTAGGCAACCTCTCTTGCCTCAGTTTCTAAGTTGGGATTAATCATAGTATCTGCCTCACAGGGTTGTCGTGAGTCTCAAATGAGATAACATATATAAAGTGCTTAGAACACTTCCTGGACCATGGTGGGTCCTCGGGTACTCGATAGTCATTAATATAATTTTATATTTTTTAAAAAATGGATTTCAGGGGCACCTGGGTGACTCGGTTGGTTAAGCCTCCGACTTCAGCTCAGGTTGTGATCTCACAGTTCACAAGTTCGAGCCTCACATGAGGCTCTGTGCTGACAGCTCAGAGCCTGGAGCCTGTTTTGGATTCTGTGTCTCTTCTCTCTGCCCCTCCCCTGCTCACACTCCGCCTCTGTCTCTCCCTCAAAAATAAATAAACATAAATAAATAAACCATAAAAAATTTGTCAATGGTTTTCAGAAAAAATATATTTTCCCTTCCAAAAAATAATTTTTATTAATACATCTTTCACGGACACCTAATTTTCTCTGATATTCCTACAGCCCGAACGTTAGGACTCCAAAAAGAAGGGAGTTTCAGTGACATGAAAAGCCACGTGGGAAACCCAAGGGCAGAGTTCAATACACCTGCACACTCAATCCTCGTCCACTCCACACATTACACTTCGTACCCTGGGGTCGGAAGCACTAACCCAACGAGAGGCCACTCTGACAGGTCCTCAGACAGGACTGGCAACATAATTTGCAGGGCCCAGTGCAATATGAAAATAACGCAGGTCCCCTTTTACAAAAGGTATTAACATTTTCAAGACAGTAACGGCATAATATTAAACCAAGCATGGGGCCCTTCTGAGCAGGGGGGCCCTGTGTGATCATACAGGTCACACACCCGTGAAGCCATCCCAGTCCTAAAACCTCTCCACAGAGGGCCAAAAACAGTAGGACAGTCGGAGGGAAATGAGCCAAGCCCACCTCGGATTCCCCATCCAGACAAACTGTGACATCCCAAACTCCCTCCTGCAAATTAACTCAGTATTTTGATTAAAACTCATGATCAACTTGTGGGTGCAACAAAAGAAGAACTTGATGTTTTAATACAACTCATTAGAGCAACCTTTATTAGCTCCAGAAATAGAAAGAGGATATAAAATAGAAAGATTAGTTTAAAATCAACACTGCTCTGGTAAGGGCGGCCGTGATTCCAGGAACATTAATTGCTGGGTCGTCTCATTACTGATTCAATAAGAAATCTCAAATACCATTAGACAATTGTGATTAAATATATGTCACTCTAATTGAATGTGTGGTTTATTGCCTTCCACCGAATCGGCAGGTCACCTTCCTGTTTTGTATATTTGGAAAGGGCACATCTCTGCAGTGACAGCACACGGAGCCATTATTTCTCAGACGGCCCTGAAACCCTCCGGGTTGTATCCTAAAATATGGCTGCGTTTGCAGGTGGGGATGGAGTGTGCCATACAATAGGGAACCTGAGACGATGAAAATAAATCCCACTTAATGTCACGGCTAGGCACTTTTCCCCTCGCACCTCATTACCTAGCTCTGGGTTTTCTGACGCCAGAGTCATTTTGCGGTCCCTCTGGTTTTGGAGTCATTTGAGGACTAGAGGGAGAGGGGCATCTTCTCGGTGCAGAGAGGAAGCTTGGAATCCTTGAAACTGGATCTGGCTGGGATCGTGAAGAAATGAAAAACCTTTAGTCTAATCTCTCCCTCGCTTCTGCTAATGAGCCTGCTCAGAAGAGTCTTCTATGGCCTATTCTTTGATTTCCCAGGGATGGGATACAAAATTAATTTTGTCACCACTCTGGTGTTTGCCACCCACTTTGTCTCAGGGACATGGGCTATAATCTCCCCACCCTGCTCTTACTTTGCTTGGATTAAGAGGCAAGGTGAAGTGGGACGAGCATCTGACTGTGTGCCTGTGAGTGTTATCAGCCCAGACGGCACATCGTCCAGCGAGGGGACGGGACAGCACTGGCCCCAGGGCACCCTCGGGGGATTATGCCATAGGTTAATTTGTTCTTAGGAGCCTTTTACTGCACACTGAGTTACCAAGATCTTTCTTTTCTTTTTCTTCTTTTTAAGTTTATTTATTTTGAGAGAGAGAGAAACCGTGAGTGCGCGCAGGGGAGGGGCAGAGAGAGAGGGAAAGAGAGAACCCCAAGCAGGCTCCATGCTGTCAGCGCAGAGCCCGATGCAGGACCTCAGTCTCAGGAACCACGAGACCATGACCGGAGCCGAGAGCAAGAGTCAGACTGACTGAGCTCCCCAGGCACCCTCACCACGAGTTTTCTGAACTCTGTACCTGGTCACATCGCTACTTCACTTCAGGCGAAAGCTGGGTTTTTCCTACTAGCTGGGCCTTCAAGGCCCCTCACCGCCTAACCCAACCTCCCTCCCCAACCCCGGTCTCCCCCTGACGGCCCAAGCCATGGTGCAGACTCTCAACAGACCCAACACAATGACATCTCTGTGTCTTTGCTCACTTCGCCTGCCCTGTCTGCAATGCTCCTGTAACTGGTACTGGGGAATTTCGAGAGAGTCAGGCTGCTCCAGAATCACTGTTAAGGAAGAGAGAACTCCTCCCCTTCTGAGAGGTAAGCCGCCGTCGCTAAACTCCAGGGCTCCCCTACCACCAGGGCGTGCTTTAATACTTCAGTTCAGAGGAGGAGACAGGAGGGGTCCACTCAGCTGCAGCCTGATTTGGCAGAAGGTGGCCACACGGTGCCAGGGGGAAATTCGGGCGCCAAGCCGCAGCCTTGGGAGCTGCAGCGTGATGTGACAAGAATGCTGCCACCTGCAATTCTGCTCATCCCCCAGGGAGCGGGCTGTCCTGGGGATAGGAGGCTGGGGACGGTGCCAGACTGATGGTGGAGGACGGGAGGCTGGGGACAGTTCCAGACTGATGGTGGAGGGTGGGAGGCTGGGGACAGTGCCAGACTAATGGTGGAGGGCGGGAGGCTGGGGACAGTGCCAGACTGATGGTGGAGGACGGGAGGCTGGGACAGTGCCAGATTGATGGTGGAGGGCAGGCTGTGAGAGCAGCCTCAGGTCCCTGCAGAGAGGAAACCACAGACTGAGAGCCACATCAGTTCCAGGGGGCCTAGAAGGCAGTGTTGCTGCAAACAATGACTGGAGTTCAGATGTCTGGTCAACCTGGCTGGCAGGGACTCAGAAGCAAAACTGAGACGATCAGAGACTCGTACTTACGTATCACTGAGCAGCTCATACCAGACCCGCCTGCCCCCTCTGCCCACGCGATGGGCTCCCCATCCCTCCGTGAAGCCTTCCCCCACTGCTCTGGCGGCAGCCCACATCCACTCTGCTGGGAGAGCACTGACCATGCCATGGGATGGCATATCCCAGCTAGACGAGGCCCATCTCCGTACCCCTAGTACCCAGCACAATGCCTAGCACTCAGCAGGTGCTCACGAAATACTGAAGGCAGGAAAAAAGGAGGGAGGGAAGGAATCTCAGGCTGCCCAGATCAGTAGGCTTCCTCCAACACATCAGCAAACCAAGCCCGGTCCCAGCCCCCCTCACCCCCCCCCAGCTACCTCCACCAGGCCCTGCCCTGTGTGCCTGCCTGTCACACTCAAGAGAACCCACTACCATACCTGACTCACGGGAGGCAGGGAAATGTACTGGTCAGAAGCCCTGCCTCTGGAGCCGGTGCGTCTGAATTCGATCCTAGCTCTGCCACTTATTAACTGTGTGACCTTAGGTAAATTAGTTAACCTCTCTGTGCTTTATCTACCATAAAAGGCATATACTCCATAGGGCTCTTGTGAGGGCTAAATGAGTAGAGCACGTAAACTACTTAGAAGGATACGTGGCCTGCAGTAAATGAAACAGAATGACTGCATTATGACTGCCTACTTAAAAGCTTCTCTCCCCACTGAACCAGGAGCTCCCTGAGGGTAAGAACTGAGTTCGTTTTTATACATTCAGTACTTAGCACGACTCCTGGCCGAGCTCAGCATAGGCATCAATAAATGATGGATGCATGCATGCATGAATGATACAGATTGTGAGTCCGAGTGTGGTCCTCTGGAGCCCTGTGGAAGAGAGGGCTCTGAGGGACAGGGGTTGAGTCAGCTTGAACACTGCTTGGTAAGGGGCAAACACGTGTGCAGTGGGCTGGGGGGGGGGGCGGGGTAGAATCTCCAGGGGTGCCAGGGCCTCGCTGCTGGTGTTACAGGCCAGAAAGTCTCACGATTAAGACAGGAGGCCACTGGGAAGGGATGGAGACGGAAAGAGCGGCCTTTCCCTTCCCCTCCCCTCCTGCTCTGCACTCGTATCCGTCTCTTCTCTTTCCCTTTTCCCCAGCTCCTCGCCGCCTCCTCCTCCTCTCCCATCCTCAGGAAGTGCGAGATATAGCCAGGCTAACAAGGAACGCGGGCGGGTCACTACTGCTGTGGCGGTGAGTCACAGACGGAAAGGGCGTGCACTCAAACCATCCCGGGCCGCATTCGGCCGCCCCTCCGCCCCTCCTGGCCGGCATTTCTGTGGTCAGAAAAGGCATCAGCACTTCCGTGCGGCATGAAATAAATGATGAGGGAGGTACAATCGCTCGATTGACAACCTGCCTGCTAGACGCTCATACAGGAAGGCTTTCTTTTCTATTTCTTCAATTCTTCTTTGGTACAAAACAAAAAATCAATAACTCACTTCGAATTTACAACTTGCCCAATTTGGAAGTCCAACTCTCAAGCCTCCTTTAAATACGCGGCCCTAACTCAGGCCTCGGGTCTGGAGCACAGAACCCTGCCACGCAGTCCATCAACACGGCCACGAGACGCTGTGGCGGAAGCCAGAGCCACGGACGGCAGCGAGAAGCGTTCTTCTGCGTTAGAATTTGCAGTCAAAGGCCCCAGCCTGCCCTGGTGCTGGAATCTCGTTTCATTTCTGCTGTGCGCTTCGCAGGCTGGTAGGTATGACAAATTGTCTTATCTTTGTCTAACCTTTGTTGGACCCATGCTGGCTTCAGGGTTTAACTTTAATATATGGCTTCAGTTGAATAGCAAAGTGGTTCTCTTAAAATGTCAGACTGTAAAATGCTGACTCATTCGCCAAGAAAAGGCTGGGCCTCAGAAGAAATTAGAATCACTGGGGCACACAGAGTAATACCACATATCTTCCGTCTAAATAGAGGGAGACGGAGCTTAAGTTCAGATCAAATTTAGAAGGTAGCTCTGAGCTCCAAAGGGACTGTTTGCTCTGAAACACGAGAATGAATCAGATAGAAGGATGAAGCATCAGTTGAAATATTGTCACTCCTAAAAGCAAACACAGTGCGGTGGATGTGACATTCTACATTTTATGTACTTAACAACTGACTAAGCTTTACTAGATGAGACCAAACTATGAAGACAAGCAAGCAAACAGAGGTGTAAGAAGTGAAACAATCCTGTCCATATACCTCGAAGGCTCTTTTATTTTTTGCTTTGTCATTGTACCGCCTTTATTTATAAGGGAATTAAACTCTCCAGCAATAATTGTTTCAGGCTGGATCATGACTGAATCCCAGACTCAGCGGACAAGATATGATGAGAAACAGGATATTTAAAGAATCTCCTCCCACAAAATACTTATTAATTACAAAGGTAAATAAGGCAACTTTACAGTGGAGAAACCAGGAGCGAGAGGTCAGTTAACATCACTGGTATGAAAACAAAGAGAGGTCATGTGCCCCCGGCCCCCCCCCGCCCCCCCCCACCCTGCCGGCCCGTAGGCTGCTCTGAGAAAGACACATCACTTCTGTGGTACTTTTGCCAGAAACGCATAACCTGGATTTAAATCACAAGGGTAACACCGTAGAAGCCCAAATTAAGACATTCTAGAAGATAACTAGCAAGGACTTTTAAACAGGGAAAAGATCACGAGGGACAAAACTGAAGAACTGGCCCAGATGAAAGGAGATGAAGTAGACAGGACAGTACACACAACGTGTGACCTTGGATTGGGTCCTGGGTCCAAAAGAGGTCTTTAGTGGGAAAACTGGCAAAATTTGAATTGAATCTGTAGATTACAGTATTGTATCAACTTCCTACATTTTTATTTAAAAATTGTTTTTCTTTTTCTTTTTTTAAAATTTTTTTAATGTTTATTTATTTTTGAGAGAGAGAGACAGAGCATGAGTGGGGGAAGGGCAGAAAGAGAGAGGCAGACACAGAATCCGAAGCAGGCTCCAAGCTCTGAGCTGTCAGCAGAGCCCAACATGGGGCTCAAACCGACCAACCGCGAGATCACACCCTGAGCTGAAGTCGGACACTTAACTGAGCCACCCAGCTGCCCCTCGACTTCCTACTTTTGCTCATTGCCCTCCAGGTGATATATGACGTTAGTATTTGGGGAAATCTGGGCGGCGGGTATAGGAATCCTTTGTACTGCGCTTTGGCAACTTTTCTTCTTAAGTCTAAAATGAATTAAAAATGAAAGTTAAGAATAAATAAAACTTTAAGTGAATTAAAGGATCTCGATTAAACAATTGTGAAGATGAGACAAAGGGACCCTTGCTCTGCAGAGCCCCTTGCCTCAGTCTTGGAGAAAAAGAGAGAAAAGGGTCTCGGGAACTGTTGAAAACGTAATAGTACTAGCCGAAATACAGGAGACCAGCGATATAAAGAACGAGGCGTATGTCCTGGGCTTCTTCTTTCCTGTAATTGTCTAAAATCTGGACATTGTCCACCCAGACGGACAACAGGGGCTCTGACGAGAGAAGAGCCAGTGTGAAGGCAGGAGGCGTGGCTCTCTGTCTTCCCACAGAGCGAGACAAAGCCAGCCAACGCTGCTGCGTGCAGACGGGGCACTTCGGCAGAGTTCCTCCTGGCCTCTCCTCCTCCATAGAAAGGGTCCGTCTCGGTGCCTGTGTTGAGAGAGACAGAAGGGTGCAAACGGAGCACCACAGTTCTCAGGCAGAGCAGCGCACAGCAGGGCCATCACTGGGCTGGAGCGGCACTACGGCTCACCTGGCTGGCAGGGACAGCGGCCAAAGGGCCAGTCTCGCTCTGGCACAGCTGTACTGAAAGTCTCTGGCCTCAGTCTTCACGCCTCCTTTGGGTTCCCTCACCCTGCTGAGCAGGGCCTGGGGTGGCGAGGGTCCTCAGCAAGGGAGGGGACGAGCCCCACACCCATGTCATCACCGAAGTCATGTCATTTGGGACTTTGGGCCAGCTCCCTGCAGCCTCCCCAGTCCAATACCACCTTCTCATCAGCCTGCTCCCCGGGCCAGGCTGCTGTGTTAGAGGCATGATTTAAGTTTCACATCAACATATGGCAAAGGCAGAGATTCGAGGCAGGAGGGTGCCTGGGGCTGGCAGGAGGCAAGGAGACTGGTGGGCTTGGGTCCCACCAAGCCCCCTTTCATGGAGACTGGGGCAGGAGCCCCCATTCCACCCCCACCGTGGAAAGATCTCATTCACTCTTCATCCACTGTACTCACACCTGCTGCCACCAGCTCATCCTCAACCTCCTGGAGCTCAGAAAAAGATTGCTGTTCATTTCTGAGGAGGGCACAGAAGCCTACGGCTCCTCCAGAGCCTGCGCGGTCTGCCTCACAAGGCAGGGCCAGTGGGCGGCATTTGGCAGCGTCTACCCATCGAAGTCACTGTCTGACCCAGCCGTCCTATCTCTTAGCCCCTGCTTCTCTCCCAGCCTGTCCTCCAAGGGTAGGGGGCTGCTTCCCAGCTCTCTGGGTGCCATTCTCCCACTCCCCAAACAGCTAAGTCAACAAGCGTTTATGGAGCGCCCCCTGTCTGTCAGGTAAGCCACAACCGTCAAAAGCAATCTGCAAGAGTCTTCAACGTCAGACCCATCAGGATGCGAGTTCTGGCCCTAGCGCTGTTGGCTGTGCATCCTGGGCTGAGTCATTACCACCCTTTCTGATTTCTACCACCTCATCTGCACGATAGAGAAAATGGTATGTACCTTGCGGGGTTGTTCTGAGGCTCAAACAAGGTGATGTCTACAAAACACCTAGTGCAGATACGGCACATGCCAGACGGTGAATATCCAGTTCCAACCACCTCGGAATGCTCATGCGGGCCTGCACGTCACCTGCGTCATCTCCTGTGAGCTCGTCCTGAACCCCTGAGGCAGTGTCCTTCATCCCTTTACACAGGTCAAGCAGCTTGCTCAAGGCTGCACAGGCAGGAAGTGGCGGAGCCAGGACTCGATCCTTCTGAGCCCAAACACCGGGCTTTCTGGTCTTCACGGCATGGGCATCCCCCTGCCCTGTCATACGCCAGGCCTTAGCTGACACCAACACATGGGGCAAGTGGGAGGCAGATCCCAGAGCTGGAAGGAGGCATAGCAGCAGACGCGATGGAGGAAAGAGAGGAGGACTACAGCCTCAAGCACTGAAGTGATGGAGTCTCATACCAGCTTGGCTGAGGCGGGCCGGGCAGGGCTGGCTGGGCAGCAAGTCCACCTGGCTGACTGAGCGCTGCTGGGAACCTGGCTCCGATGTGTCGGAGCACCGCGCTGGAGTGGTTGGGACGAGGGAGGTATGCCAGGCAGATTACCTCGTGGTTCTGGGACCAGGAGTAGCACCTGGGAGCTTGCTAGGAATGCAGAGCCTCAGGCCCTCCTGGCTCAGATGTTAAACAACAGTCACAAGTTTTTTTCCTGTACATTAAAGTCTGAAAAGCATGGGGTCAGAAGGCGGCTGGTCCTCAGCCACTAAATTGGGGAAAGCACACAACAGTGGTTCTCAACCCTGACTAAACATTCACTCACCCAAGGAGCTTCGAAAAATCCCAAAGCCAGGGCCAACCCCAGATCACTTAAGTCAGATTCTAGGGAGGGCAGAATGCAGGTATCAGTGTTTTAAAACTCGCTAGGTAAGCATGAGAGTTTGCTTGTTAAGAGAAAGAAATCTCACCCAGGGGGTGCCTGGGTGCCTCAGTCAGTTGAGCGTCGACTTCGACAGGTCACGGTCTCATGGTTCGTGGGTTCGAGCCCCATGTCAGGCTCTGTGCTGACAGCTCAGAGCCTGGAGCCTGTCTCAGATTCTGTGTCCCTATGTCTGTGCGCCTCCCCTGCTCATGCTCTGTCTCCCTCTTTCTCTCTCAAAAATAAACATTAAAAAAAAAAAATCCATGACTCCTGGCTCTCAGCCCTGTGCTCTCCTACACCGCTAACTATGGCTGAATTCCACTGAGCATAACCATGAGAAACATATCTCCACTGCTACCTCCACAGAAAAAAGCAAATAGTGGCAGTCCGGTTGTGACTGGTCCTGCTTTAGCACTAAGGGAAGAGTTTAGTTTCCAAATAAAGTCATTGCTAGAGAGACAGCTTGCAAAATGTGGATCTCATATTAACAATCTTCCTGGTTGGAGGGGAGTAGGAACAATGCCAGGGAGAACGTAATGGGAGACAGCTGGAGATGCAGGTGTGCAGCCTCATAAATTACTCACAACTCTTCACGAGAGCCACAAGACCACAGCTCAGTGGGAAGATCCGTGCTCCTTTCCACCCAAGGAACTCACAGGCTTGAGAGGAGGATCATGGCCGCCACCCCAGCTCCCTCAGGACAGGACTTAATGGGCTTTATTCCAAAAGCCAAGAGTGGAAGGCACCTTGAGGGCATCGCCCAGATCACAATGGGCCTCTTTCTCTGGGAACCGCCCCCCACCCTTAGGTGGAGTCGGCAGTCATGCTGGTACCTTCACATACATATGCAGGTGCCTTCACACACCCAACCACTGTTGACTGGGTGGTCAAAGTGGTTACCTGACCCGGGCCAGGCCCATCAATTTCTCTCTCTCCCTGGAGTCTGGCGTGAGGGCAAGCTTCAGGGAGAGGCATTCATCCGTCTGAGCTGGGTTACTTGAATGGAGACAAGGAAAACTCAGGAGCTGTAGGGCATCCATTTCAACCCACACATCTGGAGAAGCAAAGTCACAAGTACATCCTGAACAGGACTTTGTTTACAGTTAATGTTTCTTTCGGAGGGAAGCAGAGGAAGAAAGTGAATGGAGGGTCTGGGTCCCTACCAGCTTCAGAGCTCCTGGTCTCAACTCTTAAGAGGCCCAAGTGTCCTTAGATTCTGCAAATCTTCCTGCGTCCCAATATACTCTGTTCATTCCCTTTTCTATTCTTTCTTTCTGCCCTGTCCCCCACCATCCCACAGTTGGCTGTACTTGGTTTCTTTTATTAACAACCAAAAGAACTTTGAAAAAGACCCTGGGGCAGAGAAATATCCCTCCCTCCTTGATGACTGTTTGACTTGGTGACACGCTACCAAAAGGAAGCTCGCCCCGCCTCCTCCAAAGGCCCCTGCGACAGAATTTAGAAAAGTATCTGAAGACAACTCTGGACCCAGTGGATGCTACGCGAAGTGCTTTAAGTAAAGCAGCACATGTTAACTGAGTAAACTGAACTAACCTCTAGACCTAATTTAAAGAAGAAAAAAAAATACCTTCCACTTAACAGCTTAAAATGGCATCTGGCTAGATACTCCTGATGAAGTGTCTCTAAACTTCTCCCTAAATTACTTTTGACACAGAAAAAAGACAAAATTCACAACAGTGAAAATGAAGACTAATCAACAACGTGTCACCAGAATCCAGAAGGAGTTAACTAAACTAAGTAAAGCTAACTAACTAAATAAAGCTATTGAAGCTGAGCTGCACTGAGACACTGCAGAGAGAGGGAGAGAGAGAGAATCACAAGCAGATTCTGTGCTGTCAGTGCAGAGCCAGATGTGGGGCTCAAACCAATGAACCATAAGATCATGACCTGAGGTGAAACCAAGAGTGGACGCTTATCCGACTGAGCCACCCAGGTGCCCCGATCTATGTTTCACCTTGTAAACAGAGTAGCCTCATCCACCTGAAAAATGATGGGAAGATTTTGCCTTTTTCCTACTTTCCACCCCCAGCTAAGAGAACCCAGGACCAAAGCAACCAAAAATCTGGCTTTTTACTCTGGGTGCTACTTTGGGCCTGGGCCAGGGTACTTTTGCATCTTTTCCAAGATGCCTACATCCATTCACAGAATACAATTCCTGGGAAGGCAGGGAGCAGGAAGCAGAAGAGCACTAGCAACGACACATCACACTGTGGAAGGTATTTATTCCACATAATGATCTTTGCAGGCAGGATGAAGGCAGTCTGTGCTGGGGAGTAAGGCTTGTGCATACGCCGTCAGTTCTGAATGTTACAGGCAGAAGTGGGCGGAGATCCCACATCGGTTCATCAGGGCTACACAAGAAGCAGCCCATCAATTCTGGGAGCTACAGGGGAGCCGTGCACCTCAACTGGCCCTCCAGCTACGGACCTAAAAAGTAGGGTAGTGAGCAAAGTCAAGGACAACCCACACTTCCTCTGTGTTAGCAAGCACCAAGTCTCCATAGAGCACTACCTGCTTAAAGGTAAGAAAAGTGAAGGGGGTCCGGGTGGAGGGGGGATCCTCATGGGCCCTACAGAAAGACAGTGCCACATTTGGGAAAGAGAGCATCACCCAGAAGACTAAGAAAAAGAGCACACCTCTGAAAATGATTTGCTATAGAAACCAGAAGAAAATTTTAGGGAATTTTAGGGAATTGACATCTATAATACGAAAAATGTAATGTGTCCCCGTGAAGTGAGAACTGAAAACCACGTGGAAAACAAGCTGAAACAAACAGAGATGAGGATAAGTTTCAAAGACTGCCACCACAGATGACATTTTAGGTTCTTACATAAATGCGATGGCAGGGGAGGGCTCCTTTGCTTATGCTAAGCCTAATTGTGATTCTTTTAAATTAAACAATGAGGGGCACCTGGGTGGCTCAGTCTGTTAAGCGTCCAACTTGGGCTAAAGTCATGATCTCACAGTCTGAGGATTCAAGCCCTGCATTGGGCTCTATGCTGACAGCTCAGAGCCTGGAGCCTGCTTCAGATTCTGTGTCTCCCTCTCTCTCTGCCCCTCCCCTACTCACACTCTGTCCCTCTCCCTCTCAAAATCTAAATAAACATTTCAAAAAATTTTTAATAAAAAATAAAATAAAATAAGCAATGAGACAGAACTTTTAGGACACAAGAGACAGAAGTTAGTTTAAAATTTTAAGAGCAGAGCTTTTAAAATAGTTCATCCAAAACAATACTCAGTTATTATCCACCAAGTTTCAGCCCCTTGCTTGTGAGAGTTCTGCTCTTTTATCGAATGTCTCAGCCAATCAGAACACACACCCACCGAAGAAAGACTACTCTGAAACTTCTTTTTGGCAGAAATGACGGGAGTGTTAAAATCCAATAATAACTTCATTATCTTGTTTGAGATATTTTCACTGTCAAAGTTACTCTTCTTTGAGCAGCAACAGTAAAAAAAAAAAATTAAGGAAGCAAAATTCAGAGCCATTCTTAAATCTTTTAGAAAAGACACCTGGTGATTTCAGAATATGTGTTATCTCGGTAACTTCAGCAGGTATTTACATATACTCGATATTTGTATACTGGATGAGATATAATAAAAGTTGATCAGTCACTTAGGAAACAGCCCAAGGCAAATGTTCCCGGTTTTCAAGAGCAGCTCTCCACCCTCAGGCACCCAGGCTAACAAAAGTTCTGCTTGTCTTCATCATGTGGCCTCCAAGGTTGTCCTTGTCATTTCCTGGCACTTACCTGGAAGGGGGAGGGGAGGGCTAAAGCATGGCTGAGAGCTCGCTGAACATTCTTATGGGCAAGTCCTCCAAATCCCACACATCACTGGGCTTCACATTCTATTTACTAGAATCCAGATACCTGGTAAATAACAGGGGGCCTCAGGCCTATAAAGGAGAATTTGACTGATAGAGGCCAAGAACAGATGGAGAGGAAGCTGCTTTTGACTTAAAAAATGTTTTCCAAGAAAATAAAATATTTAATAATAATTAAAATCCATATATAAAGCAGTAAATGAGTGGAATTCACAGGGCAGAAAGTCAAATAAGTATTATGGATGGCAAACTCAAGAAATGCTTTCAAAATGCAGAGAAGGGAACAAAGAATTGAACGGCCATGTTTCACTGATTCTAAGACATCCATTTTCCCACATGTTAACACTTTGGAAATCAAGTTAAGTCTTATGATCAGTGGCATCTTCCAATCATTTGGACCAAGGAGTTGTCACCATGAGACTGGCAAGTCCTGGCCGTGGGCAAATTTTAGTCTCAGCTGTTGTAAGCACTTTAATTGAGTTATGTACATTGTGGTGATTACATGTGAATTTAATTGCCATTTAAAATGTCTTTTAAAAGATTACACTCTGGTTTGGCACTGAAACAAGAAGTTATTGTGTATGCAGAAAGGCATGGAATTAGACCAGCAGGAGGTAATCTGATATGAGTGAAGCAAGTATGTTATTGGAGCAGTGACTGCAATTGCTTTTTTGTTTTTAAAGAAAAACCAAGCACTCTATAGGACTGAAGAAAGAGAGAAGTCCTCTTGAAGTACAAACTAGGTTTTGTCACTGAGATGCATGCAAAATGGACTGCCTGTCACATGCCAAACAAAACGAGTGAAGGCAAGAGAAACTAACAAATCCTCCAAAATGGATGAAACATTTGAAAACAAGGAAAGGCCTGGTGTGATCAATTTACCGACTTCACAGGATTGAAATTATGGCATGATGTCATGGCTTAATTAGCAGCATTTTTTCTTCCTCTAATTGTACATAAAATAATAGTGCTTCTTATAATCAATACCATCTTAGATTCAATAATATACAGAAATTTAAAAAAGAAAATCCTAGGTATGGAAGACTAGGAATAGAGACTTAGCTGAAAAATTATGTTGCTAAAGAAAAATCCAGAACAATGAAAAGAGAAGCAATCGTTGAAGATATAATTAAAGAAAACTTTCCGAAAAAGGATGGGAAAAGGAGAAGCTGATTGGGATGAAATAGGCTCACCAGGATCCAGGTAAAAGTAATCCAGGAATATCCTAACAAGTTTTAAAATTATAAACAAATAAAAAACATGTATTTCCATAATCTTCCAAACAAATGAAAAAAAAGAGGTAAATGTCTATAAAGGAATAAAAACCATGCTGACCTTGGTCTTCTCTTCTACTATGGTAGGTGATAGAGCAATGTCTACAGTTTTGACATGAAAAATACTTAGACTCAAGAATTTTACTCACAGATAAGTTTCAGTTTTTGAGAGAGAACAACAAAGACATTGTACGAGCTCAAAATGGCTGCCACTCACATATTCCTCTTTCGATCACTTTGAAATATACTCCAACTGCACAAGTGATGAATTAACATCAGGAGCTCAAAAATAAGAATATCAGAATATAAAAGGACTAGTAATGAAGAGTGAAACCAGTTATTAAACTTAGAGATGGTTCTAAAATGACTGTTAGATACAGTTACAAGAAAGAATACCTGTCGAAATAGAGCCAGGACATGTACAACAACAAAAAATATTTAATAATAACCCAGATCCCAAGCCCATATTTAACTAATAAACTTTCAGGTAGGAAGGGGGGACAGAGGGAAATAAAAATATGCAAAACTCTTTGTCCTACACAGTTGTGAGCCTACAAGTGCCATTTCATTCTCGATTAAACAACCAGAGAAATAGTGACTGGTGTTCACATATATTTTTAGAAACACATTACATAGGCGAGTAGGGGACTTTCCTCAAAAAGACAAATAAAGCTTCATCCCAACTTCGAGGTATTTGGTTTGAAGACCTCTGGACAACACACAGGCAGCATTTTTATTTGTTAGAAGGATAAACAAATGTTAAATTCCTTGAGGAAGCCTGTGGAGAACCAGTCTTCAAATGATGTTCAGATGTTACTGCCTACCAATACTTCCTACTTCTTCTGGTAAAAGATTCCTACCATCTGGCATGAAAAGATGAAGAATTTTGCACCAAGGTGGTGCCCTCTACACCTGAGGTCAGTGTAAGATGGGAAAGTCCTCAGGCTGAACAGTCTTGTTCAAGAGAGTCCCTGGTATCACTGAGAAACACATGAAAATTCAATCAGGGGGCGAGGAGCGGGAAGTTCTCCAAGGTACTATTGTTACACACACAGCACCTAGGCCTGAGGTCAATACGTACACCAAGTGTCTTCCATCCACTATTTCTTTTCTTTTCTTTTTAATAATTTATTGTCAATTGGTTTCCATACAACACCCAGTGCTCATCCCAACAAGTGCCCTCCTCAATGCCCGTTGCCCACTCTTCCCTCTCCCATACCCTCCATCAACTCTCAGTTTGTTCTTAGTATTTGAGAGTCTCTCATGTTTTGTCTCCCTCCCTCTCTGTGGCTTTTTTTTTCTTTCCCCGCTTCCACTCCCCCATGGTTTTCTGCTAAGTCTCTCAAAATCCACCTATGCATGAAAACATACGGTATCTGTCTTTCTCTGCCTGACTTATTTCACTTAGCATACATAATACCCTCCAGTTCCATCCATGTTGCTACTCAAGGCCAAATTTCATTCTTTCTCATTGCCACGTACTATTCTATTGTATATATAAACCACATCTTCTTTATCCATTGTTCAGTTGATGGGCACTTAGTCTCTTTTCATGATTGTCGAAAGTGCTGCTATGAACAATGGGGTACATGTGCCCCTATGAATCAGCACTCCTGTATCTCTTGGGTAGATTCCTAGCAGTGCTATTGCTGGGTCATAGGGTAGTTCTATTTCCATTTTCTTGAGGAACCTCCACACCGTTTTCCAGAGCAGCTGTACCAGTTTGCATTCCCACCAAGAGTGTAAAAGGGCACTCGTTTCTCCACATCCTCACCAGCATCTATAATTTCCTGATTTCTTCATTTTAGCCACTCTGACCGGTGTGAGGTGGTATCTCAGTGTGGTTTTGATTTGTATTTCTCTGATGATGAATGATATTGAGCATTTTTTCATGTGTCTGTTGGCCATCTGGATGTCTTCTTTGGAGAAGTGTCTATTCATATCTTCCGCCCATTTCTTCACTGGATTATTGTTTTTTGGATGTGGAGTTTGGTAAGTTCTTTATAGATTTTAGATACTAGTCCTTTATCCGATATGTCATTTGCAATAATCCTTTCCCATTCCATCGATTGCCTATTAGTTTTGTTGATTGTTTCCTTTGCAATGCAGAAGGTTTTTATCTTGATGAGGTTCCAATAGTTCATTTTTGCTTTTAATTCCCTTGCCTTTGGAGATGTGTCAAGTAAGAAATTGCTGCAACTGAGGTCAAAAAGGTTGTTTCCTGCTTTCTCCTCTGGGGTTTTGATGGTTTCCTGTCTCACTTTCACATCCTTCATCCATTTTGGGTTTATTTTTAAGAAAGGCGTAAGAAGGGGTCTAGTTTCATTCTGGTGCATGTTGCTGTCCAGTTCTCCCAGCACCATTTGTTAAAGAGGCTGTCTTTTTCCCATTCCAACCACTATTTAATTTGATGCTCAAGACGACCATCCAACAGGCACCATTTTTCCAATGTTACAGGTGAGAATACTGAGGCTTTTTTTTCCAGAATTAAAAGACAGTTTTCCAGAATTACATAGCCAGTGAAGGGGGCAGGGGTCAGAGAGAGGTCTCCAAGCCAGGAATTTCTGGCTTAAAAGTGCATTGTGCCATACCACACCATTTCCCTAATTCAAAGAGAGAAGGTGGAAGGAAAGAAGGAAAGGGAGTGGAGGTCTGGAAAACAGTGTGGAGGTTCCTCAAAAAATTAAAAATAGAATTATCCTATGACCCAGCAAGAGCAGTACTAGGAATTTATCCAAAAGAGACAAGAGTGCTGATGCATAGGGGCACATGTACCCCAATGTTTACAGCAGTGCTATCAAATTACGGAAAAAGCTCAAATGCTCATCAACTGATGAATGGATTAAAAAAGCTATGGTGTGTATATATATATATGTGTGTGTGTGTGTGTGTGTGTGTGTGTGTGTGTATATACATACATACACACACACACACAATGGGACACTACTCGGCAATGAAATCTTGGCATGTGCAGCAATATGGATGGAACTGGAGGGTACTATGCTAAGTGAAATAAGTGAGTCAGAGAAAGACAGCTATCATATATTCTCACACATGTGGGATTTGAAAAACTTAACAGAAAACCATGGGGGAAGAAAGGAAAAAATAGTTACAAACGGAGAGGGAGGCAAACCATAAAAGACTCTCAAATGGAACAAACTGAGGTTTGATGGGGGTGTGGGGTGGAGGGACAGGAAAAATAGGTGATTGGCACTGAGAAGGGCACTTGTTGGGATGAGAACTGAATCACGGGAATCTACATCCAGAGCCAAGAGCACAGTATACATTGTATGTTAACTAACTTGGCAATAAATTTTATTTTTAAAAAGGAAGTAGAGGGATTGATTTCATAATGTATCAAAGTATTAGTATAGGTGCTTTCTCTTTTTTAAAATTAGTAAAACAATAATAATAATAATAATAATAATAATAATAATAATAATAATGCAGTGCACTGGACTAATCACGCTGTGTTGGTACCTCATTAACCCTCCCGGAAACATTCACAAAGTGGATATGGGGCTGCTTTTTCTCCAACATAAATGGTGCTGAGACATTCCCAGAGGCTACCCTGGTCTACGAGGTTTGATTGGCAAGTACCTATGAGCCTTCAGTCTTCTTTGTTTCTTGGGTACTCTGAGCTAACCCTTCTCTTGCCAGGAAAGAAGATTACATTAAGTCACTGATTGACCCTAAAGGGTTCGAGGTCTAATGCATTGCTCCTTCCCAGAGCTTTGAGAACAATACTTAAGAGGAGAATGCACCTGTAATAGCGAAATTTTAGACACCAGCAACCGCGTTATTTTTAAACCTCCCTTCCCTCACCACCTCTGCCACCAAAAAAAAAAAAAAAAAAATCTTCACATCACACCATATTGAGACGTGGTTCCTCATCTGTGTACCGAGGGCTTTGGCTCATCTCCGTGTTACCTAACTCAACGTCTGGTTCCCCCACAAGCTACGTGTAGAGACCAAGCTGGAGCCATCGGGGCGCGGCACTCAGAGAACCCAGATTCGGTCTCCTCTCCGCGCCTCCTCCTCTCCCGCCAAACTGGAGCCGCCCTACCCGAACCACTTGCGCGTCCCCGAGCCGCTCTCTCCCAGAACCACCCGCGCGTCCCCGAGCAGCCCCCTCCCCCGATCCACCCGCGCGTCTCCGAGCAGCGTCGTCCCAGAGCCACTTGCGCGTCCCTGAGCCGCCTGCTCCCACGAACTACCCGCGCGTCCCCTGAACCACCCGCGCGACCCCGAGCCGCCGGGTCCCCGAGCCACGCGCGCGTCCCCGAGCCACTTGCGCGTCCGGAGCCACCCGCTCCCCTAACCACCCGCGCGTGCACGCCAGGCCCCAAGGCTCCACCGGGCGGCTGCTGCCACCTCTCGGCCGCCCCTCTTCCAGGCGCACCCAGCCATCCCGACCCTCACCTTCCACCCCGCCCCAAAACTCTCCCCAGGAGTTTCGGGTCTGTGGGCGCTGGGCCGGCGTACGTGCGTGATCACTGAGCCTAGGAGAGCGAGGACTTTCCCCCACGGGGAATTCCTACGGACCAAGCGCCTTCCTTTCGGGTCAGTGCCGCCGTGCACCTACGGACTGATACGGGGATGGGTGCTGCCAGCGCCAACCTCCCCTAGGGTTCTGGGGGCGCGTGTCCGCCAGCCGGTCCAGAAAGGCCACACAGTTCCCCCCACACCCCGCCACAGCCTGGCCCCCAGGTGCACCTGATAACAACCAGACCCCCAAATCTGGGCCATCCTGGCTGCCTACAGGAATGCGAATGAGAGCACAGGTTTCTCCAGTCAGACCCCTCTGCCAGACACACGGAATTAGAATATCCAGGGCTGAGAACAGTAAACTGTTAGTTTGGAAATTCCCCAGCTGATCCTGATGGTCCCCAGAGGCAGGCCCGGGACCCACCGAGTGAGAAAACCTACATGATTTTTTCCAGTTGCCTGCACACACACAAACACACACTCCTGAGTTTGTGCAAAGACACACGCCTAATATCACGCCCAGCACCTGAAAAGGCTTTCCCTGAGAGCACCTCTGACCTAGCGCAGGGGTGGGTTTCCAACCTTCTCTGTTCAGAGGGCCTTAGTGGCTCAGTACTTACTTTCACAGTCTTCCTAGGCTGAAAGAAATACCTATAGATCTGTTCATAAGTAGTTAAGCCCAAACAATGCAATAAGTCTTTATGTCCTAATAGCTGAGTAGCCGTTAGAAAAAAATAATGCATATAAAATGGAAAAAAATGATATGTTTACTTCATTCTTAAATAACCAACTACACAGCACCTCACACCTCGGAGTCAGAGTAGACACTGCCACCTCTATTTCCTATTCTGTACTGATACCCCCGTGGCGCTTGCCTTTGGTCACAGCCACCACTAAAAGCCAGCTTCACGGAGATATGATGTCATCAAAAAGCATGTAAAGCAATCTAACGGTGAAACCGCAAACTATCCTGACTAGCTAGTAGTTTACACGGGGTCCAACAGATGTCAAGTGTCTCCTTAAACTTTTAACATACCCCATGGAGCCCTTGAAGTCACCGCAGGGCCCCGGCACGCCTCAGCTCAGAGCCTGGGAAAACGCAAGGACTTAGCTCCCGCTGACCACCTCCTCTCATGCCACGCTCCTCAGGGTTCACGACGCTTGTCACGTACCAGGCGCCTTCCCTGGCCAGCACATACTCTTCCTCGCTCTTCCCCAGGTCCTGCCAAGAGGCAGACTTCTCAGCCTTCATATCTCAGTTTAAATAGCACCCCATTCCCTGAAGTCTTCTCGGGCCTCCCCCCAAATCCCTCTCTGCTATGCCAGCCTGCTTCCTGGTCTTTCCAGCTCTCATCACTATCTGAAGTTATCCTGTTTATTAATTAGTTTACTTACGTTCTAGCTTCCTTATTAGAATCGAGTGAGCTTTATTGAAAGCAGGGAATAGTGTTCGTTACTGTTTCCCCAGAACCTAGAACAATGCGTAGTAGTAAGTAGACGATCAATAATTGTTTAATGAATGAATGCAGCCACTACACCGAGCCCAGGGAGATAAAGTTTTGAAGACTGTGCTTTGGATGTGCTATGTTTTGATCTTTCACAACGGCCGTTAAAACAGTAGGTGTGATCAACCCCATTTCATCGATCAGGAAATCAAGATTCAGAGGAGTGTGGGGAGCCTGGGTGGCTCAGTCGGTTAAGGGTCTGGCTCTTGGTTACAGCTCAGGCCATGATCTCGCGGTTGTGAGTTCGAGCCCTTCGTCGGGCTCTCCGCTGACAGTGCAGAGCCTGCTTGGCATTCTCTCTCTCTCTCTCTCTCTCTCTCTCTCTCTCTTTCTCTTTCCCTGCCACTCCCCTGCTCATGCTCTCTGCCCCTCTCTTTCTCTCTCTCCCTGTCTCCTGAAATGAATAAACTTTTGAATTAAAAAACAAAAAAAGATTCAGAGACAGGTTCAAGGCCGCACAGCTGAATGGCAGAGCTAAGATTCAAATTCACGTCCGGCTGACTCCAACGCTGCTTTTCATAAAACCACACTGCCTCCCGTGGACTTCCCATTATCTGCCCAGAAAAGCTGAGGCCAGCGGCAAAGGAAATGGACCCTCGGGGCTAGTTCCCAGAGTCCGGTGAGGAGAAACTGGCCCACAGTGGAATTCACCCTCTGGAGGTTCCAGCACCACCCCCCGCCCCACCTCCAGAAGAGACCAGGAGAGATGCCGTCCTCCCCGGGAAGGTCTTGCTCTCTGATTCCCCGGCTGGTGGCTGACACAGGAAGGCCTCCTGCAGCCTCATCTTGTGGCCTGGGCCGTGTTCTGCTGTAAACTTAATGACACGTGTAACTGGTGGCTGCCTCTAACTGCCAAGTTCCCGTTGATCGCCCTGGCAGGTAGGGGGCTGACACACGGCTGCAGTCAAGGATTTGATGGACGCCCGCTGTGCTCTCCACATTGCATGGGGTGCCAAGGGGTGCACATTTTAGGCAGTCGCCGAGTGAGGCAGGGATTATCCAGACATGCTCACCTGCGGTGCCAGGAATTTCAGGTTGCCATGACCTGAAGGAACTATGAAGGAGACACACAGGTCAGACACTGGGGAGCTGGACACTGAGTCTGAGGCCCTCGTAGGAAGGAGAGGAGATTTAACCTTGGTCTGTAAAGTCGAAAGACCTGCCCTTTGTCATTTTCCCTGCTTCTATGGCTGGCTTTTACCGGAATAGTCTTAAACCGGATGGTGCAGGCAGGAAAACAATCCGCCTTTCCTCTCCTCCCTTTACACCCAGTTTTGCCTGGCCTAGCACATGCCTGCTTTTTCTTTTAGACTCAGTTTCCTTGGGTCCTCCTCCAGGAAGCCTGCCCTGGCCCTCAATGGGCTAAGTAGCTCTCCTCTGTGCTCAGTACAACTGGGGCTCACCGTGCTGCCTTCTAATTGCATGTGTGTGGGTCTGTCCCTGCAGCCAGACTGGAGGCTGTTCTGAGGTGGCAGCTGTGACTTGCTCACAGGTGGTGTCCCCAGCCCTCAGCACCATGCCTGGCACACAGGAGGACACTGCTGAGTATTTGTGATGACCGAGTTACTGAGTCCCCGCCCACGCTCTGACACGGGGCTGGGGAGACGTGACACCACAGGGGTAGTCTTAGTGCTGCGCCGGTATCCACGGGGTCTTGGGAGAGACCTAGAAATCATCTCTCCCAGGACACAGGAGCTGGTGTCCTGAGGCCCCTGCCCTGTAAGACCGGCCTGCTAAAACCACACACACCACGAGAATGACACAGCCTGGCCACTGGCTGCTATAGTTTCTTACGGCTCTGAGCCTGCATCACTGATGCCTTAAAACAAACTCTTCGTGACTCAGCTTCATTACCTTCTGTCCTGCGTGAGCCTCCTGGGCTCTGCATCAGGTCACCATGATGGGGCTCGTGACCCCGCCTCCACACGCAGCAGCAACCCCAGACTCCTGTACAGCAAAAATAGCTTGCCAGAAAAAAATGGTCAGAAAAGCAATTAACATGGACCGGGTAACAAGAAAGCAACAACGTGTAGGAACAAAGGAGACAGCTCTTAATAGCAAGGCTTCTGACCGCCTGCCCAGGGAAGCCAGCACCAGAGACCCTGGGCTTCAGGTGTTAGTCATTAGGCTCTGCCCCTGATGCTTTAGCTCAGAAGAGCAGAGCACCCCCTTTTCATCATGAGCCAGAAGCTGGTCTGGTGTGAGGGCCTGCAGAGACCTCCCGAAGCCAGCAATGAGTGAGAGGCAGCAGCTCGCGAGAAAGGCAGACAGTCTCTCCGCTGCCTGCAGAGAAATGGTGCCTTGTCTGTAGCAGAGGCCGGAGAGGCCGGAGAGAGAACAAACGCTGGAAGCAGGGGGCGACGGACTGTCTGCCCACCGGCAATGTCATGGGGAGAGATGAGAGAGAAACAGAGACACAGAGAGAACAAGAAGGGAGGAAGAGAAAAGGAGACACAAAGTGAGAAACAGAAAGTTGAGAACTTACAGAAGAGCGAGGTTTTACAATCCAAGAAGGGCGTGAGAGCGTGAGGAGGTGGGGGTTAATGAGAGCACACGTGGAATATTCTAGACCTCATCACTAGTAACTACAAAGCCAAATCACACTCACTTCCATTCCCAAACTGTGACCACCTGGGGCTTAGATTCTAAGCCTCCACCAACGACAGGTCCTCATGTCCTGCTGGTGTCTCTGAGAAGGGCCAGGGCTGCCTCACAGGGACTCGGGAACAGGCCTGTGAAGTGGAAGACCTTCCAGCCTGGCCTCCCCACCAGGCCTCCACCATGGAGTCCCTGGGCTCACTGCTCTACAAAGCACGACGGCCCCCCACCAGGGCCACCACCGCGACTACCACTCTGGCCACCAGGCGAGGGCCCTCCTCAGATGCTTCCTTCTCAGCCCTTACTATGGAATCCACCCTTGCATCCAATACCACAGAGCATGTCTGAGACCAGCTACATTCCGTGAATTTACTAAAGGACTAGAGGAACAGAAGGGACTTACATAGACCCCAGTGCAGCCAAAGCCCCCTTACCACCTGCGTCCCATGTCACGCCCATCCACCTTCATGGCCAGGAGCCTCTCCTCTCCCACCACCCAGAATGTGCCAGGCACCTCCATGCTCCCGGCTGAGTCAGAGATGGCACCTCACCCGGCCTACCTCCCAACACCACAATGCCGCCGATCGCTCCCTTCCACACCCCTTCCCTGCCAGAGGACCCTGGCAGAGTCCACACGGGTTCAAGCAAAACCTCCTCATAACATCACACAATGGTGCATCTCCCAAGGTCTGGCCAATCCGTTCTTTTTTTTTTTTTAATTATGTTTTATTTATTTTTGAGAGAGAGCATAAGCAGGGGAGGGACAGAGAGAGAGGGAGACACAGAATTCGAAGCAGGCTCCAGGCTCTGAGCTGTCAGCACAGAGCCCGACGCGGGGCTTGAACTCACAAACCGTGAGATCATGACCTTGGCCGAAGTCGGACACTTAACCGACTGAGCCCCCCAGGCGCTCCCATCTGTTCTTAACTAACCTCATGTAGGAGACGTCGGCAGCGCAGATGAGGTGAGGTAAAAAGCTCAGACCAGATTCTTCTTACTGTCTTTCCAATAAAGACAGGGGCCCAATCCTAGCAAAGTGCCCTTTCACACGGAGATGCCAGCGGATTCGCTCCTCGAAACCACCGGCTGAAAGTTTGTGTGGTTTCGCTTCCTCAGAGTCTGCACGGTCTGACTCTGCTCCTGTCTCCAGCCCACCTCCACCACTCGGCCACATTCAAATCTCGCCTTGTCCCCCTGGGCCACTGACCCTCTGCCTGGCTGTGTCTGCTGCCTGCTGTGTCCTTCTCATGTTCAAAACTCGGTCCAGATGTTGCTGCTGGGGAATGCTCCCTGATGGAAAACATCTAACTTAGGGCTCCTTGGGTGTTCCTGCTCCCACACCTGCCTGACTCATTGGAGGAGCTCAAAAGTATTTCCTGGCTGGAAGAGTGGGGACAAGACGGCACCTGGGATAAATTACCTTGAGGGTTTCCTTGGAGACACTTGTTGGTCACCAAAATCTGCCTTCTCCATTTACAGGAAGAGACATAGAGCTGGGCACAGCTGGGCACATATGTATAGAAGGGACCACATTTCCCAATGCCCCTTGCTTCCATGGGACTGAGTTCTCACCACTGGAAAATGAGCAAAAGTGACACTTGGCACTTAAAGTACCTCCATGGGTTCTTCATATTCTTTCTGGAACCCAGAAGAGCTGGCATCCCAGCTTCAGTCAGCAGTGCTGACTAATGCCCTGGGGTGCTGCTGGGTTCCTGAATGCTCTGATGGCATAAATGAGCCCGTCTACTCACCGCGGACTGTTAAATGGAAGAGAAATAAACCTTGGTATTCTTCAAGACACTGTATCCCTGGGTGTTTTCCTTACAATGGCTTTGCCTTTCCCGCTAACGAATAATGAGAGCAGGCAATTTCCTGGCATGAGTCACATCTGGTTTCCTCACACAATAGTGACAATACCCTCTCAGGATGAGTCTCACAGAACGTGGTGCTTAAGAGTGGGTCCCGAGACTCCTGGTGAATAACAAAGCATCTCCCTGCGCCACTGCTCCACGACACAAGTATAGCCTCTCCTTTCGTCCAATAGGCCATCCACCTCTTTCCTCCTTCATTTTGCCTCCCCCTTTCCCCGCCCCTCCGAGGCACACAGCAGAGAATCCAACAGGAGCCAACACACTCAGCAGCAGCACTAACCAGATGAGCAGAGTGAGCAGGTACCTGCCTTCCCAGAGCACCTGTCCTCTCCTTCTCTGTGATGAAGGACTAGACTTGACTGGTGCTTCTCAACCCTGGCCGCTCATTAGAATCTGCCCGGGAGCCTTTAAAAACTGGATGCGGAGGTCCATGCCAGGCCAATTAACACCAAAGTTCTGTGGGACAGAGAACCTCTAACGCGGAACTCAATCCAGTTTTCAGAATGACTGCATCACATCCCAGAGTCATGCTGTTCTAGTCACGATCCAGCCCAGCACAGCCTTCAGTGGGCTCTGTCTCGTTGACGACTCAACACTTATGTACAACCCCCAGTGCGCATCCCAACAAGTGCCCTCCTCAATACCCATCACCCATTTTCCCCTCCCCCACCACCCACCCACCCCATCAACCCCCACTTTGTTCTCTGCATTTGAGAGTCTCTTATGGTTTGCCTCCCTCCCAGTTTGTAACTATTTTTTTTCCTTCCTTCCCTCATGGGCTTCTGTTAAGTTTCTCAAATTCCATACATGAGTGAGAACATATGATATCTGTCTTTCCCTGACTGACACTTCACTCAGCACAATACCCTCCAGTTCTGTCCATTTGCAAATGGCAAGAATGTTGCATTCTTTTTCATTGCCAAGTAGTATTCCATTGTACATATGTGTGTGTGTGTGTGTGTGTGTGTGTGTGTGTGTGTGTGTTTATACCACAGCTTCTTCATCCATTCATCAGCTCATGGGCATTGGGCTCTTTCCATAATTTGGCAACTGTTGATAGCACTGCTATAACCAATGCGGCCACTTTAACTACAAAGTGAAGAGCATCTCTGGTACTAGTGCAGGCATACCACTTGGAGCAGCCCTGGCTGAACCTCTGAGCCCAGTTTCCTTAGCAGCGAAACAGGAATAATGATCGCCTCGACACACGTACGATACAAAAGTATGAACAATGACGCAATACAGCATAGCACCTAGCATATAGGAAGTGCTCAAAGAATGTTAATTTTCTCCTACTTCCCCCCGACAAAAGTTTTCTATATCCCCAAAGCTATGCATTTGTGTCTCCTGAGTGACGGGGACCCCTGTGCCATAGCGATGTGAGATCCTTGCAAGGAAACCTGTAGATGCGAGGCAAGGGGAGATGTAGGCACCGCTCACCGTGGGCACAACAGGGCAGCCGCTAGCAGCACGGCAAGCTTTGCACTGCACACGTGTGAGGACCCCTCTCACCCCGTGCTCATCACAGGTTTGACTGGTCACTTCAACAGCTTTCTAGAAGAGGTGCCCTTTTCTAAGTTGGAACAGATGGATGGCACAGTGCCACCCGCATTCCTACCTCCTATGCCCCAATGTGACATCACCCTCATCAGGCGACCAATCGACCTGCCCATAGAGTACATCGTGATCATGCCCGCCGCAGGGACACACAAGCCATTCTTTGTGCCCCGCCCTAACATTGACCACACAATGAGAATGGGAAACAGAGCAGGACAAATGGAGAAGATGAATCCCACCAAGAGATATCCAGAAGCTTCCGTTCTGTGGGAGCTCCCAGCCCCCCACAAGGCAGACGAAATCACTCAGTTCCCAGACCCGGGGCTCCAACTCACTGCAGTCACCGGTGAGTTTCCGAATGGGACAGCCATGGTGTGCCGCAGTCATGCCCTTCTAAAGGAAACTGCCCGCCCTGGCTCTGGCTACAAAGTCAAGTTCTGTTTTGTATCACACCCTCCCCTGCCCAGTTTGCAAAGGAAGCAAACTCCTGAAGGGCCAGTTCACTGGCTGATCAGAGACTTTGATGTGCCCAAGCACCCAAAAAAAAGGAGGTGGTGGCATCCGCTAGGGTTCTGTCTCGGGAAACAGAACGGGGAACTACCAAGTGAGTAAGTCAGCTGGTCGTGTGTGCTGAGACTGAGGGACCCGATGGGCTAGGGGAACTAGCCCTAGGGCGGAACTCAGGACAAGGTCAGCAGCAGACAGAGAGTGAGAGAAGGCAGGCCACTGTATGGGAGAACCAGGGCACAACCCAGACTCCTGCTCCAGTGGGACCTTAGATCCAGAACGCAGGCACTGGGACATCCACTCCCCTGTCCTTCTGCTGTCCTGTCAACCTCCCGCTCCCTGACTTCCCGCCAACTGGTGTGGAGAAGCCCATTTACGACCACCGAAAGACCTCTTAGCAAGTAGAGACAGACAGAAAATTATGAAAGGGGCCACTTAATAAGGAAGCTACCTAAAAGAAGGACAATAACCGTTCTGGAGTTTCTGGAATAACACCAATTAACATATGTATAAGCAGTTGCAAATTTTGGCTTGGAAAAATGAGAAATAGACGGGGGTGGGGGTGGGGGTGGCTGTCTCTCATCAGTCACTACAGAATCCGTTCGTTTTAATCAGATGGCCAGATGGAGGCCTTTGTAATCTTCGGCTCTCCCACCCTCAAGCTGGTGAATCTCCTAGAGCTGCAAGGAAACCCCCTCCCCCAAGAGCAAAGAACGGGGGAGGACGGGACCTTGAAATACACCCCTGTGGCCACTAGAGGGAGACGCTTCCTTATGAAACATGTCCTAGCCAGTCCCCCTACCTGGGGGGATTCTTCCCAGATTTTGAAGATGTGGAAGGACCTTCTTCCTCTTTTAGGCAGCATCCTCTCAGCAGCCAAATGGGCTCTTTTCCTGCCTCGGTCAACAACAACAACAAAAGAGAAACTGAAAGTGCTCCTCTGCTTCGAGTCAGCTTTGGGTTGGGGTTACCCCCAACCTAGAAAGGAGGCTGGAAAAAACTGCTGCCTGGGGTGACAGCTTCCTAGGGAGCCATGGGCCTGGGAAGTTGGAGGACAACACATTCCTTCCAGGAACCAAGCCGGGCAGCCCCCCCGTGCCATCTCCATCTTCTCCATTCACCCGCGTCCAGCACAGTGGCCTGTATGGGGACCAGCATTTCAGGAGGCCAACAGGAAGCTCCAACACCTCTAGACCTAGAGGTGAACACGTAGGAAGGGAAAGAAAAAAAAATCTAAAAGATTCCCATCCACATGAGCCTGCAAATCCAAAATTATAAAACACACGCAGAAATCAAATGCTAAAGCTTAATGCAGAAATATCGACAACCTGAACATAAACCGACCCACGTGGAATCGGTTTTGGAAAACAGCGGAGCAGGCACACATAAGCACGTGGAGGGTGGCTGAGAGGTAAGTGAAGGCGTAGCGTCCGCCACGGGAACGGGCAAACGGCCGGTCGGCACGGGCAGCCAGTCCCCTGGAGCAGCCCTCGCTGGGGAAAACTCACAGAGAGGAGCAGGAGTGTGTGTGCGGGTCCCCGTGGCTCTTTACTCCCCCAGTGGCATACGGAGGTCTAGCCCAGCCAGAGGCCAGACTCTAGAAGGATCCCGGCCTCTCAGACTGACGGGCTCTGAAGTCGTCCACTGGAGAAGCATCCGCCTCTTCCTGGAGCAGAGGCTGGGACGCAGCGGCAGAACGATGCGGTAGAGCCTGGGCCGTGTCCTTAGGGGGGGGGAGGGGGGGCGGGGCGCGGGTCCCAGCCTGGTGGTCACAGCTCCACCACCCAGCAACCTGTGGCGGGACTCACGGTTGGGGAGGCCTCAGCACCCCTCTCCAGGCACAATGGGGGAGGGAGGGCACAGGGCTGCTACCCAGTCCTTGCTGTGGTCGGGCCTGAGGGACGTAAGCGCTGGGCCAGTCCCTGAGGATCCCTGCAGGAAGCCTCCTTGTGGGATCGGCCCCAGACACGCCCACCTCTACCTCTCAATATCTAGTTCAACAAGGACAAAAAATATGAAACCAAAACAAGTGGACATGAAAAACAATTTTTAATCACAGAAGTAAAAAACACAGTCATTGAATTTAAACCTCAACAGTCACCAAAAATCCTCTGCTGGGCACAGAGAGGGAATCAGTAACTGAAAGGCGGCACTGTAGAGTTCACCCACAGTGTGGCCGGAGCACAAGGAGATCAAGGATAGGAAAGATGAGTTAGGACGGCAGATGGATTAAGAGGCTCTAACAAACACCCAGGAGGAGGTTCGGAGGAGAAGGAAGGAAACGGTGAGGAGGTCTTACTTTGTTCCCATCTTTCTCTCACGCCCCACATCCAATCCACCAGCAGATTCTCTTGACTCGACCTTCAAATAATACCCTGACCCTGAGCCTCCACCCTCCCCGTCCCCACCGCCATGATCCAAAGCACCATGAACCAAGTCACCATGACCGTTCGCCTTCTAACCGATTGCTAGCCCCCTCACAGCTCAGCTCAGGGGCCACTGTGACCACTGTAAAACATAAATCTGGTTGCCATCCCCTGCTCACAGCCCTCCTTCGGCTGCCGATCTCACTTAGAACGAAGTCCAAAGCACTGTCTTCTACGAGCTCCTTCCTGATCTGGCTGCGGCAAGCACACCATTGCCACCTCCCACGCCGGCCTCCACGCTCGCTCTCTTCTACTGCACTGACCCCCCTGCTGTTCCTCCAGGGCTCTCCACCACAGGGCATTTGCATTTGCTTTTCCCTCTGCCCAGGGGAATCATCCCCCAGATAACTGCATGGTTCACTCATCTCTCTGTCAGGCGTCCATCATCAGAGAACTTCCCTATCCTTGTCTCTAAATACCCCACCCCATCCCCATCATTGGCATTACAGGTTCATGGAGATAGAATGGCCTCTTCAGTAAATGGTGTTGGTGTAATTGGTTATTCACATGTGAAAAAAAAATTGGATTTTTATCTCCCACAAGCACAAAATTAATCCCTAGTCAATTCAAGACCAAATATGACTTGCAAAACTTCCAAACTTTAGAAGAAAATATAGGGGCATATCTTTTTAATTTCTCGCAAATGGAGAGGATTTCTTTAAAAAAAAAAAAACAACTAAAAAAAAAACGCTGCTCATAAAAGAAATGATTGTAAATGTGACTATTTTAAAATTAAAGATGTATGCTCAGCAAAACTCACCCCAACAAAAGGTAAAAGACAAGCCATATTTTGAAGAAAGATATAACACATATGACCAATATATGTTCAGTGTCCGGTACTATAAAAAAAAACAACTCCTACAAATCAAGGAGACAATGACTAACGACCAAACGGAGAAATGAGTGGAGGATAGAAGAGGCACTTCACAGAAAAGAAAGCCAAAATGACCACACTACTAATGTGAGAAAGAACATCTCAAAAGCTTATATTTGTCAACATAAAGGCAATATATGTGAAACAAGGAGATACTGATCCACGCCAGATTTGCGAAAATCAAATCTTGGTGATTCCAAATACGGCTGTCGGTGGGGAGGGGCGCCAATGCCCGCACAGTCAAAAATCCACATATCACTTCTGACTCCCCCCAAAACTTGACTAATAGCCTACTGTTGACCAGAAGCCTTACCAATAATATAAAGTTGAGTAACGCATTTTGTAGGTTATGTATGTCATATACTGTATTCTCACACACACACACAAAAAAAAGTAAGCAAGAGAAAAGAAAATGTTATGAAGAAAATCATGAGGAAGAGAAAATACATTTACGGTCCTGTGTTTATGGAAAAGAAAAAATCTGTGTATGAGTAGGAGCACACAGTTCAACCCCATGCTGCTCAAGGGTCGACTGTATAGCACCATCAACCTCTAGGACTGAAAAGGATGTCCTTGGAATGTCCTCTGCCTGCCACTCTGACCTTCGGCCCCTGTGGGCCTGGGCTCTGCGGGCTCAGAAGATGACATAGGGAAGTCCAGTCCTTCCCCCCGGTCCTCACCGGCCCTCCTTTCCTCTGGTCTCCATGTCATCCTTCCCTCTTCCGAGAGTGCTCAACTGCTTCCTGCACATTCCCTGGGCCTTCTCCCTGCTCTCCTGTCTGAAATTCTCTTCCTCCTTTCCACAGGTCCAAATCTTACACCGCCCTCGAGGTCCAGATAAAATGCCGCCTCTTCTCTTCCCCCAGGGACCCCTAGAAATGTTTTCCCCTTTATCTCAAAGCCCACTATCTCCTCTTTGTTTACGGTGAAGCGAAGGATTAGCTTCGTGAACACAGATCTGATTCATCTTCCTCCTTCCTCCCACCCACCCACTATCTGGACAGAGCATGCCTCGGGCTAATCGATACTGATTGAGTGATGCTGGCTGCATCAGGGAGCCTTGACAACTAGTCGATAAGGGGTCTAATCGATAAGGAGTGAGAAGGAGGAGGTGTAGAGAATGTCATCCTGGATTCGGGGCTGCCCTTTTCTATGGCACAATACAGACGAGAACCAGGTTTGGGAGAGAAGACCGTAATTCCGTTTCAGGCACCAGGAGGGGAAGTGCCTGCGGGACATTCCACGTGAGGTTGCACAGAAGGCGGGCACGCCCAGGAGAGGCGTCTGGGCTGGAAACCATGCAAAGGATGTCCAGCGACATCACTGTCTCCACTTAGGAAAGAATGAAATTTGGAGAAGGGACGTGGTCAAACTCGTCTCGTAGGAAAAAGCTAGACTGCAGTAATGGATTCTGTCTGTGAGCACACTGCCCAGGGAGAGGAAAGGAGGCACGCGTCTCCCAATGGAAGATTCGGGAAGGGATTTGGAAGATCCAGGATTCTCCTGGGGGCATCGTGGTTTGGGGAACAGCCAGGCCTACAGCAGCCCCTCTCTTGAGCCCCATGTCCTCAAAGACAGAGTAGTGTAGTGTTAAGGGCCCTGGCTCAGGAAATGTGAAATCCCTCGTCATGTGCCTCAGTTTCCTCTACTGTAAAATGAAGTTAAACAAACATCTACTAGGTCTCTTATAATTCTAACATAGACGTGATCAGTAATTCATCTCTTTAACTCTAGTTTTTTTTTTTTAACGTTTATTTTTCAGAGAGAGAGAGAGCAAAGGAGGGGGAGAGAGAAGGGGGCTGCAGAGGAGCTGAAGCAGGCTCCATGCTGACAGCAGAGCGCCTGATGTGGGGCTCACAAATCCTGAGATAATGACGTGAGCCGAAGTCGGACACTAAACCGACCGAGCCACCCAGGCGCCCTTCTTTAATTCTAATTGTTCGAATACAAGGTTAAGACCATTTCTTTTCTAAGTACTTTGCTTCTAATTACAATGTTAATATAATTCCTATAGTGTTCATTGTAGAAAATTTGGGAAAAGGGCAAAGCCTGAAGAAGGAGAGAAAAATCACTACAATTTCACCAGCTGGAGACAACACTGCTAACATTTCACTATAACTTCTACTGGTCTTCCTTTTACTGTATAAATACACATTCTTTTTCGACAAAAGATTGAGTAATAATATCCACTACTAACTGAGCGTCTAATTGATGCACAGGCTAAGAACAAGTGTTCCACACTCATGTCACCAATCCTCACGGCAACCTTGTAGCACAGAGACCACAATGTCCCCCTTTTACAGAAAAGAAGACTAAAGCCCAAAAAGTTCAAGTGACCTGCCAAAGGCCATGTAGTTTGAAAACACAGAGAATTCCTACCGCACTAGCTTTCTGAGCTGGTCTTCTGCAATTTGTTGTTGTTGTGTTGTTTTGTTTTTTTTTTTTTTTTACTTAATTCTGCTTTCACATGTTCTCATTTCATTTCATTTTTCAAATATTTTTCTACCACGTTATTATAAGTTGCTTCAAGGCACTAATCACCAGTCCCCCACTGGTTAGCATCTAAGATGTCTTCGGCGTTCACTCTCAGGAACAATGCTGTGATTATCTCCTTTCCACTCAGTGGTAATTATTTCCTTAGGGTAAATTTGCGAGAGACTGAACACAAGATGGAAGGAGCTCTGCCTTCTTAAAGCTATTGACAAATAGTACCAGTTTGCCTTCCCCCCAAAAACGGAACAATTGTTCTCCCTTTGATCATTTATAAAAGTTCCTTCTACCTGCAACCTCATTAATGTGGAAAATTATCTTATTTCTATTAATCTCTGCTGATATAATACATGAAATTTCTTATCAGTGCAGTTGAACTTCTAATGTCACTGACAATTTCATGACTCATTTTATTTCATTTTATAAGTTTATTTATTTATTTTGAGAGAGTGTGTGTGAGCAGGGGAGGGGCAGAGAGAAAGAGTGAGAGAGAGAGAGAGAGAGAGAGAGAGAGAGAGAATCCCAAGTAGGCTCCGCACCATCAGCACAGAGCCTAACGTGGGGCTCAGTCTCACAAACTATGAGATCTTGACCTGAGTCAAAATGAAAAGTCCCATGTTTAACCAAGTGAGCCACCCAGACACCCTTTATGATTCATTTTAACAAGCATTTATTACGTAAATCCTTAGGAGATGGGAGGAAAGTGAAAGAATGGGAGAAAGATAGGAAAAATTCATTGTAGTCACTTAACAAAAACCACGCACCTAACATACGCAGAGTACGTGGTATGCCCTGCAGGGGTTAAAAGGAAGAAGAGTGAGTAGATATTCAACAGACACCGATGCGGAGTATCATGGGAGACACAAAAGGAAGGTACAGTATTTGCCATCTGGGAATTTGCAACCTGGTTGTGGAGAGAGCAAACCAACAGCCCCTAGTATGTTTAGACTTAATTCCTCCCTCCCCTGTTCTTTCTTAGGGCTGCCTTCCCACATTCAGTATGGCTTTTGGGGCCAATCTTAAACCATTGTGAGTTGTCCACAAGCCTTATTTCCTGGATCTCCTGAGAACCCCAGAGGGCAGGGATGGTGTATTATTATTACTCATATGCTCGTCACGTCTTGCCGGTGAATGATTTCATACTTCCTTCGCAATTATCCAGTGTTGTAAAACAGTGGCTGGCTGCCAAGACCTCTACCCACTGCCTGCTCCTACCCCCTATTAGTCCACCGCGTGCCTGAGAGCAATAGAAACACAGAAACTGACATACAAGGTTATAGGACTATATATTAAATTAAAATGAATGGTATTAACTTATTGGTTTGATTAAATACACCACCTCACTACCTTCCAATGTCAGAATCCGAGGCTCTCCGTCTGCCAGTTCACTTACGTGGCAGAACATGCGGGGAGGCTCGAGCGTTTGGGGTTTGTTTGTTTTTCACTTTCTCAGGCCTCGCTGATGTTCACATGCCCTTCCTGCCCTTCTGGAACCCCGAAAACCTCACAATCATCTCCCACCACCCCACCTGAGTGTCTGGCTTGGGAAACCGGCCCCCCACGTGGAGGCCATAGAGGCAGAACAAGGCTCATTTCACACACTTGCCTTCTCCTTTCCCCTCCCCCTGGCTGTCCCTTCCTGGGGCCCTCGGGGCCCTCTTCCCCTCGGCTCCGCTCGCTGCAGGTGCACACGAAGGCCCCGCTGGGTCTGCCTTCTCTTTTCTCTAAGGCACATCTCACAACACCACCATGTCCCTGAGTTTCCCCTTTACTGTGACCTGATGCATTTTATCTACGTTGCCCAAACGTCTAAGGCCGGCTCAGCTAAATAAACATTCACTTCATGGAATTAATTCAAATTCTGATTCGAGTTTCAGGAGTGTTTCAGATTAGTGAGGGCTGGAGGGTTGGAGAGAGATGGCCGCCATAGTGGGGCTGGGATGGACCCAGAGTGTAAGACTCAGGTGACAAGATGAGCAGGGGCCTTGGTCCCCCGTACCTCTCTTTCCTTTTCCCCTCCACCCACTTCTGAGGAGCCTTGGGCAATAGAGAGAAAGGGTGTAGATGGAAGGAAGTTAGGGGAGGCCGTCAGCAGAGGCCTCTGCCGTCATCCACACACTGGCCTCCAGGACAACGCTGGCTCTTGGACGTGTGGCAAGGCCCTGGCAGACAGGAAAGACTGAGAAGCCTGTGGAAGAGGAAAGCAGGAGACGAGAGAAAGAAGGGCATTCCCGGAAGTGTGACTGAGAGATACTAGAAGGGAAAAGTGAGGCCATATTTGCCCCCCACCCCACGTGTCCTGGCATGGGTATCGACCAATAAAATAAAACTCTCTGACCGCTAAGGCGCTGCGCCTTCACACCCTCCCATTGGTCACCAGTAGAACCAAGGGGCTGCAGCGTGTATAACGATCAATGACCAGACAGGCCCTGTATTAGGTGCCGTACCTGTGAGCTGTCACCAAATGCCAGCAGGCATTCTGCACCCAAGACCACCAAGACTCCCAGTCAGGGGTTTTCAAACTTGAGGGTGCTAACGGATCACTTTGGAGCTGAGTAAAATGGCAGGAACATGCATTTTAATAAGTATCCTGTGACGCTGATGCCGAGGTCCAAGGACCACAGTGGTCTATTGAGATGGGACCCTTGTGGAGGTCCAGCCTGGCCCCAGGAGGCTGGCGGCTTCCCTTTGGACCCTTGGAATCACCAGGCTATTAATGCCTCAGAGGCAGCTGACCCAGTCACTGTCCCCAGTGAAAGTCCCTCCAGTCATCCCTCCTCCTCGGGACACCTCTGTGCTCCTCCACTCTTCCTCTCCCCATCTCTCTCCTTCCCTCTCTCAGCAACATTTCCTGTGTGTCATTCAAAGCTCCCAAAGTCTAGTAAGCTCTTTTACATCTTTGACCTTTTCCCTGTGATCTTATCCTGCGATTGCAGAAGAAACTCAGCTCTGCCAAGGACACCACTCCCCAGGGTCACCACTAGCGTCTATGGCACCTTGGGCAAATCAGAAAGAAGTGTACTTTCTAAGGGTGGAGGTCACATTGGTTAAAAGTTAGCCCCCAGGATCTGAAGTGTGGTGAAAGCTCGGATTTCAGCCCCGTCCCTCCTCAGACCTAGCACAAACGACACCAAGTCTAGATTGAATGCTTCCTTGTGGCCTTCTGTGGAGATTGGTCAGCATCCCACTCCCCACTGGCACCAAGATCAAGAAGGGAGTTGCTGTCTTCTTAATTTTCCAGTGCCATTTCCAAACCTTCACTCTTCCCCTTCCTATAAAAGTCTCTGCCATTTTGAAACTCGGCCTCATGGTTATATCGGCGTCCAATCTCATCACTGAAGGCCGAGAGCTTTCGTCTCTCTCTTCCATCCAGGGGTGTCCGTAACTTGCCGAACACGGTAGTCTCACAGTTCACGAACCTCTTCATCTCATTCCCTTCAGATTCCCCACATTCAGGAACCTTGTCAGAATTGCCCCTCATTGGAAATCTCAAAGTCTAGTAGGCCAGCCCCAAAGAGCAATGCATTTCCTGTGTGGCTCGTGCCTGCCCCTCAGCACCATGGAGACCCCTGGTCCCCTGAGACCCCCGTTTGCTGCCTGCTCAGCCTAGACCACACAGGTGACCACATGAACTATTCTTTCACAAGCATCTACCTTCAATCTCATTTTTTCTGGAAAAAAAAATCCACCCCTAATGAATCGCATGACTACCTTCTACCCTCCCCTGCCCAGGACAAGAGCTGCTGAAGAAAAGCACACGACTCTACAACAGAACCATGATCTCCAAACTCAACTGGGTTGTGAGTGCTGCAGATCGAGGATCCTTTAACTTGTGCTTTGTAGGCTATCTCTCCCACCCTCCTCAGGAACTGTTCCCATCTCTAGAGCCCCCTTCAAGTCCCCCCACAACCCCAAAGCCCATCTGTCTTGGCAGACAACATCTCTTATCTTTTTTTTAAAAGTTTATTTATTTTGAGAGAGAGAATAAGTTGGGGAGGGACAAAAAGAGAGAGAAAGAGAGAGAGAGAGAGAGAAAAGGGGGGAGAGAGAGAGAGAGAGAGAGAGAGAGAGAAACTCAAGCAGCCCCCACGCTGTCAGTGCAGAGCCCGATGCAGGGCTCGATCCCATAAACTGTGAGATCATGACCTGAGCTAAAATCAAGGGTTAGATGCTCAACCGACTGAGCCACCCAGGCACCCCACCTCTTTCCTTATCCTCATGAGAACACTGAAGCCATAAAATGAGAGCTGCCTGCACTTTCCAGTCCCCACGGCGCTCTGATCAGTCTCTGTGCTCCTCCTTTTCCTTATCTGCAGTCTCCCAGGATGAGGGTTCTTCCTCCGGCCCTAAGCCAGTCCCCCATCTATGTTCCCCACCCTTGGAACCTGTCCTCCGCGGCTTTCACCCCTTAGCTTCCAACTTCTGCACCCTTCTCCACGGTTTCCTGCCTCTTAGCCTATAAATTATGTTCCAGTTTTGCGATATCTAAAAACAAACAAAAACCTTCCTTTCCCTGGCTCTCCCAGCCCCATCTTTTGTCTCTCCTTCCTTCTCTACTAAAACCTGTACTTGCTCTCCCCACCACTTCCCTTCCCCTCCCCAACTCATTCCACTGCAGCTCCAGATCCCCTATCTGCCACCCCTCAGTAAAAAATCAATACCTTCCCATTGCCAAATCCAGTGGGCAATTTCCCGACTTTTCTTACTGTTGCATACTAGTGCTTCCTTTTTCTTGAACTGTCGACTCCCTTGTGACTGCAATGCCGCTCTCTCTCTGTCAGCCTGGGTCACCACCTTGGATTCCTCTTCCGCCCACCACTTAATCATTGGGATTCCTTGCCTTAAACTACTGCTTTTTGCATTCCACACGGTGCGCCTGGACAAAAGCTTCCATTGTTGGCATTTTCCTATCACTGATATCCTTGCGATAACAAGATAACAACTCACGAGTCTCTACCCTAGCCTCGATTTTCTTCCTGAGCGTCAGGTTTGTATGTACACCTGCATCCTAGGCATCATCACTGAGACAGATACACCCCAGGCATCTCCGGTGAGACCTAACTCACCGTCTCCACCCTTGCCCCAAAACTGCTCCTCCTGTGATCCCCATTTTAGTCAACGGTACCGTCATCCTCCCATCCAGTAAAGCCAGACACCTGGAGTCACCCTAACTCCACCCTCTCCCCAGCAATCTATCTCTAAAATCTGCCCTTTATATCGCCTCAATATTTAAACTCTGTCCCCTCCCTTCTACGGCCTCCACCTCACGATTATTTTGTGATAGCTCACCATCACTCACCCAGACTATTACGACAGCCTCCTAGCTGGACTGAGTCCAGATTTTTCAATTTCACATCCACTCCCCACACAATCACCAAAGCGATGGATCTAAACTCAGATCTGGCCATGTCACTCACCCTCCTGCCTGAATACCCCGTGGCCTGTATGACAGACTCTTAAGTTGTTGACATGACCTGTAAGGCCTCGGTGACTTTGGCCCCTGTTCACCTCCAGCATCAGCCTAATCACTTCTTGTCTCAAACCTTATGTTTCACTAATGCCCTGCTCTCACCATGCTGTTTCCTACCCCACACTTCCCTCGTCCAGTAACACCCGCCCCCACCGACCTGCATCCTTCACAACAGCTCGTCCCCCATTTTCTCCAAAAAGCACTCTTGCCTCTCTCTTGTATTCCTAAGACACCTTGGGCTTACCTCTTAGCATTGGCCCACTGTCATGAAATTATTTGCTTATGGGCCTACCTCCCAACATTAAATGAAATACAAAAACAGGGATCAAGTACTAGGTACTGGTCTCTGTGCCCCCTCCCCCAGCTCCCAGTGCTGAGCACAGTGCCTGACACATAGTAGGTACTCAGACAATAATTACTGAACTGATTGCCACAGTAGGGCAATGAGGTGCGTATTACAAATGAAGAAGTTCAGACTCAGCAAGTTAAACACTAGTAGATGCAGGAGCAGTAATTCTAAATTAACTCTAAGGCCTCTGTTCTTTGAAACACAACCTGGGGGTCATCAGAGTAGCTCAGTGGGTTGAGTGTCTGATTCTTGATTTCAGCTCAGGTCATGATCTCACGGTTCATGAAATCTACACTCTCAGTGCAGAGTCTGCTTAGGATTCTCTGTCTCCCTCTCTCTCTCTGCCCCTTAATAATAAATAAACTTAATTTTTTTAATTTAAAAAATATAAATAAAATGGAAGGAAGGAAGGAAGAGAAAAGAAGAAAGGAAGAAAAAGAAAGAAAAGAGAAAGGAAGGGAAGAAGGAAGGAAGGAAGGAGCATAGCCTGGAAAACATGAGCTAAGCACAGAAATGGAAATGAGAATAGGTCAGTGCCCCCCCTAAGGGTGATGGCGTAATACACCAGCAATCTAAGGAAATGAAGGTGGGCAAGATTTGGGGGGTCAAAAGAATACGGGCTTAAAGTCCTAGCATTGTTTGTTCCAAGCAAAGTCCTAATATCATAAACCGCCGGCAGCGCCAGGACTGAGCTGCCCACTAACTCTACATGCTGGGCCCGCGGTAGCTAATGCTCCCACACGTACTCACAACCATGCTTTGCAACCGTTTTTGTTGTCCCCTCTTAGAAATAAGCCTCTCTCTCAGAAACAAGCCTCCAGGAAGTTCCTGGTATAGGCCAAGACATGGGATATCCAAAGGATGTTAGAAGATAAATAAATATGGATCTGTGTTAAAAAAAAAAAAAAAAAAGAGCTGCTATGTCCCTTGGCCCCTCCTGGGAGGTCCCTATTCTGAGCCACCCACCCTCTAGCAGCCTCTTCTACAACATGAAACAGAATGCAGCCAACGAAAGGAGTCAAGAGAGACACAAGACAAGCCCAGGAAAGCCCAGGCCGGGGAACCCACAGAATGACACAACAGCAAAGAGGGGGCTGTTAGATGCAGCTAATGGCCCCAAGCCTGCACATATCAAACATGGCCGTCCCCACACGCCTCCCTCTGGAACTCCTCGTCTAGAAGATATATATCCCCGGACAAGGAAGGCACAAGGACAGAAGGTTGCAATGATTCAGTGAAAGAAAACTAAAAATACCATTCGGTGTTGACAAAACACAGGAAAAGGCAGCAAGGGTGTGGGTAACAAAGGATAAAGATAGGTGCCCTTCTCTGGTAAACCCCACGTCAAACAAAGGTGAAGAGCCAGAAATGACCCCATCAGCAGAGAATCTGGCAGGTGTCCAGGGCAAGAACACCCCCAACCCTCTGTCCTCACCCCAAACTCTGGGGGACCAAGCCAACGTATCCTCTTCCCTAAAGGATTCTGGGAACAGGGGAGCTCACTTCCTGCCTGGGGAAGGAAGCTAGGGCAGCCTGAGCTCTAAAACACCATTCTCGTTTACAAATTGAAGACATTCACACACCTGCTCCCTACTCTGCTGCTCCTCTGCGGACGGAGATAAAGGCCTTCCGTTTACAAAGTTTCACAAGAGAAAAGAATTTATTACTCCTCCTTTCTGCCTTCCCCTTAGCCAACCAAGCCCAGCTCCGTCTCCACTCAGCTGGGACAGACGGCTCGTTACCAGCTGGACAGGCCATGTCCTGGAGTCCTGACTCACCTTTCATTGCTCAAGAAGGGGGTGAAGCCTGCGGTCCTTGGAATTCCCCTCTGGAGGAGGTGTGGGCAGCTCCCAGGCACCACCTCAGTGGAATCTCTCTAGTAAATAACAAGAAAAATAAGGATTTAATGAGTGCGTTCTCTATGCCAGGCATTGCACCTTCCACATATCATCCCATTAAAAGCTCCCAAAAACCTTATGAATAAGTACCACCATTATCCCCATTTTACAAACCAGAGAACGGAGCAGTCAACATATTAGTTCAAGGTCACATGGCTAGCCAATGGAGAAGCAGGTACACAACACAGATCTTTACTTCCCAACTAAAGGGATAATGCTCTTACCCACCCGTGTGGAAGGGGCTGTCTTCCCTGCCGCCGTGCGTATCTCCTTCTCTGTGTATGGACTGGGATTTTTCCCTTTTCAGAGAAGCTCAAATTCCCAGAACTCTCTTGGTTTCTCACTGATGTGGAAGCTTCCTGAGGTTAAAAATCATTTTTAAAATTCCTTTGGAAGTGATACCAAGAACATAAATTGAAGGGGTCAGAACACCACGGATGTTTAATAAATAGCATTTACTCGTTATTATTAAAACCATTCGTACTCCATAGCTGGTAATTTCCTTTCCTCCAGAGCAAGGTTTTACAGCATCAGCATGACTGACATTTGGGGCTGGATATCTCCTTGCTGGGGGGCGCTCTCTGGCGCACTGCAGGATGTGTGGCAGGACCCCTCGCTCCTAGTCACTAGATGCCAGGACCAATCCCACCACCGCCAGCTGTGACAACCAAAAATGCCTCCAGACACGACGAAATGTCCCTGGGGGGCAAAATCGTCCTCAGTTGAGAACTACTGCTCTAGACTAAGCAAATAAAAATGTTAGTATAGAGGCGCCTGGGTGGCTCAATCGGTGAAGCATCTGACTGTGTCTCAGGTCATGATCTCAGGGTTTGTAAGTTTAAGCCCCACGTCAGGCTCACTGCTGTCCGCACAGAGCTCACTTCAGGTCCTCTGGCCCTGTCTCTCTCTGCCCCTCCATTGCTCATCATCTCCCTTCCTCTCTCTCTCTCTCTTTCTCTTTCTCAAAATAAATTAAAAAAAAAACACTTAAAATCATTTTTTTAATAATACTTATTCCCTCAGAGTAAAACAGCAAGAAAGCTTATTTCTACGTACAATGAAACAGCACCCTTAAATTCCTAGTTAATAAATATGAAAGTTCCTGAGAATTACTTATAAAATAAAAGCACCAAGCACTAGTTTCAGAAGATCAAGGTAATGTTGTCGTTATGCCTGAACTAAATCCCTTTCTGCTTGTAGAATCTTTCATAGTGGGATGTCATTCGCGGGAGGGAATTCACAGCCAGAAAAAAAAAAAAAAAAAAAGCCTGGGTTCAAATCCCTCTTCGTAGCCCCAGATGTAAATATTTTTATATCTCAACTCCTTTACATACCAGCTTCTGGTCAACTGCCAGGTCTTAGTTGCTGTAAAATGAAGGTGAAGTTTCCCTGCTCAGGACTGTGGTGAGAATTACACACAAGAACTAGAAAGCAACTCTCTCACAAAGTTTTGCCTAAGAGGCTCAAGAATAGTCACTTCTTTCTCTGTTCCCACTTGTCACCAGGCTCCTGCGAGCCCAATGCCTGATTTGTTTTCTCTGCACCATCTAGCAGAGCAGTTCTCAACCCTGGCCACCTCACAGGAACGACAGAGCTTTCAAAATGCAAATGTCTGGTCCTACTGTGCGCCACCTAGATTATACTCTCTGGCTTGAGAATATATACTGTGAGGATCCAAAAATGTACTTATAGAAAAGGTAATACATATCACCTTTTACATAATTGCATTGGTGCCAAAATATGAAATAGTAATATTTACATCCATTCTTAAAATATGGTATATTAACCATTAATAATCAATATATTATAAATAATTTAAAGAAATCAATACATATTCAAATGGCATTTATTGTATTCTCAAGATCTACAAATTCCATTAGAATTTTTAGATTTCATGTTTCAGTTTCGATGATTCCTTAAAAATAGCCTTTACCTGTATTATTTAAAAAATCTTTGAAGTGATAATTCTCAGTTGAAAGATGTTCACTGGGGCTCCTGGGTGGCTCAGTCAGTTGAGCGTCCAACTTCAGCTCAGGTCATGATCTCCTGGTTCGTGGGTTTAGGTTATGATCTCATGGTTCGTGGGTTTGAGCCCCGCGTTGGGCTCTGTGCTGGCAGCTCAGAGCCTGGAGCTTGCTTCAGATTCTGTATCTCTCTCTCTCTCTCTCTGTCCCTCCCCTGCTTGTGGTAGGTCTCCCTCTATATCTTGAAAATAAATAAACGTTAAAAAAAAAAATGTTCATTGAATAAGACTGTAATTTCTTATTTTTTTAACTTTTTTTGAGAGAGAGACAGAGAGTGAGGGGGGTGGGGTAGAGAGACAGAAGGGACAGAAGGAGAAGGAGGATCCCAAGCAGGCCCAGTGCTATAAGCAGGGCTCCAACCAGTGAACCGCGAGATCATGACCTGAGCAGAAACCAAGAGTCAGACACTCAACCAAATGAGCCACCCAGGTGTCCCAAGACTTTAATTTCTTGAGTTCACGCTTCTCAAAGTTTCAGGAAACAGCTACAGAGAACTCTAAAATTAATGTATCAGCAAATTAAGTGACAAAATTGCACTTGTACACAAGGCTGGAAATACAGCCTGTTATCAGGAGAGTCTTTTGTTCTGTCTTTAAAAGAATAAGATGCCATGGTATACAGTTATGATATTTAAATGCTAGTACCTAGTATCAAATCAATACCGGAAGAAAAAAAAATCACAGCTCATGATTAATGGCAGAAGGCAGGGACATCTAAGGGAATTAAATGTATTAAAGGATGCTCCCGTGACTCAACTAACGGAATGACGTTGAAAAGGGACAGTTCTGGGCTAGATTCACTCACAGCTGTGCGTCAGCAGCCTCGCTGTAGGCTACCTCAGCACATCGGAAACTCCACAGAGGCAGGGGCTTGTCTTCTTTTCCCTGTGCCTGCCACAGGACCACATCCGTGGAGATGTTCAGCAAACATTTCTGAAATAATGAACCCCACCTTCCTCTTATTATCTGGTTCTTTCTACCCCCATTTTCCCTATAGTCTTCATTCCTTACTCATTAAACCTTGTATTTCTGTAAGTTACCTTAAATCCTCCATGAACGAAGTAGGATATTAGAAAATCGATGCACTTGTAAAGAACTGGATGTAAGGGGATTCCCATCAGCAGCATGTCTCCTTGACTTTGCCCCTGGAGAGCTGTCTCTCCCACATTCTGTCAGATCACCACACTGGCCCACGCCCCATCCTTGGGAGTTGGGTTCATGCCCCACTCATGAAACTGTCCCGTATGTTTTCACTACTGAACCGTCCAGTTAAACAGTCAGGACAAGGCAATCGAATTTCTTGGTAAAATGCTGTGCCTTCCGAAGATGTGCAGAAGTGTAGCTCAGAGGAACTAAGGAAAGCCGTTTGTCTCCAGGGGTTACTGACCTGCGCGCCCTGCAGTGCACTTGCTCCCAGGGGGACAGACTGCCTTGTCTCTCCAGGGAGGAACTCCCACTGGCTGGCCAGTGAAAGGGGGCATCCAGACCTGCCTCCTCCCTCTGTCGGGGATGCCTTTTCTACTTCCTCTTCTGTTTGGGGATTGGGAAGCACTGAGCCCTGACTTCTCTTCTTGTCTCTTTTCACTTCCTCACCCACCAACTCACTCTTTCACCAGACACCAAGTGCCCTCAACGCTTATTTTTCTGCCTAAAAATGAATGAAACCAACTTCTGATTTGGGGGTAACTACATATGCTAATATTAGAAGCAGGAGCTTATGAGGTTCAACTTCCCTATGAGCACTCAGTAATGCAGAGAATAGCTGAATCATTATATTCAGCTACTGTATACCTGAAACTCATATAATATTGCATGTTAATTACACTTCAATACAAGAAAGAAAAAGAAAATACCTTCTGGCAACATTTACAAGTTAACGGTAAATTGACATAACCATTATGGGAAACAATATGGAGGGAAAACATTAAAAATACAGCTACCATATGATCCAGGAATCCTACTTCTGGGTACATATCCAAAAGAAATAAAATCACTTTCTCTAGGAGATATTTGCACTCCCATGTTCATTATTCATAGTCACCAAGACATGGAAACAACAAAAGTGTCTGTTGACAGATGAACAGAAAAGATATTGATATACATATACATATATATATATGTATACATATATACATACATATATATATATATACACGCATGCACAAACAATGAAATACTATTCGGGCTTTATAAAGAATAAAACTAGAGGACCTTATGCTAAATCAAATAAGCCACCTGCAGAAAAACAAATACTGTATGATCTCACTTATATGGGGAATTAAAAATAAAAGTTGAATAGTAGCAGAGATTAGAATGGTGCTTCCCAGGGTCTCAAAGAAAAAGGAACATGGCGGTCAAAGGGTATAAACATTCAGCTTTGAGTAAGTTCTGGAAACCTAATGTAGAGAATAGAAAAAAAAAAAAAGATTCAGTCTCCTACTTATTGAGAAAGAGGTCTTCGAATACTTCCTGAGACAACTTTCCAGCTCGCACTTAAATGCCAACAATCCCTGCTTCTTGCCACAATAACACAAGGCATTTCTGGATGTTACTACACAAAGTAAATCGTCCCCAGTCTCCAGACTCTGCACTTCAGGGAAGTAGACGAAGCGCAATGGTTCATTTTGCCAAATAAGGGCATTAAAAACAAATGAAAGAGGAGGCTCTCCTACCTACAATCTACAATGACCATAATTTCACAATAGGAAGGATATTTTAGTAAAAAAATATCAAAAATCTGTAATGTTCGAATAAAAGGCAGGCCCTTAAATTAAATAAATTTTTACATTCTCTTTCAAAATCTCATTTTGTTCTCATTCCTCTTATTCCACGAAGACAAACTGCTGGCAGCCTGGAGTCTGACCACAACTGACTATAAGGCTTTTCCCCTAAAGCTGTGTGACCTTGAGCAGCTTACTCAAGGCCCCGCAATCCCAGCCCACTGACCAAAGATGTACATGAGATGATCTGGGTAAGCACTGTGCCAACTCAACTATGCTCCTGACACATAATTTAGGCTTATATGAAGCCACAGATGTGACCAACAAAAGGTCTTAAGCAAAGATAACAATTAATTATTGCAACGGTACATTTCTCCCCAAGTTCTATAGAACACAAATAGACTAGCAGGAGTCCCAAATACACCACATAGTATACACACATACTGAAATAAATATTAAATTAAAAATTTTAAATTAAAATTATATAGTATACTGAATTCTTATGATGTATGAAATATTAAAGTTAAAAGGTACAAGACGTTGACTTTGGCCCATCTGAATCTCAAAGGCTAAGTAGGAACAGGCATGTATTAACAGGGTGGTAACTGCCCAGTGGAGAAAACACCTGGCTAGAAGGAAGAGGTAGGCAACGTGGTTCCACCCCTGACATCACCCCTAAGGATGGCTACAGCCTTAGGCAAGTTTAATCTTTCTGTGTACAGTTTTCTCAGACATAAATGAGGAAGTTTGATTAAAATGCTCTCTAGGGGGGCGCCTGGGTGGTTCAGTAGGTTAAGCATCCAACTTCAGCTCAGGTCATGAACTCACACTCTGTGGGTTCGAGCCCTGCATCAGGCTCTGTGCTAATGGCTCAGAGCCTGGAGCCTGCTTTCGATTCTGTGTCTCCCACTCTCTCTGCCCTTCCCCTGCTCATTCTCTGTCTCTATGTCTCTCAAAAATAAATAAACATCTTAAAAAAAAAAAAAAAAAGGTCTCCTAGGGCCTGATCAGCTTGAAAATTCTTAATGTCATATACAATAGTGTGTACCCGCTCTAAGAATTTGTAACCTCGGGGAATGAGAAGGAGGAGCTATATCTTCTAAACAGCTGACCACTACATTATCCTCTTAAGGCATCAGGATCCACACCATGGGATCTTCAAAAGCAAAACACCCACTACCCTGATCCAAAAAGCCAAAAGGTACAACCCAAATAGTCCCTAAGTCAATGTGTTGACTGTAAGCATCCATTGTTGGCAAACAAATGAGAGCATTATAAACATTCTCCAGGCCCCTCCCTCTCCCTGATGGCCCTTCCTCTCATATATGCACCCTGCCCTTCCATGGGTAGCTAAGAACCACCATGTACCGAAGGCAGACTATGGCAGGCATGTTACCTGCATTCTCTCTTACAACTTGACACGATCCTGCAAAGTTTGTATTGCATTATTAACTCCATAATGTGACTTAAAGAATTGACTTTCGGAAAGGATAAGTACAGTCCAAGGTTACAACGTGAGGGGCAGGATTCAAACGGAGGCCTCTGTCACTCTAAAGCCCATGCTCTATTCTCCTTCGTGGGAATGCTGCATCCCTCACACTTCTGAGACACCCAGGAGACTAGATCAAAACCAGCCAAGGTACCTCAGGCTGACGATCCCTGCATTCATCAGTGGTTGCTCCTGAGGAATTTCAGGGAACCTCTCTTTAGACTCTGACCTTAGGAAGACTAGCTTCTCTCTGCTCTCTGAAAGCTCTCCTTTATTTCTTTTTTTTTTTTTTAATCTTTATTTTATGAGGAAGAGAGAGAGAGACAGAGCATGAGCGGTGAAAGGGCCGAGAGAGAGGGAGACACAGAATCTAGGGCGGACTCCAGGCTCTGAGCTGTCAGCACAGAAGATCATGACCTGAGCTGAAGTAGGATGCTTAACCGCCTGAGCCCCCCAGGTACCCCTGAAAGCTCTCCTTTCAAGAGAGACCAGTGAGGTATGGAAGTGCCCACCACTTTCTACCGCATGAAGTCTCAACATATAAGCTCTACGCCGACTGGAAACTCTGGGGTACCCAGTACAGTCACAGAACACAGCTTTTCTGACCTTAACAACTAGTCTGGCATTCAGTTCCAACCTGCTTTACTGAGAGCAGCTTTTAAACCCTGGCTGTGCCAGGTGAGCTCCAGGAATCAGCAACGCCTTGGCATCACCTGGGAGTCTGTTATAAATGAGGAGTCTCAGGCCCCACACAGGACCTACTGAAACAGAAACTGCATGTTAGCAAGATGCTCTGTGTGATCTGAATGCACATTCAAGATAAAAAAACACTGTTCTAGAATCGCCTATGGAACTTTTTAAAAGCATGAATTTCTAGGAACTAGAATCCAAAATTACAGAGAAAGGGGTGAAGGAGCAGTGGGAAGTCCAAATACATGTATTTTTTTAAACAAGTTTTCTTGTGGTCTATCCTCAAGAAAGCTCAAGTCCTTTCTGGAAGGAATCAAACATCACCTATGTTTTGTCAACAGCTGTCCCTGTAGCTGACAGCTCCCTCCTCCCTAGAGGCAGTGTTGATGACTTCATACAGGCCGTCTCTTGGGCTGAGCTCCACAATGTAGTAAATGAATTCAACAATTCTGCTTATCCGTTTCCCCCTCTGCCCCAATCTTCTGCCCCCAATTTATAGGGAGGTTTAGACTACTGTCTCCATATCAACAGCAAAACTCTTATATTTTCTTTTCTCCTGACCCACTGTCTTAATCTGGCAGGAAGGCAGGAAGGAAAGAAAGAAAGTTGGAAGGAAGAAAGAAAGAAGACGGGAGAGAACCGATCAATATGCGTTATACACCTACTGTGTACCAGACTCACCCCATTGATCCCCCAAGACAGCTTACACATATTTCTCACTTAACACACGTTAAAATACAGAAGAATCATATTAATGCCCCAATTTTCAGAAATGGAAATTAAAGTTCAGATAGGTTAGAACTCTCCCAAAGCCAGGTTCCTAAACAGGATCTAATACTAAAGTTCTGCTGCATTCTTTCCATTCTGTGAATTCTGTGAATATTCATGTCCAAGTTTTTGTGTGGACGTATGTTTTGAATTCTTTTGAGTATATAACTAGGAGTGGAGTTGCTGGGTCATATAATAGTAACTGTATGTTTCCTTTTTTTTTTGAAGAATTGCCAAACTGTTTTCCAGATTGGCTCCATTCCCACCAACAAGGCGGAAGGGTCGCAAATTTTCTATTTCTGATGAAATTTACCTATTTTTTCTTTGCTTGCTTATGCTTGAGGCATTGTATCTATTAAAATGTTGCCTAATCCAAGGCCATGAAAAGTTATACCTGTTTTGTTTTCTTTGGGGGAGAGAGTTGTATAGTTTAAACTCTTACATTTAGGTTTTTGATCCACTTTGAGCTAATTTTTTGTGTGGAGTGAGGGGTTCAACTTTATTCTGTTGCATGTGGATATCCAGTTGTTCCAGGACCCGTTTGTTGAAAAGACTATTCTTTCTCCCATCAGATTGTCTTGGCACCCTTATCAAAAATCAGTTGATTATAAATGTATGGGTTTATTTCTGTACTCTCAACTCTTTTACATTAGTTTATATATGTCTACCCTTTTCCTAGTAATACACTATCTTGATTACTATAGCTTAAATTCTAAGTTTTGAAATTGTAGGTAGTTTAAGTCCAACTTTGTTGTTTTGTTGTTTTCCAAGATCATTTTGGGTATTCAGGGTCCCATGTTACAGTTTTCAGTATACAAGTCTTACATTTCTTTTGTTAAATTTATTCAGTATTTTTACTGAATATCTTTGAGTTTACTGATACTTTCTCTTGCTAGTTAAAATCTGTTAAGGTCTACTGAACTTTTCATTTCAGTCATACTTTGCCATCAGAACTTTCTGTTTGTTTTTTTATCATTTTTATGTCTTTATTAATATTCTTTATTTGGTGAGACATTCTCATACTTTCCTTTCACTCTTTAGACATAGATTCTTTTATTTTTTGAACATATTTATAACACTTGAGATAACATCTTTGTCTCCTAAGTCTAATATCTAGGCTTCCTCAAGGACAGTTTCTATTGGTTGGGAGGTTTTTTTTCCTGTGTACTGACCACACATTCTTGTTCCTTTGTATGTCTTATAATCTTTTGTTGAAAACTGGACATTTAAAATATATAATATGGTCGTTCTAGATATGTGATACCCCTCCCTCTCAGGGTTTGTTGTAGTTTAACTAGTTATTATGATTTGTTGCCACGGCTACTGATGTCTGTTTAGTGACTTTTATAAATTATGTGAGGTCTATCTTCTTTTTGTTATTATTTTTTTTATTTTAGAGAAAAAGAGAGAGAGCAAGCAAGTGGGGGAGAGGGGCAGAGGGAGAGAGAGAGAGAAAATCCCAAGTAAGCTCCACAATCAGCAGAGCGGAGCTCAGCCCCTGAGGAACCAGACGCAGGACGCGATCCTGGGACCATGACCTGGGCCGAAATCAAGAATCAAACGCTCAGCAGACTGAGCCACCAAGGTGCCCCATACATCTTCTTTATCGTGTGTGGCCACTGAAGTCTCTGCTCCGTTCACTTGGTGGTCAGCTAATGAAACCTGAGAATTCTGATTTACAGGCAATTTCCAGATAGGTCACATAGTGACAATTCTCTGGAAATGAGACTTTTGGAGAGCTCCAAACCCATTCTGTCCTCTTCCATTGGTTGCTAGTTTGCTGGTCTTCATGGCTCCCATAGAGGCAAAGCTGCTGGTTTCTTTCTTTTTTTTTTTTTTTATGTTTATTTTTCTGAGAGAGGAAGAGAGACAGACAGACATACAGAAAGACAGAGAGAGAGAAAGAGACAGAAAGAGAGAATGAATGGGAGAGGGTCAGAGAGAGAGACACAGAATCCGAAGCAAGCTCCAGTCTCTGAGCTGTCAGCACAAAGCTCGATGCGGGATTTGAACTCACAAACCATGAGATCACATCTTGAGCTGAAGGTGGATGCTCAAACAAATGAGCCACGCAGCTGCCCCAAAGCTGTTGGTTTCTATGGCAACTGCAGATGTGTGGAGAGAGGGGTGGGAAAAGGGCAGATAAAATGCCACAGTGCTCACTGAGCTCATGAGATTCATCCATTTTTTTTAAACAAATGCTCCTCAGCTTTTTGCAAGTCTTTGGTCAATTTCTGGAGTTCTGAAAAAATTGATTTTGACCACTTTTGCTGGTGTTCTCATTGCTTTGCTGGAGGAATAGTTTTTTCAGAGGTCCTTGCTCTAATTCTGTAAGTGCTTCTCTTGAGGAAACAGTTATAAATATCACCTTGATTCAATTCTACATTTTTTTTTCCTTTCTACTCTCATAGTACTCTTTCAGTGATAAAATCCTAAAAATCAGAGGAGAGATATGAGAAAACATATTTTCTGATTTTTTAGTAGTTCCCTTGTGCTATGGTGCTATGGAGGAATCTGTCAGGAGCAAAGTGGACCAAAGCTGTTTCTTTCCAGAAAATAAATATAAGCCCAAAAGTACAGTCTTCCTAATTCTATGCCAGTCACAAAAGGAACTGGGATTGGAGACATGTTCGATCAAGGAAAGCTAGAAAAGTATATATAATATTCCAAGAAAAGAGAGTTTTTACATCTGGATTCCCTATAGGGAGGAGAGTGGGGCTTCTAAATGGTCCAGGTATGAGACGATTACTCCACTGTGCATTTCACTCTGCCAGCACTGAGCCTGCTCTCAACGGCCTGCTTCAAGTAGGAGCTGCCGAGATTATTGAGATGCAGAACAGAACCGTGATCGGTACCTTCCCCTTCTTGAGCAAAACTGGAATTGGTAAAGGGTCATGCTGACAAATAGCAGGAGATTCATTCCCGGTGAGATCCTGGGCTGAATTCCAGACACCAGTTCATTTTAGGGAGGAGTGGGAAGGAGATTTGCATTTGTGACCTCACGCAAGAGCTCCAGCCCTGCAGCATATAAACAGGTGAGTCGTAGGTATTACCCAGTACTCGGCCCAGCCGTTTCCAAACCAGTCAAGACCATGGCAGTCCTCGGCTCCACGCTGCTGCCACTCGGGCTGTTTCTATGCTTCGGACTGCTGTGTTCTTCTGCCAGCTCTGCAGACATGGACAAATGCATGTTCTTCAGGGAGGTCACCACCGCGGGCCCGGCCATCATGGCCAATTCAGATGACTATGACAGCAACAGAAACTACACAGGTGAGGAGAAGCCGTTCTCTCTGTTGTCCTTTGTCTTCTACGGGGAGTTCACCAGAACTTCAGAGCACAGCCCTCCATTCCTGCTCTCAGTCACACGAAACATGTGTCTTTGACCCAAATGGGAAGCGGGGGGCAGAGACAGGAAGAAAGAGAACACGTGATGGACTTAGCTGGGGCTGACAGCTGGGGCTGTTTCTGCCTGTTCTCTGAGCAAACCTGAGCCGGGGGGCCATGAAGTCCTGACATCCAGGTTAACTGAGCCCCAGCAAGAGCTCACCTGCGGCAAATTCTCCGACTTAAAGAAAATGGGCATTTTTATTATTTTCAGGGGTGGTGTCTGCATCACAGTCTGTAGTGTGCTCACATTCACTTGATAAAACGATGCCCCCGTGGATGATGACATGCTGCCTGCCGGGAGGCGCTGTTCACCTTCGGTCTGTGGGAGGAAACCCTAGTGAGCTAGGTGGGGAAAGTGTTACTCTCCCACCTTGTTCAGGAGCAGCCTGAGGCTGAGAGAAGTGAGGTGACGGCTCAGGGTTTCCCTGCAAGTAAGCGGCAGAACCGGCTCCTGAATCTTGGTGTTTCCTGCATCCAATCCGATGCTTCTCCTCGAGGTGCCTGGGAACATTCTCCAAATATCCCAAACCTTACAAGTCAAGGCAGGTGCTTTCTAATTACGCCCATAATAACAACATCGAATACGGTGGTTTACATGTATTCATGCGTTTATTCCGGATGAGAACTGGGACACGGACAGTTAAAGTTTTACCCGAGGTCACAGTAGGGAGCACTGTTAATATGTGACCCTCAGTTAACAGCCGAGATCCGCCCAGCTCCGTTCAGTCAGGCTGTCCAGCTTCAGAGCCTGCTGTCTCATTACTATGTCATCCTGCTCTCCTAGAACTCGACCCCAATTCTGCAGGGAGCACCAGGGTGATATCCGCACCCATGAACCACAGAGTCCACACTGCGGCAGGAGAACCACCACGGTCTGCCTTCCCACACTCCTCCTGGCTTGTCCTTTTTCCTTCTTTCTCATGAGGACTGTCGCTAAGGGCCTCGGTTGTGACTCGGGTCACTGTGTCCCGCTCCTTCAGGCAGCGGACTCTCTCCTGCCAAGTCAGGGAGGATAACCTTATAATTCGAGATGAGGATAGGAAGGCATACGTGTGGTCTTATCTACAGGGAAGGACCTGAGGGGGCGTGGCCAAAGGGACGGCTACGAAAGAGATCACGGACCCCAGAGTTAAGACAATATATCACAAAGTGAGGGAGTCTGCCGCTGAAATGAAAGACAAAGAAATCTATCTTGTAAAGATGCTGGGGGAGAGACATGGAGCGTGGCAGCATTCTGAAAGTGGGGAGATGGGACAAAGAACAGTCAGAGAGGATCCGTGAGACCCCTCGCGAGGGAATACGCTGCGCGAGAGGGAAATCGGGCACTTACAGAGGTGCTGGGTAGAGCAGGGCCAGGGCAGGTGGGGAAGGAGGAGAGGCGCTCCGGTTCACTGAACGCCTACTGTGTGCCGGGCTCTTCTCCGAGCTTCACCTGACTTCGGCTCAGAACAGAAATGTGCTAACAGCGCTATGATAAACCAAATCACTATGCGGATGATTTAAGTTAAGAGCCAAAATCCTATGCTCACGGAGACGTCAAGTGCCAGACTCCACACCTCGGATCACACAACAGGCTCCGTAATCTCCTTGTAAGGGTGTCACTGCAAGACTCTACTGGGACGCGGGACTTTGGGGAGACTGGGTAAATACCCACAAAGGCCAATGGCGTCTCTTTATTTTCATTTTGAATTTTTTTTTAATTTCAGGGTTTGTGTCAACATTGGCAGGTCATATGTAGACGGCTTGGCATGTCCATGGCACAACATAGCTCAGGAGGTATCTTAAGAGGGGCTCCCTGAGTCTGTCGTGGTATCAGGGAAAGAAACTCATGATGCAGTGACATTTATATTAAGATTGTGCTGTGTAAGCATCGGCCTCCATTTTTCCCTTCAGTGGGCAAGAGGGATGTAACTTGCTTGCCTTTTTCCTGACCCTTTATCTTTAAGGGTCAGGAACAACACTTTGTATGACTTTTTAAATCAATCAATGAGTAGTTATCTGGTGCCTTCCAGGTGCCCAGCTCTGGGCTTGCGGGATACTGACAGGGATGAAACCACAGTATATAGTACAAGCCAGGATGTAATTAAGGACTCAGCTCCATAGATAAAACATAAATGTTTCAGGAGGGAGAGGGAAAGAGGGCTGAACTGGCCCGGAGGTGGGACATAGGCAGGGTCCTGGAGGGTAAGTGGCGATGGAATGTGTGATGACAAGGCAGAGCCCCAGACAGGCGGTCAGACACGAACAAAGGCCAGGGGCAGGTGATGTCCAGGTGCCTCTGCGGAGCCAGAAGGGCGGCTGCCCCAAGGGTAGGAAAGCAGAAAGAATAGTAAGCCAGGTTAGGAGGGTCATGAAAGCCATGTGTTGGGTCCTATAATCAAGAGAAGTGAAAATATACAAGCAGAAACATTTAGATCCTCTAGAAAGATGGGCACTTTGACGATTTTGGAGAGTACTGTATCCAGAAGGAAGTGTGTGTGGAGTCTGATCTGGCTGCGGCCTGAAGAGAGAAGGCGGAGGCCAGAAACCTAGAGGACAGATGCCTGGGAGGGAAGAAAGGAGGCAGGAAGCCAGAGGGAGAGGGAGAGAGAGACAGAAAGAGAGAGGAGAGAGAGCAGAAGCAAGGGCAGAGGCAAGAGCTCACCCCTAGGAGAGCTGACGGACTTGGTGAAATCCACGGGCCAGCCCTCCATCCTGCGTGCGTCCACAACAGCAGCCAGGTTCTCACCGGGCAAGCCCGGGCCCGTGGGGTTTGGCTCAGCTCCCCCTTGATTGGCAAAAACAAGCAGAACAGAAATGTTTTGTGCTTAAAAATAAATAAATAAATAACGATCGCCATTCATCCAACACCCATCACGTGTTAAAGTCTTAACACTCCTCTTGGTGCTCCTCCCAGGAACCTTGTGAGATAAGGGATCATGATCTCCAAGTAATGAGGGATAATGTCACTATCCCCAGACCTAGGACCATCCCTGGTGCACAGTGGGCATTCAAGAAATATTTGTGGAGTGAGTGATGAACAATAAGGAAACCAAGGCTGAGAGATGAAATGACTTGCTCTTAAATGTGAGAGATACAATTCTTATCTAGGACTGTCTGATCCTATTGTGCTACAGGCTTGATTTTCTCTGCTTTCTCTGTAAGAAGAAGTTTTGAAGGAATGTGAGTGGCCGACAGGGGCCTGGAGAATAACCCTCTGGCTTTGAAAAATTCTTTCAGAAGGGATCTTATTTTTTTTTAATGTTAAGATATATATATTTTTTATTTTATTTATTTATTTATTTTTTTTTTGAGACAGAGTGCTAGCTGGGGAGGGGCAGAGAGAGGGAGAAAAAGAATCCCAAACAGGCTCCATGCTGCAGCACAGAGGCCAACTCGGGGCTTGATCTCACAAACCGCGAGATCATGACGTGAGCTGAAATCAAGAGTCAGGCACTTAACCAACTGAGCCACGCAGGTGCCTTTCAGAAGGAATCTTCTAAGGGAGGAAATAGACAGATTGAAACGTTCTCTTGAAATCCCTCCCCACCCATCAGAATGCTGGAATCTAGCCTGTGAGTGCACCCCAGGCTAGATCGACAGGGAAGACTCCCCTGATTGGTCAGGAAGCCCTAGGGTTATGTGACAGGTACTGGGGCTCAGAGACCCCATCCCTTCCCTCACACTTGACAATGGAGACCTACGAGCATCAGCATTTCTGGGACCAGGAAATGGGCTCTGCTTTGACTTGTCACTAACAGTGCCTTATTTCAGGAAAGACTTCCCAGGGGGCCCACTTGACCCTTTCTCATGCATCAACCACATCTCTCCCCACACTCTGCTCCCCCTGACAGAGGGGAGAAGAGGCAGATAGGAATCCAGCTCCAGAGGTTAGGAGCCAGCCAGGAGCTCACCCCTGTTATCCAGCAAAACCAGAGCCAGAGTACCAGTCTCCTTTTACCTTTTACTGTAGAAAAATCAGAAAACACAAAAATGCACTAGGAAGAAAATAAAAATAATCTATCATACCACTACCAATAAGTCGCCATAGTTAGTATCTTACATTTCCTTCCAGACTTTTTTTTTTTTATCAATTTCCTTTAAAATGGGATCGTATTATATGTAGATACTATTTGTAACTTTCTTTTTGCACACTAAATTTCGATTTCATCCCCTTGTCACGCTGCACAAATGGCTGATTGTTTCCTTATCATTCCCTTGTAGTATGGGTTCCGGTGAATGCCAATATCAGCTCCGTGGTCCTACAAGCAATGGACAAAACAACAACTCAGTGGGCCTCTGGGAAAAAGCAGATGAGCTTTGCAACAGCAGTGCCCTGTATCACCTGAAGAACTCGAACAGCAATGTCTTCACAGCAAACTGGGTATCTCCGAGCTCCACGAACATAACCACAATCGAGCTACAGTAAGAACCTGTCTCCGTGTGATCTGCTTTGGGCTTTTATGGGCTTTTTGCAGACAGGGTTATGCAGTTTGACACTGACCTTAGATGACTCCAGATGCACCCCAGACATGATATGGAGAATTTAGTAGCTGTGCTCCTTTTCTGCCTCACCATTCTCTGTCCGACATTTTACCTACAGTTCATGCACACATGCACACACTCTCCCCAGGCTCAACCTAGACAGAAAGATCCGGTGTTGAAGAAAACCAGACCTGGACAGTGGTTAAAGCAAACCGAGCTAACAAACAAATGAAAATTGAATTTATTCAGGACTGCTGCAACAGGAGAAGAACCTAGCTCAATTAGAGTTAGGCTCTAATTGTTAGAACCAGGCTCAATTCTGAATACCATGTGGACGAGAGGGAATTTATAGCCAAGGAGCAGGGTGGGAGTCACTAAGAAGAAACAAGGCCTATAACGGGGATTCTGGCTAAACTGACCTAACAGGATTGTTGCACGAGGCAGGCCAGGGCGAGCAGATACTACCTGGGGTGTTAGAGGAGGAAGAACCAGAGATTCGGGGTGAAGGGTGAGAGGTAATTGCTCAACCGACTTAGCAGGGTTCTTGCTAAAACCAGATTTTACAAGAAAGTACGCAGACAGGCCTGGGAGAAGGTTCTCAAGCCTGAAAGTTTGGTTAAGCAAAGAATCTTTGTCACTGAGCATACCGTTTGCTTCAAATTCAGAGAATCATTTTTTAAAACATAGATTCATTTTGGAAACGGCAAGTGTGTGATCATGTAGTAACACTGGCTTCCTAGTGTCACACTGAATGGACACACTCAGATTCTGAGGAGAGGCCAGGTGGGGGCTCGCATTTCACTTTAACAAAACGACCTTCCTCTCAGCTGGGGATGTTACCCAGGTTACTTTAGGAGCCCACGTTGAGAGACCCTCAGACTTTCAGACTGCCACTCTGTGCTGAAAGGGCAGGTCTGACCACGAAGCAATGTCCCCCGTGAATAGCCACCAAGTCTCTGCAGACACTGGTGGTGATGATGCTGGGTGTCTCTTGCTACACCCAGGGCCTGATGCGACACGGCTGGCTCTGGAGAGGTCATTTTGCCCAGAATGACTTCCGAGAGTGAAACGCAAGGGAGCTGCTACATCCCATCCAGCCGACGACAGCAGTCTCTAAGAAGCCAGCCAAAGCTAAACAGGCCAATGACTCTGCTTATGTGTCACCTCGTTAAAGCCTCCGCACTCCATGCAACAAGAGATGAAAGACCCAACAGTGACCACCTGCCATAGAAACAGCACATCCGACCAACAGTGTGGTCTCCAGACCCCTCCTCAGTCCACATGGCTGGCAAGCGGGGGAACCAGCACATATAACGGGGTACAGACAGCAGGAAGCTCCACCTCGCTGGGTGGGGATCAAGGGGACATGAAGAGGCCCCTGCCCGTGGGGCTCCACAATGAGTTCCGGGGAGGCAAGGCCTCTACAGAAATCATTGCAAAGGGTGAACATCACTTCCTCCAGAAAGCATTCCTTAAACCCTCAGGTCAACTTCCAGCTCCCTCCTTTTCACCCCCAAAACTTTCACTGCTTTGTCACAACACATAGCACAACTAGGATCCATTACTTATCTGCTGATTGTTCTAAAATTTTTTTAAGGTTTATATTCTTTTGAGAGAGAGAGGTGGGGGGCGGAGTTTGGGAGGGGCAGAGAGAACGAGAGAGAAAATATGAAGTAGCTCCTGGCTCCAAGCTGTCAGCACAGAGTTCTGATGTGGGGCTCGAACCCACAGGCCATGAGATCATGACCTGAGCTGAAGTCAGAAGCTTAACCGATTGAGCCACCCAGGTGCCCCTGATTGTTTTGTTTAAATAGCCCGTCTCTCTGAAGAGACTCTAAGTGCTGCAAGGGTAAGAACCATGCTTGTCTCATCCATCACTGTCCTCAGCACCAAGCACAGCGACTGGCATGTGGTGCACGCTCATTAACTGTTGGACGTGTGAGCGAGAGAATGGGTTGATAGTGAAGCCACTGTCACAAAAACAGCACACCAACGGGTGCTGGGGGACTCAGTCAGTTAAGTGTCCAACTCTTGGTTTTGGCTCAGGTCATGATCTCATGGTTCGTGGATTTGAGACCTGTGTCAGGAGCCTGCTTGGGATTCTCTCTCTCCTTCTGCCCCTCCCCTGCTCTCTCTCTCTCTCTCTCAAAATAAATAAATAAGCTTAAAAAAAAACAAACATACCAAGTTGTACAGATCATTTAATGAACATTGAGCAACTACCATGTGTCAGGCATTGCTGACAACAGAAGCTGTCCCCAAGGAGCTGGCCCTCCTGTGGCAGAAGAGGCTCAGAGCAAGGCGATGCAGTCGAGGAGCATGTCTCTGTAATGGAGCTCTATCTGGGTTAATGACAACAGGGAGAAATGACTTCACGGAGGTTACTATCGAGTACAAGGGCAGGTGGGACCAGGACAGAGATCGCAGGCAGGACTGGCTTGGACTAGGAGCAGAGGTGCATACCAGCCTGTGGGGAGCTCAGGGTTCTGAAGTCGGTGGGGTGGGGGATGGACAAGAACTTGACTGGAGCAAGACCACAGAGGATCTTAGTCAAGACAATATAGACCAGATTGGTATTTAACGATCCGCTGATCGTGCTGTCGAGAACACTAAGGTCGGGATCCTCTGGGAAGCCAGAAATGGGAGCAGGACTCGAGAATTCCACAGCCGAGGTCCTCACCATGATCTCTCATTGATTTGCCCTCCACAGAGCCTTCACTATCGATTCCTATGACACGGCTACATTTTCTTCTCTGCAACTAGGAAGAAAAGGTAAGTTTCTCTGGGGCCGATTTATACATCTGGCTGTGACTCAGTTAGCCTGGAAAGTTACTTTGTGGGTGTCCTAGGAGAGTCTTTGAATCATGCATTATCCAGATGTCAGTTGAGTCCCCCAACACCTGAGACCTCAGAAGACGGCTCAACCCCTTATGCGATGCCCCCTGGGAAACAAAAGTCATTCCCAACTTATCTGCCGACTCCCCAGGGCCTTTAACTCTCAGTCACCTGTGGCTCCAGATTACTGCTTCTTCGAGAGCCATTATGTCCAATACCACACAGATGGCTAGGAAAGTCGGCTCTTTCTCTAATTTCTACAAAGAATTCCCACTCACAGAAAGCCTTCACATGTATAGCAGACTCTAACCAAGGGGCTGAAGGAAAGAGGGGGAGATTTGCATAAAGGAAGGTTGATAGTGTAGAAATACTCATACTCCCTTCATTCTCCGAGTGGCCTCTGGCCACCACCACTACCACCAGAGATTTCCACCGACCTTTCATGGGCCGCTGTCTCCAACTTCAAACCATCCTGAAGCTCCTTATCCTTCTCCTCCCTTCTCTGTCCTCTTCCTTCTCTCCTACCTCCTTCTAGGGAGCTAAAACAAATTCGAGACACTGAGGTCCAGCAAAGATAGGTAACTCACCCAAAGCCACGCAGAAAGCAAATGGCGAAACTAGGACTCATAGTCCACATCTTATACTTTTTTCCACTTTTCTTAGACTTACATCGAAACCAGAAAGACAGTATTTTATTCCTAATGAAGTTTTAAAATGCGAAGTTCAACCAAGAACAATAAACATTAGTCTTTCTCAATGTCCAGATAACAGGTCTTCCTTGGGAGCCCCCCAATGCTGAAATACATGCAGCGATGTCCATTTTACTGCCGACTGTATGTTGCGAATGTGGTCATAAGGGATATCTATTTTCAATAACGGATTTTAAAATGATTCTGCCTAAGGAAACTATTACATGAATGCCTTCACGGCTTCCTTGGTGGTTCCCCTCTGTGGCAAGACTGGTGTGTTGTTTTCTTCCTGAAGGATATTTTTGAGATAAATACTCATGTAAATGCTAAGAAAAAAAGAAAAAAAAAATGTTTGTTTCTAATCAGGATTCCTTAAAATGGCTGTGTTCAGACTTTGTGGCTCAGTGGGATAGTAGAGCAACATTCGCCCTGGAGAAACACTAGATGAGAGAAGACAAGGCCTCCTAAATGGAAGGCCTCCACTCCTGCTGGGGACAGTGCTTGGGCCCGAGCAAATCACAGGATTTCTCCCTTCTTCTTCCCTCTCTTTGATCCACAGACCCTTGGCGGCATCATTACAAAACTCCAGTTTTTCTAAGATCAGACTTCCCCCAGGGCCTGGTTCTCCTTGCTTCTCTTCAAGGCAACCTCAGAGAACCCATGGATGGTCAGATCTCTGCACGTGAGAACGACCAGGGCCTCTGAAACACAGAAAGAGATTCAGGGGGTTGAACAGGGCCTCTTTGCACTTGCTTTAGGGCAGGGGTAGCCATCCTCAGGTCTGGATGATATCTAGTTCTTAGAAGCTTTACGTGCAACCTTTGAAATTAGTAAGAAAAAAATAAAATCATGATGTTCTCGATGATATTTGCACTGATTAATCTAATATAACATTAAGGACATGAAGACATATGACAGACTACCCACCCAACAATAAATTCAGTAGTGGTATAAATTCCTTCCCCATAGGATTCTGTAGACCTTAAGAGCAGAGAATCTTTCTTACCTGCGTTTCATTCCTTGACATTCTGCACCCTCTAGTTTTCCTCATCCTCTACATATATACCTGGCCACTGAGAAGTGTCTACTGAAGTTTGCTCTAGCATTCCATCAGATTAGCTTCCTTTCTCTACTGCCCACCCTCCCCACCCCCAGCAAAGAGATTCTGATGCTATTGTTTGTTTTTGTCCAGGAATGACCATCTCCCAGATGTCCACAACGAGGACAACTCCAAGCCCAAGCCCAATGACAAGACACATGTCCACAATCAGGACAAACCCAAGCCCAAGCCCAATGACAAGACACATGTCCACAATCAGGACAAACCCAAACCCAAGTCCAAGCCCAATGACAAGACACATATCCACAATCAAGACAACTCCACGCCCGATTCCAAGGACAACCAGCTTGGCCAACAAAACCTTCCTCCGCCCCCTCACAAGTGCCATTCAGATCCTGCTAGTCTTTCTCACCAGCAAACTCCTCTCCTAGAAGGAAGCTAGGAAAATAATTGTTCCTGCCTCCTCTGCATCTCCTACATTGGGTTCCCAGCCAGTACTCTGACAGGTGTGCGAATGAAGACTTTACACTCTCAAATGTACAACTCTACTGCCACTGCTTTGGACAGAAAAACAGAGACTTGGAGGTCACTGGGTGGAGGGTAGCTAGTTCACTCACTGGTGGACTTGTGGCACACAGATATTCAACTGGATCTCTCAGGACACAAATTAGGATTTGTTGTTGTTGTTGTTGTTAACTACCTAGACCTTGTCTGGGTGTAACCTGGAATTCTGGCTCTAAGTTTCACATGCTGACAGCCAATTCCATGGCCAATGTAAACTTTTGTTCACTGCCAAATGATTCCTCCACACCTGAGTCTCTGTGGGAAAAACGTTTCCTCACTTTCAGGATGATCTCAGGTTTCTGACCAAACCCGCTCAGGTTACACAGAGGTTCTATGTCTCATGTCACTCACCAAGGAAAGGAAAAAGGAATAGCCCTGATGCTACTGGGCACACCAGTAGCATGTGAAGGGCTAGAAAAAGGAATGTACCAAGTCTGAGCAACCTAGAATGGGGAGGTACTATGGTATAAAAGACATTTTTTTTGTCATACCAAATAAGCTATATTTCAAACAAGAATAATGAATGTGTTAAATTCAAATATAAGTCTTTAATGAATGGTTACTCTAACTTAAAGTACAAAATGCTATCAGATTTTATTCATGTATGTGAACATTAAAAAATATTAATAGAACGGTTGGAGTATGTATGTTTTCAAAGACAGATCCAAGGTAAAGTTTTCCCAATTTTATTTTCCCTCAAGTTACAAACTGGTCATTTTCCCCCTAATGTTAATTTCCACTAAGAAATGGGCAAAATATGTACAGTATTTATAATACAATGTAAAACCAAAAGAAAGCATAGGGTTTCTAGTAATACCCTGGTGATAAGCAACGAAGTTTTCTTGCAATAATTACGCTGAATTCCAGGATGCCAACATTCAGCAACTAGCCTTCCTTGGGGACAGCTTCTGTTGGTTTCTTCCTCTTCCCTGAGAACAGGCCATACTTTCCTACTGGTAGGTCTTTAACTTTTGTTGGGAACTGGACGTGGTGAAGGTTGTAGCGTGGCGGCTGCGGAAATCGTGCTCCCCCTGCCCCTCCCAGGGCATACTACTGTTGTGAGGGCCTCCGTCCATCTGTTGAGGGTTCTCTCAACTCTTCTGTGCAGACTCCACTCTTTAACTTTGTAAACTTTTTTAATGTTTGTTTATTTATTTATTGAGAGTGAGGAGAGAGCAAGTCAGGAAGGGGCAGAGAGAGAGAGGGAGAAAGAAATCCCAAGCAGGCTGTCAGGCTGTCTGTGCTGTTGGTGCAGAGCCCGATGTGGGGTGCAAACCCACAAACTGTGAGATCAAGACCTGCGCCGAAGTCAAGAGTTGGACACTTAACCAACTTAGCCACCCAGGCGCCCGCAGACTGTGCTCTTTGTCGAGTGTGGTCACTGACATCTCGGCTAGATTATCTCAGCAGTCAAGCAGCAACCTCAAAGATTTTCTTACATGTCAAAATCTAGCAGCCTCTTTCTTCATTAAGCATTCCTCTAAGAGCTGGAAGGTTTTTTTTTTGGTTTTTTTTTTTTTTTTATTAGATCCTAGAGTTTGTGGAGAAAGCTCACTGACAGTTTTTGCCAGCTGAATGGTTGCTGCAGTGGACGGGCCAATTCCTGGAGCTCCCCCTTCTCCCTTTGTCTGTGATGTCACTGGGTAGCCACCATAAGAATGCACCAGGCGCTGTGCTAAAGCACTTTAAATGTTAATCGTCACAACGACCCTATGAGATAGAGCTGTTTTACCAATGAGGACACTCGGGCAGAGGGAGAGAAATAATTTGCCCAAAGTCACTCAGTGAGTAAGTAGTGAAGCTGGGTTTCAACCACTCGGGAGCCCGCACCATTAACCAGGACACTCAAGGGCCCTCTGTGCGGCTTCTGCAGCCCCTGGCATCCTCCAGGGCAACTGGCCCCCCAGGGTCATATGACAAGGAGAGGGTATGGAAGGTACAGGTGTCTCTCAGGGACACGAGCGGGCTGCATGCTCCAGGAGTCCCCCTCCGCGCCCTGCTCTCTGCTGCCACCCCTAAGATAAGCTGCAATGAGCCAAGACCCAACAAGCTAGGAACAAGTTTCGTATTTACCTGTCACGGCCCAGACTGGCCTCATCTCAGCTTCAATGTGGAAGGTGTGACCACGATTGGAGCCTCAGCAAAAATATTCTCTCGAGCTGGAAAACTTTTTAGACTCGAAGAAATTTGGCAAGAGCTGAACTCAGACACGCAACACAGAGGCAGCTGTGTGAGACCACGGGATTCGGAGGCAGGATGCCTGTTAAATTCCAGTTCTGCTACTAAGTAAAAAGGTGACCTTAGGTAAGGCCTTGGCTTTCCCCTCGTCTGCCTTGGTTTTTCATCTGTTACACACACGGGTGCCCAGGTGGTATCTGAGCGCTCTCGCAGGTAGGTCTCCAGTTTGATTTCTCTGTCACATCCAGACCTAGTTCTAAGGGTCTAGTCGGAGACGGTAAGTTGGTGCTAAGTTGGTGGTGATGCTTTATGCCACGTCTGACTAATGGGCAGAGGCTTCTGGGAGCACTGTTGAGGAGGATTCTGAAGCAAAAGCCAGGCTCAGAAACAGAGTGTCTCATTCAACAAGTATTATCTTCTTTGGGCTCAGGAGGCGGGACTGAGCGGCAGGGGGACCCAGGAATCTGCTGTCCTTGGTCCCTCAAGTGAATCCAGTGAGAGGCTACAGAACAAGACCAAAGGGATGATCAAGTACGTACATTCGGTCTAGGAAGAGCTAACCCTGATTGTCCCCACCAGGAAGGTGACTCACACAAGGAAAACAAAGGCATACAGGCAACTCCGAGGAAGTCCACGGGCTGCACTGCAAGCACAGAATAAAAGGGTGAACAAAAGACAGACTGTTTCCACTCCCACGCTCACTTGCCCAACCTTGTTCTTCCACTTTTACGGCTTTGTGTTTTGTGAATTCAAAGCATTCTTTTTTGTTTGTTTATTTACTGAGAGAGAGAGACAGAGTGCAAGCAAAGGTGGAGCAGAGAGAGAGGGAGACACAGAATCTGAGCTGTCAGCACAGAGCCCGATGTGGGGCTTGAACTCACAGACCTTGAGATCATGACCTGAGCCGCGGCCAGATGCTTAACCGACTGAGCCACCCAGGCGCCTCTCGATGCATTCTTGCCCTGTGTTAGAAGCAGCAACTGCCTACCCATTTAAGGCAAGTGATCATCCATTCTGAAGAGAGAAAACTGCTATCTCCAAATCCATTCATTACCTCAAAGACGTTCACACACCAGAAGAAGTCCCAAGCCTGGTCAGGGGTCCAGCTATCACAGCAACAATTCAGAGTGGGAAGAAAATCCAGAACAGGCAGAACATTCAGACATTATCTTATTATCTATCAATCTCCACGTTACTTCTTAAAGTAAATGTTTGAAATATTCACAATTAAGTAAAACATGAGAGGTAGTTCCGCAATTGTCTTCAAGCATAAACTCTGATTCCAGACTGCCCGGTTTCAATTTCATTTAATTTTACTCCTTATTAGTTGTGGGGTCCTGTACAAGTTACTTACCTTCTGTGTGACTCAGTTTCTTCATCTGTTAAAACAGGGAGAAATATAGCAGCTACCCATAAGCTGTTGTGGAGATTAAATCAGTTAATATATACAGAGCACTTGAAACAGCAGCTGGCACAAAGTAAGCACTATATAGTTATTTAATGCCTAGAAAAGGCATCACATATGATATATCGATGTACAAGAAAGCCAAGTATTATTCCAATATAAATTTATACAAATAGAATGGTACCTATAACAAGGACTAAAAGTACTAATTTGAAATTCTTATAAGAAATGTCTGACTTTCCACAGTCTTTCTCCCTCTGGCCCCACCTTCACCTCCACGCTTAAAGCTTCAAAGCTTGAAATGCCTCCTTGTGCACTAGGTCAGCTCCTTTCTTCTAGGGAAACAAAACAATGAGTGAGGGGTTGAATTATTCCACATAATAAAGAGTTAGGAGAGAGGGTGGGAAGAAAAAGCAAGAGTATCAAAGTTGTTGACACAGAAAGGAGCCTCTGAAGACTGAATGGAGGGGCCAAGAGATTTTCCAACACCTGCTCTTGGTCACAGACCAGTTCTGTTTTAACGTCCTTCAAGAGATACAAATGAAAATTAGAGGGGCGCCTGGGTGGCTCAGTCGGTTAAGCAACTGACTGCGGCTCAGGTCATGATCTCAAGGTCTGTGAGTTCATCAAGTTCCACGTTGGGCTCTGTGCTGACAGCTCAGAACCTGGAGCCTGCTTCGGATTCTGTGTCTCATTCTCTCTCCTCCTCTCCCCTTCTCATGCTCTCTCTCTCTCTCTCCCTCAAAAATAAATAAACATTAAAGAAAAAGAAAAGTGAAAATTAGAATTATCTTACTTCTGATCACTGGACTGTATTTCTTTGACTTTGACCCAGCAGTTAAACTGGGACACATGGACCCCTTCCCCGCACCCGGTCCTGCTTTTATGTAAGTTATATCCATATATATAGATAGAATGAGGTTAAATATATGTACCTGGTAGAAATAGGAAATAATTTAACATGCAAAAACTACATTTATCTATACATATGCATATAACCTGTATATAAAAATAACTTTAGACTCAGATGCTTGAATCCAACAAACTCAGAAAGCATTTGGCTAAATTAACAAAATATGTAGACAGAGCACATTTAAAACCTTGGGGAAATTTCTCAATAGTTATTTTAATTATTGAGTCTGTTTTTCTTTCTTTTTTATTTTTTTTAAGCCAAACAAACCTAGGTTCAAATCCTAGCTCCTTCCCTCAATGAGTGACTCTGAACAAGACCCTTAATCTCCTTAGATCCCAGATTTCTCAAAGTGAATTGGAGCTGAGCTGACTCGCAGCTCAAAGAGCCCCAGTGATGGAGATGCTGGACACAGATAGGTGGGCGTGATGTCAGTCCACAAAAAGCCAAGAACCGTAAGTTAGTTACCTACCCAATCTCAAATGAGGGGGGAAACATTATATCCCACAGTCTGGTTAGGGTGCATTTGTTTCCTTTTCTAAACACAGTTTTCTCCTTCAAGAATGGAGCCTTCAGGTCATGATCTCAGGGTTCGTGAGATGGAGCCCCGTGTTGGGCTCTGCACTGACAGCATGGAGCCTACTTGGGATTCTCTCTGCCCTGCCATCCCCACAAAATAAATAAATATTTTTTAATTAAAAAAAAAAAGAATAGTGGGGCACCTGGTGGCTCAGTCAGTTAAGCATCTGACCCTTGGTTTCAGTTCGGGTCACGACCTCACATTACATGAGTTTGAGCCTTGCATTCGGACTCTGCTTGGGATTCTCTCTCTCTACCTCTCTCTCTCTTTCTCTTTGCCTCTCCCCTACTAGTTCTGTCTCACTCTCAAAATAAATAAACTTAAAAAAAGAAAAAAAAAAAGAATGGAGCCTTGACTTTCTCCGTAAAACTCTGGGGATTACACAGATATTATGGCAACAAAACTGGGCCCTCATTTGCTGAAAAACAGGTAATTGCCTCAGTGTTGCCACAGATCTATTCAGTTCTGTGCTCTACAAAAAAAACCCTGTTCTTAGGGGCCTAACAGATAGAATGATAAGAGGCATTCTTCGCAGTATCAGCTGAGGCTCTCTCTGCCTGGGGCAGTCCTCCTCGCCACAAGCTGGGACAATAATTACCCGCCAGTCTTGGCTGTTCATCCAGCTTTATGACAAAGTGAGCACTTGCCAGTGAGCACCTGTAAAAGGGCTGCTACCCAATGATGGTGGGGTTGTGAGGACAGCAATTTACTCAAAGATGCTTCATTCTGCGTGGTCTAGCTTGTCTTTACTTAAAACAGCAGTCAAGGAGTAAAACAAAGCTGACCCACAAATGGAACAGAGAATTTCCAGGAAGATAGAATTAGCCATATAAAGGGTCTGACGGAATACTTAGGGGCTTTGATCTTATTCTGCGGTTGTTCTCTGAGCTGAAACGCATAAAGAGGAACACCTGTCTGAAGTGTTACTCAGCACCTGCTGGGTAGTGGGCACTAGGCTAGGTCCTGGGGAGACACGGATAATAATATATCGGGGCTCTGGCTTTCATGAAGCCAACATCCCCGTGACTGGGGAAGACAGTAAACTAGTAAGCAAAGTAAATGAGACAAGGAAATATAGATAAAAGTTTTGAGACTGCAAGAAAGGGGAGTGTGTAGGTATAACAGAAAATAACAGGATTTCTACCTACACGGGGTGATCAAGAAAGGCTTCTTCAAGAGGGGGACATCTAGGCTGGTGTCTGGAGAATGATGGGTTTTATGAAGAGGTCAGGGGTGGGGGTTAAGGGGCAGCATTCCAGGCAGAAGGGCAGAAAATACAAAGTTCGGGAGGCTGGAATGAAATCGGAGTGTCTTTAGGACTCGAGAAAAGGCCAATGCAACAATGTGACAGCTGGAGGCTGGGGAGACGCAGCGGCTGCGTCACATGGAGTGTAAAGTTTGGATTATATGTTAAAATTAAGAGGAAGCTTTCAAGCAGTGACTCGAGGGAGGGGAAGAAGTAATACAGGAGTATGGAAGAGAACCAAAGCGGAAGTGGGAGGCCAGCTGAGAGGCCATGTCAACAATCCAGGCAAGAAATGGTGGCGGTTTGGACTGGAGCCGCTGGCACTGGGAATGGAGAGAGAGAGATCAAAATCCCCGCACATTTTAGAGGCGGAACCAATAAAGCTTTCTGACAGATTCCAAGTAAGAGGTAGGAATCCAGGACAACTCCCAGATTTTTGGCTTGAAAAATGGGATGGTAGCAGCATTTTTAGGGAAGAGTGGTGGAAGAATAAATTCTGGAAGAGGAATCGGAAGTTCACTTTTGGAAAATGTTAACTTTGAGATGCTCATGAGACACCTACCTACCCATCCATGGTTCCATCTGCAGACAAACAGAGCTCCCAAAGGTACAAGCAACACGGGCCCTTCTATTTCTTCAGGTTGTCATTGGCCACGGTGCTCATAAGACTTTTATGAAAAGTGAAAAAAGGTTTTTAAACTGAGTTCACACTTATACTAAATTAGGAATTTTCACTAACACACTGGCTGGCCGAAGCGGAACTTGGGCTGACGTACGGAGGATTTGTTTCTTGGGCATCTTTAAGAATGCAAGCCTGGGATGGCGTTTGTTTAGCCAACGACCGGAAGACAAAATAAAACAAAACAAGGCAGTACTTTAATTCTTTATTTTATTTTTTATGAAGTTTATTTATTTCGAGACAGAGAGCGCGCGTGAGTGTGTGTGCACACAAGCTGGGTAGGGACAGAGAGAGAAGAAGAGACAGAATCCCAAGCAGGCACCGTGCCATCAGCGCAAAGCCCAATGCAGGGCTCAAACCCATGAACTGTGAGGTCATGACCCAAGCCAAGATCAAGAGTTGGATATTTAACCGTCTGAGCCACCCAGGCACCCCTAATCCTTTTTGCAGTGGCTTATACTCCTGTCTTGATGGTGACAGAATACAGTGGGGGCAGGCGGTTGGATTCTGAAGGAAGCAAACCAACCGACGAGCTACTTGGAAGCCTAACTGCCGCTCTGAACCCCCTTGTGGTGCACGAACCACCCTCCCGTACTTTTCTTTTGTGGTGATAGCAGTTCTCTCTGCAGCTATGTGGAGACAGCATTTGCCTGGGACATTTTCCAAGAGTGTCTTGCAACAGAATCTTGCTATAAAGTTAAATTGTGTGAAACCAACAATGATTTTTCTGTGTGCAGGGGAGGCTAGAAATATCCCAGACATAACAAAAGCAAAATGAGCACAATCTGTTTCCCGTCTTTAAAATAATTCTATTTCCAGGAGGAATGTAAAAGTTTGGAGCTTAAAAAAACAAAACGGACACTTACCATGGATCTAGTCTGTTAGTGGCCACACATACACAACTGATCGTACTCTGGCCATTTTTATCACCCATTGATGGCGCCTGCGTCCATTCAGGCGATACAAATGAGAGCTAGGTTCTGGTCATTCTGTTCACAGCGATATGCTCAATGTAACTTTTTTCAACGTCTCACCTTAGAGCTGGTTTTAATTTCAAGAATCACACTTTAGGGGCGCCTGAGTGGCTCACTCGGTTAAGCGGCCGACTTTGGCTCAGGTCATGATCTGACAGTCTGTGAGTTCGAGCCCCGCGTCGGGCTCTGTGCTGACGGCTCAGAGCCTGGAGCCTGCTTCATATTCTGTGTCTCTCTCTCTCTCTGCCCTTCCCTTGCTCACGCTCTGTCTCTATGTCTCTCAAAAATAAAATAAAAATGTTAAAAAACATTTAAAAAAAAAAAAAAGAATCACATTTTAAGGAGCTTTATGTGGGGGCACCTGGGTGACTTCGTCGGTTAAGTATCTGGCTTCAGCTCAGGTCATGATCTCGTGGTTTGTGAGTTCGAGTCCCACATCGGGCTCTGTGCTGACAGCGGGGAGCCTGGAGCCTGCTTCTGATTCTGTGTCTCCCTCTCTTTGTGCTTCTCCACTGCTCACCCTCCATCTCTCTCTCTCTCAAAAATAAAAAAACATTAAAAAAATAAAGAGCTTTGTATGTATCTAACCACAAAACTCACGAGTCCCAATGGAAACAACCACCACTGCTCCAATACTCACTCCTGCAAAAGGAAATGTGCTTTACAGCAATCAAAACAGGCATGAGAGACAGCCCCTGCCTAGCTCCCCAGCCTCCTCTCCTGCTATCCTCCTCGCCACACTGCACACACTAGAACATGCGTGGAAATCCCCTCCCTCCGGTCTGGCGTGGATTTGGTGACTTGCTGCTAAGGAACAGAATCTAGAAACGTGGCCTGGTTACCAGACTGGGACCTCCGCCGTGCAGGGGTGCACGCTCTCCCGGGGACACACCACCCCCCTGCCCTCTCACCTGCTCACGCTGAGGAAGCAAGCTGCTCGATGCAGGCGTCCCCATGGCAGGCAAGGGAGGGAGGAACTGAGGCCTCAGACCAACAAACCCGTGAAGGACTGAGCCCTGCCAACGGCCGGTGAGTGAGCCGGAAGCCCGTCCTTCCTGGGCCGGCCCTGAGACGCCCACAGGCTGGGAGTGACCCTGGGCCAGCCGTTCCGGCGGAGCCACCTCCAGATTTCTGGCACACTGAAACTGTGAGATAATCACGAAAAACGTGTGCTGTTTTGAGCCTCTCTGCTGGCGTGATCTGTTATGTTCCGTGGATAACCAGCCCGCTCCCCCTGCAGCGTGGTCAACGTCAGAAAGGACTCAGCAAAATGCCTGAGGCCCCAGGAGGCGCCCCACCACCTTCGCTCTACCCTCCCTCCCTGCCGTCCCATCCCCCCTGCTCTGCCAGCTCCTGGCCACCAGCACCTCACGTCTGGAGCCCACAAAAGCTCTGCAGCTGGTTTCCCTGCTTCCCTGTGTCCAGCTGGTGATCCTCCTTGAAAAACAAACAGAGAAACTTCAACAGATCCCTATTTCTCAAAGGACAGAAGCCAAATGGATACTCAAGGCCCCCAGGCGGCCCCCATCCTGCATTTCCAAGCTAGCCCCCCATTACGCACTCACACCTCATTACTGTTCTATTTAAGACCCATCTGTTCACTGCGACCCAAATACACTCTGTCCATGCCCACCACGAGCCGGTGTGCCCCTTCAGTCCGTGTTCCCACTTTTCTCCGGGATTCCAAAGGCCACCCTCCAACCCCATCGCTTTTACTACCATTCAGGACTGACTTCCCTAAGCTTTTCCAAATCCTACCACCCCAGAATAATCGTCTTCCTCTCTAGTCTAATATGTACTCCTTTGGTATTTAAAATCACAGAGATATAAAATCTGAGAACAGGCAGAAGCAACTTCAGAAAGCCTCAGGTCCAAGCATCATGTTCTGGGCCAAGAATCTGAGGCTATGAGATGAGAGGGACACCGCTCAATGGTGGCAGCACGAGGACCAGAATTCAAGTCTTGAAACTCTCGTGTTATTTAATCCTAGAAACATTTACCAAGGGGCTGTTTATCAAACTGTAGTACAAGGTGTTACAAAATTTCGACAGTTCCTACCAATATACCATCCATTAACTTAATCAACCAAAATTACTGAGTGTTATTTACCGAATATTCTGTTTCGAATAACGACTGCCCACAAGGAATTTAGGGCTATGAAAAAGCAAAAAGGTAAAGCAACAGTTACAAAACAGCTTGATAAGGTCTCTGAGAGCAGGTTCTAGGGAGATGGAAGAAAACCACCCATATACTATTTTTGGTCCTGCCCTCATTCGCTCATCCATTCGGTTTGATAGACAGACATACAGACAGACAGCTTCTCGCTTTCCTAAGAAGAGCAAGTAGGAAAAAACGGTTCTCTTGAAACATCTCATGAAGGACAAACACCTGCCATGTCCACACTACTATGAAAAGCAACGTTTTTCTAACATGATATCAGATCTATAAAATTAGACCTCTTAAAGAAAAACTTGAAATACACATACATTATCCCATTACCCTGTTTTTAAAGTCCTTGTTCAGCAGTCAGACGGACCCTGACTGTCAAACACTCAGTTTGCTATTTATTTGTTGAGTGATCTTATGCAAGGAGCTTAAACTCAGGAATTTTAATTTTCTCATCGGTAAAATGGGAATAATACCCACTTTGCATGGTATTTGTGGGAACTAAAATCCTGTCTTTTAAATAATCAATACAGAATATACATGCATAAGTAACAAAAACTGTGTTTGATAACTTAAACACATTCAAATTAAGTAGGCACAGTATCATTATCAAAATTTATCAAAAAATCCTGTACTTACTAACTGTCCAAAACAAAGGGTACTCCTCTGAAAAGTTTTTAGTAACCATTGCACAAGATTTATTTTACTATTACCAGGAGGCAACATTCTGAGAATCCATCGTGTGCTAGTTGCTATGTGCAGAGAAAAATAAAACCCTACATTTAAGAAGTTTAGAATACAAATGAGAACAAGAGAACAGTTCTTTGTGCGAAGCAAGCAAATCCTTTCTTGCAGACTCAGTCATGAAGAAAAGATAGCAGGTGCCAAGAATACAGTTCAACTTAAGCAGGTAAGTTTACGGCTCAGAACAAAATGGGATCCATCGGGAAACACTGTATGTAAGCAATGCCTCTTTATGTTGATTATTTTAATAGGATTTAATATATACGATTATTCTTCAGGTTTCTGAATTAAAATTATTCAGGTGGCCATAAGGTCTGGGAACATACAAACTATACATAATAGTTTACTGATATTCCAACAAATGCTCAATGAATATCCTGTTCCTCATGAGCAATTCACAGTTCAACGAGCTGTGCAAAACTGCCTCGAACAGTGTGCACTAAACCGGTATTTCCATCAGTCCTTGTATCTGCACTTACAACGCACCACCTAAAGTGATCTGGGTGTCTATTTTCACTGAATAATCTTGTGCCCTTAGCACACCTGAGAAGTAACCAAGGAAGAAGTGTATGTTGTCTGTTTCTGGACTCTGTAACCACTTGTATTTTTTTTTTTAGGTTTCACCTACTACAAGTCTTATAAACATTTTTACCATTCATATTATACCAAGGAAAAATGAATACTAAAAATGAGATAATGGAAAAACAAAAATTGATTTATTTTGCTTTTAAATTCCACACCACAACATTTTCCTGAAAGTGAAGAGATTTTTAATCTATAAAGAGAAGATTCTCTAAATGATATTCAGGATATTTTTAACAAGTTTTGTTTTAAAATAGATTTGAATTCACAACAGGTCTTACACACAATGATTGCAATGAATCTGGCACCAGGACATAAGGTGAAGGTCTAACAATTCTGTGATGACTTCTTAAAAGTCCAAGAGGAAAAAGACCTTTTTCAAATGGGGGAAGACACTAATCTTTCTACAGTATGAACCCCTTAAAGCTACTCTCCTTTATAGACGACAATATTATTGTCAGTTTCATACACTTTTACTTTATAAAGAACTCCCAGAGGAAGAAATTTCTGGAGGTTTTCCCAGATATATACGGCTACATTTTCTGTTGTGCTGTAGGAAAAAAAGGAAAGAAGATGAAAAGGCAAATGAACAAAATTTCATGTTTGATATTTACAGAGAATAGAAATTCTAGATTTCAAAAGTAATGTTAAAATAAAACTTCAGAAACCACAGAGCAGTCAGACAAAATGTTAAGAGCAATTCCTCTTTCTTTCTATCTACATAAAGCAAGACGGTCACACTCACCTTACGACGTCTGCAAAGTACGGGACATCCAGATCCAGATTCTTGTGGTCGAGGGGTTTCATAATCGCCTCCTGTAGACAAAACAAAGGAAAAACATCACTGGTTCCTTTCGGGACTCAAATTCCAAAGTGTTTTATCTTTGCCTCTGGAAACCTTACCTTATCAGTAAGCCACTAACTCAGAGCTTGTAAGGACTCCATCTGTGTCTCACAAAGCAAAGCTTAAAGTTGGAAAATAAAGCAAGGCCCAGATCTCCGGAATGACTGGTTCTCCTCATTACTAAATGCGAAGACGCAAGAAATCAAAAAGTACAGTAGAATTCACTGCGGCTTTCTTGTAACCAGCCTGGCGATTCAGAATTCAGTTTAACGCTTCTTGAATTCTGTTCAAAAATTACCAAAAATACTTGTCCATAGTCTTATCTTCAACACAATGCCACAAGGTCATCAGGACACAGATACAGTGAATGCTACGTTTTATAAAGCTGACTGAGAGTGAAATTATGCAGGCAGTTCTAAATGCCTCCTCTGCTACGAGGAGTAATTTGAGAATGATCTTGGACTCTTAGAGGAGAAAAAAATATAAATATGTAAAGACCGTTGCTTCCTAATGCTTATATATATTAACATAATGTTTTCCCTTGTCGGTGGCAAGAATAGTAATTGCCTTTTTCTTCCTAACTTTTTACTTTTAGCTATTGTACAAAATCTGAGCATTTGTGAAACATTCTAATTTTCCAGTGGTATGGTTCCAAGAAGGGTACATTAATAATAATAGCAATCATTTTCTGAGCAAAACCAGAACCATATAAAAAAGAGTTAAGCCTTAAACCAAATAGCCTTTAAGACAGATCAAATGAACGGCTGTTCCACATGGATATCAAGTAAATAAATATCTGTTTCCTATTCAATTCCAGTGCGGGTCCCAACTTTCCCACTGAAGCTTCTTCCGCAGGCCCCTTCTAACTTTACTGCATGCCATCACGAGCCACCTCTACTGAGGGGACTACGTGGTGGCCCTCGGGTACACACAAGAGTGGCGAAGACTGTAGAGAACCTGTCCTCCAGGATTTGGTCATTTGCACGCATGAGACGCCTCGAATTTCTCACACTGCTATCCCGTATTGTACAACACACTGTGTGTGTATGTTTTATACCCCCGGTAAAGGCAAAAATTGTCTTCATAGCTTTCCTAGTGTACTCGGAACTCGCTGCTGTTTGTTCACTCGCTGAACCTCTTATTCGCTTTATCCAGCCGAAACTTACTGGGCACTTAGTATTCTTAGCCTCCTAGAAAAAGCCACGTGAGCACTCTGTGGGTAAGGCCTGTGCCTCACTCATCTTTGTACTCTTGGTGTTTAGTTCAAAGCCTGATGCAGACGAGGCAGACTTGCCGAATATAAGAATAAGTGATATGGAAGAAATGATGAACCTCGGTAGCATTTTTATAACAGATGTCGGATTCTAGAACAAGAGTAAGAGGCAGAGTTTAAGCCTGGAACTGAACAGGTGACGTGGTATAATAATAAAGACCAAGCTGGGTAGAAGGGAGTCCACTCCCAAGTTTGTAAAACACTAACCACACAACCTAAAGCAGGTTCAGCCTCTCTCAATCTTAACCCGGGGAATGAAGAAGTTGGTTTAGATCATCCCTGAGGCTTCTGACGCTGCAGGACTTCTACAATGATACAGTCAGCGCGTCCTGTGATTGAACCCCTTTTGCGGGATCCCTGTCAAGTAGAGGAAGTCAGGATATGGCAGCAGGGAATACACGATGAGCACGTGAGAGGTGTTCCCATCACTGGAACTACAACTACGACTTACTTCCTTTAAATCACCCAAACACTTTCTGAAAAATATGAGAGGAGTTCCTCCAACTGTTCCTCCAATTCTACTCACGAGGTCAAGGAACTCTGGAGATACCTGGTTGGGAAAGTAAAAAGGGGGGCCATCAAATATGCTTAGAGCACCCGCCGTGACATTACCTCCATGTATTCTTTGAGGTCGGTCAAATTCATAACCATTCCTGTAACAGGATCAATCTGCAGAAGAAACAAAGGTGAAAATTACTATAATACGCTCTTCATATTGAAACCTCTGCTAAATTATTAAAGGCTGTACAGTGTGCAGAAACTGCGCCCACATCTGCCTTCATCCCCGAGATAATCGCCAGGTGCTCCAGGCATCCATTTTACGGTGCCACTAATCTTCTGTCTGTCCGCATGTAGCAGATTAAAGATAACCCTTGGGGAGAGGAGGGGCCTGGAGTGGCAGCGGCTCACCATACCCAAAGGCCAACAATGAAGCAATATTGATTTGAACAGAATTTTTTGACACAGAATCCGTCACGTTGACTGAGAGGGCCCCGCGATCTGCACAAATCACACAGATATTTTCAGCACGTACCTCTCCGTGAACTGTCACCACAACTATGGGAAAGAAAACAGAATACCAGAAAAACCACATGACTTTCAACAGATAACACCCAAGCACAAGTTAGCAACCTAAAATGAGGAGTAGATCTCTGCCCTGCAAAGCTCTATTTATATTTTCCCAAAAATGGCTGCTCTTTTAGTTAAGATCTTTTTATTAATGAAAGCAAGACTCGGCCAAGTCAGAGAGGCTCAGCAGGAGCTTTGGCCAAAGCCAGGAAGGGTGGAAATTCTATTTTCGAGGCTGCTGCCCTGGGTAGGAACGTCCAGTGGGCGGGATGGAGATGTTGCTTGATCACTGCCGCTAAAAGCAGAGTATGTCCAGAAAGAAGTCCAGCTGCACACCAAGCTGGCCCCAAGCGGGGCAGTACCTTTCTGAGCAAGAAAAACCACTAACGGGCCTAAGACTCTGCTGCTTTTACACACATGAACGTATCCAGTTTACGGTAATGCTCTCTGTAAGCTAACGAAGTGCTTGTATGAAGCATTTGAAAAATGATGCTCAGAGGGTTTTATAATTTAACAACATTTTTTTTTTCAGCTCTGTGCAAACACCATTAGGTGTTATGTGATAAGGGAGCAAACGAAGAATGACAAACACCATAGATCGAGAGGCAGTGACTAAACTAGAAAGTCTGATCTTCTGACACCTTTTCTTTTTTTCTTTTTTTTAAATTTTTAACGTTTATTTATTATTGAGAGACAGAACATGAGCAGGGGAGGCACAGAGAGAAAGGGAGACACAGAATCTGAAGCAGGCTCCAGGCTCCCAGCTGTCAGCACAGTGCCCGACGCGGGGCTCGAACTCACGGACTGTGAGATCATGACCTGAGCAGAGGTCAGAGGCCTACCCACCCAGCCACCCAGGTGCCCCTTCGGACACCTTTCCTAACCTTTTTATTCTACCAGACTACACGCCGTGATACCCAATGGCTTACAAAGCTGTTTTTTTGAGATATCAGCTTTATCTCAAAGAATCACATCTCTTAGACTCACACAAATTTATTATTTTCTTGGAGCACTGCTGGCAAAGTTTTAGACTTATTTTCCTGCCATACAGCATCTTCCTAGCCAATATTTCTCTCTTGTCAGCCATTATTTACTCAAAAGAATGCAGTCTAATTTTAACGTTAGCCTCAACAATACCTAATTAGAAGGAAGCGTGGTGCCAAAAAATCTCATTATGTACATTAAGGCCAAGGATAAAAAAAATTTATTTAAACCATCCATTATCTCTAACACAGCAGATTTAAAACTTAAGACACATCCGACTAAAGCAACAGATTCTTTTTTCATTCTGAACGTCCATGTAACTGCACATTCAAGGCTCAAGGTATGCATGCTTTGCCCATCAGGTTTCTTTTTCTTTAGGACTGTATTTGCTGATCATACTTTCATCCTTATTGAAAGGGCTAAAATTTCATCGGCTTTTCCCTCACCTTTATAATTGTGCCCATGGCCATTTGGATTGTTGCATTTCCCATACAGTTGCAAGTTTTCTTCGTTACTCAGACATTTGCTAATAAAAAAAAAAAGCAAAAAAAGTCAACATGTCACAAATCCACACACCTTCTCTGTTCCCTACATTATTCGCTCTAGCCTGTGAACAGCGTCACAATTTATTATTACTTTAGTTCACCAAATGGAGAGTCATAAATCACTTTGATTTCATTATTCAGCTGTCAGGAACCAGTGTATGCCCCCTAATTAGGCTACTGTACCATATGAATTAGCATAAGCAAAGTCCGCATCCTTGCTCCACAGCAAGATTCCAACTGATGTACTCAAGGCCCTTCTATTTTTCAACCCCCCAAGCATTTACTGGGCACCTATTCCATACCAGGCATGGACTGAATGAAGCAATTCATATACAATGATAAAAGATGCTTGCCCTCAAGTGGCTTAAAATCCCATTTCTCCTTAAAATTAATTACCTGACCTACTGGGGCTCCTCTTTAACCTTGCATTATAATGCCTTAATTACTGCCCACTGACAAGGTCACCAGTCCATTGAAGGGCATTCGAATTAGGTGAAACTGTAAAACTAAAATACTCAGTTGCTATTCCAGGCAGAAAACAATTTTCGTTTTTTTAAATTTTTTTAATATTTATTTGAGAGAGAGAGAGAGAGAGAGAGAGAGAGAGAGAGAACGAGTGGAGGAAGGGCAAAGAGAGAGGGAGATACGGAATCTGAAGCAGGCTCCAGGCTCTGAGCTGTCATCCCAGAGCCTGATGTGGGGCTGGAACCCATCAACCTGAGATCATGACCTGAGCTTCAGACCGATGCTCAATCAACTGAGCCCCCCAGGTGCCCCAGAAAACAATTTTCTTTATGAAGTTTGTTCTCTATCTGCCCAGTCAATGATGCATCTTCAATGAGGAGAGGACCTCCTATGTGAAGGCCCTATTATACCACCCCTTCCTTTTTAAGATCCTCTTTATTGTTTCCCCCCACTCCCTCCTGCTCCCCCAGTGACATTTAGAACGCTACGGTTCACAGAGCTTTTGCACAAAATTATCTCCCTATGCCTCCACAAGACTGGCGAGACCGTGCACTCCGGACAGAAGGCGAGGACGCGTGCGTGTTGATCGCTGCTGCCTAACACAACACCTGTCACCTGACACAAGACCTGACAAGCTCGCCACAAATACCTGCCCAGTGAGTGAACGGAGGACTCTTGTTAGAAATGATTAGCCTCATTTCAGAGAACGGGAAACGTTATGCTGAGAGCGGGGCTTGCTAAGGAGAGCAAATCTCGCCTCGACATCAACTCCTCCGTGCATTCAAGCCGTCCGAGGGCTTTGGGTTCAAGTCCCCGCTGTGCTCCCTAATCTCAGAGCCGCCTCACCAAAGGGAACGCCTGGGTTCACGACACCCGTGCTGGGCAGGGGGTAAACGTGCGTTGTTGCAGTTGTACTGGTTACGTGGCTAGCGCTCCTGGCACCTCGGAGCAGCTCATATTTACCCAGTGTTCACCACATGCCTGGCACAGTGTCACTTGGGCACTGGGTCACTGCTCCGACCGTCACAGCAACCCCTCGCGCCCCACTGGGGAACGTGAAGGACCTCGGAGTTGCTCCACGACTCGGAGCCAGCGAGGGAGCCTCCGCGGTCGGCTCCGTGTGCTACCACGCCCCACGGCCTCCTCCGCTGGACTCCAGCTGCCACCGTCACACCTGCCCTCCCGACCCCGGGCCCCGCCCCCAGAGCGTGGGCACTGTGGGCACACCCCACCTGTGGAGCCGGTGGGTCGCGCTGAAGGAGACGAGGCGGGACAGTCGCGCCCGGCGGCGACCGCCCACGCTCGCGCCACCCGCGCTCATCGCCTTGCCTCCCAGCTCGGTTCGCCGCGGGGCGGGGACGGGCCGAGCGTTCCGCGGCTGCGCAGTGCGGCCGGCTACCTGGAACGCGCTCTCGGCTCCGCGCTGCGGCTGGCTCCCTCTGCTGGCCTGGAGGCAGTAAAGCATCCCGTCCTGTCCGTCTCCAGGGCTGCAAGAGTTGGGATAAAGTAGGCAAACCTCCCAGCGGTGAGAAAACGTAGGTGAGGTCTTAATGTCTTTCGTTCTAAGGTCTACTCAGCCTTCGGCAACTTCGGGTCGTTAGAGTCAACCTGGCCACACTGGGGGTACTGGAGGGACCTTTGTGAGATGCTTCTCCCGCTCCCTTCTAGAAAGCCCTAGTTATAATAACCTCCCTGCCCTGGCTGGTTACTCAGAGATGAGCCTCAGGGCCAATCTACTTACAGCATAATGGGAGCGGGAATTTCAGGGCACATGTAGAAGCACCTGACTTTCCGGAAATAACACTACCTTTGGACTGTTTGTAAAGATTCTTCTAAGGGAAATTCTCAAGCTTTCCTTATCATCCACACACATGCATAAAACCATTTATCACAGTGCGAACACATGCAGTCATGAACACACAAACATTAGCAATTCTCTGAACTATGTTGACACTTCTGGAGTAAACAGATCGTGTTTCCTCACATCTACTTATAAGGAGTATCCACACTACTTAACGGTTCCCAGTATTATGTCACCTCTTGCTTCCATTCATTCCTTTGCTAAATTTTTATTGAATGTCTAACCATATAGCTGGTAGTGTTCCAGGAAGGATAGATTAATTCATGGGAGTGACAGGCATACAGGCCCCAAATGGTCATTTCTCTCAAATGTCTCCTGTCTCCAGCTACATACTCTTGTTCTGCATTATCATGTAGCAAACATTCTTAGCACATTCTCAAATATTTTTATGATCTGCCCCACTGGGCTGTAAAGAACATCAGAGAAGAATAAACTATGGAGATTTCTGAGACAGACACTCTAGTCCAGTCCTCTCTGGATAAGAGAGCATGAGCCCAAGGGCACCTGGGTGGCTCAGTCAGTTAAGCATCCGACTTCGGCTCAAGTCATGATCTTGTGGTTCACAAGTTCAAGCCCCACATCGGGCTCTGTGCTGACAGCTCAGAGCCTGAAACCTGCTTCAGATTCTGTGTCTCCCTCTCTCTCTCTGCCCCTCCCATGCTTTCTCTCGCTCTATCCTTCTCTCTCTCTCTCAAAAATAAGTAAACAGTAAAAAAAAAAAAATTCTTTTAAAGAAAGCACGGGCCCAGATAAGTGAATTACTCATCCAAGATCACTTACAATAAAACAGTACTTGCCAGCCATTGACCACAACAGAGATAACCAGTCTAATTAATGATTGACTGTTACACAAACGCTTCACTCTTTCTGAATGAGGTCTTAAGAATCAAAATACAAAGCAAAAGGAATTTCTGAGAAATTGTTGTACTTAATTACTTACATAAAATATGATACTGCATTTGCAGAGTGCTTGCTCTACATTTTTTATTAAAAGTACTCACCAAATTCACCCTCAGCCATCCTGTTATGGATGGGTGGAATCATGTCCCCCCAAAATTAGTGTGTTGAGCCCCCAGCACCTCAGAACATGACTTTATGTGGAAAGAGGTCTTTGCAGATAAATTAGTTAAGAGAAAGTAACTAAGATGGGTCTCGGTCTCCTTTCCCCTCCCATATGCACCACATACTCCCTCTCCTTGTCTCTGGACCCTGATGAGTGAGGAGTTGGGCTTAGGGAGAGGAAGAGGCCCTACCTAGGCTTTCAGCCTTAGTCATATGGTCACTCAATTTTACCAGAACTCTGAATAACTCTGCACCGGATTACCAGGCATGGGCATATTATAAAATGTCACTGCGGGGCGCTTGGGTGGCTCAGTCAGTTGAACATCTGACTCTTGGTTTAGGCTCGGATCAGGATCTCACGGTTCATGAGATAGAGCCCAACTCAGGCTCTGTGCAGACAGTGCGGAGCCTACTTGGGATTCTCCCTCTCCCTCTCTCTCTCTGCCTCTCCCCACCTCTCAAAATAATCATTAAAAAATAATAATAAAAAGTCATCGATCCCTTTTTGTCTTCTTCTTCAAGAATCTCGGAGATGACAGAGCCACAGCAGACTTCAGGCATCCTTGGGTCAAAATCTTATGATTGTACTGATAACCTTTATATGTTTGAACTTCACTCCCTGTCATTAGGATAAAGATTTATAGAGGAAAGACGTTATCAGATCTGTGTACTTCCCAGATGTCAGCTAGTCTCTTCCACCCTTTACATCCAGATAAGATGTAAAACAATCCTCCCTCTCTTGTGGGGGGCGGGGGGAGTACAACGCCTTTTTGAGGACTTCTGTGAGCTCACAGAATCAGGGGATTTATGCTCTCTTATGCTTACCTCGGCCTCGAAGCTTCCACATCTATGTTAGTTGTTCAGCCAGCCTCTTGCCATTCTGCAGTGAGCTCACAGTTTGAGCTCCAAACTACCCGTCAAGAAGGCTTCCCCGGCAACATGCAGAGGGAGCACTGGAATTTTAACTGGCCCGGGTTGGGAGTTAAGTGGAGGGACGAGGTATAACTGGAGGGAAAGGGAAGAAGGTGTTCGCAAGAGTGTGGCTTACGTGACAGACACAGGAGGCTTTGGGCTGTCAGGGTTTAGACGTGTGGAGATTATATAGCCTGTAGTGCCACCTGTTGCCCAATCAAATGAAGAACTACCGACTCTTCAATTTATGGAGATGAGAAGAAATGGCTGATTTTAGTGATGTCCCTCAAAACAACACCCTCCCCAGGCTGAGGTAGGGGTGGGATGAAAGGCGGCAGTCGGTGGTTTCAGCTGCTGTGGCGTCTGTGGACAGGGGGAAACAGCTGCTTTGGAAGAAAGTCTCCTCCAAGTGTGACGTAGCTGGCTTCCTGTCCCCTGTGAGCCCCTTAGAGCCCACGGTAACAGGCAGGCTGTGATGGAAAAAAAAAAAAACAAGGTGCTTTTTAGAGCAATCGTCGTATTTTACAATCTGTGATTATTTGTATTTTGCCTCCCAAGTGTAAGGACCTCTGTCGCCACTGTCTGGCGGTGGTGATGAACCAGCTCCACTCTTTCTTTTATGTATTCTTATTACCTGGAGGAAGAGGTATCCAGTAAACATAAATTTAAAACTCTCTTCAAAAAGTTGTATCAACACAACGTTTTTAAGGAAGAGCCCTGAGAAAATATAAAGCCATGGTTATCTCAAGAATTGTTTTTTTTTTTTTAATGTTTATTTTTGAGACAGTGAGAGACAAAACATGAATGGGGGAGGGGCAGAGAGAGAGGGAGACCCAGAATCTGAAACAGGTTCCAGGCTCTGAACTGTCAGCTCAGATTCCAATGCGGGGCTTGAACTCACAGACCATGAGATCATGACCCGAGCCGCAGTCGGATGCTCAACCGACTGACCCACCCAGGCGTCCCTGTTTTGTTTTTGTTTTTTTAAGTTTATTTATTTTGAGAGAGACAGAGAGCTGGGAGGGGCAGGGGGTGGAGGAGAGAATTCCATGCAACCTCCACACTCAGCACAGAGCCGAAATCAAGAGTCAGACGCTCAACTGACTGAGGCACCCAGGCACCCGAAGAATTTGGTTTTTAATAGAAATTTTAAAACCAGACGTCTACAGTTTGGAAGGTGAGGTGCTTTTTTGCTCGCTTTTTCGTGCAGAGCATGTTCATTGTAAACCTAGTTTCTAGGGCTTGTGAGTTGTGCCATCAGACGGTGACAAAGGTACCATGGAACCCATAAGGCATTTGCACAGGCACTTCTGCTCGGCCCAGTTCTTCAAAGTTCTTGGCGTCCAAGACTAGGAGAAAATTGTTTTCATTCTAGAAAAGGAAAAACAATACTGAAAATTCTTTTGATCATGGCTTCGGCATCTTCCTATCTCTTCTCAGCACCTAGCACAGTGCCTTGGCTCTCCATGTGCTGAATGTTTGCAGAATTGCTGAAGCAGGGAAATTATGGCAGAAGAAGTTCAGGCCCAGAGTGAAGAAACTAAGTTGTTTATCTCAGTTACCTTCACTGAATCTCTCTGAGTTTAAGGATATTTTACCTGCACCTTTTTAATCTCCTAAGAGATACAAATTTTTTCTTTCAAATTTTCTAAGTCCTATGCCTCCAGTTACTTTGGAACTGTACAAGTAACTTTGTCAACATTACAAGGCTGACCAATACTTGCCCTGGTGTAACTGCAGGAGTGGCAAGTATGTGGGATGAGGACAAAGTCCTCCGAAGCCTGTGGCAGATATCATTAATTGATCCCAGCACTCTCCTCGTCAAACCCTTAAAGAGTCTCAGAATCCTACACCCCCGGCAGCCACTAATAACTGATCAAAGCTGGCACTCAAAGTGAACCTATCTGCCACAAGACAAGAAGTTAAGACATCAATGTTGTTGAGAACTTGGGCTTACCACATTATACTTTTGGGGCACTGAAACTGGCAGCACAGATGGTGGCATGAACATCAGACTAGATGTCAGAAGACTAAGACTTAAACACTGGCTTTACCCCTGGGAGATCTGACCCAAGCTCCTGCAACTTCTCTAAGTTACAAATTCCATGTGTGTAAAATGGTATGCAAGAAAGGTCTTCTTCTTACTTTTTTTTTTTAATTTAAATTCAAGTTAGTTAACATACAGTGTAGTCTTGGTTTCAGGAATAGAACCCAGTGATTCATCTCTTACAAATGACACCCAGTGCTCATCCCAACAAGTGCCCTCCTTAATGCCCATCACCCATTTAGCCCATCCCCCACCCACCTCCCCTCCAGCAACCCTCAGTTCGTTCTCTGTGTTTTAGAGTCTCTTATGGTTTGCCTCGCTCTCTGTTTCAACAAAGCTCTTCTGATGAGTAAATAAGATGGTGTGTGTTAAAGTTCTTTGTAAACGAATATCTATGCAAAATGTAAATTGTGATGATGACTATATAAATAGAACTTTAAAATAGTAGTAAGGCACGGATTGCATAAAAGAATATGTACAGAAGAGGAGAGGGAGGAAAGGGAGAAAGTACTGTAAGGGAATCCGAATAACTATTGACGGCATCACTGGATACGATCTTCAAAAGGCTCAGTGCTACTTCCCTTTCTGACTAGTGACAGGGAGATACATTTACCTGCTTGGGAGTGATCACCACAGAGAGAATAACCCCACCATCTTCTTCACTGGTTCCTGGTGCAGGAACAAACACAGGTTCCGAGGGGTAGAAGCCATCTTCTCTCCAAATCTGTAAGACCCCCCCAGCAAAAGTATTTGATAGAAGGCTAGTTATGAGCAGGAAGCCTTCTACAGCTTTCCTCACTCCCAGCATGCACCTGGCTGTCAGTACACTATCCGGACAGTAAAAGAATCAGGCTCACTGAGCTGAATAGATGGAGCACAGGGGGCTTGCAGCTGCAGCCTCCATCGTATCAGACACGATCTGTGCAGTTATAATTTCCCTGAACTGTAAGTGTCCCAACAACCTGAACCCCATGATTTCTCTAAAAATAACATCAAACGGAGACTTGTTTTTCTGGGCTTGGGATTCATCTAAGATTCCCTAGAGGGAACATACCTCTAGCGTAGGTGATTCTGTGGTTCTCAAACTGAATGAAAGTAAATGGTTGAGCTGCTTGAATATTAAAGAAGCTCAAGGGGCACCTGGGTGGCTCAGTCAGTTAAGCGTCTGATTCTTGATTTCGGTCTAGCTCATGATCTCACAGTTTGTGAGATCCAGCCCCGCTGTCGGACTTGGTGCTGAGCCTGGAGCCTGCTTGGGATTCTCTCTCTACCTCTCCCCAACACATGCAGGCTCGCTCTCTCTCTCTCTCTCTCAAAATAAATAAATAAAACATTAAAAAGAAAAACCTTTTAAAAGAAGTAACCCCGTCCTTTAAAAAAAGAAAAAGAAATTCAAGAATGACTTTAACAAAACAGAAAATAATTCAAAGGGCAAAAGAGATCTTTTAAGAGTTCAGAAAGAGAAAAAGATTTTCATTACCGTCAGTGTCTTGTTTACCACGTCAGCCTTGATCAGAGAATCCCCCACCAAATGCCGAAAGCCGCAGCCATAGAAGAAACGATACTTCTTTCCATTGAATTGTCCATAGTTGATCTGGGGAAATTCAATACCTCCTTCATCCGCTAGACTCTCGGGATGTAGATTTTCATAGGAGCACCAAATCTAAAAAAGGTCCCAAAAGGATTTGCAGTGATCGCTTACTTTCTCACCTATTTTAGGTCAGTGAGGGGGCTAAGAGTTTGCGATGGGGCTTTGAAACTGAGACTCTAGGTCAATTTTTCCATTGTTCCTCTTTCCATCATGTGTATGAATGTATGAAAGATTACTGGGTTTTGTGACAAAGCTGTCAAATGGCATACAGGGTGGAAGTGGCCTTCTTATTCTACCAAAGTTAAGACATTGATAGACATACAACGACATGCCTGTGGCAAGCACAAGTTTTCCAAAATTTGGTGGAGACAATGAGTACCAATCTCAAATACCTAGCTGTTCCACAACTCTTAGAGAAGACTGACCTATCTGTTTCAAAATACAAAAATGACAGGTAAACAGCGCTCACTCCCACGCAGAATTCGGCAGCTCTTGTGCAAGCGACTGTCATGACCTTACCCTCCTCAGTCGAATGATATCAGACTTATTGGGCAACAAACATTGTGGAAAACAGCCAATGACTCGAGTACCACGATTAAAATTCAAAGTCTTTGTCTAAGGTCCTTTGACAGCATACCTTTCCATCAGACTGTTTCACAGCCCTGGCTGAAGAATAGGACAACGGGCTGAGGTTCTCTCCCTCGGGGTCATTCAAACTGACATGCAAGGGCAAAACAAACCTTCGAGGGAAAGATCTGCCTATTGAATTATAGACCTGGGCAGGAAAAAGAAACAGAGGAGAAAATGTCATTCATAGGGTAACAGCATGTCCCAATAATGTGTATCCAGTCAAACAATCCTTCATTTATTCCACAAACGTGTGTTGAGTACCTACTCTAGGCAAAGCACTGTTTTAGACATTGGGGATGCAACAGCGAACATAGTCTCTCGACCTCATGGAACTCACATTCTAGCAGAGAAAGAATGATAATAAGTAAGAATTAAAATATAGGCTATTGGATTAGTGTCAAATAAATAAATGAGGTCTTGACAGTGATAACTGCCATTAAGAAACATACTGCAGGGTGAGAGACTCGAGAGTAACAGGGGTGCTTCCTTTTTCATGTCTGGTCAGAATAGGCCTCTGCATAGAAAAGCATTAACTTAGTAGGCCTGGGTTGCTCAAAGCCAGCACATTCTCAAGAAAGGTCCGTTTTCGCGACTGGTCCTTGGCTGGCACCTGGGAACTGAGCTGTTGGAATGTTCTGTTCGACAAGACTGGGCTCACATGCCTGAGGTTTTGAACCACACTGTACTATTTTGTCCAGAGAGTTTATAAACAATGCAATTTACAATGAACATTTGCTTCCCTGTGGGCATATGGAGCTTTGCTAAACTGAGGTTGTGTATGGGCTAAATGCCGATGTGCTTATACCCTACAAAAACCCTGGATGACCAGCGTGGGGGAGCTTCCCTGGCACACAACATTGCATACATGTTGGCATAAGTGGCTAGAGGAATCAGGTGTGTCCTGTGTGGCTCCACCAGGAGAGGAGTTGGAAGCGTGCACCTGGCGGTTTCCTCCAGTCTTCATCCCGTGCACCTTTCCATTTGCTGATTTTTCTGAGATCGGTGAGCCCTCCTACTGAATCATCAAACCAAGAATGACTGTAAGGATTCCTCCTTGCAGAGATCCTGTGTAAGCAGGAGACCCTAACAAAATAAGTATATATTTTTTCTGACAATAAGAGTGCTTTAAGCATATTTTCGTTTCTTGAAATACTGTAAGAGGGGCACCTGGGTGGTTCAGTCAGTTAACGGTCTGACTCTTGGTTTCGGCTCAGGTCATGATCTCACTGTTCATGGTTCTGAGCCCTGTGTCAGGCTCTGTGCTGTCAACGCACAGCCTTCTTGGAATTCTCTCTCTCTCAAAACACACAAATAAACATGCAAGTGCAAAAAAAAAAAAACAACAACAAAACTACTACAAGATGAAGAACAAAATGTACTATTTCCCCTCATGTACCTGATCCATCCTATCTCCATCTCACACAGAAATGTTTTCACTGACTAAAGATTCAGTGCTACTTTTAAGCTTCACAGAGAGTTAGATTTTTTTAAGAGTTAGATTTTTTTAATTACTTTTAAATTTATGTAAACATTTTTTTCCCTTTTGCAAAGCCATAGCTGAACAAAAAGAAGTCTCTTTTTGTTCCAATAATGGTGGCTTAGGTAATATGGATCAACTATCCCAGTGAGAACAGTTCAAGAAGCTAGACGAAATGCTTAAAATAGCTGCCTGAACTCAAGAAACAAGGATGCTGGCGAGGATGTGGAGAAATGGGCACCCTGTCGCACTGTTGGTGGGAATACAAACTGGTACAGCTGCTCTGGAAAACAGTGTGTAGTTTCTGACAAAAATTAAAAATAGCATTGCTCTACGACCCGGCAATAGCACTACTAGGAATTTATGCAAAGGATACAGGAGTGCAGATGCATAGGAGCACATGTACCCCAATGTTTATAGCAACATTTCCAACAATAGCCAAATTATGGAAAGGACCCAAATGTCCATCAACTGATGAATGGATAAAAAAGCTGTGGATTATATACACAATGGACTACTACTCAGCAATGAGAAAGAATGAAATCTTGCCATTTGTAACAACGTGGATGGAACTGGAAAGTATTATGCTAAGTGAAATAAGTCAGTTAAAAAAAGACAGATATCATGTTTTCACTCATATGTGGAACTTGAGAAACTTAACAGAAGACCATGGGGGAAAGAAAGGAGAAATAAAATAGTTACAGAGAGGGAGGCATTAAGAGACTCTTAAATACAAAGAACAAACTGAGAGTTGATGGGAGGGTCAGTGGGGAGGGGAAAATGGGTGATGGGCATTGAGAAGGGCACTTGTTGGGATGAGCACTGGGTGTTGAACGTAAGGGATGAATCATGGGAATTTACTTCCAAAGCCAAGAGCACACTGTATACACTGTATTTTAGCTAACTTGACCATAAATTATGTTCAAAAAATGCTTTACAATTCCCCCCCAAAAATAAAAATAAATAAAATAGCTGTTTGAAGGCACTGGTGAACTAAAAAGGCAGTGAAGAACAACAGGGCAGAGATTTTGGGGGAGAGAGAAACCTAGAGGCAAATAAGATACTGGAGGCAACTTGTCCCCTAAGGATATCAGCTGCTTCTATAAAAAAGGCAGCCAAGATGATGAGAAAATAAAATGATTTTTTTATCAAACTTTTTTATCTTGAGATCACTGCAGATTCACATGAAATAATATAGAAAAATAAACAATTGATTAAAAATGGGCAAAAAACTAAAACATTTTGCCAAAAATCTACAAATGGCCAATAAGTACATGAAAAGATGCTGAGCATCATTCATTAGTCATTAGAGAAACGCAAGTCAAAATTACAATGAGATATTACTTCATATCCACTAGGGTGGTTATTATAAAAAAAATAAAAAACAGAAAATAAGTGCTTTGAGAAGGTGAAGAAATCGGACCCCTGTGCATTGCTGGTGGAATGTTAAATGGTGCAGCATTGTAGAGAACAGACTGGCGGTTCCTCAGTCAGTTACAGAATTATCACAGGATCCGGCAATTCTACTTCTAATTACATACAAGAAGAATTTAAAACAGGGACCCAAATATATACTTGTGTGCCAATGTTCGTAACAGCACTATTCACAACAGCCAAAAGGTAAAAACAACCCAAATGTCTCCCAACAAATGAATACATAAACAAAATGTAGTACAGACATACAAGGATATTTAACCTCTAACAGGAATGAGATTCTGATATGTGTTACAACATGGATGACCCTCAAAAAGGTTATGCTAAGTGCAATAAGCCAAACACACAAAAAATAAATCTTGTCCAATTCCACTTGTATGAGGTACCTAGAATAGGCAAATGCATAGAAACAGAAAGTAGAATAGAGGCTACCAAAGACTCGAGAGAGGGAGAAGAGGGACCTGTTATTTAATGGGTAGAGTTTCCATTTGGGATGATGAAAAAGTCTGGAAATGGACAGTGATGATGGTTCCACAACACTGTCAATGTACTTAATGCCATTGAACTGAACACCTAAAGATGGTAAAATGGTAAGTTTTATGTTATGTATATTTTATCACATAAAAAATAGAAAATAATGCAGAAAGATCACAGGTATCCTTCATCCAGTTTCACCAACGACAGTCTTGCATAACTACAGTACAATATCACAACTGGAAAATGTACATGGATAATCCAACTTTATTCAGATTTCACCAGCTTAACATGCACTCATCTGAGTGTGTGTGTGCATGTGTGTGTGTGTGTCTGTGTGTATTTAGTTTCATGCAATTTTATCATGTGTAAATTCATGTGATCACCACCACACTCAAGATATAAAATCACCACAAGGATCGTTCATGCTACATTTTTATAAAGATATGGCTACACCGACTCCCCACCACTTGACCCCAGTGAGTAGATGTTGATATTTTCGAGGAATTAAAAGGATGAAAGTTGGAGTTCAAGGACTGCCAAAAAGGAGAAGCCCTGATAAACTCCTTGCTCTTTGGGTCAAGACTCCTCTGGTCAGCACCTAAGAATGAACAAGAAGTAATCCAGCTCTTTCAGGAACTATATGCTGCTTCAAAATACCCCAAGCCCTAGAACTAGATTAAGAATATCTGGAATTGATCATGTACACAAGCAATGAGCCAAAAGTAAATAAAATTTTCTCTGGAGGAACACTGTATCAGCCTGGGTCTTTAAATATCTCTACAATTTTTCAAACACAATATGCTGTATATAATAAAAATTAGCCAGTACATGAGAAGACAAGAGCATGTTTAAAAAACAAAACAAAACAAAACAAGATAACAAACAACAGAACCAGAGCCACAAGGGATCCAGGTAATAGAAGCTACCAGACTCTAAGTTTCTGAATATGTTGGAGGAAATTCTTTTAAACTGAGAACTGTAGCCGAGAGCTGGAAATTATAAAAGAGAACCAAATTAAAATTCTAGAACTGAAAAATGCAACAAGTTTAAGAACTGAGTGGCAAGATTTAACAGCAGAATAGACACTGTTGAAGATAAAATTAACTGTAAGACAGGTAAGAAGAAAATATCCAAAACAAGATGCTTAGAGAGAGAGAAGAATGGTAAACACTGAACAGAACATAAGCAACAGATAGGGTGAAAACGAGTAACATACATGTACTGCAATCCCCGGGAGAAGGGAGAAAAAGGATTTACCAGATGCAGTATTTGAAGAAATAGGTGACATTTTTCAAATGAAAGACATCAAACCATAAATTCAATTATCCCTAAAAACACCAAACTAAAATAAATAAAAGAAAATCACAGAGAGAACTATCATAGGACTAACTCCAGAAAATCAAAGAGAAGATTTTAAAATCAGTCAGAGAGGATAGGGTGCCTGGGTAGCTCAGCTGGTTAAGGATGCAGCTTCAGCTCAGGTCATGATCTCATGGTTCATGAGTTTGAGCCCCACACTGGGCTCTCTGCTGTCAGCACAGAGCTCACTTCCCTTCAGATCCTCTTCCTCCCTCTCTCTCTCTCTTCCCCTCCCCTTTTCTCTTTCTCTCTCTCTCAAAAATAAAAGCATTAAAGAAAAAAAATTTTTTAATCAGTCAGAGGAGGAAAAAATATCAACTACAAAGGAGCAAAAAGCTTAGACTGACTACTGATTTCTCAACAGAAATCAGAATACAACCAAACATCTTTAAAGCATTAAAAAAAAACAACAACCTAGAACTCCTTATCCAATGAAAACATTCTTCAAGAAAGAAGGTAAAATAAAGACATTTTTCTGACAAGCAAAACAGATTTCATGACTGGCATATCTGAACTAAAGGAAATACCAAAAAATATTTGTCTGTTGGAAAGAAAATGGTTTCACATGGAAGCTTCAGACAGACTGGGAGGAATTAAGAGCAATTGAAAGGTACAGATGGGGACAAATGGGTAGTAAGGAGAAATATGATTACATAAAGACACAATAATAATATCTTGTAGGGTTTAATATAGAGAGCAAATTAAAATATACAAGAGCAGTAGCATATAAATCAGGAGAAGAGTAAACAGAGTTAATGTGTTCCAGAGTTTTTGCATTGTCTGCAAAGAATTAAAGAACCAGTTTATAATATATTGTGTTAAATCAAGGATGCATATTGTAATCTCTAAAATAACCACCAGGGATACCTGTGGCTTAGTTAGTTAAGCATCCTACTTCAGCTCAGGGCGTCATCTCAGGGTTGGTGAGCTCAAGCCCTGCATGGGGCTCTGTGCTGACAGCTCTGAGCCTGGAACTTGCTTGGGATTCTGTGTCTCCCTCTCTCTCTGCCCCTCCCCTACTCATGTTCTGTCTCTCTCTCAAAAGTAAATAAACATTTTTAAATGTTTTTAAATAAAAAATAAGTAAAATAAAATAACCACTAAAAGAAAGTATAATTACCAAACTAATGGGCAGGGGGTGGAATGAGGTTTTGGGGAGGGGAGATGGAAATCAAATAATAAAATATACTCAACCAGTCTGGGGAAGGCAAAAAAGGAGAGGGAGAAAGAAACAATGACACAAATAGGAAGTGAACGCTACGATGGAATTTTTAAACTTCAATATATTGGTGAGTATTCAACTAAATGCTCAATTAAAAGTCAAGAATTAGCACAACGGCTTTTCAAAATATATGCTGCTTACAAGGTGCACATTTAGAAAGATTAAAAGTGTAAGAATGGAAAAGTTACAGCATGCAAACAGTAAGCAAAAAGTAGACTTTACTCAGAAATAAATGTTCCATAAATCATCAAGGTAAAACAATTTTAAATTTATATGTGCATAATAACAGAGCACAAAAATATATAAAGTAAAAATTAATATAACTATAGGGGTGCCAGTCTGGGTCAGATGATAGAGCATGTGACTCTTGATCTTGGGGTCATGAGTTTGATCCCCACGTTGGGGGTAGAGTTTACTTAAAAAAATAAAAAGTAAACTAAAAATAACATAACTGTAAGAATAAATAGAAAAATCTATAGTCCAAAAAAGAGATTTTAATATGCCTCTCATGTAATATCATAACCTCATATAATAGAGATCAATAAAATACACCAAAGCAAGAAGTCACTAAGAGGGGAAACTGGGGATATCAGGGAAGGGAATAGACATGAGAGTTCTCTCTGTGTTCTGTTTGATTTTTCCTTAAACCTAAAACTTCTTTAAAAAACAAAGTCAGGGGTGCCTCTCTCTCTCTCTCTCTCTCAAAATAAATAAGTAAACTTAAAAAAAATTAAATTAAACCAATGTTTTGAAAAGATTTAAAAATAAAGTTACAGCCTGAAACTATTCATATTACATAATCCAAGGAAATTTTTACCTTGGATTCGTATCGGGAAAAAGTGCATCCCTTCAGCTGGATGAACCAAAATACTTTCTTTTATCAGAGATTAAGATATTAAGATTAATACAGATATTTATATATAAATGGCGGCCGACTTCAGCTCGGGTCATGATCTCGTGGTCTGTGAGTTCGAGCCCCGCGTCGGGCTCTGTGCTGTCGGCGCAGAGCCTGGAGCCTGTTTCCGATTCTGTGTCTCCCTCTCTCTCTGCCCTTCCCCTGTTCACACTGTGCCTCTATGTCTCTCAAAAATAAATAAACATTAAAAAAAATTTTTTTAAAAACAAAGTCTACTAGTAGTTTGTTTGCTTCTTTAAGTGTATCACAAACAGCATACTTAACAGTAAAATGTTGAAGATTTTTCCTCTCAGACTGGGCACCAGATAAGGATGCCAACCATCATCACGTGTGTTCAACACTACTCTGGAGGTCCAGTGAAGAAGGGCAAGAAAATGAAAATCAAGGATTAGTTTGGAAAGGAAGAAAAGAAACTGATATTACTTGCTCAGGATATGATTGTAGATGTAGAAAATCTAAAAGAATCTGTAAATTATTAGAATTACTGAATTACTATATTCATTAACTGAATATAAGATCAATAAACTAAAATCAAACATATTGCTATACAGCAGTATTAACATAAATGAAAGCAAAAGTAAATAACACTTAAATTAAAATAAAAAAAAATATCAAATACCTAGGAGTAATTTCCAATAATTTAAGAATCTTTTTTATAATCTAAAAGATGTATAAATGTGTACCCAGATAGCTATAAAATGCTTTAAAGAAATGATAAAATAGAAAGAAAAATTGTGTTCATGTACTGGAAGAATCAACACTATGTAAAGATATTAACCTTCTCTTAAAGTAATATGTAGATCCAGTGAAAATGCAATTAAAATCTGACAGGTTTTTTGTTTTTCTTTGTGTGTGTGTGTTGAAACTGACCAGCTGATTCTAAAATGTATTTTAAAAATGTGGGGGGAGGGGTGCATAGGTGGTTCAGGCGGTTGAACATTCGACTTTGGCTCAGGTCATGGTCTCATGGTTCATGGGTTTGAGGCCTACATCAGGCTCTGCACTGGCAACTCAGAATCTGGAGCCTGCTTCAGATTCTGTGTCTCCCTCTCTCTCTGCCCCTCCGCTCACTCACGCTCTGTCTCTCTCTCTCAAAACTAAATAAACATTTAAAAAAAAATTTTTTTTTAATGTAAGGATGCCTAGGTGGCTCAGTTGGTTGAGCACCCAACTCTTGATTTCAGGGCAGGTCATGATCCCAGGGTCATGGACTCAAGCCCCACGTTGGGCTCCTTATTGAGCATGCTTAGGATATTCTCTCTCTTTCCCTCTGCTCCTCTCCCCTGCTTGCTCTCCCTCTCTAAAATAAAAAAAAAAATTTTTAATTAAAAAAAATTGTAAAGGGCTAGGAATGACCATGACACTCATTATAGAAGAAAATAATAGGGGGACCTTATCTACTATGCATCAAGATTTTTTATACAGTGATATTAATCAGCACAATGGGATACTGGCACAAGAATACATAAGTAGACCAATGGAACAGAATATAAACACAGAAACAGAACAATACATATATGGGTACTTAATCTTTAGAACTAGAAACTCTTCTAGAGATAACACGGGAAAATATTTTTATGACCTTATCATGGGAAGATGTCTGAAATAGGATGTACAATGTTAAACTCATAAAGAAAAAAATCGATATGTTGAAACATGCTTATTCATCAAAAGCACCATTAAGGTAATTTGATAAAGGTATCTGCAAAAATATGCTATGAAGTAGCAATTTCATACTTAATGGTGAATTATTAAACATTTTCCAAATGAGATGGGGAAAATGATTACTGCTATCACCACTTCTTTTCAATATGAGGTCCTAGCCGGTATAATAAGGCAAGAAAAAGAAATAAAAGGCATGTAAGTACCGTAAAGAAAGAAATAAAATTGTTATTATTTTCAGATAACATGATTATATACATAGAAAATCAAAAATAATCTACAGTTCAACTATTTAAACTCTAATAAGTGAATTAACAAGATCTCTAAATATGAAATCAATATATAAAATCAATTGCATTTCTATATACCAGCAAAAACATAAAATGAAAACTTAAAAGCTAAGCAAAATAAGTCAGAGAAAGACATAACACGAATTCACTCATATACGAATATATATAAAATATGATTTCACTCATATATGTGGAATTTGAGAAACAACAAACATAGGGGAAGGGAAGGAAAAATAAGATAAAAACAGAGAGGGAGGCAAACCATAAGAGCCTCTTAAATACAGAAAACAAGCTGAGCGTTGCTGGAGGGGTGGAGGGGGGATGGGTTAAATGGGTGATGGGCATTAAGGAGGGCACTTGTTGGGATGAGCACTGGGTGTCATTTGTAAGAGATGAATCACTGGGTTCTATTCCTGAAGCCAAGACTACACTGTATGTTAACTAACTTGAATTTAAATTAAAAAGAAGAAGAAAAAAAATCTAAAGCAAACTTGATGCTGCTGTCTGCCAGAGGGGAAAGTGTAGGGATGGGCAAAATAGGGGAAGGGGTAAAAGATACGAAAGTCCAGTTATAAAATAAATAGGACATGAGGATACAACGTATAGCACAGAGTATCGTTAATAATATGTAACAACTTGGCATGGTGACAGATGGCAGTAGATTTATTGTGATGATCAACTCATAATGCTCATAATGTATATAAATGTTAAATCACTATGTTGTGCACCTGTAACTAATATATTATTGTATGTCCACTACACTTGAATAAAAAAATTTCACAATTAAAAAAAAAAAAGACTGGGGCACCTTGCTGGCTCAGTCAATGGAGTGTACAACACTTGATCTTGGGATTGTCGGTTCACACCCCACACTAGGTGTACAGACTACTTAAAAATAAAATCTTTAAAAAATAATAATAATAAATAAAATATACCATTTACAATAGTTTCAAAACTAAACCTTAATGCCTACAGATAAATTTAACAAAAGGTATGTAATATCCTGACTCTGAAAACCATTAGCAGTACTGAGAGAAATTTTTAAAAGACTCAAATAAATGGAAAAATATTCCATGTTCATGGATTAGAAGACTCAATATTTCTTACTGTTGTAAAGATAACAGTTATCCTCAAATTAATCTGTAGTTGCAACATGACTCCCCTCAGGTTTTGTTTTTTTTATTTGCAAAAAGTAACAGGTTGACTCTAAACTTATGGAAATGCAAAAAGGCCAAGAAAAACCCAGGCCATCCTTAAAAAGAAAAGAGCTAAAGGACTTATCCTGCAGATATCAAGACCTATCAGACAGCTATAATAACTAATAAGTAAGCTTTGTGAAAAAAAAAAAAAAAGTAAACTGTAGGGGCACCTGGGTGGCTCAGTCTAGTTGAGTTTCTGACTCTTGATTTCAGCTCAGTACATGATCTCACAGTTTGTGAGTTTGAGCCCCACATCAGGCTTCATGCTGACAGCACAGAGCCTGCTCAGGATTCTCTCTGCTCCACTCCAATTCAGTGTGTATGTTCTCTCTCTCTCTCTCTCTCTCAAAATAAATAAGTAAACTTAAAAAAAATTAAATTAAACCAATGTTTTGAAAAGATTTAAAAATAAAGTTACAGCCTGAAACTATTTATATTACATAATCCAAGGAAATTTTTACCTTGGATTCGTATCGGGAAAAAGTGCATCCCTTCAGCTGAATGAACCAAAACACTTTCTTTTATCAGAGATTAAGATATTATGGTCCATTTTGCCATCTCTTCCAGGAAACTGAAGCATGTTTAGGGCTCAAGTGTAATGAGGAACTAATCACACAGTGCTCTTTGTTTTCTTTAATATGCTTTTATTTATTAGGTATTAAGTAAGGACTTCAAGTTATTTTTAAGCGTTAAATAAGTAAATGACAAAGCTGTGCCTTCAATGCTTTTAAATCATTCTACTTCCTCATCTGCCAAAGAAGCAAGAGAAGTAGCCAGAACCTGGCTCGGTTAAAATTATGTCGACAACTCCTGACAAATCAGAGATGTTTACCTGATCGAGCTCTTCCCCAGCTTTCCTTAGATTCTGTAGCTGGTAAACTTCTAGGCTTCTTCCATCATCGTGACAGCACAAATCAATTACAACGCAGCCCTGGTCCTCAAAGGCATTGATTTGATGAAAAGTTAAAAAAGGTTTACTGTAGTATATTCCTTGAAGAAGCTGCAGGGGAAAAATATAAAGAAAAAGAGATATTTTATTTTTTAATTTTTTTCTTTAGGGAACAGATCCACAAAGTTTAAATTAAAAAGATCCCCTCCGCGCCCTCTTTCCCCTCCCCGCTCCGCTTTAAATGACAGGCCTAGTCAGTGTAAAAGATGGGATGTGGAAGCAAACACTTCGATTCAAGGATTGCTTGCTTAGGTCATCACATTTCATATGAATCAAAGAACCAGGGCTCTTTGATGTAAACCCATGAACTGTTACAACTAACTGAAAAGTCCCTATAAAATATGGCCTAATGTTTTGAGAGATAAATAAATCCTAGACTCTGTTTTACATGATTGAATAGAAAATACAGCTATCGAGGCACCAGGGTGGCTCAGTAGGTTAAGCGCCCAATTCTTGGTTTCAGCTCATGTCAGATCTCGTGGTTTGGGAGATCCAGCCCCTCGGGCTCTGCACTGACAGAGTGCTTTGGATTCTCTCTCTCCCTCTCTCTCTGCTCCTCCCCTGCAGGTGTGCTCGTGCTCTCTCTCTCTCTCAAAATAAAGAAATAAACTTTAAAAAACTATGAAAAAAAGAGAAAATACTGCTATTAAGTAGCTTATGATGAGATGAGTTAAGTGATTAATTCTTTGAAAAATGTACTCATTGTCAAAATAGGATTTTTTTTGTAATGAAATTAGGGTACAGTAAATTTAGGATATCGTCTCTTTAGAAAGGCAAAAAGAAGACAAATATCCTAGTGTTACTAATCAGGAGTATAGAAAGATCTTTAACAAACGCACTTTGGACTTTGGTAGGATTCTCATATTGACATATCAAGAGGTCATAGAAGCAAGCAAATAAAGTATCATTGCAAAAGTCACAGAAGACCTCTATGTCAACAACATTCTCTTTAGCAAATATTATGATATGGAAAAATTCATGCTAATATGCCAGGAAGGTTTCTTAGATGCCATTTTAGTTGAATCAGATAATTAAAAGTAAAACCACTTCTTACAACTTTCTAATATGCAAAACCCACTGTACTCATTAATAAGTAGCTAGCCCAACTGCGGAAGAAGGTAATATCCTTGATTACGAATGTCTTATGCAAGCAGTGCCCGGTGAGGGGAAAAAAAAAATCAACCATATAAAGATTTGTCCATTTTCACAACAAACACAGTCCACATACTCCACCTGTCCAGTATGCTTATCCACCACATGAAACCGTGTGTTGTACTGGGGTTCCCAGCTTATTCCATCCGCAAAGGCCTTTCCCCGAATTTTAGAAGTGATAATTTTCCACAAATTCATCTTGAGAGGCTGTTCAATGAAGATTATGTAGTTCCTTGTCATTCCTAAAAGGTTCCAGCAAATAATAAAATGGGGTTTGGCAAATTAGAGTTGTCTGAAATGTGACGGTTCTGGGGACTTACCTGAAGGCCAGGACATAATACTCCTGACCTAAACAAAACCAGCCAGAAATAACTCTCCCCTGCTTCCCAGCTTTGCCTTACGTATTTCCTGTTCCTACATAAAAAGGGGAACTGCTGAGAACAGCTTGGATTGAATGCTCTCAGCTGGCTTTTGTCTTTCTTATTTTTCTTTTTAAATTGACCAGTTTAGGAACCAAGTAAAGAAGCATAATATTAAAGTGTCATTTGTGATCAAGCTATTCCTTCTGTAATCTTTTTGCTATTGATACTGAAGGTGAAGATTCAGGGGCAGATTGGCTATAAAGGTTTAGAATGCAGAAAATAAACATTCTGAGAAAAAGCTGAAGCAGTCAAACAGAATATGAATTTCCCCTCAAAAAATATAGTCAAGACCTTTTCACGATAATGATTACCTGTGGCTTTAAAGTTACCTAACCTTTTGAATTCTGTCCATTTTTTTATGGTCAATGACTTTTTTCTATTAAGACTTTACTTTTTTTGGAGCAGTTTCAGGTTTGTACCACAATTAAAGGTAAGGTATGGAAACCTGTCATACACCCTGTCCCCCCACCCCCTCCCCCGCCCACACACAGACTCCCTATCATCAGCATCCCCCACTAGAGTGGTCGGTACATCTGCTACACCTGACAAACTGACAGCCTATCGAAAGTACCCAAAGTCCATACTTTACATTCTGGTTCACTTTTGATGTTGTCAATTTTTTAGTAATTGCCAGTACTAATAGGAGTATGTCTTTTCAAGCAGTCATTTGGCTAGGGTAAGAAGTATGTCAGTAACACAATAAACTTAAGTGGCACTAAAAGGCAAACTTGGTCTCATTATCAACATACTTTGATAAGCGGTATCAACAGAGTATATGCAAAAACTAGCTTGTCTGCTACATCGACATTTAAGGCAGACCTCCATGCAATGTGCCTTGATCCTGGGCTTACCAAAGCTATGATAGTAAGAAGGTCTCATCTTCTCTGCAGAGGCAATAGAACATATCACCTGTGCTCCATGGATTGTCTCCCCAAGATCCACCTTCTCTGGAGGAACCCGAATAACATTATAGCAAGCACCTGGAAGACAAAGTCCTGTCTTACTTTTACACATTCTAGAATAAAAGATAACCCTTGCACTCACGGATTACACAAAAGCAGTTAAGACATTTATGCAACATATGCATGACATCCGTATTTCATAAAGGGTTATTTCTTTTTTTTAATATTTATTTTTGAGAGGGAGAGAGAGCATGAGGCACAAGGAGGGGAGGGGCAGAGAGAGGGAGACAGAGGGTCTGATGCAGGCTCTGTACCGCCAGCAGAGATCCCAATGTGGGGCTCGAACTTACTCAGGAACCATGAGATCGTGACTTGAGCCGAAGTCAGATCCTTAACTGACTGAGACACCCAGGCACCCTAATAAAGGGTTATTTCAAGCAAAGACGCAGATTAAGAAAAAAAAACATATTAACTTTATGAAAGTCATTAGCTAAGGTTTTAAAATGATACAAAGTAATCAACCAACAGTTTATTGCATTTTAATTTTTTTTCATGATTAGTAGCTAAGTTTATTGCATTTTAATGCTCTCAAAGGACTACCCTCTCACTCCCTGAAGATGAACTCATTCTCTACTTTATAGGAAAAGATTAGGTAGCAGGCAGCAATATCCTCAAATTCTACTTGTCCCTCTCCCCATTCCCCCATCCCTACAACTACAATTACCATTTGCCCCCACACCAACTCCTTCTCTCCAGTCCTCTGGATCCCTGGGGTCACTCTGAGTCCCATGTCATTGTTTCTCATCAATGCATTCATGCAATCACCTTCATTCATGTAATTATTCATCTTGCTGCTTCTGCAAGAACCAGCTCAGGTAACCACTCCTCAAGTAGCCCCTCCCTGATTCTTCCTCACCCCAAAGGTATTTGGTGCCTCTCCTCAACGCCCTGATTATATCCTATACGGTCATACACTTATCTTACTGCACTATAACTTTGGGCTTGTTTATCAGCTTCCCAGTAGACTGGCGAGCTGTTCAAGGGCAGGAATTGTGTCTGATTCATCTTTGCATCCTCAGTACCAAGCAAGAACTTAGCATTCAGTAGGCACAATACAAATAGCTATTGATGGATTACTTAACAACATGTGTTTGTTAAATTATTCAATGAATAGGGGCACCTGGGTGGCTCAGTCAGTTAAGCGTCCGACTCTGGCTCAGGTCATGATCTTGCAGTTTGTGAGTTTGAGCACTGCAGTGGGCTCTGTGCTGACAACTCAGAGCCTGGAGCCTGCTTCAAATTCTGTGTCTCCCTCTCTCTCTGCCCCTCCCTTGCTCTCTCTCTCTCTCACTCTCTCTCTCAAAAATAAATAAGCATTAAAAAAAAATTTTAATCATTCAGAGAATAAACAAATACTGAGGTCATATTGAATTTCTGGTGTTAGAATTGCCAGTGCTGGTCTTGAAGAACTGAGGTAACTCACATAACTTTACAAGCACTGAGCTTCTTTCGGAACAAGATAACCTTTCTTTTCTCTATTCATTTACTCATCAATTACTTATTGAGTGTCAACTATATTCCAAATAGTCTTCTAAGTGTCCTAAGTTTATCTTCAGGACACTTATATACAGCAGGGTGCAAATGTAAAAAAAGCTCTTCTTTTACAAATCTCAAATTCTAATAAAGCACCCAATAGATAGAAGTATAAAGCGTCAGATGATGATAAGATCTACAGGGAATGGGAATAAGTGGTACATGGATGGGGGCTACTGTTGCCAATTGCTGATATGGTGATCTGAGAAGGCTTCACTCAGACTGACATTTGAGTAAAGACCAGGAGGAGGTGAGGAAGAAAGGCTCGAGGATATTCCGGGCAGAGAGAAGAATAAATGCAAAGATTCTCACCCAAGAATAAGCCTGGAGTGTCCAAATAATAGCATGGAGGCCAGTGTGGCCCTGTCATAGTAAGCAAGAAGAGTCTGAGATGAGGTGGGTGGGTTAAAAAGATAACTGGCTGATATGTTGAGATTCAACCGAAATGGGCAAGGGCAGAAGCACGAACACCAGCTAAGAAGCTGTTACACTAATTCACATGTGAGAAGATGGTGGGCTCAAACCAGAATGCCAGCAGTGGAGGTCTATGAGGCGGTTGAATTTTTAAATTTATTTTGAAGCCTCTGCTGCAATTGCTTTTTGGCCAGTTGGAGACAGATGTAAAGGATGATTCCAAAATTATCATCCTGAGCAACTGGAAGGATGAAGTTACCATCAACTGAAACGGGGAATATTTGAGGCAGAGAAAATTTAGGGGAAAAGTTGAGGAGTTTTGTTTTAAATAATTTAATTTTGTAAGGCCTATTTGACATCCTAGTAAAAACAATGCGTATTTTATGTTAAAATATAAAATGATATAAAATACTGGAGGGGTCTGAGGTGGGATATAGATGTGTTCTGAGCACCCATTATATACAAAACATCATGCTTTAGGCAGGAATGAGTTATAAAAGCGATAAAAGACCAGTTCTACAGCTCCAAGAACACCATATTACTATCTAACTCATTACACACACTTAATTAGTACTAAAAACTACTTGGATTGATTAATGTTTAGAAGATTTTTGTTCATTTTTTAAAGCTTTAAAAAATACCAGCAAAAGCTTAAACAATTAAAAGGTTTTTATTTCTTAAAGATACAAATTACTGGCAAGCACTTTATTACAAGAATCACTAAATTTCCTCCAAACACAACATATGTAGTCAAACTCTCTGCAGCTAGATGTATATCATTTGAGCTCCAGTTCAAAAACTCCTCGTTGAACTAAATAATCAAGGAAGGAGTAGGAGCAGGGGAGTGGGAAAGGGGGAGAAAATTCAGGTTCAGTTGAGATTAGGAGAAGATGAGGAGAAGAATTGCTCATTTCAGCAGTTAGATTAAGTGACAATACTCAACTCACTAAATTTACCCACTATTAGTTAATGAGCTGTTCTAAGTCGTGAAGCCATGAGCAAGACAGACACATACCCAGGAAACACCCAGCAAAGGAATGCCCAGAGGAATGACCTGCCCAATACTGTGCACCTAACTCTGAGAGACTCTTCAGGACTTTGTATAATAGCAGATTGAGGCAAAGTACCAAGAACAGCCCCTGATGACTGGTGGCAGGGTTTCTCAAAGATCCAGGAATCACTTGTACCAAAATCACCTGGTGACCTTGTTAAAATGTGCCGAGATAAGGTATAAGGGGTGGTTAAAATGCAGATTCTTGACTCTTCTGAAGATAAAGGCCAGTAATCTACATTGCTAGGAAGCATTCCAGAACATTTTTAGGCACACTAAAAGCTGAGAACCACCGATCTAATGACTCCTTATTTTAGAATATGTAATTCAGAATACCTAAACAGTGTTCATCACATTATGAACTAGTTACCCAGTTATCTACTTGATTAATAGAGTTAATTTATCAAGAAATGTATTTTTCATCAACCAGATTTTAATTAACGAGAAAATAGTTTAAAAAATAGGTCATCTACCTAGGAGAAGTCTATGCAGCCTGGTTCTAGAAAATGTTTCTTGACATAAGAAATAATTAATTACTATAATATTTTAATACATTGCTCAGGGAAGAAAAAACAGACCAAAAAAGTATATAGAATACAAATTATTTTTTAACGAATTTTTTTAATGATCTAAAAAGACGGATGGACAAAAAACTGCTGTGCTAGTTTACCCATTTCCTGAAACATTTTACATAAAAGGATGTTTGCTGTTTCCTCTAACAGCTTTGAAGAATACATTCCCTACCCAAGTTGAGGGAATAAAGAAGAGGAGAGAGAGCTGAGTGATGAAGTTTTAGGATACCTATCTCTACTTGAGCCAGTGAAAAACAAACCTACTGTACACACTTTAATATACACTCACCTATGTCCGTATGAAGAGGGAGACACGAACACCCTGCAAAGCCAATTACTCACCAAAGGCATACATTAACCTACATAAAAGTTAAATTATACAAAGGTTTCACAGGTTAGACATGATAGATTGATTGACAGGTAAACAGAAATATCGAACACCTACCCATTTGTCTTCAAACAGAGAGACATGCACTCAGGTTACAGGAACGTGAATTTGCATGCTCTGAGAGTGTTCTGTACTCAGTAATAAATAATTACAAAGATAGTCTGAGGGAGTGAACTTTGGGCGTGATTCAGTCTTGCTGCCAAAACTGGCCTTACACACCAGAAGCTTGCCTAAGCAAGTATCTTACACATTCTCCAGATTCACTGCCCTTGGCTGTAAAACGGGGGCAATAATAGTACCTCTCTCAGAAAGTTGTTATGAGGATTAAATTTTAAAAAATACATGGAAAAATGTTTAACACCAGGATATACTAGGCACTCAATAAATGTTAGCTATCATTATTAGCTATTAGGACTTTCTGGAGTAGATTGGTAGGCAGTTGGAAAAAGAAAGTTGCGGACGACCAGGAAACATATGTGATGTAAATGACTGGAAATACAAACACACAATAACCTTAACTTCCTTCGTAGTGTATTTCTCCCATGATAAAAATAAATCCTTTCCTAAGTGATGAACAATGTACTTTCCCCATATCTGTTTGCTGCACCATTCTAAATTTCTTGTACTTATGATATTTTCTAAAAAACATTAAAGTTTGAGAAATGCATACTGAAAATCCCTGTAATGCCTGTGAGCTGAAAAACGCAATAGAACATAAAAAATGTAAGTCATGCTGAAAAGGTCAAATAGCAAATCAATTGCTATGCATACAAGCAAAAGGACCACAGAACACAGGTAAATTAGGTACCTTCAGCTCAGTTATATCACTTTGGAAATTTCCTTCTGAACCTTTTCAACAAAGTTCTCCATGTCTACACCTTCACCATAATGGAACCCTGGGGAGAGAGCTAACTCCTAATTATTTTTAAAAAGACCTCCATCCCAACTTTACCATGTGACCCATAGGAGTTCCCCATGTTGTATGCTGTTCCATCGGGGTCATAGTGAGGATGTGCAGTTGCTCCATTCACAGCAATGAATTTCCTCCAGTCTACCTGCAAATTTAAGACCATCAGAGACTTCTAAATGTTGCATGGGCCGATCTCTATTTACACGCATCAACAGTAGGAAATGTGTCAAATATCTTAAAAATAGGATATGAAAACTATGTCTCACCTCTGAGAAATCAAAATTATTTTTCCTACTAAAGAAATTGAGACTAAATAATAAACAAAAACTCTGCCTCCACCACCACCACCACCACCACCACCACCACCACCATCACCAAATGGACAAAAGTGATTATCCAGTAAGGATTCCCCACCCCCACCAAGACCGCAGGAAAGTTCAAAAAATAAGAATTAAAATTCTGGTCCAAAATTTTATTTTATTTTTAATTAATGTGTTAGCGAAACACAGTAGGGCCCTAGACAATCTCTAGTTCAATTCTATCTGTAGCTAGGAAGAACATGAAATGGCCAAAGTAAACCTGTACTATTGTATTTTCCCTTTACTGTAGCCTTCTGATATTAGAACTAAGGAAGGAGTCTAGAATTATCTTTAAGGAAAACCAACCTCACAGGCCTAGATCTACTGAGGACAGAAGGTGCAGAATAACCTGAATCAGTGGGTAACTTCTTTATTTTTGTTTGATTAAGGCTCCAATTTCTTCTTCAAATAACTACTACTCTAAAAGGTATTTGGAACGGAATGAAATTTTAGGGTCTATTTTATTCATTTTTGTAAATATTTATTATTTTTTATTTTTGAGAGAGAGAGAGAGAGAGAAACCACAAAGAAGGGGCAAAGAGAGAGGGAGACAGAGGATCTGAAGTGGGTTCCGTGCTGACAGCAGGGAGCATGATACAGGGCTTGAATCCACAAACCGTGAGATCAAGACCTGAGCCAATCAAACACTTAACTAACTGAGCCACCCAGGCATCCCTTATTTATTTTCTTAAACTATATTTTACCTTTTCTGTTTTTTCCAGAGTTTCAATGTCCACTTTGTTCATAAAGTTGGTCTCAGTACTAAGGTAGTAGTCACCCTTGTACCGCACATAGTTGACATTGGTGTTGTCAGTTATTGCTGAAACCAAATCCCAGAGTTACTTAAACACCACAACCTACTGGCACACAGTCAGAGCAAGAACACAGTTTAAACATCCATGCACACACACACACACACACAATTCTATTTCAAGATATGTATTTATACAGATTGACATATGTCATAATTAGTCATCACTATCACCCAGAAATTCTGAGCACAGTAAAGGCTGCTTACTGGGCACCTCGAACTTTGATAAGAAACGCTCAAAAACATTCTTGCAGGGGTCAGGGAGCGCCAGCGTGCCAAATTCTGAGATCACAATTCGATCATGAACACTATTAGCCTTGTAAGTATCACTCTGCAGGAACTTGCTTCTGTACGTCACTGTGCCCTTCTCCATCCTGAACTGGTGAAGTAAAGCCATCCCATCAAACCAGTGATCGTACCTTCAGACAGATGCAAATACAGAAAAACAAATATCAGTAAGAAAAACACAGGGGTAAATGAGAGCCTTCAAATACAGAGATAGGCACTTGGAATGGGTTCCCGGCACAACCTGATTCGTTTGAAAACTTGATTAAAAGATGATACGTTTTGAGTATATCCTGAAATCCAACAGAAAAGAGCAACATACATTCTCCTGACCCTTATGCCCGGTCAAAAAACTCACATTTAGAAGGCTAAATAAAAAACTCCAAATTGGTGACTCCTAAAATAAGTCTGATTTTTACCCTATAGCCAGGAGAATAACATGAGAGGACATGAAATACTTGACATTTTCCAAGTTAAAATGGGTTCCTACGCTTTAAGAAATAATTATCTTCATATCTTATGTATATATTTTCCATTTACTTTAAATTTTTTCAAATTTATCAGAATTATACTAAAGTAAACAAATAAGATTACTAGATAATCATTTTTGGACATATGATTACAGTAGAAACTATTTAAATGATGGAATATCAAAAAACTATAAGGAAAAGTTTGGGGTTTGCTTTTAAAGGAGTTTCATATCATAAAGTCTTTTCATTTGTGTGCCTGATACGCTGAGTGCTTTATACATCTTCAGCCCAGATAAGCAAAGCTAACACCATTGGGTTAAAAGGCAGTGGTCCTGGAAGCAAGGAATCAAAGAAATATTTGTACACCTATGTTTATAGCAGCATTCTTTATAATAACCAAAAACGAAAGCAATCTAGTGTCCATTAAAAAGGAAGGAAATTCTGTCACATGCTACAACCCAGAAGAACTTTGAGGACATTGTTGTAAACGAAATAATCTAGTCACACACACACAAAAGGAGAGTTTCAGTTTTGCAGGCTGAAAAAGTTCTGAAGATCTGTTTCACAACAATGTGACTAAACTTAACACTAACCTTTACGTCTAAAAATGGCTAAGATGGAAAATTTTACGTTATGTTTTTCACCACAATAAAAAAATGCAGGAAATAAAAGAAAAAGTAAAAAAAGACTCTCTTTGGCCAGTGATTTGAGATGCCATCTTTACTGTAAACTAAATTTCCATTAGTTCTTGGGTTTGTTTCTTGACTTTCTATTCTGTATCACTTGTCTATTTATCTATGCACTGATGTCACAATGTTTTAATCATAGAGGGTTTATAGTATTTTTTAGTGTCTGGAAAGGCTAGTCCCTTCACTGAAAATCTTTTTTCATGGTTTTTTGACTATTCTTGCATATTTATTTTTCCATATAAACTTTAGTATTGATCTGATTTCCTTTAAAAACTTGTAGGAGTTTTAAAGATTATATTAAATTTTAAAATTAACGTAGGGAGTACTGACATCTTTATGATGTTGAATTATCCTGTTCAAGAACAGAGGATGTTTTCTCATTTGCTTGATTGTGTCTTTCAGGAGTGTTGTGATTTTTTTTTTTTTAAGAGAGAGAGTAAGGAGAGCAGGGGAGAAGGGCAGGGGGAGAGAGACAGAGAATCTCAAGCAGGCTCCACACTCAGTGCAGAGCCCAACATGGGGCTCGATCCTATGACCATGGGATCACAATCTGAGTCAAAATCAAGCGTCAACAGACTGAGCCAACCAGGCACCCAAGGAGTGTTTTAAAGTTTGCAATTTCTTATTAAGTTCCTGAATATTTAACCTTCTTTGTTGCTACGGTAAAAGTTTTTTCCACCATATCTTCCCTAACTGGTTATTGTTTGTGCATATGAAAGCTACTGATTTCAGTAGATTAGTTTTACATCCTATTACCTTACCTTTCATTGATTCTGTGTGGTCTTCCAGGCTTACTAGGATATCATCTGCAAACAGCGATAGTCTTACTCTACTTAATCTTTGGGCTTCTAATCACTTTCTTTAGTCAGATTGTTTTGGTTACATCTGGTTGAAAAGCAGGGGAATAGGGGCCATCCTTTCCTTGCTCCTGTCCTAAAAAAAACACTTGTAGTGTTTTCCAATTTAATATCACTGGTTTTAAGACTAAGATTAAAATATATATGTGTGTGTATGTATGTGTATATATATATATTTATATATACATATATATTTTAAATATATGTGTGTATATATATACATGTAATACTATAAAATGTACATATACCTTTATAGTCACATGTGTATATGCATATATACACATACATATATTTATATATACATATGTCATTACATATATGTATATATTGTGTGTACATATATTTACATCTATGTGTATATATGTGATGTATGTATATAAAATGACATTAAGAAAGTATCCATCAAGTCCTGTTTTCTTGACTATTTGTATGAGGAATGGACGCTGAATTCCGACAAGAGTTTTGTCAGCAAGCGAGAGATACTCCTATGACTATTTATCTTGAGACCTATTAATATGGCATATAATATTAATGGATTTCCAAATAATGAACTACTTTGCATTCTTGAAACAAATCCTACCTCATCATTGTGAATTATATTTTTATATAGTGTAGGATTCTATTTGTTAATAAAATATTTGTTTGTACTGTATTAGCACTATATATTTTTTTATTTTTTCATTGATATTCATGAATAATGTGAATAATTAAGTTTTCTGTACTGTCTGCCTCATGTGTAGATAATCGACATTACACTTGTTTCGTTTTCTCTGAAATGATATACAGAGCCTTAGGACTATTTGATATCTGAAGGTTTTGTAGCATTTCTCTATGAAGAAATCTGGGCCTGATGCTTTTTTTGAGAGGTAGATAATTAACAAGTATCTTTTTGTCCTCTATAAAAACTGTTCTGTTCAAACCGACTATCTCTATGAATTTTGGTAATCTGTGTTTTCCCAGAAAATTATCCATTTCACAAGGTTCTCAAATGTATCTGCATAAAGGCCTACAAAGTGTCTTGTAAATTTTTATCTATTTCAATGGATTTCGTTCCACTGCCTTTTCATGTTTTGCATATCTGTACTTCCTCCCTTCTTCTTCTTAATCATGTTAGCTGGTAGTTCGTCTGTTTTGGTAATTTTTTTCAAAAAAACACTAAAAACAAAATAATTTCAATAATTATTGCTATTCTAATCTGAATGCCTCTAAAACTACAATACATAGTCTCAAACACAACACTCTGGGTATAACACCAGCCAGTTTCCTCACTTAAGAGACTTCATGTTCTTTTGTTTTTCTTCTTCTTTTTTTTTTTTTTTTTTGGTTACCGCCTCATATTGTTGACTCACACTGACCTATCAACCAAAACCCTAAGTAATTTTTAACACATTCTGCTGTTAAACCACATCACTTTCATCCTTGAGTTTGTAAGAACTTTTTTCATCTACATAATAATATATATTATATATAATAATAATATTCAACTTGTTAGATTCCATTTCATAAGATCCTTCTAGACCCTATCGTTCTATGCATTCATTTACTCAAACCAGCCAATTTTTCTTGAGCCCCTACTATCTGTCAGGCTTATGCCAAGACCAGTGCTTACAGGCACATAAATAATTATGTCATAGAGTGATTACTGAGACCACAGAGAAATGATTTGAAAAATACTATATGTGCACAGGAGCGACAAGATGTAAGGATGCAGGGGATCAAGGAAGAGTCTAGAGGAAAGGAGACATTGGTCTGGTTCCCTAAAGGTGTTTGCCAGTTGGAGAAGGAGAGAAGGGCATCCTACAAAGGGGTAGTTAAAAAAAAAAAAGAAAAGAAAACGCAGTGAAGGCATATGGTGTCCTGGAGAGACAGCCAGTTAACAAACGAGCGTGTGGGCAGAGCCATCGGTGGCAGGTGACGATGATGGAGAAACAGGTCAGCACAAGTCCTATCAGCACGCAGACTTTCGACTCAAAGACCCTCAACAGGAACGTGTGGAGTTTCGAAAGAAGACAGTGGAACAGTGAGACCTGCATCTTTGAAAGGTCATTCTGGACATAGAGTAGAACACGGGATAGAATGAGAAGCATCTAGATTTGGAGAAACCAGTGAGAAGACCAGACAATAACTCAAGTGAGAGAGGATGGAAGCCTGAACCGAAGCAGTATAATTAGAAAAGGGCAAATTCCAGAAACAAGTCAGGTGACCGACGGGATAAAAGCAGCGACAAAAAAAAGAAGGCCCAAAAGTCAAACCTGACTGAGGGAGGGTGATGTTTTAACTGAGGAGAATATATGAAAAGCAAGTACTGGAGAAAAGCAGGAGGGTTATAATGTAGGATGACTTTGGCTATCACTAAGGGAATCACTGCTATCTATTGGCTCAATGGAATCTTTTTCTGTGTGGGGGCCATTGTGTATGCTTACAGGATGTAGACTACACTACGGTATTAATAAACTCTTGTCATAAACTGTATTTAATGTAACTGGCAATAAGGCAGAGGAAAGGGTCTCTATCCGCAGGCAGCCTGACCTAGAATGAAGCAAATTATTCTTAAGCTCACTCTTGTCTGGAAAAGCAAAGGACTGTCCATAGGTGCTCTGAAGTAACAAAGAATACACTAGTGCCAGTTGTGGGCACCTTCCAACATTCTGAAAAACCACTGATCTCTGCCAAACACCACAGCCTGAGACAGAGCATCCGAGCATGGGAGATGATCACCCACAATCCCACAGAGAGAGAGAGAGAGAGAGAGAGAAGAACCACTGGCTCAGTTGTGACCATGTGACCTCTGGCATCACGTACTACTCATATTGCAAGACATTGCTCATTTATCAAGTTAAAATTTATTAGAAATGTTTGTTCATCTTGCAGTATGCTCACATAACAAGTTACTCGCAATCCAAAGTTTTACTGTATACAATGGAATACTATTCAGCCATAAGAAAGAAGGATATCTTACCATTCATGACAGCATGGTTAAGGGAATTTTGCTAAATAAAATAAATCAGACAGAGAAAGACAAATACCATATGATCTCATTTATATGTGGAATATTTAAAACAAAACAAAACAAAAACCCCAAGTTCATAGATACACAGAACAGATTGGTGATTTCAAGGGATGAGGGTGTAAGGTTACCTGAAATGGACGAAGGAAGTCAAAAGGTACAAAAATAATTAATAAATAAATAAATAAACCTAAAAATATATACCTATTCATTTATAAATTTAGGTTTAGAAATAAACCTAAAAAATAATTAATAAATAAATCAATGGGAATGTAATATACAGCATGCTGACAAGAATCAATGATTCTTGTATTGCATATTTAAAAGCTACTAAGAAAATAAATCTTAAAAGTCCTCATTACAAGAAAAAAAATGGTTTTGTAACTATGTGTGGTAACACACGTTAACTAGACTTATTGTGGTGACCATTTTGCAACACAAATATCATCTATCATGTTGTAACCCTGAACTAATGTCAACTATGTCAATTATACCTCAATTTTTAAAAGTCTATATATAAGGTGCTTGGGAGGCTCGGTCGATTAAGCATCTGACTCTCGGTTTCGGCTCAAGTCATGATCTCGCAGTTTCATGAGTTCAAGCCCCACGTAGGGCTCTGTGGTGACACCACAGAGCCTGCTTGGAATCCTCTCTCCCCCTCTCTCTCTGTCTCTCTCTCACACTGTCTCTGTCTTTCTCAAAATAAATAAATAAACTTTTAAAAAGTCTACATACAATATGATTGTAATTATTTAAAATAAGTCTATAGAAATGGGGCAAAGACTAGCAGGAGACCTACTAAAGTGCTAACAGAGACTGTGGTCCACTTTTTCTCCCACTCGGTTCTTTTTTTTTTTTTTTTTAGTTTATTTTTGAGAGTGAGAGAATGTGAGCAAGGGAGGGGCAGAAAGAAAGCGACACAGCACAGAGCCCCATGTGGGGCTTGAATCCATGAATTGTGAGATCACAGTCTGAGTCAAAATCAAGAGATGGATGCTTAACCGACTGAGCCACCCAGGGCACCCTAGCCCCACTCTATATTTCAAAGAGGTTTATACAGGTAAAAACTTTTTCAATGAAAAAAATCTATTATTTAAAGATGTTTAAAGCAAAGAAAATTCCTCCCTTATCATAGGGATTTCTTTACACCACTTCCTGTCCCTACTAACTACACAGAGAAATAACGTGCTAAAGAGTTATTGGTCTGTTTCATTTATTTCCATGTATTTATTGAGGGCTATTTAAGAGCAGGGCACTGTTTTGGATACTGGGGATATAGGGCGAGCAAGAAAAAACTCCCTGCCCTTATGGAATTTATATTCTGGTGGAGGAACACAAACAAAGAATACTAGACATTGAGAGTGCAGTGCAGAGAATTAAAATAAGTAATATAGTTAATAATAATATTTTTAGATTGGGAGATCAAGGCTCAAAGGACATAAGACTTGATATCATGATAAGAAGATAATAAGACTGATATCATAATAAGAATCAGACTTGGAAAGACAGATGAGAGTCAATGCTCTCACTGAGCAAAAATAAATGTGCCCAGTTTGAGGAACTGAAAGAGCCACTGTGTCTGGGGGACACTGGGTAGGAAGCTGTCTGAGGTGAAGACATTGCCCCTTCCTTCAGGAACCTGTGGCGAAACAGAGCTTGGTGGTCAGTTCCTACACTTCTCCTCTGGCATGAACCTTCAAGAGTACTCCAAATTTATAATATTCTGCAAAGCAGAAAAGTCAGGACTTTTTTAAAAAAAAAGAATTGTTTCCTTTTTCTTTTTCCTGTAGACTACAGCTTCCTCACCTGTAATCAAAGGGCCTGCGTGCCGATGTTAGCCTCGGAGAGAAAGCAGATTTAATGCATATCCCATCCCAGATTTAATGCACATTTAGCCATGCTAAAAAAACCAAATGGTTCTCCAAATTCAAGACTTACTTATCCTTCCCAAATTCGAACTTTCCAGGCCCAACTCGAAGTAGATAGCCACTGAGCCACTGAGGAAAATGTCCTCGGACTCGAGCAGAGATGACCTGTGGCGTCTCCTCCACCGTCGTTACTAGTGGTGCAATACATGGAAGCCTCTCTCGCTTACTGAAGATTGCCTTCTGACGAGTACTTCCCATGTACTTCTTCAAAACTGTGAAGAGGAAACCAGAAGCACAAAAAGTTTTACCAGTCTTCCATAAACATGCCTCTTTCTCCCATAGACAATATTCTTAGCTACTGGGAGGGGAAAAGTAAACCTAACACCAAATAGAGTCTCCAAATTCCTCTCCTCCTTCATTCTCAGACCACCAACTCTCTGGATCTCCATTCTTGAACCACAACAATCCTCTTTGTATTCTTGCAGTACACTCAGGACTTTATTATTATTATCGTTTCTCAGAGTTGAACAATACTCCTCTTTTCACAAGACTGAGTCTACATATTAATCCCAGATGTGCGAATAGCAACCTCATTGCTATGACAAAAATGACCACTAGGGGCACCTGGGTGGCTCAGTCAGGTGAGCGAATGACTTGAATTCCACTCAGGTCATGATTTCACGGTTCATGGGATCCAGCCCCTTGTTGGGCTCTGCACTGATAGCACAGACCCTGCTTAGGATTCTCTCTCTCCCTCTCTCTCTCTCTGCCACTCCCCTACTCAGGCGAGTATACTCTCTCTAAATAAGTAAGTAAATAAATAAAGCTTTTAAAAAATGACCAGTATTCATTACTATCATAATTACATTAACTTCAGTACTTTCGATCCACCAGAATGGAATCCCAAAGATTTCACAGCGATTTATAAGAATTTAGTAGGTGTAAACCAATTTGAAAATAAACTACTATAAATTTAAAAAAAAAGAATTTAGTAGGGTCTATAATTCAGTTTCTTCCATTTTAATAACACACACTTGAATGTGCATGGCATTTTCTAAAAGAAGGGCATCATAAATTAAATTAAGCAGTGATACTTGGTCTGAAATTACCTGATGTTTAAAAGCCACAAGAAGAAAAACATCATTACTATATAATAAGAAGGTAAAAATTATCCCTGTTAGGGACCGCTGGGTGGCTCAGTCAATCAAGCATCTGACTTCGGCTCAGGTCATGATCTCACAGTTCATTAGTTTGAGCCCCACTTCGGGCTCTGTGTTAACAGCTCAGAGCCTGAAGCCTGCTTTAGATTCTGAGTCTCCCTCTCTCTCTGCTCTCCCTTGCTTGCACTCCATCTCTCTCTCTCTCTCTCTCTCTCTCTTTCTCACAAATAAACACTAAAAAAGGTTTTTTAAATATCCCTTTTATTTCATATTTATTTAGTGTTTGTTCACAAGTTAGTGTTGCCTAACACAGAGGAGTTGTCAGGTATATAATTAATTAGACATTGCCTTATTTTACTTCACAAAATTTTAACAGTGATAGAGAAGTCTAAACCAGAAAAATTAACATAAAGAGATCTTATTCCTCTGAATAACGGAGATTTGCATTATTTCAGCCAAATATTTTACAATGTTGTATCTATTATCCCATTTCTCTCAAATCTTTATCAAATTCAGTTTAGAGTACATGATTCCTTCTACTTTCCAATAATAAACAATTCGGTCAAACCCAAATATTTCCTGATTTCCCAAATAAAATTGACTCTTACCCTGAAGGCCTTTCCTACTAATCTAATCTATCCCTAAGGAAATTCTAGTAATGTTCAAATTTTATCTCAAATGCTACTTCCTTTAAGAGGAACCATACTGTAATACTTAGTAAGAATATTGACCCAGGTCCTGCCTGGCTCCAGATCGGTTGGGTTCAAACCCTGGCCTGTTATTTTCCAAACAAATAACCTTTCTAAGATGAAGATAATAAGTCTACAAATAAGAAATGAGTTAGGTTATGTGAAGTTTTAAGAAAATAGTAAATACTCAAAACACGCTGTCATTATTTCCACAGCTTTTAAGGATCAATCCCACAAGATATAATATCATCTTCCTTTGAACTATGTATTCATTCAACAAAGTGGTAACTGGTAAAGGATAAAAAGTATTAGAACCTGATGTAGGGATGCCTGGGTGGCTCAGTCAGTTGAATGTCCGACTCTTGATTTCAGCTCAGCTCATGATCTCATGGTTTATGGGTCTGAGCCCTCATCGGGCTCTGTGCTGACAGTTGGAGCCTGGAGCTTACTTTGGATTCTGTGTCTCCCTCTTTCTTTCTGCTTCATACCCTGCTTGTGCTCTGTCTCTCTGTCTTCCTCTCAAAAGTGAATAAACATTTAAAAAAATTTGGGAGGGGCGCTTGGGTGGCTCAGTCGGTTAAGCACTGACTTTGGGTCAGGTCATGATCTCACAGTTTGTGAGTTCGAGCCCCGCGTCGGGCTCTGTGCTGACAGCTCAGGGCCTGGAGCCTGCTTCGAATTCTGTGTCTCTCTCTTTCTCTGTCCCTCCCCCACTCACACTCTCTCTGTTAAAAGTAAATAAATAATAAAAAAAAATTTTTTAAACCTCATGTAAAGGAACTCAATGCCTAATAAACAGACAAACAGACCATTTATACTATAATCCACATCTTGAGCACTGTTTCTCAAAGGATGGTCTGAGAACTACTTGGAACAGAAATATATGATATGACTGCTGAAACGGAGATTCAGGGATTCCACCCTGGACCTAATCAGAACCTCTAGGGTATAGCAAGCAAGTATTCTTAGGCATACTAAAATCTGAGAACCACACTACTGGAAGGAGAGGTATGAACAGGATGCTTTGAAAACTTGGAGATGGAGACCCTTAGTTATTTATCTTACTACTTTTATTGATCTGCTGCATACTCATCTCACTCTCCTCTTTCATTAAAATCAATATCCTGAGGTCAGTTTTTACTTCCGTCACTTAAGTAGAATTACACTGAATACCCTGAGTGGACAATGGTCTGAATAGAGATTCAATAATTTGAAACATTTTACATTTTAGAAAAGTTTACATGTATATATATTCTGTACTCCATAGCATACTATTGGCAGTTTATTATCTGCTCTTCAGAATTTCCTTAACACTGGATATTGTGATCTAAATCTCCTTAAACCTCTTTCTACAGGTTCCTGAGATATTGCACCTTTCTAACTTCCCGGAGCTCCCTCTTTGTTTGCTTTCTGCTAGCTTCACTTATTAGCTGACTGCCTTGGATGAGTTACTAATCACTCTGAGCCTCAAGTTTTTCATTGATAAAATGGGGGCACCGAGGGGATAAAAGAAAGATAATTCTTCCTATTTATGTTGGTTGTCATAACTAAATATAACGATAGTAGATCATTTCCAAATGTTATTAACTCCCTTTCTTGGCCCCACTTCCCCTCAGGAGTGTGTTCCTAAAGTTTGATCTTGGATCTTTAATCTCAGCAGACTCTTCTAGTCCCTTAATTGCACCAAGCACTTCTTGTAGATGACTCTTAACATGTCAGAAAAGAATTCTTCATTTCCGCCTTCCAAATCAATTTTTCCCACCTGCTAAATCACCTAGCTTCAAAATCTCTGCGGGCCTTGAACTCCTCTTCTTCACTGTCCCCTCACATTCATTTAGTGCTTAAGTACTGCTGACGATACCAGGACAACGCCAGGAAAAGACTGCTAAGGGGATGATATACGGTAGCCAAGATAAATTACTAGGGCTCAAAAGTTTTCAAGGGTGTTTGGGGGCAAATCCTTTTGTAAGGATGTTTAATAGTCCACCCCACCTGGGCAGCACCTCCAATTTTTCTTCTGACCCAAACCTGTCCTCATCAGCATTGATGCTTCCACTTCTCTTGCCTATCAGTCACTTACATTCTACTGTCCTAATCCTGCCCTCACAGCCTCTTAGATGGTATTATCACAGCCTCTTAATCAGAAGGAGAAAATAGAATTGCCTCCAGCTCTAAACAGCTCACGGAGCTCTAGATCCAAGCAATTTGCTCCAGTGTAAGCTAAAAATAATATCATTTTCTTTTTTTTAAAGTTTATTTATTTTGAGAGAAAGAGAGTATGTCCATGCGTGCCTGAGCAGAGGAAGGGCAGAGAGAGGGAAAAAGAGAATCCCAAGCAGGCTCCTTGCTGTCAGCACGAGCTCCATGAAGGCTCAGACCCATGAACCATGAGGTCATGACCTGAGCCAAAACCAAGAGTTGGATGCTTAACCAACTGAGCCACCCAGGCGCCCCAATATTATCATTTTCTACACGTGATATGATGTGGAAAAGGTTGGGAAGCATTGCTACTAAATTAATCTTTCTAAATACAGCTCTGATTGTGTCAAACAATCCTCCAAAAGCCTTCAGAAATGACTCCTCATGTCTACCAAGTAAAGTCTAAACTGCTTGGCCAACTACTGAAAGCACTGCACAGTTTCACACCAACCTACCTGTCCAGAACCTCCCAGCCCCACGCCACCAAAGTCTTCCACTCCAGCCAAACTAAGCCACTTCCCATTGTCCTCTCCTTCATCATATTATATCTCAGGGCACCTGGGTGGCTTGGTTGGTTAAGCATCCGACTTCAGCTCAGGTCATTGTCTTGCAAGTTCCTGAGTTTGAGCCCCACGTAGGACTCTGTGCTGACAACTCAGAACCTGGAGCCTGCTTCGGATTCTGTGTCTCCCTGTCTCTGCCCCGCTCCCATTCACACTCTGTCTGTCTGTCTCTCTCTCCCTCTCAAGAATAGACATTAAAAAAGAAATCATACCCTTCTCTTCACCTAGGGTATTTCCTATCTCCTCCAGGTGAAATTCACTTACTCTCTCCATCCTTCGAGATTCAGTGCCCCTGTCACCCACTTCATAAACACAACATTCCCATGTCCTATTGCAAGAACCGATTCTCCTTAGTTTGAACTCACACAGCATCTATTTCAGCTCTGTTAGGCCACTTACCTTACTCTGTCTAGTGCGATAAAGATGAATATACTTTATAACCTCTACTAGTGGTATTCCTTGAGTACAGGGGCACTTATTTTCACCCCCACACCAGTACCTAACACATTGCTTTGCACATTGCAAGGACTAAATTACTGAATTAAATACTTTTATAGTGCATATTAGTATGATTTCTGATAGCTCAGCATCAGCCAATTTCAAGAAAAAAAATCATATAATATTAGTTATAATAGAAAGCCACAACATAGCCAGAGGTTTTAAGGCAGAATGCAAACAGAAGAACCGAACATTTATATTAGGACGTGTAGCAGTGATTTTCAATCGAGAAAGGTCTAAATACTGAGTATTTTTCCTACTGCATATCCAAGAGAATCCCTAAACCCTGATTCCTGCCCCGTTTGTTACGTAAAATATGCAAATTAAAGGCTGTTTCCCTGACAAGTAAACGAATTCTGACTCAGCCTTCCTTAACTCCCAGCTCTGTGGTGCTGAAGCCTGTATCTGCTACACAGAGTGGAAAGTTTCAGAAAGTTTCAGAAGCCCCCAGTACTCTTCAGGAAAGAGGCACAGAATCTAAGCCTGAGCAGGCAGGAAAAGGAGGAAGGGGACGAGGAAGGGGCGAATCCCCTACCTGGGATCCAACGCACCACCACAGAAAGGAAACCCATTGCAACGGTAGAAAGGTTGCTGACAAAATGGAGGAAGATCTGAAAAAACATTCTGGTGTCGCGTTTAGTAGCAGCAGAGCCTGTGATTTCCAAAACCTCACACTCACTTCCTGGTCTGTCCTTGGCTCACTGACAGAAGAGGAGGGAATGCGGGCGGGAGGCAGGGAGGCGGTGGCAAAGGGGCAGGGCTTCCAGACGCCTGCAATCTCTTAGTCTCCTTTCCCGAGGGAGAAGTATCCCAACCACCTACCTATGGTAAGTAGTTGTTTGAAATCCTGAAACTGGACCATCAATAGTGGTCTCCCTTCCTAAACTTTACTCTTTCAAACCTGCTGTCACATTACAATTAAGCTCCTTAACCCATGGGTTCCTTTTCATTATGCTGCTCCTCCTCTCTGAAAGGTTCACATCTTGTTCCTTACAGAATAAAGTCCAAATGTAGTCAATAAAGGACTCTAAAATCGGGCCACACCTACCTTTCCACTGTCTCCCTGCTTTCTACCATATCATCCTTCCTTTTATTTTCCATTTATTTAATTTACAAAACATTGTCTGATAGTCTAGTATGAATAAGGCCCTGTGAAGGTATGCCCTAATGTATAACCATTAACAAACACTTCTGACACCAATATATCAAATACTGTGCTACAAATTGAGAATATAAGGAAACAAGATTCAGTCCCTCCTCTCTAGCAGTTTAGATGATACACTATTCCCTTCTGTGAATTCTCAGTTCGGGAAAAAGCCTATCTAACGTACCATGTGTTTTTGTTCTTCTGTGCCATTTTAACTAACTTTCCCCTGTCTGAAATACCCTTCTTTCCTCTTCAAAAATGCATTTCACTACCTCTCTGACCCTTTTGCCAAATGTCTTCTAGTAATTCCCACTAAAAGGAGTCAACTAGCACTGCCCAGAAATATTTTTAACAGTTACTTATCATATTTTCATAGCAAAGACAGGTAAGTGTATTTCAAGAAACGAGTGGTTGCAATTGTCAGAAGGGAGAACAAAAAGTATCTTATACTATTCTATATTCCCCACAATGCCTAGCAGAGCATGACGTACAAAGATATTCAATATATATTTTTATTGGTAACCCATGAGAAGTAATTTATATAAACTTGTGGAATTTTATTGAAATGAGTGATAGTAGAAGTGTAAATTAAAAGGCAATGGTATTTCTGGAATAGCATATCTCCAGTTGTTAATTATTCAGAGATAATTATTCTTGGTTATGTGGATAGTACCAAAGACACCAAAATGTAATAAAAATCAGTCTTAATTAGGCTTTTAGGAACTTTTGTCCTAGTAAACACATTTTGACTAAAAATCAGTTCTCTAGTCTTTTTTTTTTTTTCCTGTAAGGATGCTCCACGCCCAGCACAGAGCCCAATACGGGGCTTGAATTCACCATCCTGAGATCAAGACCTGAGTCAAGATCAGGATTAAAGTCAGTTACATGCTTAGCACTGAGCCACCCAGGCACCCCAGTCTTACTCATACTAAATGAAATGATCAAACCAATTCTCTGAACCTGCATAGGAAAGACCCAGATGTTGAACAATGGTGCCGCTAACAAGATATAACAAGTATATTATGAAATGTACTCTGAAACAATCTGTTAACCTTATCTTTCTCATTAGTAATAAATGTTTAGAAAAAAAGAACTCAGGAACATTTCTTAATTATGATGTGCCAATAGAGACATCTTTGTTTTTAGAACATTAAAAAAATCTGTAAGGTAACAGAATAACTCAAAACCCAAGTGACATGTCATATCAACTCAAATATAGTCTTCTGGTTACACTGTTATTTTAAAATTCCATTTCTAATAGTTACTTCATTGACCTCCAAACTATTATGTGTCATTAGCATATTCCTCTACAAACCTAATAATTTTTTCTACCTAACCCATATTTTTAGTAAATATTTTATTTTACTGTTTTCAATCCTTTCTTGCATGAGTATTTATGGTATGTGGTATATACGCCTGAAAATAGTAATCTGATTGCTGTTTTAGTAGTCAAATCATAGCAGTACCTTTCAACATTTTTTATAGGAGTTTTTTTTAGCTAGATGAGTATGAGAGATCCTCTAACTGAAATTCAATTTATGAATCACAATAGGTTTGAAATGACTTACCACGGCTGTCTTGTCTCTTTTTACTTCTGGATCACTAACTTTTACCCCACATCACACAATGGCTAAGGCTTCTAAACATGATTTATTAACTCCACCAATGACACGGTTGATATGTAAAAAAGTCAACTCATATAAGGTTCTGGTTAGTAATTTCAGATTTTTATTTTATCGCTTTTACCACAAGAAAATAATTTTAAACAAAGAATTTTTATTAGTCATATATGGTAACTAATAGTGAAAATAATCAAATGGTAATATTAAATAGCAATAGCTTAGTTATATCTTATTACATATTGTGACACTCGACAAATTATCTTTAGGTTTTGGTTTTTTTTATGATACTGACCATGAAAAATAACTATCTCATAACTACCTATCTGCTATTTAGACAGAGTATTCAAAAGGAAAAAATGCGACAGTGTTACACATTATCAAATTAATGCATTGAGTCCTCTTTTAGAAATTTAAGATATGCTAGGAAGGTTTAAGGAAAAAAAAAGAACCTACATATAGTTTAAATAATTTACACTTTTATGAAATATGCCAAATATTTAACCCTCAAAAAAAAAAAGCTACGTACTTTATATTATTGTCCAGCATAAAGCCCCTTTTAAATCTAGAAAAGAAATTCAAGCAGTTTCCCTTTCTGTGTTTAAGGTACACATTTTCTTGAATAACTGGAAAGCTTTCAGAGCATAAACATCATTCTTTTAAAAGAACAATAATGGACTTAAATTCTCAGTTTATTTTAAGTACACAATCTTATCTGTGCAGTGTGTTTGCAATCACTGTAAATCTCTGTCTCAGGAGCTCTCTTTTTTGTATTAGAAAGTTTTCAATAGTAGTGGCTTCTTTGAAGAGTTCATCTAGCTCGTCAAGATAAGATGCATCTACTGCTGCTCTCTCACTAATGAGGAAAAGAAAGTTTTATGTTAAACTAAATAGAACAATCTAGTGACACTATCACAGTGATGTTCTTTATTACCGACTATACTAGTCAGCTACTTCATTTAAATAGCTTTGCACATCAAAAAACTTCATTAATTTACAAACATTTCAGTGAAAGTTAAATTAGTCACATAAATATTTTTAACTATTCAAAGTCTCCCAACACGGCAAACTATGCATTTTACATTATAATTCTAGTATTAAACTACATACATCATTTTTAACGGTCACACAAACCATCATCCAAATACAATGACTGTCCAGCAGTTTAAAAAACAAACACTTTATAAGCATGATAATCTCATGCCAATAAAATATTTAAATTCGGTCAGTCATAATATTTAATATTATTTATAGTCATAATATTTAACTATTTCATAAATACATTTATTTTATCTTTAATAACATTCTTGTTATCATTAACTTCAACAAATGACATTTTTCTCAAAGAAGTTTTTTCATAAAATGTTAAGTGTTATATCATCTAATTAGAGACCAAAATATTACCAGCCTAATATTTAGCTCTGGTAATAACAAAACAAAGGATGTTTAGTGGAAAAGTTGGGGTTTAATCTTTGAAAACAACCAATTGATCTATTATAAATGAGGTAAAATTAAAAATATCTGAAATAACAATTACTGCATAGGTCTGCAGTCACTGAACTAAACTTCCCATTATGGAGTTTCCAGAAAAAACTATTTCTAAGGTAAAGACTCAAGAGGCTATGCTGTCAGTACTTGCCTTAAGAGCTTTGCATATGCAGACAACATTAGATTAATTTCTTTGCTTATATCTGTTCAAAAAAAAAATCACCGAGTAAGTTACGAACTGTAATAAACTTTCTGTACTATAAAATCAATGTATAGAAATATAAGCATTTTTATATGTCACCATTCAAATCTTTCTCCAGGGATTCATCGTTATAAAATAGTCCAGAGCTTTCAGAGAAAGAGGAATCTGATTTTCCAAGAGAGGACATATGTGGACTATCCGGCATTTGAGGCTAATAGAAGAAAGTAAAGAAAACAGATAATCAGTCAACAAGATCCTTAGGACATATGCATTCTGTTGTCCAAAAATGCAAATACAACATCTTTCAGAAAAAAAGGAAACGTGCTAGAAATTATATGCACTCACGTCCTAATCAGCCATTTAAAATTTTATTATCAAGTAGACTTGTAGGCCTAACAAGCACCTTGTTCAACATTCTAGATTCTATTTTGGTTTTACATTAGCCTTTCATCACTCGATGAAAAAGCTTCCTGTATCTTAAACCAGTAGATATTCCCATAGCAATATAGTAACACTTTCACTTGGACAATAGCCAAATGCTTGCAAAATTTTGCAAGATTACATAATCTTTAAGGAAGCGAATAATGTTCCAAATGCAAACAGATCAACTGGTGGGGGGAGTAGTGAAGAGGGGCAGGATTCAATGCTCTTACCTTAAAATATCAGCAACTATAGTGCCTATAATATCCTATTATAGCAAAATACTTACTTAACATCCTATGTCTCATATACGCATGAACATGAACCCATTTCTGTCTCTACAGCACGAATTATAACAGAGAAGTCTCTCAAGAGTTTCTTGAAGGCCTCTACTATTTAATGAAAAAGCAGCTAGAGTCAACATAGTTCCTGCTGGGACAACCCCAGTCCGGGGAACATGAAAACATTAAATTCCATTCATCAACAGAACAACTTGGAGAAGTATAAAGAAAACAGAACCGAAGACGAAGGCTCCAGGAGCACATAGATTACCTCCAGCTCTCTTGGTCTCTTACAATTTCTAGTATCGGCTTTGACAACGTGACTCGCCATCGTATTCCGCAGGCAAGGGCTGCAAAGTTCAGAGGAAGGCCAAATGTAAGTACAAACTCCATGCTACCGCGTGTTTGAATCTTTCCCGTTCTGTCCAGTCCTGCCGACTTAATTTAGGCTCTCATTATCTGTCACTTAGCTGAAAAACTCAATTTCCCCCTTCCGTCTCCCACCCTATCAGCTGCCGTTTGGGCCATCTTTCAAAACCCTGATTACCATATTCCTTTAACTCAACAACCTTCCCAATACTCTTTGCTTCAGAACAAATTCAGTTTCCACCGCACGGCAGCCAGAGTCCTGGATCACCTGCGGCCCATCTACCGTTCCCAAGATTTTCATCTACCCCCTCCTACACAGGAGCAGCCAAACTAGTCTCTTTGGCACTTCTGCCTTATGTCTGCCAGAATTTAAGATTCTTCTCCCTTCAAAAAATCTTAACGTTAAAATACATCTTAGAGTTCATCTAATTCAATGTCCTTTTTCACAGACGGGAAAACAGGGGCAGAGACAGTTGACCAAGTTCAAACAAGTAAAACTGAGCCAGACTAGAAGCAAGACCTCTGGGCGCCAGAGTTTCCGCTGCCCTATCTTACCTTTACAAGAGCGTCAAATTTTCCTTTTAAATTACTTTCCCATGAATCCTGAAGATCACTCCTCTAGGAATCTGAAAAATTACATTTAAACTAAGGAAAAATGTAAACACCTATGACAGGAGAGTCTCTACATCTTAAGAGATGAGGAGCCCTGTCTACAATCAACTATCAATTTACTTCGCTTTTTTTTTTTAATAAACTCTGGTGTCCTGGATACTTGTAATGAATCTGTTGGATTAGTCACATATCATACTCATAGAAATAAGACAGAGAGACAGCAATAACAAATAACAGATAAGAATGCCAGCACCTTTAGGAAAGTCAGGAGCTGCAACGAGAAGACGCGGACAATACGACACATGCCCAGTACTGCTCACTTTCTCTTCGGAAGTTCGAAAAGAGAAGCCAGCGTGAGAGTCGTTCTCTTCTCCCTTCCCCTTTCTCTCTTCCCTTTTCCTTCTACACCTCTTCTCTCCTCTCTCAGAGTAACAGAATGCGCGCGTATAGATCATATGTAAACTTCTACTGCGAGGAAACTGTCTCTGCAAAAACAAGCCCATTTTTCTGTCAGAACCTAGCGCCCCAGAGGACTCCAGGGCTGCCCAAGAGGATGGAAGTGCTCCTGTGACAAAATCCCAGGACGCAATCCAATGTCCTGATGACCTAGACATTACCCAGCACGGCCCGTGTCCTACGTAACTTTCTTCTCCTAGTCTTCTCTTGCTTCTCAACGCCCCGTAGGCCCCTCAGACCTTTTCACCTACCTTTTTTGCTCACTTCCCTCCCCGCTGCCTTTCCTCCCTACTCGTGTTTCAGACCCACGAACGTCTCCGAGAGGAAGCGCTCATCCTTTCACAGCCCTGTTTCACACTCTCAAAGGCACGCATCCTCCTGCCCCGTCCCAAGCCCGGGCTACTATCTGGCGTCGGCACCTTCTTCCTCAGCGAAAGCGTGGGAATGAGGAGGCGCAGTGTGCGCGAGTGCGCAGACTCCGCGGGCTCCCAGTGGGCAACGCGCGGGTCACGTGACAGGCCGCGCAGCCGCTGTGGAGCCCGAGCCTCACCGGGAGCGGCAGCCCTCGCGCACTTAGCGAAGGGTTGGCTTTCTTCCTCTCATCTCCCGCTCTCCCCTTGGACTTGGAATCTCTGAAATAAAAATCTCTCCTTGCTTCCAACTGTGTGTTTGGGGAAGATGGGAAGAGTCTGAGACTAGTCTCTTGAGAAAGAACATGAATTTAGAATTGCCTCAAGCGAGGCTGGGGTGTGTCCCACCTGCTTGGAATCTCAATAAAGGAACACTGGACACCCGACACTACTTTTCAAGTAAAAGTTACATCCTATTCCAGGTGGTGTGTTTGAAGGAAGGGTTTAAAGCTGAGTTCCGCTGGCTCGAAAGCGAAGCTTCCAGACCCAGATCCTCCGTTCTTCGCTTTCTTTTCTTTGGTGCAAACTTTCAGAATCACACCGTATTGGAAGAGTCCTTTCTTGATGTGCTAGTAGGTTTAGTCAATATTTTGAAATAAGATTTCAAAAAATATTTTCTAAAATACATAGTCCACATACTTGGAAGTTAGTCTCATGAGTGCGCCCATGTGGCGACTTTGACCTGCAATTTCAAAGATAGACATTCTAAACTTATGCCCAGTTAGTTGATGTGTAAGGGGAAAAAATATGACCTCATAAAACAAAGGTCAATAACACCTAATAAATTCCAGGGACACATTCTCACATCTTAGAGAGAGAGCTATATTTAACTTAACATGTGTTTTCCCTTTGGCTTACCTAAATGTTAGTTGTCATAAAGACTCATGAGTAGTGGTGTGTGTGTTAATTTATCAGCTCTTTGTGAAAAAGCCATTCGTTTTAAGTTCCCAGAAAATAGGTACTCAGTTTGTTTACTTTGATTTGCTAATATTGTGAAATAGAAGCTACTTAATAGACTAGATGATTAGGGTGCAGTTATTGGCAGTCTTTATGGAATCCCAATCACTGTCTGAGGGCTGATAGCAATCTGTTGAAATTTCCCTCTTGTGTGGTAAAAAGAGGGGAAAAAAATAATGAGTATTTCATAAAGCCACAGCATTCGCTTGAAAGAGTTGTCCTTTATTCTGATACTATGTCCTTTCTAATTTTTTTTTTTTTTTGGTGTTAAAGTGAAGTGGTCTTTCATGAAATAAAAAATATACAGACTATTAAGATTTTTAATGCCCTTACTTGGCAAAATATAAAGTTGCCCACTCAGAGTTTATCTCTTCTGCATTATTAGCATTATTGTCATTATTATTCTTAATAGGCTGTTAAATCCAATTCCTCTTCCAGCCTTCACATCGTATGGTATCTAAAGAGGTAGTTATCTAGTTCTTAAAATACCTCCAGGAAAAATGATTCCATCTAATACATAAATGTTTACACCAAATTAAGAGAATACCACGGACATTTTGTTTTATTTTTATTTTATTTGTTGTTGTTGTTGTTTTATTTTTAAAATGTTACCTCCATTGGGATGCCTGGGTGGCTCAGTCAGTTGTGTGTCTGACTCTTGATTTCTACTCAAGTCATGATCTCACAGTGGTGAGGTCAGGCTCCAGGCTGAGCATGCAGCCTGCTTGGGATTCTCTCTCTCCCTCTCCCTGTGCCTCTCCTCTGCTCACTCACTCTCTCTCTCTCTTAGAAAAACAAAAGTTATCTCCATTGTAAAAGCTAAATGAGTAAGAACAAGTGAGAGTGTGTGCAGTTTTATAGTTGTCTAGTGCTTTATCGGCACCTGGGTGGCTCAGTCGGTTGAGTGACCAACTCTTGATTTCAGCTCAGGTCATCCAGGGTTGTAAGAATGAGACCCATGTTAGGCTCTACGCTGAGCGTGGAGCCTGCTTAAGACTCTCTCTCTCTCTCTCTCTCTCTCTCTCTCTCTCTCTCTTTCTCTCTCTGTTTCTCTCCCTCTCTCGCTCTTCTCTTTCTCTCTCTCTCCCCCACCTCTGCCTCCCTCCCTCACTCACACACATACACACACACTCTCTCAAATAAAAATAAAAGGAAAAAAAAAACTTTAAAATAGTCAAAGGGCTATCATCATCTCATTTAATTTTTACAAATAATCGGGGCACCTGGGTGGTTCATTTGGTTAAGTGTCCGACTTAGGCTCAGGTGATGATCTCACAGTCTGTGAACTCGAGCCCCTTGTCGGACTCCGTGCTGACAGCTCAGGGCCTGGAGCCTGCTTCGGATTCTGTGTCTCCCTCTCTTTCTCTGCCCCTCTCCCACTTGCACTCTGTCTCTCTCTCTCTCAGAAATAAAAATAAGCATTAAAAAATATATAATCTTATGAAGTAGGTAGGACATGAAGCCATCTGGGTTGCTCTGTATCAGAAAAAAAATGTTTATCCCAAAACTAAGAAATAAGAAAATTGTGGATTTTACATCTTTACAGTTGGAGAAAAATCACTGGCAATGAACCATTTAAAATTAACTTGGTTGGGGGCGCCTGGGTGGCTTAACTGGTTCAGTGTCCGACTTCGGCTCAGGTCATGATCTCGCCGTTTGTGGGTCTGAGCCCTGCATTGGGCTCCGTGCTGACAGCTCAGAGCCTGGAGCCTGCTTCAGATTCTGTGTCTCCCTCTCTCTCTGCCTCTCCTCCACTCATGCTCTGTCTCTCTTTGTCTCTCAAAAATGAGTAAGCATTAAAAAATATATTTTTAATAAAAAACAAAAATAAAATTAACTTGTTTGGTGCTCTGCTTCTGATCACTGTTTGACCCTATTTCATGCTTACATATTAATTGGTTGGATGGAACATCACAGTTGGAGATGGAAATCTGTTCCATCCAGATTTTTGTTTCTCTGGTAGTCTCTGCACCAAGCACCTCCAACCATCTCACCACAGACTTCCTTCGTAATCACTGCTGTGGACATGATGTTTTTATGATATTGTAAAATATAAAAACCCTATTTTGTTAAAAAACCAAACAAACAAACTCAACTAGCTGCTTACAGAAGCATTTTGCTTCCTAACTCCAGAACACCTGTTTCCATACAGGCTTGATACTGGCCCCAAAAAAGCAGAAACAAAAAGTCACTTTGCTACTTTCCTTGCTGGAACGGTAATACAATTTAGCATTTGTTCAAGAAAAATTTTTCAGGGAACTTTGTTTCTGCTAACTATTTTTAAGGCTGTGATATTTTACTCTGCTTTTTTAAAGTTACATTTTAGGTGCTATTATTACATTACAGGGGTTATTCTAATAGGGCTGATGATTCAGCACCATGAGATACGGGAAAAGTTTTGTGCTAAAGTGTGAACGGAAAATCTCAAAACAGAGAAAGATTAATGTGAGAAAAGATGCTTCTAATTGAGCAAGCAGGTGCTTTTTTAAAAGGACGTGAAAGTACAGTACTTCTGAAAGAAAGGCACAAGCTTTGGAAGGGCCAGAACTCCAACTTTTACAGCAGAAATTATTTCACTAAAATAGTGATTTTACATTAAAAGAAGTACAATTCTCTGACATCCTTTCAAGCTCTATTTCCCTATGAAAGAGTCCACAGTTGAAGGCGGGTTCAAGTCATGCCAGGACAGTCTCCTCCCTCCACCTTCTTCCTCCTTTCTCCCAATCGCTTGCTCTCCTCCTGCCCGAGAAGGCTATAAATCGCTCGCTCTCCTCCTCCCCCAGACGGCTATAAATCTGACGACCAGCTAGCTCTGTTTTCCAATGCTTTCTGCATTCCTGGCTGCCAGCTTCAGAGGCTAAACCGGCTGCTGCCGCCTTCTGCCGTCCCCACAACTCAGGAAAAGAAAGGGACCTCAGACCTTCCAGATTCCTTCTCTCATAGGAAACTATCGAGCACAGGTAAGAAATATCATTCCTTTTTATTTGGAAATGAGACATGATTTTAGAAGTAAGTAAACTAGAAAAGCAACTGAGGGGAATTTAGGTCCTCTGACACCACTGTGATGGGCAGTCCGTAACAACATGGGGAACACAGCAAAGTTAGAGTGGAAACTTTCTCTTTTAACCAGCGTTGGAAAGTAGCTCTTTTGAGCAGATGTTCTCAAACTTTTTGGTCTTGTGACCTCTTTACATTCCTAAAAATTATTGAGGACCCTGAAAAATGTTTGTTTCCCTAGGTTACTTGCCGTATTGCTGTCATTCACTATACTAGAAATTCAACTTATTTCAAAATAACAGTAAGCGCATCACAGGTCAGGATAAATAACATTTTTAATTATAAATAACCACACATTTAAAAAAATCTGTGAAGAGTGACATTGTTTTTCATTTTTATGAATCTCTTTAACTTCTGGCTTAATGGAAGACACTTGCGTTTCTATCTGCTTCTGCATTCAATCTATGCGATATTGCACAGACCGTAGCCACTGGTAAATTGTACTGTATACACACGAGAGAATGAGGATGAAAAAGACAAATTACAGCTTGGAATTATTATGAAAATAGCTCTGACCTCAAGAGCCCCTTGAGAATTGCTGCTTTAGAACAATAAAATAAGTAAGCTTCTCTTCAACGAAGTCTCAACTCTGAATCCATGATTCTTAAGGTAATCGAACAATTTTTGCCAAAGGTCGGTCCTCTGGATGGAGTCTGCATCAGCATCCATAGCTGGGCTACAGCTGGACGAAATCATAACATTCCACAGGAGAATTTTATTTCACAATCAGGAAAGGGCTAAATGAATAGCTCTCTTTTCAAGTACGAATAAGAAAAATTGGGACCCCCTTTATACTCTTTTCTTTTTGTCTATATCCAGCTATTTCAAGTTCTTTTAAATCTTCCTCCTGAATATCTTTTTTAACCTGGCTTGCTCATAATCTCCCTACATGAATATTATGAATTCTTGTGTGAATTCGAACATGGACTCCTACAGTAGTATCAGAGCCTGTCTCTATCTTTTTCATAAGGCACTTGCTGGCCGGGTAACCTGCCTTCCTATTGCCTGTGAGATTAAATTCACATTTTCCTGGGGCACCTGGCTGGTTCACTAGGGAGAGCATGCAACTCTTGATCTTCGGGTCACAAGTTGGAGCTCCACGTTGGGTGTGGAGATTACGAAGAAAAATAAATAAACTTAATAAATAAATAAATAAATAAGATCACATTCTTCTAGTGACTTCCAAAGCCCTCTCAAACCCCACCCTAGACTGAGTTCACTGCAGGACAGCAGGATTATTGCACCACAGTCCAAAAAAATGGCTCCATTCCTGAAGTCCGCCCTCCATCACAACATTGTTTTAATGATCGTATAAATGCTCTTCCATGTCCTTTTCCCGTCTATTTAAATTGCAAGCATTCTTTAAGGTTAAATTCAATTCTCCTTTTCACACAAGGCCATTCCAACTACATCAGTTCCGTTTTGGCTTTTTCCTTTGAGTCTATATACAGCCCTTGATTATATACACACCTATTATCATTATATTACACCTATTATCTTACACCTATGATTTATCTAAATTTTTACCGAGGTCTTCTTCCATCCCACCTCTGCCATGTCCACATAGATACATTCGTGAAATGGCAACATTTTCAAAAACAAAGTGATTTCCAGAACTGAATAGTTAGATTTTCATCTTGCTGCTACCAAGATGACTATGTACGTGATTTTGGGGAATTAGTTAGGTAATATGCTTCCTCATTTTATTCTGTGTCTATGCCACAGAATTAATTCCACAGCAAGGATAAACATGATTGCTTTTCAAATTCAAATTGCTTTTCAAACATTCTAATAGTATATGGTTGTTTTTTTTTAAATACAATTTATTGTTAAGTTGGCTCACATACAGTGTGTAAACTGTGCTCTTGGTTTTTGGGGTCGATTCCCGTGGCTCATCGCTTACGTACAACACCCAGTGCTCATCCCAGCAAGTGCCCTCCTCAATGCCCATCGCCCATTTTCCCCTCTCTGCCATTCCCCTCCCATCAACCCTCAGTTTGTTCTCTGTATTTAAGATTCTCTTATGGTTTGCCTCCCTCTTTCTCAGTTTGTAACTATTTTTACCCCTTCCCTCCCCCATGGTCTTCTGTTAAATTTCTCAAGGTCCACATATGAGTGAAAACATATGATATCTGTCCTTCTCTGACCTTTTTCACTCAGCATAATACCCTCCAGTTCCTTCCATGTTGCTGCAAATGGCATGATTTCATTCCTTCTCATTGCTGAGTAGTATTCCTCTAAAAGTATGTTTTTAAACTTCTATGGCTTAACAGTGCAGGCTAGTTAATACATCTTCAATCAATACGCGTTGTGTTAGAGTTATAAGGAAGTGGTTATGAGGGCATTTCCCACATATAAATGGTTCTCTCCTTGCAGCCTTAGCTAAAATCTAGAATTGCAGAATACTGGAACGGGATAACACCTATAATATTAACCATTCAACTTCCCCTTTGTCCAAATGAAGAAACTGAAACCATCCAAACTAAGTGACTTGCCCCAGACAAGATTGCAAAGCATGTGACCTCATTTCCATCATGATTTTCTACCATTCACTAGCTTCTGGCTAGTCTCCAAGGCTTGTATAACAAAAACTGTTTTTGTTTGAAGGAACCAATTGTCATTTGCATATTTCTGGGAGGATCATTCTGACATGGCTCGTAACTTTAGAAGAAGAAAAAGTCAATAATCTGAGAATTTTAGATGAAATATTCATAGCATCTTTACCCAATGGGATCTATACTTTTCACAGACTAGAGTTAAGAAAGCAAAGGAACACAGATGAGACAGGAAACGAGGGAAACTGAGGGGAGGCATAGAAGGGGCATTGTGGACATACTGAGATCTCACAAGAAGAGTGGTAAGAAAATAAAGAATTCAAAATAAGCCCCTGAAATAAAAAAGAAACCACTAGAGGAAAAAAAAAAAAAAAGAGAATATTGGAGAGGTTACTCTGTTTTTTCTAAAACACATTTCAAATTTTCCTCATTTTCCTTCTCTTACTCATGGCTTTCAGAGGGAGTGAAGATTTTAAGACAGAAAAAAATGCTATCCGATCCTTTACACACTGTTGTCATGGCAACAAGTTTTATCATAGCAGACATTTATTCCTTTAACATTGCCGGAGCTCCTGCTGTACATAAACTTCTTTCCAGGTGTGGAAGATTCAAGAGAAAAAGGACAATTCATCTTGAAGAAACTCAGCTTGAAGCTGGGCAGACTTATTTGTAATCCAAAGAATCTCATTCAGTGAAGTAAGATCTATTTGAGAAGCATAAGCAGGGGGTAGGTGTAGGGGGCACTGAGGAGAGAATGATTAGGTAGGAATGAATGGAGGGCTTCAGAGAGCAAATGTTGGAGCTGGGACTGAAAAGGTGAAGAACAAAGGGACTGGCAAGGCAGTTACCGCGTGGCAGGAAAAATGTCACCGGCAACGGTATGGGGTCGGGGAGAGTCTGGAAGCCAGAAAACCGAGTCGAGGAGTGTTGAAGAGAAGATGCTGGAAGGGAGGAGGGCTGGACTTAACACAGTGCTGGTGGGGATGGAGAGGAGATGCCAAATTCTAGAGACATTCTTGAGTTATAATCTACAGTATTTGTGAAGCGGGTTAGACAAAGGAGTGGAGGACTCCCAGGGTTCCGTTTCAGACAGGTCATCTGGGCATGTTTCGCGAAGTAATTCATTAGTGTGCCCTGCAGCCGGAACTGGGGATCTGGGGCCAGAAACTGAAATTTGTGGGGCACCTGGGTGGCTCTGTCGGTTGAGCGTCCGACTTCAGCTCAGGTCACGATCTCGCGGTTGGTGGGTTCGAGTCCTGCGTCCGACTCTGTGCTGACAGCTCGGAGGCTGGAGCTGCTTCGGATTCTGTCTCCCTCTCTCTCTCTGCTCCTCCCCTACTCATGCTCTGTCTCTCAAAAATTAAATAAACATTAAAAAAAAGAGAAAGAAACTGAAATTTGCAAGTTACAGAAACTACCACCCTGTCTTCACTTTATGGCCCGACTCCCTAAAAAAAAAGTTTGTATTTGCGGTCTTACTTTTCCCCCACCCCATCCGGCCCTAGATCAGTGCTTCTGTTCCCTCACGTTCCCCAAACTGTTCTACCAACACCAAACCTTCCTAACTTACCACATTCGATCAACAAGTTTGAGCTTGTACCTAAATTGTGGGCTCTGTGGCTTCTGATTTCAAGCAGTTCCTCCTTAAAGCTCCTTTCTCCCTTGTCTCCTGTGACACTTCTCTCTTAGATTTACAAAACTGCGCTGATTATTTTCCACTCGGGCCTGGCATTCTCTTTTTTCTTAGTTATAATGGGGTAACCACTCAACAAATTGCCCAAGCCAGCAACTGTGAAGTCACCTGCAGTTCCCCTTCTGCCATTTGATCTGCAGCCAATTAGCTACAAAAAATCCTGCTATTTCATCTCTCTTGAATCCATCCAGTGCTTTTGTCCCCACAGCCGCTACCTTAGTTTATAGCTTCATCAACTGTTACCCTAACTGTTAAAATGGCTTCTGAGGTGGTTTTCTGGCCTCTGTCCAGTCTTGCCCCTATCACCTCCATCCTCTACACAGATGCCACGGTGAGCTTTTTAAAACACAAATTTGACCATGTCTTTCTCCTACTTAAAAAGAGTCAGTATTTTTTCAGAAAAACAGTTCAAACTCTTAAGCCTACTTAAGCAAGGTCTTTATAATCGGACTCTCCTTTCCGAGCTTATGTCAAAATGAACTCCATTGTAAGATGTGTTTTATGAGAATTGAACTAGGCAGAATCAACTAATGTAATATAGAAATAATAGTCTCACTTTTTTTAATTGTTTAAGTTTTATTTTATTTTGAGAGGACAGAGACAGCACAAGTGGGGGAGGGGCAGAGAGAGAGGGAGGGAGAGAATCTCAAGCAGGCTCCAGGCTGCCAGCACAGAGCCTGATGCGAGGCCTGAACTCACGAAACCCTGAGATCACGACCTGAGCTGAAACCAAGAGTCGGACTGAGTTACCCAGGTACCCCAGTAACGGCCTCATTTATAGGCAAAATGGAAATACGTAAACTCCTCCAAATTAGTTTATCTGGAATGACATAATTTCAAGCTGGTGGGCCAAGTGAGTCGTGAGCTGTCAACACTCTTGCCACATTTAAGTGTCTTTCATACTTGACAGAATTATCTGCTTCCATGTTGGTGTTATGTAAGCTAGGTTGTTCCGGAGACATAAAGGTTATTGTTATGCTATTTTTTAAATAGTCACTACTGGGGCACCTGGGTGGCTCAGTTGGTTGAGCATCCAACTCTGGCTTAGGTCACAATCTCAGTTCTTGTGTTTGAGTCCCACGCTGGGCTCTGTACTGACAGCTTGAAGCCCGGAGCCTACTTTGGATTCTGTCTTCCTCTCTCTGCCCCTCCCTTCCTCACACTCTGTCTGTCTCTCTCTCTCTCAAAAATAAATACACATTTTAAAAAATTTAAATAGTCACTACTATCATAATTTTAAATATATTTATATCTGATAGTAATGTCATCAAAGCTCTGAGGGGTATTATTACTGCTTGTGCTGAAAAACACTGACAAATATTTTCCAAATAAGCTGGAAAAACAGATGCCAGAAAACAACGATGAAAAGGCCAAACCACCACGACAGAATGTGTGGAGAGAGCACTATGCAAAGCATTGGCTATAATGCTGTTTCTTGAAACAAAGAAAGCAAGCAAGAATACACTCTGGTTGTTGTATATTTCTGTACTCTGAGGATCTCCCTTTACATACTTTTACATTTATTCCCAAGGAAGAGTTAATCTCGAACCATGTGAGATCTTCAGAAACACTCTCTTCCTACCCACTGGGACTGCATTTGCCTTAACTACAGTAAAAGTGATGAGGCTCCAACAAGCAAGGTTCTCTCAGAATTCCCTGCTCCTGGCTTTTGCTCATTCTGTTCCCTCTTTGCGGAAAGCTCTTCCCCGGCCTTGAAAATGCCTGCCTCTCTTCAAGGCAGCACAATTATCACTTCCTCTAAGAAGTCTTTTTCAACACCACCAGGCAGACACAGAGGATCTCTTGTAAATCCAGCTTTGAACAGCTTTCATTATTATTTTGAATGATTTCAATTATTTTGAATTATTTCATAATTGTTTATATATTTGTCTCTCGCTAGACTCTGAGTAATTGGAGGGTCAGTATTGCGTTTTGTCAGCTTTCTAGTTCCATGCCTGATACGTAATGCATGGTCAATAATTAACTGATGAACGATTTAAAATATTGTGTAATATTATTATTTTTAAGGTAACGATGTCCTCTAAATCCACACACTCATTGACTAAATACTCACTGTAGTAAACACTAGTAATTTCATCCAATTCCTGTATATACTATTTAGGGCTTTTCAAGTAAATTATTTTCCAAAAATATGAATGCATTACATAACATTAAAGCTTGTAGAGAAGGTCACCCTAGCCATTATTTCACATCTATGAAATTATATATACATATATGCTTATATATTACATATCTGTATAAATTTGAGAACTATCCACCTTTGTATGTGTATAAGGAACTGAACCTAGATAAAACTGTTAAATATCCACCAACTGACAAGTGTTCTGGGCTAGCTTAATTTGGATTAAGTTTTTTAACTGGGTTTTAATTTCTGGCTTCTTCTACCACATATGTTTGGCCTCAGCAGACTATGCCAGAAAAAAATTTGAGTCAGTTTTCTACCTATGAGCTTCAACTTAAATACTCCTCTATACACCAAGGACAACTACGAACCAGCCACCTGCCTTAGAGCCCCAACCATAACTACCCTCAGGAAGCCAAGGTCCTGCTGAGCTCTGGAGTAGGACCTCTTAAACATTTCTGTAGCATGGACCCTCACAGACAATCTGGTGGAGTCTGTGGACCTCTTCTTAAAATAATGTGTTTACAAGCATAACACTAAATACTTAATGGCTCAGTTGGTTAAGTGTTCGACTTCAGCTCAGGTCATCATCTCATGGTTTGTGAGTTCAAGCCCCATGTCGAGCTCTGTGCTGACAGCTGGGAGCCTGGAGCCTGCTTCGGATTCTGTGTCTCCCTCTCTCTCTTGCCCCTCCCCCACTCGTGCTCTCTCTCTCTCTCAAAAATAAATATTTAAAAAATTATCTTAAATACTTAGGAAACCTATTATATTAAAATAGGGTTATCAAAAAAATTTTTAACAAATTTTGATATAGTGTATATGTGCTTCTTTATTAACACATAAATAACAAAATCTGGGGTACCTGGGTGGCTCAGTCAGTTTTGAGCACTGGCTTTGGCTCAGGTCATGATCTCAGTTTGTGAGTTCAAGCCCCACATCGAGCTTCTGCTGTCAGCACAGAGCCTGCTTTGGATCCTCTCTCTCCCTCTTTCTCTGCCCCTCTCCCACTTGCTCTCTCTCTCTCCCTCTCTCATAGAGACATAGAGACAGAGCGTGAGCAGGGGAAAGGCAGAGAGAAAGAGGGAGATACAGAATCTGAAGCAGGCTCCAGGCTCTGATGAGCCGTCAGCACAGAGCCCAATGTGGGGCTCGAATTCACAGACCGTGAGATCATGACCTGAGCTGAAGTTGGCCGCTTAACCAACTGAGCCACTCAGGCGCCCCAACATTTAAAAATTTTTTTAAAAAAATCTACTGGTGGGACTAATAACTTCTGTATATTTCAAAGTAGTAAGGAGTTTAAACCCTATTTCAAGATCTCTACAACAATTATAACATAATAGGAAATACGTATTTCTATTACTGACATTAGAAGTACTGCTGATAATACATACTGTGGTTTCCTACACCGCCATAAGGGAAGGAACCACCAAATTTCAGTTAGAAGTTGGTAAAAATAGGGGCACTTGGGTGGCTCAGTCAGTTTAGTGTCCGACTTCAGCTTGGGTCATGATCTCGAAGTCCATGAGTTCTTGCCCCACGTCAGGGTCTGTGCTGCTTCAGATTCTGTGTCTTTGTCTCTCCCTGCCCCTCCCTTGCTCACACTCTGTCTTTCCCTCTTTCAAAAATAAATAAATATTAAAGAAAATTTTAGAAGTTGGTGAAAATAAATATGTAATTTTTTTCCCCATCTAAGTTCACAAATTTCTCAGATATGGAAGTCCTGCCTCATAGACAAAGGTCTGGAAGGACACACACAATATTGGAGTGGGGCGGAACAGGGTGGGGCAGAGGAGAAAAGCAAAAAGAAGAAGTTTTAACATTTTTTAAATCCTGTATTATTTGGGTTTTTTGGTTTGTTTGCTTTTACAGAAACATTGTATTTATGTATTACTTGTGTAAAAAGCATAGGATAACCCAAACTTCAGATCAAAAGCTACGGCTACTCAAGGAGAAAAAGGGCCATCAGATGCCAGAGCCCTGCAGCGTCCCCACGCACTGCCTTCACTCCCAGGCAGAAACACTATTGTTATCATTGCCTCACCTTTGGCACTTTGACAATGAAATCACAAAGCTTCAGTTTCCCATGCACATGGACGCATTGGTTGTAAGACAGAGATAGAACCAATCCATAGTCACACGACAAGCATCCTATATGTATATTGACAATATATTTCCTTCAAGATACTAGGACAGTGTTTCAGTTCAGTAGTGGGCCACTTATCACCCTTTACAACACTGTCTTATGAGAAGATGCTTTCGAGATTCCAAACATCTGCTGGTTTACAAGAAAACATGTGAACACGTGCATTCATAAGCTGAAGACCCAAGCGTTTATTAAAATGTCCAAAGTGTTCGTCAGCATACTGGGTGATACACTGACTTCTGAATTTGGAGCTAGTACAAGGTAGTAAGTAGAAAAATATTTCTTGGGTGTAAATGGAAAAAAAACTTCTACCTTTCCATAAATGACTCTTTGCTTTCATTAGGCATAAAGATGACTGCTATCCCAGTAGAACATGATTGCATCAACTTTGTGGGAATGAAATTTATTGACAATACACTTTACTTTATAGGTAAGTCTAAAGCAATGGGTCAGATAAGGGTTCAGATAAATGTATTCAGTTAGAAAGGATATTGTGAGATAAACTATTAAGTGCCTTTTTTTGTCACCAAATTCTTTTTTAATACCAATGACACTCTTCTCTGGGAAAAAAAAAAACAACAACAACACTGGGCCTCTAGAAATTAACCACAGTATGTCCAACGCCCTAGCACCTTGTCTCACCACGTGTCCTGGCACTTCAGCTAGCAGGAGCCAACCCATAAGGTGGCTGCAGGTGCACATGATGGAATCCCACAAAATTGGGGACACTCAAGAAATATAATTTGTCACAACAAACTGGCAAATCATATAACAAATACCTTAAATCTAGAGTTCCGTGCGTGGGTTATACCAGTTTATGGTAACATACTTGAAGAATAAAAATAGATTCTAATGATTCATCTTCTGTGGGCAGTTTGGCTGCATTTGAAAGTTTGGCTTCATTTGAAAGCTTCACAGAAAGTCCCTAGGTGACTTTGCATCGCAAACATAAACTTAAGAGTACATGTATCACTTTACAAAATCTCCTTTTGAGTAAAAATTTAAATTTGTAAACCCTGGATTTCGGTTTTATATCTAAGTTAGCCGAGACCACACTAAGTTTAATGAGCTCCATTTTATGGGATCTCTGGCATGATTATACAATATTTCTGACGGAGGCCCACAAAGGCCATCACTGGTAAGTTAGTGGTTAAATATTGGGGAATATCAGAAGACTGATAAAATGGTAGGGTCAGAGGAGATTCTGAATTGAAATAGAGAGTTTAACGTATTTTATTTCTCCTTTTTTTCCCTTTAGCTGACGGTGATGGTAAAGTATAAATTTATTTCTCTTTCTTCACAAAATAAGTAGCTACTTGAGTAAGCATCTCTCAGACACACCCATATCCCCATATCTCTGGGCTGAGAGAAACCGGTACCAGTCTATTTGAGAAGCTAATCTTCCCTCAAAGGAAAGTGGACTCAGAAGGACAGCCTTGGAATAAAGATGACCATAAGGGAGACAGAGAAGAATGTCTGGAAAAATATGCTTCTCTCCACACCTTAGGAACTTCTCCAGCTCTTAGAATCTACAAAATAGACTTCGCTTATTACAGAGATCGTAGGATTATCAGGGGGTCCTGGATTCTCAGGAGGAAAAGGGGATTGAAGCAAGAGAATTGTTCCAAATCAAGAAAACCTTCCTTCAACCCTCTCTCTCAAAAATGTTTTGAGAAGAACCCCAGGAGACTCCCAGGTGGCAGAGGATTCTGGAAATAGAGGAGAGACAGGGGAGGGGAGGGCAAGCAGCATTATGAAGCTGAGTCATTATGTCTTATTAAGATGAGGATGTACCCAGTTCTTGTCCTTCTGCCATTCAGGTAGGATCATACCCATGTCTGGCCTATGATCCTCTAACAGACTCCAGATTATTAAAGGCCATTAGTTTCTCATACTTTTCCTTAAAAATAGCACTTTCCCCATTCTTAAGGTGACCCTTACTGTACTCGAAATAGAAAATATCAACTTTAAAAAAAATACTATTTTTCACATGTCTTTTTTCACCCAGCTTTCCTGAGATATAATTGACCTGTAACTCCTCATGTTTCTTAAAGATTGCCTTGCTCTCCATTTATTTAATTCAGTAAAAATTGGATCTGTATCCCAGGTGCTATGTTAAGCAGTAGGATACAATGGTGAGCAAAACATGGTTCCTACAGGGAGAAGTAGGCACTCAGGAAGGCAACTGGAATATGGTATGTTAAGTGTTACAGAGGCACAGCTTGCTACGGGAGTACCTGGAAGAGGCACCTAATTCAGTCCAGTAGATTCCAGGAAGACACTTGGAAGGAGGGACAGATTTAAAGAGTGAATAGGGGTTAGCGAAAAGAAGGTATTGTGGGCAGGGAGAACACTGCACGCAAAGACCAAGATATGAAAGAAAGCATAGCATGTCTGAGCAATTAAAAGTAATTCAGAATGGGAGTAGGAGAATGAGGAGAGAAGAACGATAAATAGGGTGCAGATAAAGAAGATTCCTTTATTCCAAAATAGGGAATTTGGACCTTATCTTTGGGATAATGGGGATTCGGTAAGCATAATTTGTATGATCTGGGATACACATCAGTTTGCCACAACAAAGAGACCCAAAAATATAGTGACCGATTAAGACAGAAAATGCTTTCCTGAAATACAAGTCCAAGTAGGTAGTTCAGGATCGGTATGGCTGGATACCGCGTGATGATGGTGGGATCTCAAGTTGCTTCTCTCTTGTTATTCCAGTCTCCCTAAGTTGTTGAGCTCACTCACATACTTGAAAATCATTACCATACTTCCTGGGTCCATATGCCAGCTAGCAAGAAAGGGTTCAAAATAAGAGGAAGACAGCCCCATTCCTTTTAAAGTCTCTGCTTGGAAGTTGGACGCATCAATGCCACTCATATTCCACTCATTAGAATTTAGTCATCTGGCCACACCAACTGCAAGGAAGTCTGGAAAATATAAGTTTTATTCTGGGTGGCGACATGCCCCATTAAAATTCAGAGATAACATGATCATCTCTCTGAATTTTAACTTTAACTAAAATTGAATTTTAATTCCTCCTGGCTTCAGTATAAAGAATTGATGTGGGGACCAAAAAAAGGGGGTGATGCCAATTAAGAGGCTATTACTGCAGTTCCTGTAAGAAATGATGGTGACATGAATTAAAGTAGGCACGGTGGGTGCCAAGGAAGAGCTGTGCATGGATTTTAGAAATACTTAAAAGAATCAACAGGACATGCTTGGGGCTGGATTTCGAAGGGGATGGAGAGAAAGACAGAAGAGATGATGCCTGCATTTTTTCACTTAGCCAACTTGTACAGTTCAGTTAAATAGGAAACACAAGAGGAAACGCAGGGAAACAAGGTACGTGGAGCAAAGAGGAAGACATGAACTTAGCGTTTGATCTTATCTGGATTCCACATCCTAGTGGAAATGTCCAGTGGATTCCTGGACATAGAGTTCTGAGCTCAGGATGAAATTTTGGGCTGGATACATAATTTTTTTTACCATTTATTCATTTTTGAGAGACAGAGAGAGACAGAGCACAAGTAGGGGAGGGGCAGAGAGAGGGAGACACAGAATCCGAAGCAGGCTGCAGGCTCTGAGCTGTCAGCACAGAGCCCCACGAGGGCTGGAACTCACAAACTGTCAGATCATGACCTGAGCTGAAGTCAGACACCCGAGGGACTGAGCCACCCGAGCGCCCCTGGGCTAGGGGGCTTATGCACAGAAATAGCATCTGAAGCTGTAGGAATAAAAAGACAAATCAGAGGAAGTGTGTAGAGTGAGAAAGTAAAAGCCAAGGACTGAACTCAGGAAATACCTACATTTAAAGGATACAGTAGAAAGAGAAGCTAAGGGGCTTCTGATTGGCTCAGCTGGTAAAGCACGTGACTCTTGATCTCAGGATTGTGAGTTTGAGCCCCACACTGAGTGTGGAGATTACTTTTAAAAAATGAAATCTTTCTTTAAAAATTTTTTAATGTTTATTTATTTTTGAAGGAGAGAGAGACAGACAGAGTGTGAGTGGGCAAGAGGTAGAGAGAGAGGGAGACACAGAATCCAAAGCAGGCTCCAGGCTCGGAGAGCTGTCAACACAGAGCCCAAGGCTGGGCTCGAACTCACAAACTGAGAGATCATGACCTGAGCTGAAGTTGAACGCTTAACTGACTGAGCCACCCAGGCACCTCCAAAATAAAATCTTAATTTAAAAAAAAAGGAAAGAGACAGAGAGAAGCTAAAAAAGAACAGAGTAACCAAAGTGAAAACAAAATAAAAAACAAAAAACGAGAATGCCATAGAATCCAGGAGAGCTTTTTAAGCTGGAGGTAAAAGGCACTGTGTTGGATTTTGCACCTTTGAAAACCAAGGGCCGGAAAGTCTCTACTATATTTAGCAACAGGGAGTTTGGTGACCTCAGTGAAAGTAGTTTGATAGAGAAACAGAGGCAGAGGGAGACTGCAATTAGTAGAAGAGTGAATGGAAGGTAAGGAAGTGATACCGGCAATTTTGCCAGAAGTCCGGCTATTTAAAGGAAGCGAGAAACAAGGCCAGCTACAGAGTGGAATACGGTTGCTGGAGGAATTTTAAATCCGAAAATGAAAAGAGCTTTATGTTTTTCTGATTATAAAAATAGTATGTTTGTTATAAATAATTTCAGGCAATGAAGAATAAGAAAAATAAAAACATGAAAATAACCCAGAAATAATCATTGCTGTCATTTCGATGCAACCTTCCTATCCTTCTTTCAGCATATATTCTACTTGTGCCTAAGCTCCTTTTTCCAGGTTAATACACGTGCACATATCTCCACGGCAATGAGTAATGACAGTTATGTTAAAATCATCATCTTCCATAGTAAAGGCATATCAAAATGTTTCGGATCAATCCCTAACTGATGCCATGTAAATTGTTCCCAGCTTGTTGCTGTTATTGACAGTGCTCCCGTAAGGATTTCTGTGAGGTGACATATTTACACGTTCATCTGATTGTTTCTTTAGAATAAAATCCAGGAAGTAGAACGGCTGGGTTGACAGAAGAAAGGGGATGATCGGTAAATCAAGGTTTCAGTAAAAGAGACATGCGAAACACAGAGGGAGTTAGCCCTAGACACCAGAAGGGGCACCTTCTCCACATTTTCCCCCGGGGACAAGAGGGGTAGAGGAAATTAACCGGAGGTGCCATAGTTACATTTGTAAATGGAGAGGCAGGAAATCATTCGCTGAAATCAAAAGCAGAGGCCACAATGTAGAATCCTTAGGAGACAGGAGAAGGTTTAGAAGCACAGCTCCGGACCACCACGGAGGAGTGCTAAGCTGTAACAGAAAGGAAGTATCGACAGTCGGTGAACTGGGAATGTACCAATTTGTACATTTGTATAATTGCTTGGCAGCAACCCTCAGCAGCCAGGCTTGAGGTTTTTATAGTAGATGGACACATAAATTCAGGATTTAAGATATGGGCACAAGGGTAGATAAAATCGCGAGTCATGAGGTCCAGGCTTCATAGAGGAGAAAGGGAAGACAGGAAGAGGTTAGACAGGGAGAAAATGTTAAGAGGTAAGAGGACTGTGAACGTAGAAGAAAAGCTTGAGAAAGCTAAAAGGATGGGAGACTGTGGTTTGAAAATAGGATATTTGAATTTAAGACTATAGAAGTAGGGGCACCTGGGTGGCTCAGTCGGTGAAGAGTCTGACTTTGGCTCAAGTCATGATCTCACAGGTTCGTGAGTTCGAGCCCCACGTCAGGTTCTGTGCTGACAGCTCAGAGCTTGGAGCCTGCTTTGGATTCTGTGTCTCCCACTCTCTCTGCCCCTCCCCATTCACACTCTGTCTCTCTCTTTCAAAAATAAAGAAACTTAAAAAAAAATGCTGTATAAGTAGAGTAGTAATAACAAGGTGATACTAAGAATCTGGGTCCGCTCTTGGAAGTGGGTTAAAAAACACTGTACAACTTCGTCCTAGCATCTTCTACACCAGAAAATTACGATTAGTAGTTATTGAAAACTGAAATATATAGTACGGCTTATTTGTAACTTGGGGAGGGGAAAAAAAACGTATTGTTTAATGAGATTTACTGTGCATTGTAGAAAGCCTGGAATCAGATTGCTTTGGCAAGCTTGAATATAAACTCTCAATCATACGAAACTTGAACGACCAAGTGCTCTTCATTAACCAGGGAGATCAACCTGTGTTTGAGGAAATGCCTGATTCCGACTGTACAGGTATTTTTTTTCAATATATATTTATAACATAAAAATGACAAGCTTACTTCTTCCCATTCCATTTAACTACCTATGTTTTTCTAGGATAGACCTAATCCTCAGACGAAAAATCGCAGTAGTCGTAATAATTTCACACACAAGAAACTTGATAAGGTTATCCGCATTTTTTTTAGTTGGGGTGAAAAATTGAATTTCAATTTCAATTGATATTCAAAAAAGATATTGCTAGGGGTCAAGCTACTCTGAGCCTATCGGTGGGTCACCGAACCCTTCAGTATAATTGCACTAACTATGTAGGATGTCCATATGGACCCTTAATACATAGCTGAAATTGCTGATGGCATTTTCGAAACTCAAAATCAAAAAATAAATACAAAAGCATTTTGAGTAAATCTGTCTTCCGCTAGAA